>OX453262.1:2661965-3291133 GCA_949709985.1 Luffia ferchaultella
AGAAAATTTCATATTGTATGGTTACTGAATTATGAAAGTATAAATTTTTTCCATTTGAAAATTGACGAATATTATGTCGCTTTTTTATTAATAAGGTGAACATAGATATGTATTCATCTTATTTCCATTACATTTTCTTTCTCTTCACTAACTGATTGACTGTGTTTTTGTGATGAAGTGTAGGTACCTAGTTAACTGTCTTTTATTAATATTTTTGTGCTAAAAGCTACACCAGAATTTATGAACAATTGTAAAATGCATTTTTTTTCTGCTTAAAATTGGAGATTCTTAAACAGGCATCTATCTCAAACCACACCTGTATTGTCTACACTGATAGTTGTTTTACTAAAAAAAAATTTAAAAAAATACTGACATTCAATTTTATTAGTGATATATGATAGTATATGTTAGAGGGAACCATAATAATAAAAAAGTAAAACAGTAAAGTATACATAAAAAAGGATAAATAAAGTCATCACCGAATCAGTATTATTTAATCTTTACCAACTAGATAATACAAAGATTAAATTGTATAACAATATTAACTTATTATATATGTAGTACGTATAAATAATGCATCAAATTCAAAACGTATTTGGTAAAACCAGCCATTTCGCCAAACACATTTCGATGATATATCAATTTATCTAATCTTAAATGGCACTCGGACATTCATTAAATTATACGTAATTATCGCAATATTTTGCCTTTGCGTTACTCGAGACGACGAGAAAAAAATAAATTAAATAAATATTATTAATCGGTAGCTTTCGAATCTAGTCCGTCGGTCGGCCTTAAGTAGGATCCGGTCTCAAAACTCTTTAACTTTCAGCGGCTCTCGAGTTAGAATCGATTCAATAATTGGAGACGACCTTTTACCACCCCACGCGCTGAATTTCGCTTTCTTGCCATCCTTTTTGAGATACGAATCGTAATAATGACGCGGGCTAAACGCATTCATGAATCTCCTATGTGAGCCAACGCCGGTGCTTGAGACCGGGTCTTGCTTATTATCCATTTGTACAAAACGCGCTTCGTTCGGATAATTTGAGCCAAAACGGTGGCTCAAAAGTATCTTGGATATAACCGGCCTGTGTGGTCCACTTCTTTTACCACCCCACGGGCTGAATCTCACTCTTTTCGGCATGCTTGTCTCTCTGAAGGATCCACGTTTCCAAATCCAGTCGTTTACTAAATCCGATTGACGTCTTTTACCACCCCAAGGGCTAAAACTTCTTTTTTCCTTTAAAGTTACTAAATATTTATCTATAGAGTTTTCGTCGGAATCTTTTAAAAGGCTGAGTATTAATGGATTCCTGGCGTTCTCGCCATCTCGTATGTAATTTTTGATGTCATTATCGTTTGCCCATCTTTTGTTTCTTATTGCGTTTTTAGTGTATTCTTCCGTACTTCTTCGCTTACGTTGCAGTTCTCGTGATTTTAAATTATCTTCTTGAAATGCTTCATCATACTTCTCGATTATTGTTGTAACGTCGTCGATGTTTTCGTTGTCGTTTTTAGAAGATACGATGTCGAAGTACTTTACGTATGGGAAAGGTATAGGATTAATATCTATGGAATCTTCGACGTTCTCGAGTATTTCATGTGTTTCTCCTTTGCCGATATGCTGTGTAGTAGCGCTTCCGATCCACACGAAAGTTACTAACAGCCAGCGATTTAGCATTTTTCTGAAATAAGAAAATAATATGGTTGTTATTAAAATGTCTGGTACTATTTCCATTCCCAGATGATTTACTTTTACACTTAATAGTCTGGCGGAACACTAGACGACATAAAATACAAATTATATTAAATATCATTTCAATAAAAAGTTTTTTAATTCATCGTAAATCATAAGCTTTCGTAATTTAAATACTTATTGAAAACATATATCGAAATGAAAATCTCGTATCAACAAATGATAACAACACGGAATCATCGTTGGAGTAGGTATATTGAAAACTGACCCTTAAACAAAGTTTAAATTGTTGCATCAATAAAAATTTTAATCGGACCCTCGCCCACAGCGTGGGAGTTGATTCCGGTTAGGATTCTATTTATGATTTTATAACAAATTTCAGCTGTTAGTTATGAAGCTTCATACCTCAAACGAAATAAATTTAACCCCTATAAAATCAGCTTTGTGTCCTTCTGTCCGTTATAGACGTTTTCTTGACAAGCAGTAACGTACCTAAACATTTGAAATTTTACATCATGTTGGGTTTTAGCGATATTCACATATTGCAACGCTCAAAGATCATGTACCATTTTTTTATTTACTCGTGACATCAAAATTCTTATAGAAGATAATCGCTTATTAGTTAGCTCAGACTACTCGAGAACTGGTTCGCGCATCCGTGTGCCCCTGTATACTCAATACATTATTTCTTTTTGGCACACGTGGAGCACATAACATTGTCATTACTTACAATAATATGCATTATCTACTATATACAAAATTAACAGCAACAATTTGTCAATAAACTAAAATAACCATTTTACAATAGTAAAATACTATTTGCAGAAGTAGGTACGTATCGATGAAACTGTGAGGATGAAAAACAGCCCAGACGCGATAAAGCATCAACAACAAAAGATTAACCTCAACTTAATCTACGATAATAGCTGCTGTAAAGAGGCATTGTCAACGAATGTAAATGTAAAATAATTAAATTAATATCAAACTGTATAATTAAACGTCACCTATCTAATGCAACTGTAAAGAAGCTTTATCAGAATTAATACAAAATCATGATTTTTTTTAAGCAATGTCAAATGTTTAACGGCAAAGGGGCTTCGTCAATTATAACGCTATAACATAAATTTTCCTATTGTTAATAATGAGAACAGATGTAAAACTTTCAAGGGCATTTTCTATAATATAATAGGGTTTACTAATCAGAATTTTTTGTTTGTCAGTTTGAAATGTTTCAAATCAAGTTCTCTAATAGTATCTGGAAGCTTATTGTAATAGTTTACTGCGTTACAGATATAGTCCTTTGATATTTTTTAAATCTTTGGGAAGGATTGTAGTAGGTGTAAAATACAAAGTACAAAGCCGAAGAAACATTTGTCGAGGAAACACCCTCGCTTTTTTTCTTTGTCTATATAAACTCTGGCTAGTCGTATATATTTGCAACTGTTTGCATCCAGTCGTCTCAAAATATACTCAAAAAAGATGCCGTTTGGAATTTTTTTATAACTTAATTGATTATTAAACTTCCTAATAAAATAGTTCGAATAATGTTCTGTTAAATTATATACAATGACATCTACTTGTTTGCTAATTAGGTTTACATTAAAGAAACAATTCGCAACGTAGGTACCTAAAGATATTTTTTTCGAAATACCTTCTTTCTATATATTAAATATATATTTAATTTAATATTTTATTAATAATAATTAAATATATATACTATTTTAAAAAAGTCGCCTGTCATTGATGTGTATATATTTCGCTAAACTACTTGTTGGCCTCTAAACAAGCTATTTGATGGATTTCGATACGGTATAGCCAGTAACATTTGAAAAATTTCTTTTTTTTTTAATTAAGTCGGGACAACTCGTTTTTCGGGGTATTATTGATTAAACCATTAAAAATATGTAAAATGTATGTAGGTATTGGCAAAGTAGATCGTAGTTTAGTAGATTGGTACATAGACAACATGTTTATCTTCTAAGAAAGAATTACAGTTACCTACCATGTCTTTGGTCATAGTAGTTTACTTACGAAGACTATTTAAATAAAACAAATTAAATGTCATTTACCTTAGCGCTGATTGTACCTAAATCATATTTGTTTTCCGCGCAACAAAATAAATGAATCGCGAAACTCGCACTACTGCTGTAATTTTTAAACCTACCTGTTGTGGCATTAGACAGGACTTTAAACATGGAGTGATGGTTCGATTACCTGCCACATTTCATTATCAACAAAACTATCAATTCATTGAACTTAAAGAATTCAAAAGAAAAGCCAAGTGCGAGTCGGACTCGTACACGAAGGGTTGCGTACTACCGTACAATATACGTTTCTTTTATAAGGACCCCCTTTTAAATTTTAAATTTATTTTATTTTTATTATTTTTTATTATACCGTATATAGCAATACTTACTTTTTTGAGTATCGTCAATTTCAAGTGTCTACCTATTAGACGATACAGTTCTGTGACAGACGGATTACGTTCTAACACTAGTTAATCGCCTTACTTGATTACAATCTTCAATACTGAACCTCGATTTGAATGTTTCTATGTAGGTACTTACTCAAATATACCTACCTATAAGGCAGATGTATTTAGAAATATGGTTTATTTTTACAATCATTATTTACCAAACAAAATTATTTGTTATACTCAATTTATATTTATTAGCTTTTGAAAAAAAAACTCGTATTCCACATCAAATAAATTTATTATTAAAATATTCTGTTAGCATAACCAGCTGATAGGCGGATTTCGGTGGATGCAAATATTGAATTGAGAACTTCATATAAATAAAATATGATTTCTTTGCTTAAATAGCAAATTGGTAGTTTGGCAAATAAACATGTCATTTTTTTTAAACATTGATAAGTTCATATTACAGGAATATTACAAATTCGGATTTCCATTTACTAAGTCCAAGGGAATGTCTGAAAATAAACCGAATTTGCTAATTAATACGTGACAAATTTAATGTTGCTGTTTTATACAGTTTTTACGTAATCAACTACATATTCTTAAGAAATCAACTAATACTAATTTTTACTATAATCAAATTAAGTTCACAATACACTATTTGACAATTTTTAATTTTTTTAAAAATTACTTTATACTTGCCGGCCCGGCGAACTTCGTACCGCCTCGCATCAGTCAGAACAGTTTAAAACGTAGGTATGTGAAGTTAGGTTTTTTGCGAAAACGCGAATCGCCTTAGTAACATTGAACATTCTTAACGTTGATTGGCTTGATTTTTGCTTGCTGGCCAACTGTTACTCTGATTGGTTCCTATCTTTTCCCATGTAGCTTTGGGATATTATAGAATTATAAATGGTAAGAAATGACAATGCCTATTCATAGGAACTTTACTTTTTATTGAACCTTTTTTTTGGGTAAATATCAATCAATTAAACACATCAAATATCAAAAAACTGCTGGCTCGCTTACAAAAACACGACCACAAACAAAAGAACGTGCGACAATAAATTGACGTTTAAGCCGTCAACCAATCAGAAAAGATGTTTTTGCGTGGCGCTCAAACTAGCCAATCAGTTTTCATTTGTCATAATAACTAACGATTTTCTTCGCAGTCTTACAAAGGCGACTCGCGTTTTCGCGAAAACACTACCCTTTTTTTCAGTAAGATTGAAAAATATAATCACCATTGTCTAATTATCCATGCTTTCACAATATCTCTAGAATTTTCGCGATAATTCGAATTATCAAATCATCCTACGACATCTGTATGTCGAAACAATCAAGATGATATAAGTACCTACTGGGCGAGTATTTTCGCCTTGCCTTACGTACAACACACTCTACTGATTTTGTTTTTGTTTTTAAATATCTTAAACTTTTAACTACTTATACAATACTGTAAAAACATTAAATTGTTTTTATATTGTAAATTGAATTTACATTGTTTTGTTTTTGTATAATTAAATACACTAAAGACAAACCGTTTAACGTTGGCCTTTGCCGCGATAGCTAAAAGTTCTCCAAAATAACTAGCCTAAGTTAAACGGTATGATTTAAAATAATATTCCTTACGTAGACGTTTCGTTTAGCCACCAAGAGAAATTTTTATTCTTTAGTCGTGTTCGTCCATCGATCACACCCTTGTAGTTCCTGCTTTTCAATTTTTTTTAATGGTGAATTTTAATACGGGAGCGGCTTTAGGATTTGTAAACGCAGAATCAGAAAGCAGAACGTGTCGTGATCGCTCGAGTGCAGCGAACCTGTTTCAAATCTATAAGGCCATGTAGCCGTGGTTCGAATCCGGGCGTGTACCAATGAGTTTTGTCTAACTTAAGTACATTAAGTATCACCAACTCTGTGTCTCGGAGAGCACGTTATGCAGTCGGCCCGGTTGCCGTCAATAGATGTCGGTCGTTAAAATCGGCCAACCAGTATTAGAGCGGCGTCGTGGATTTAAGTTCCAAGCCTCTACAGTGGGGCATAGAAAACCGGCCAAGTGCGAATCGGAGTAGCACACGAAGGGTTCCCTAACATACAATATAAAAAAAGGAGCGCAACGTTAATTGAACTTAACCATTAATCGTTATTATTATGTAATTTAAGAATTATTGTAAATATATTTTATTTTTATTTTGTTAGTTATTTAGAAGGTGCTCGATCCTCTCTGGCTAATCCGAAAAGTAATAACATGGTGCACTGATAGCTAGATTCAATTTTTATTACTTATTTTATTACAGTGAACCTTTGACTTTTAGTATTGATTGTGAAGAGAATAAGCTCTGCAAAGGAAAGCGTAAATTTATAGTATCTAGTAATATAATGTAATTTTCATCATAAAAAATGTTTTCTTTTTAAATTATCTTTCGCAATAACATCACAAAGATAAAATGCATCTAGTTCTCGCTTATTGACTAAACGATATCTGTCATTTTTTATGGAATTTTTACAAAATTTTACTTATACATTTTATACATTTACATTTTATAAGATAATCTATTACTCGTTAAAATACAATCTAGTTAGCTGTGATAGTTTTTCTTTTAACTACGTTATGTATACTCCTGTCATAAATTTTCTCCACATCTCCAAAAACAATAGTTTAGCTGGAGGGCGAGGGGGGGGACACATATCTCTCTCTCTCTCAGGACACAGTTTCCGAGAAAAACCACAGACAGACAGACAGACGGACGGACGGACATGGCGAAACTACAAGGGTTCCTTTTTTGCCAATTGGCTACGGAACCCTAAAAAGCGCTGATGGAATGGAACAAGAGCAGACTGTTGTAACAATACGTTTTTTATCTATTGAATCTAGAACAGCATTTTTTTGGTATGAAAATTGAACCCCTCCTATATAGTTTTTCTTCCTTTTTCATATATTTTAATGTAGGTACCTCCCGTAATATATAAAGCGTGAAGTCCTTTATTAGTGAAATTCTTAAATAAAATGTTTGCTTCGAACACAATTCCCGTGTCGCCGATAAGTCACATTGAGAAATAAACTTTGGTAATATATCGTGACTGTCAAATAAATCGCAATGTTAGAGTACCTTTATTGTTGGACTTCCGATAAGTACCTACGGATTTTCATGCGGACTCAAATAATAATCTTACTTTTAAAAAACCACATTTTCTTGCTTTGAATGTGTGGAAATCGCTACTGGAAAAGAGTATAGTGAACTATTGTTAACTATAAATTTTAGTAATTTTCCAAACGCCTGATAACTAAAACAATCACGTACCTACCTGCCATACAAAATAGCTATTTGTCCAACAAGAGAGCAAATTGTGTTTTTGTTGCGAGTGCTGTGTTTGAATTCAGAGTAAGCGGAAGATTATACAATTGTAAGATTTTTTTTAGAATCTTGAGATTGAAAAGCGCAAAAAACAAAATAATAAGCTTTCGTGTGACGTATACAACTTTTCGTATCAGAGCGGGAAAATACTATAGTTGTAAGAAATGAAAAAATATTGTAACTAGATTGAACAATGCATTTATTTTACAGGTCTCCGAACAGGTTTTTGCAAGTTTCTAAATTAAAATTAAACTATTTGATAAGTAGGTAATTGATAGGCTTTCAGATTTTTTTCATGCGACTATGAATATTTAAGTAAGTGCGCATGGACATCATTGTAATAGTTGTAAGCATTTGCAATTAAAAAAATAAATAAAATTAAGGAAAACATTTAAGTAAAATTAACAAGGAGAAGTTCCTTGCCGGTTCTTCTCCTCCTAGTTTTTGAACCGGTACCTAATTAAATAATTTCGATTTTCAATAAAAACAACTTCTTGAATTTTTGTGAATTTTTTGACTTTTCTGGAGAAAGTTTAGTCCAGCGTTAGACACTTTTGTTTCTTTAACTCTTATAATCATAGAGTAAATAAATTTGACAGAAGCGTTGGTTTTAATAGTCATAAATGTCCTTTCACACAATCGAAAATGTCAAACGCGATTTCGCGGGGGTGAAGACCGACGCACGGGGATTTTTTATGTAAAGGCCAGCGCGCGGGGATCTCGCGGACTGAAACTCGCCATCTTGCACCAGCTAGTTAGTGTACGGACTCAGTGCCTGCTGAAATCGAGCGTCCGGCGGTGCGGGGCGTGCGGCGTTCATGACAAACGCATGTTTGTATATGAACGTACGTGGTCTAAGTGGCCGGTTAGCGGAGCGGTGAGGACAGCGTGCATGTTTGCGTTCTGCGGAGCGTCGGCGTGCGCGTTCAAACCAGTTTGAGTTTTGCAGCGGCGTGTGCAGCGTTTCATAATGTCGTTCGAAGACATAGTTTCAGAAATTCAAAAAGAACTTGAAATATGGTTGTCATCGCATAAATTATACAAAAATAGAAAAAGGTTGACTCTGAAATCCTTGTATATTCGTGGAATTTGTTTTCGTTCAATCTTAATGTATTCCCCAATTCTCCCAACACTTTTCTCTGTTTAACAATGTCACTTTGACCTTCCCGTAATTCAAATTTCATCCATAAATTCTCTTCTAAATACATGTCAATAATATCGTACCAACGCCATCGACGCCATGTAAACGCGAACGCTGGGCGTTTACTGAGGCCACTTGGTGAGCGCTCGTACGCCGCATGAACGCCACGCCGCACGCCCCGCAGAACGCTCTTTCACTGAGGCCGTAGACTTAGAGTAGTGGTTCGACGGTAAACGCAAAAAAGGGCGTCTAGTCAATTTATGACTCTAAAGGTATTAAATAACCATCTTCGTCATTAGATTCACTCATTATTCAAACTTTTTAGACTTTCACAGCAATAAATAAAGAGCTTGCTACAATAGAAGGTTTTGTTGTTGAAACTGCGACATTATAGAAAACTTTAAACAAAACATAACTAAGTAATTTAAAATCCTACTTTATGTTTGATATTTTCGGTCAAGTCTTAAAAACACAAATTTTTTTTGTACATAATATGACATATAAAAGTATTGCATATAAAATAATGAAATTAGGAATGTCATGCGTAGTAGTGTTTTAAATTCGAAAACACTGTCCTTCACTGAGTGTTTGCTCACTGTTTTTAAACAACAAAGGCGCGCTTTTTGATCTAGTGAGGCAAAACATTATTTCAATATACAGTGTTCTGCTAAAGGTAGTCCAAACTTATAGGGCGTGTAGAGATTACCAAACCAAACAAAAGTTTCAAGTAAGCAGATGGCGCAAACTAACCATCACCGAGAAAAACATACCTATTTAAAGTTTCATTTTTTTATCACTTGTATTTTTTTTTAAATATTTTTGAATCTTTTTGTTTAGTTCGGTAAGCTCTGTAAGTTTGGACTACTTAACTGAACACGCCGTGTATAACATATGCGAACGATATTATTTAACTAGTATTCTGTCAGCGTTTCAGCTTACATTTTAACCCGTGTGGATTTTTTTAAAATCGTTTCAGCCATTTCTTTTCTAATTTCCTGTACATCTTACAACCTCCGCTTATTTTTGACGTGTCGTAGTGAAATATGACCAAGGATAGTTTTGACTAACCAAAAAATATTTCAGTAAAGTTCCACCGAAACTCGTCCAGCGGTAATTTAGTAACCAAATCCTGTTCGTGCAGCCAGGATCCTCTCCTCATGAGAGAAAACGCTTAACCAACTCGAATTGAAATTTCGTAAGATTTGGATGAAAATCGTTAAAATTATGGTACCTCGAGATTATCTGTTAATGGAACTGGAAGGTCGATGAAAGAGCATTTCAATAGCTTCTAGTAAGGATTAATTGATTGATGATGAAGCTGGAAGGTAGATAACGGACCCTATTAATGCCCACTAGTTAACTTATTAAGTTGAAGTTCACAAAATTTGTCGTCACGAGTACTTTTCATAACACATGAAGATGAGGGTCTGATGATGTAGCTGGAAGGTGGATAACAGAAACCGTCAACCGTGGCAACCAATGGCTACTAATGACAGAAGATATTTAGATTGCAATTTGCTCTGAATTACTTGGGATCGGCTTTACAATTAAAAAAAAAATAAAAACCGACTTCAAAAACATAAACTAAAAAGTTAAAAATAAAATTTTCACTTTAAAGAAAGGAGCATTAACAGGCGGCATATAGTTAATGAAGTCGGTGCCTACTCACTCAGACACTTTAAATTGTGTTCTATTTTTGTTATAGTGATAAATATATCATTGTTGTAATTGTTATTATCTGGTAAGTACCATTTATAGTGTCTGAGTTGGCACCGACTTCATTAACTATATGCCGCGTGTTAATGCTCCTTTCTTTAAAGTGAAAATTTTATTTTTAACTTTTTAGTTTATGTTTTTGAAGTCGGTTTTTTTTTAATTATTTTATTTTTCAATTTTTAGTTGAACGCATCTGTAACTTATTTGTATTTATTATAAATGGGGCTACTAAACGCGCTACTCTAATGAGACAGAACCGTGATTACGCAACGTAAATTCAGTGTCAAATTGACGCATCAGCATGCCTAGTTGGCAGTGGTATTCCTATGTAAAACTTCAATCTTAATTATTATTTTTGTGCGAACTGAACATTTTGGCATATTTAACCGTATGAAGGAAGCCCAACAATAGGTAACTGCTGTAAATCGTTGAGGAATTCCCTCGACTGTTTATGGTCTTCATCATCAGACCTGTAATGGCACTTATAACCCATATGAGTGCAAAGTTCTCTTCAATAGAAATGAATTAAGTCCAAACACCAGGTAATTGCTGTAAATCGTTAAGGAGTTCCCTCGAATGTGTATGGTCTCCATCATCAGATCTGTGATGGTACTTATAACCCATATGGGTGCAAAGTTCTCATTAATAGAAATGAATTAGGTCCAAACACCAGGTAATTGCTGTAAATCGTTGAGGAGTTCTCTCGATTGTATATGGTCTCCATCATCAGACCTGTAATGGCACTTATAATCCATATGGGTGCAAAGATCTCATCAATAGAAATGAATCAAGTCCAAACACCAGGTAATTGCTATAAATCGTTAAGGAGTTCCTTCGACTGTGTATGGTCTCCATCATCAGACCTGTAATGGTACTTATAACCTTTATGGGTGCAAAGTTCTCATTAATAGAAATGAATTAGGTCCAAACACCAGGTAATTGCTGTAAATCGTTGAGGAGTTCCCTCGATTGTGTATGGTCTCCATCATCAGACTTGTAATGGCACTTATAATCCATATGGGTGCAAAGATCTCATCAATAGAAATGTATCAAGTCCAAACACCAGGTAATTGCTGTAAGTCGTTGAGGAGTTCCCTCGACTGTCTTTCAGCTCCATCATCAGATCGACTCCCGACCTTCATTAAATAGTACTAGTAGTAGTACTTTATCAAAATACTTAAAATACGATACTTTAAAATACGATTTTCGAAGGTTGCCCTCGATTTCTCTGGGATGCCATCATCAGATCCTGGTTTCCTTATCATTGTACCATTTCGGAGATATCTCCCTTTCACAAAAAAAAAAATCATTTAATTCGGTTCATAAACAACGAAGTTATCCCTGAACACACATAAAAAAAAAAAAACATATATACGGTCGAATTGAGTAATCTCCTTCTTTTTTGAAGTCGCTTCAAAAAGGGAATGGGACTTCAACATTATAGTAAATTGAAAACAGTAAAATACGCTAAGAGACAATGTTTAACAAAAAAATTACCACGAGGAAATAATACGGCGACAAATGGCAAAAGAAAATCAAATCGTTACATAAGTACAATGAATTTTAAACACTATTGCAAAAAAAACATTGAAGACACTATGTTTATATACCGTAATTCAAATTAAAAGAAAGTACCTATACGAATTTTCTAACCTAAGTTTAGTAACGGGTGAAAATTCGATTTGCATGACACTCGGCAGCCGCTGCCATCGTCGGTTAAAACATCTATGCAATTTCCCAAACGCATAGATGTTTTCACCGCTATGAATGCTTATATACCGTTGAGCTATTTACTTGCTAAAATCGTTTTGAACACCTCGGCTGCTTAGATGAAATTGATAGGAGTGCTCAGATATTTTGAACATTTTGCGTGCTTAGATCAATATAATAACTTTGATTGTCTACAGAAAATTGAATTTCTGTATGTGAGATTTTTTTGCTCACGTTGGGCACGTAGATGAATATGACGTTGATTGTACCTATCTACTTTAAAATGTATCTTAATAAAAGATGATTTGAGTTTTTCAAACACACTTTTTTTCACATCTTTTTTTTAAATTATGTCATGAATTAACAGTTATTTTATATTTTTCCCGAATTTCCCGAATTTATGACCCATGAACTACACGTGAAATCCCACATTCTTTATTTTTGGTATTCATTATCTAGAACTAAATTGTTTCGAAGAGAAAATACTAGGATACCTAGTCCATTACCTAAAATGCGTTCAAACCATGATCGACCCCAAGGGATACTATTCTAAGTTTATCACTTGAGGTAGTGAGGTGAGGATAGTATCACAAGAAGTTATGTAACCACGTTTTCAAATTCATTGAGCCGCACTCGAAATGCTGAAGTGATATTTTTGTATATTTTCTTTACATTATCGTAAAATTATTAGGTACACGGTAATACACTTCAACGTGAAATTGTTAGCGAGAAATGGTGTCAATAATAAAAATATCAATGTTTATTTGAATGATCTATCTAACAGAGGAAAATTGAATAAAAATTTACGGCTAAATTTTTTTAAATATTTATTTTTGTCATCTCGTATCTTAAATTTTTTTCTAATAATCCTTTTTTAAATACCGGTCAATTGCGTTAATCTTGATACATTTTCTAGTAGGTAAGTTCATATTATTATTATAAAATTTTCAGAGTTTTCGGAATAAGAATATTTCGTAAACGGAACATAACTTTGAAAAATCATCTTTGAACCTCATAGTGATTTTAAAATAGCTTTTCAACGATACCCCACCTGAGGGGTAAGTAGAAAAATGTTAGTCTCTCACTTTGGATGTTTGGAGAAAAAAATTTAAATATTATTTCACACCGAAATGTAGTGCTGTGGTAACAGTTACAAATTGTGCAGCCATGCCAAATTTCAGCTTTATACGACGACTAGTTTAACTATAACTAGAGACAGACGGACATGAAAATATAAGGATTCCTTGACGACTATGGAACCCTCAAAAAGAAATTAATTTTGTTTTGAACACAGTTGTTATATTTAGAGTTCCATATGATACTTCAAAATAAAAAAGGCTTCATAAGATCACATATCGTTGTCTGTCTGTATATATGTCTATTTCTGTGTAAAACCCTTTTTCTCCGGAACTCGTAGAGATATTAAATTGAAATTAATAATAATAATATCTGGGACATCCCACACATCGTCATCTAATCCCAAAGTAAGCAAGTATTATGCTTGTATTATAGGGTACTAGACAACTGATATACATAATTAAATATTCTTTTTTTCATAAATAGTATATAAATATATAAATATTTTTTTTACACCTAGACACGGAACAAATAGACATATTCATGCACACAAATATTTGTCCCGGGCGGGAATCAAACCCGCGACCCTCGGCTCCGCATTTAGGGTCTCTAACCACTCGGCCAATCGGTCAGTCGATTAATCGATCGATTAATATACTTAGATCTACGGTCCCTCGGAGCCGTAAGAAAACCAAGCTTCTAGGTCAACTCGATCAAAAAAATACGGCCATTTTTGACATATTTTGACTCTCCCAACATATCAAAATCTATAAAGTACTTCCGATTGACCTAGATCATGAAATTAGGCAAGAAGAAAAGTCTTACAGCACAAGTTAAGGTAAAAATCTGAAAATTGTTAATTTTTTTCTATGACATATTGACATATTTACCTACGTTTTCGTGTCATCTGGCGTTGAGTCACCTGGTGGTGAATAGCTATGAATACATTATACTATAACTGTTCTGCTGGGACCCTCAGTACGCGAGTCCGACTCGCACTTGCCCGTCTTTTTATTAAACTCATCTCATTCGCAATGAATTACGAACAAGATATTCGCATACGTTTAAGCTCCATTAGGTCTAATTTGTTATTATATTTAATTTGCATTGTTTTGTAATAACTGTCTGTTATCAACATAAATAAAAACATAATAATAAAAAAGCTTACGTTTAGTTAAAGTTTTTACTATATTCTGCAATTGGCCATTGCAGCTTTTATTCTAACGTATTTCGCAAATTGAATTTTTCATTATGTTATCCAATGGATGGAGTAATGTTACGAATTTATGCATTATCAACATTCATTTAATAAACAAATGGAGTTAAAAAAGTTTTTTGTTTTTAATATTTGAATCTAGAAAGTAATAAATATTTTGATGATATCAAAAACAACCAAATATTTACAACAATAATTTAATTTAAAAAAATTAAAAAATATAGCCCTTTAGTTACTTAGCTACATTTTACAGGAAAACCTAAGAGAAAAACGGATTCACATTTTAAGGGGCTAATCAGCAAATAATAAAAAAAACTTTTCCTAACTGCATTCCAAACACTTTACCTACATATCGAATAAAACTGCTTGTTATGAAAAAATATATTTAATTATAATTTTAAAATGCATAATTTTATAGGTATTTCAGAAAATATGCCATTATTTATTTATTTATTTCAGATAATCAACCATTGGCCCCTTTATCTCCGAAATTACTGAGCCTAAAATATTAAAAAAAAAAAACACGGAATATAGGGCTTTAAGGCTACTCTAGTTTAAAGGAAAACCTAAACGATAATCTTTGAATTCCTGTAAGAAACGGAAAATATTTATGATGAGAAAATGCATAGGTATATAATGTATTGCTGAATTTCACTGAAAAACTAATAAGTTAAATTTGTCTTTTGCTTATTATGGTAGCCTGTCTACTTGTACGAAGGAATTTGGTTCAACTTGTAACCTAAAGCTTCAGATTTAAAAAAAAAACACTACGTGGTAATGGCTTATTATACGGAATGCTCTTCACGGGGGAGTAACTCACACCTTAATATTTTTTTTTATATAAGTACTAATTATGTTTAATATAGTGTATATAATATACTATTAAGCTTTTATATATTGTGATAATTGTTGAATAAATAACATTGTAAATATTTTTTTAAATATTTTGTTTCGGTTTCTAATTTCCTAAATTTAAATGCATTTGATTTTTTTTTTACTAATCAATTAATTTTTAATAATTGAATAGATAAAGACCAAACGATCGAATCACCCCAAGTTCTTAAATAGTAAAACAAAAATATTTTGCCGCCAAAACTTACTGTACGTGACTTACCTCAGAATTTTACACACGCGTACATCCAAATTGTGCACGATATAAATTCACTCATAAATTTTTATTTTGTGTTACTTTATGTGAATTTTCTGCATTGGTAAGTTTGAACCTTTCAAAGACCTGGACCAAGTTCGGCTCTCTGTGTGGGTTTGGACGTAGAAGTTCGCGACCGCGCTATATAAGCGATCGTGTACTGCCTTAACGGTACGGATAGGAAAAAAATACACTACAAAAAATATAAAAATAATAGTGTATCGTTCGACCGGTTATATTGTCCAGAAAAGATATTATTTGTATGTTGACGATTAAAGTATGTATCTAATTCCTATTGTCCATTCTAAATTAATTTATATTCGTATAAAGCTTAGATAAGATTTAAATTCAAAGTTTTACTATCTATTTGTAGTACATTATTGTTAAACGTATAATATTTTGAAAGAGTAACTAACTACACACTGAGTTTCTTGTCGGTTTTTCTCAATGTAATTTCGGAACTGACAATAACTTCGATGATTTTATAAGTGCTTGTACAAGCCTACTTGAATAAAAATATTTTGTGTTTGAGTTTCAGTTTATCAAGCTCTAACTTTCAAAAATCTTTCAAATGACCTTTCAAAAAATATCATGCAAATATTGGATTTTGAACGAAACTTGAAAAATTTAATTTTGCTTTCGGCTGCGAATACAATACTCGCGCACAGATATAAACGTTTATAAAGTTGAATTGTATAGTATAGATCGACCCAAACTTCATAGCCGATCTGAAAACAAGGCCAACGAGATTTTTCAGCACAGCACCCACACAGGTTAAGTATAGTTAGGTACAGCACCCACGCTCAGACCTGCTAATACCTAAAATTTACTACTGCGACGCCTCACGACGACGTAGATTTGTATTGACTATGAAGCTGGACTCGATTTTGGTATGCGAGACAGATTTGAAGTAGACAGTTTTATTTTTCGTATTAACTTTGATGAACCAACATAAGCTACGTAAGTTTATATTTTATGAAAATATTCATTCAAGTTTATGTGCGTTTCGATTTATTATATTTATATTGATCAGTTTTGCTAACTCTCCCAACACACTGTCATAGAAAACTGAAATTCATGCTATCATTTGCTGAAATGCGGTGACAGTAACAACAATTTGTGTACTAAGTGTCTATTTCAGATAATTTACATTTTCAGTAACATCGAAAATATACGGTCTTAATTTTTGATGTTCGGATTTCAAATCTTACAATAGTCTTTTTAAGTCGTATAAAAATCCCTCAAAAGCATAAATGTGAAAACTAAAAAAAGCCCAGTACTTAATCAAAAAAAGTTAGCCAATAGAAGTAGTGAGATCCAGAATAAATTATCGAGTTTTTTGACCATAAGAAAAAGTGACAACATCCTTATAAAAGTTCTAATAATCTGGTTTTTACTTACCCAGTTTTTTACACCAAATTCAACTTTTTAAAATCTACGTAACCTAGGTAGGTACAAAGAATCCACCATTTCGGAAATCGCTTAGTTACCCAGCTACCTAGACTCACTATATTTGGGCCTGTTAGGCCTAAACATAAAAAGACTTTTTATTTTATTTGTGGATAAAAGCCTACATTGGTACCTCAATTTTCTAACATTTGGGAAGTGCCTCATAATTTTTTTGAATCAGTCTGTGAGTGAGTAGGAAAATGTGTATTTTTCAGGTGTGTACTTCTGCTGAAGTGGTAGATTTGGTGTCTTGAATTTTCTCGTGTATAGAAATCTCATACTCTATGGTTAACTAAATGTTTATGTTGAACGGAGTCGAAGTAGTGAAGGGATACAAACACGGCGAATGGTTCGCTACGTGCTAAGGCTGGGCTGGAACTTGGCCTGACGTACCTACTACCGTGCACCTAGAAAATTAAAAAAATCAAGAAATACTTTTATTAAAATATACGTGACGATAAGAATATAAGTATCCTGATAGCCAAGTGGTAGCGAGCCCGTTTCTTGTTTAGAAGGCCGTGGCTCGAATCCCAAGGCATGTGTACCTATGAGTTTTTTCTAACTTATGTACATAACTGACACTGGCTGGTGCCTCGGAGAGTACATCAAGCCGTCGGTCTCGGTTTCCATCAATAAATGGCAGTCGTTAAAATCCACCAATCCGCACTGGGGAAGTGTGATGGATTAAGCTCTAAGCTCCTTCATCCCGAGAGGAGGCGTAAGCCCCTGCAGTAGGGCATTAATGGGTTTACTATCAGCCCATTAATGCTGTATTAGAATATACAACTTACAATTACCTTACACTTATCTTCCAAGTAGTACAGCCCACCTAAATATGCTTTTCAGAGATCCTTTCTAATGCTCTTTTAAATCTTAAAATATATAAACTTTTTATTAGTTTGTTAAAAGTTTGAATGTTCTGACGACTTAAATTATCTTTTTAAAATTCTGTTATTAGAGTTGCTATCTTGTTCACAATACGTGACATATTTAAGTCAAGACATATTTAAGTCAATACACATTTATAAACATATTTATGTACATAATTGTGTGTTGACCCGCGGAATTGATTACTGAAGATATGTATACATGGCCATAGGGCCATGGTTCCAATCCGGGCGTGTACCAATGAGTTTTTCTGACTTAAGTACATTAACTATATATCACTGACTCCGTGCCTCGGAGAGCACGTTAAGCAGTCGGTCCCGGAAGCTGTCAATAGATGGCGGTCGTTACAATCCCCAACCCGCAATAGAGTAGCGTGGTGGATTTAAGCTCCAAACCCCCTCCTCATCCTGGAAGAGGCCTAAGCCCCTGCAGTGGGGTATAATGGGCTGATGATGATGATGATGATATGTATACATATTAGAATAGCTACTAACGAGGCTGACGTATCTCACAGAAGATAAAAGCTTCTTAAAAAATATGAATTTAAAAAAAAGTTTAATCTTATAAGTCATTGTTTGTTAACATATTTCCGATAATTAATTTCAGTAGCCCTACTTTCTAGAGTCATTTATTGCATTTTATAAGAAAATTAAAAGTTTTACAAAAACTTAAGCTTTACAAGTATTATACATATTTTTTACATTTAAATTTTATTGATATATTACTATATATATTTTTTGTTCACATTTTTGTTGTGACAACGCGGTGGGTATCTCTATGAATTACTTTAAACATACATTTCATAGTATCACTGTGAACTGACTACTAACAAAGAACCAAATATTTTGTATGAATTAAAAATGTTTAATTCAACAGTCTTCTTTATGTGTTCTTATAGATATTATTTAATCACCGCTCATATAATGTAACGAAAAAGAATAAGTTTTTGTTCCTCCGAGATAAATTTAGATGCATTTTACTTTATAACTCTGCAAAAACATAATTAATTCAACGTCGAGAACAGAAAGTTAAATATATGAATTTTTATTACAAACGAATTTCAGTTCCGTGCCTGAAAGAGAGACGTTTTGTTTTTCTTATCAAAATCGTTGTTTTCGTAATCCTTCGTTAGCAGAAGGTAGTATGTTAATTTATTTCAGTATTTTAAGCTTTTCCCTCAAAACAACAATAATAATAAAAACAAACTCTAGGCCCTAAACTAAGCATTAGTTTGTGTTCTGGGTACCAAGCGAAGACACCACATACATATAACAACCAAGACCCGCTACCAGTATCAATATACATCATATAAATATTGACCCGGCCTGGGATTCGAACCCGGGACCTCCAGCTTCGTAGACAGGGTCGCTAAAAATAAAAACCAAAACAAATGTTACAACGGAAATGAAACAAAAAGAAACTCTACCGCCGTCGATTCGATACATCGTAAATCATCGAAAATTACGCCAAATAGCGCCTTTGAAATAAGGCTGCGGTCGTGCTGGGTCGTGCACACATTATCTCAGAGTCAGCGCTTATTAAACCAGCGATGCAAATCACATCACGTCACATGACCGACCGTCGCGGTCGGTTACCAAAATGAGAAAAATGTTCTTCAAAAAATATGATGGTTCACTATCAGTAATAATAACACCCACAATCACAACAACGTCTAGGTCCCAAACTAAGCCTTAGCTTGTATTTTTGGGTATCAAGCGAAGACACCATATACGAGTACATATAACAATCAAGACCCGGTGCCAGTATTAATATTTATCATATAAATACTGACCCGACCTGGGATTCGAACCCGGGACCTCTAGCT
The DNA here is from genome assembly GCA_949709985.1 of Luffia ferchaultella. Taxonomy (NCBI): domain Eukaryota; kingdom Metazoa; phylum Arthropoda; class Insecta; order Lepidoptera; family Psychidae; genus Luffia; species Luffia ferchaultella. The sequence continues at coordinate 2,681,609 of OX453262.1, forward strand.
TCGCAGGCAGGGTCGCCGTCCACTAGGCCAAGCGGTCGTCTCAGTATCAGTATCACTAGAGTAATTGATGATCTAGATCATCATAAATACGAGGAAACCGAGGAAGACAAACCATGCGCCATCATAATTTACAAGACATAAGTTATAAGGCCCATAATTTGTATAAATATAATGTAATAAATACCATAAATGATGAACACTTTTCTCAGGGCAACGTGATTCAAAGTCCAAATTACTAAAGAGATTGACATGTCGCCGGCTGCCAAAGACTACTTACTGACTTTGAGCAAATGTGGCCGTAGCCTTAGTCCTGTTTCGTTTTGATGTTGCATTACAGTTACACACACTACATTAGAACTGGTGAAATATAGTTTCCAAAGCTCTATCCTTTACAATAAATTTTGGGTACGAAAGATACTCTTTCGCTTTGATCGTTTAGTAACATATTGGTATGAATGGTTGAAACGGGGTAAATCTAAAAACGTCACACACTTTGAAACCACTTAGTTCGTGAAGAGGTTCATCATCATCAGCCCATGTCTCTCCTCTGCAGGATATAGGCCTCTCCCAAGGCTCGCCACCACACACGATCCTCCGCCTTTCGCATCCAACTACCCCCGGTATGATGCTTCAGGTCATCTGTCCATCTGGCCGGGGGGCGTCCGACGCTTCGCTTCCCGGTACGTGGCCTCCACTCGAGAACTCGTCTACCCCATCGGTTATCAGTTTTAAGGCAAATGTGACCGGCCCATTGCCACTTCAGCTTGCTGATCGCTTCGACTATGTCGACAACTTTGGTTCTTCGAAGGATTTCGGCGTTTCTGATTTTATCCATCAAAGAAATACCGAGCATATTCCATAGCACGCTGAGCGACTTTAAATTTGTGGACCAGTCCTGCCGTGAGAGTCCATGTTCGGCACCGTACGTCATTGTAGGTAGGACGCATTGGTTAAAGACCTTGGTGTTCAGAGATTGTGGTAGTGGCGACGAGAACAGATAACGAAGCTTCCCGAAAGCACAGAATAGGTTACATTTAGTAATATTTCTAATACTAAAACAATTTATTGCGAAATTATCCATTTTGCCTATGCCATAGAGATGAAGTTCTGGCGATACCTATTGCAAACTGCAAGTGCCTAAATCACTTGTAATACAGCTATAACATTAATGTTTTGATGATAGAAAAATTTCATAATCATTAAACCAAAGTAGGTACATTAATTATTTTTTTATCAGCTGCATCTGTTTCAGCCAGCGAACAACGACGACGTTATTCTAGTGTAAGGAGCGTGATCCTTTATATAATCTTACGTAATTTATTACTTATCAAGAGATCCCCTTTTGCATTCCACTTTTTGTATCAACTTCTATTCCTGATTAACTAAATTCGACTAGCAAATCTAAGAGGTTTGGTTCTCTTTATGACATTTTTTACAAGCTAGCATGTTAATAGCATGCTTGCTGGAATTCTTTTATTGTCTTTAGTAAATTTGACAGCAGCCTTTGGTTTTAATACTAATAAATGTCACTTCACAGTATCGGAAATGTCAACCACAAATTCGCGGGGGTGAAGACCGGCGCGCATGGACCTCGCGGACTGAAACTAGCCATCTTGCACCAACTAGCTAGAGTATGAGCGTTTAGGCGGTAAACTCAGAAAGGGGCTTCTAGTCAATTCGTACTTTTATGGTTTTACCGTATTGGAAACTAGCAATTAGGACCACATTCTTTAGTAATAATAAAGATACCTGGGACGTCTCACCAGCGCCATCTAGTCCCAAACTAAGCAAAGCTTTTATTATGGGTAGGTAGCAGACGACTGATATACATACTTAAATATTCTTTACAATTTGCAATACATATCTTGATATTTTACACCCAAACACGAAACAAATATAGACATGTTCGTGCATACAAATGTTTGTCCTAGTGGGAATCGAACCCGCGACCCTTATGGCTCCGCTGTTAGGGTCTCTGACCACTTGGTCAATCGGTCAAACGTTTATTTAGCCAATAGCATTTATTTAGAAACGCTTCAACAACCGCAATGGCTCATGTCGCAGATTACCGGTTATGCCTAAAAACATCGAAACCATAACTATGGACGTAACATAAGCGTCGAAAGCTAAAATCGAAAATAAATAAACTATCACGATATTTCAGGGGTCACATAAATGGGGTCAGTCAAAAGGCTATATTCTCAATTTCGTACATCAATTGTTTTCCATCGAAAACTTTCCCTTTGAGTTAGCTATTAATATATGTATGATCTTCCCTATACATATACCACATGAAAGAGTATCTCATGAAACTGTAAATTACTTGTACCTGTTTTGATTTTTATAGGAAATTCGATGTGATTTAGAATAAGTTATTCGGCGACGAACGACGCAAAGAAAATAGTTCTAAATATTTATATCAAAGATAACGAATTTTGGATGAAAATCATATTTTGAAACGAAAACCGGATGAAATCATCTAAATTAGAATTGTATCTTTGGTACTGGTACGTCAGAAAGATTCTATAAGTAGAACATCTTCGCAATAAATAGGCGACACAAGTGGGAAGAAGCGATGCGGTGGGGCGGAGGAGGCTTGCCGTCGATCACTATAGCGAGCAGACAGAGTTAGCACTATGCTTGCGGCTCACGCGTTCCCACAGTAGAGAGATATTTGTTCGTAGGTATGCGATGTCGACATACCTACACGCGTCTCGCTTTTTAGTGAAACGGCGGCGAAGATCTCTTACTTACTCGGGCCCGCGCGCTCCAAGTGCTTTTGCCTTAGAGCTCAATCAAAAAATCAATCAAGAGAACTGTCGAACAACATCGAGTCGTTTCATTTTTAGAGTTCCTTACCCAAAGGGTATAAACTAGAACCCTAAGGCTCCGCTGTCCGTCCATCCGTCCGCCCGTCCGTCTGTCACAGAGCTGTATACTGAACGGTAATAGGTATAGACACTTGGATTTTTTACAGCGTGTGTATTACTATTGCTGCTATAACAATAAATAATAAAAATAAAATAAAGTTAAAAATTAAAAGGAGTCTTCATACAAGAAACGTGTTTTTTTTTTATATTGTACTGTGGTACGGAACCCTTCGTGTGCGCTCCGACTCGCACTTGACCGATTTTTTCTATCCATCGACAACATTAATCAACGGCGATCGTGTAGATGAGGCAACACATTTACCAACTAGCGCTTATTTATATTCATAGGAAAGCTAAATGTTGTTGGTGGCCACGTTGAGTAATATCACTGCTTCAGAATTAGATTTTTAAAAACGTACTAATAACGTACTGCGCGTACGTACTTTACGTTATTGTTTAATCCTTTAATTAACGCCCTGTAGACTCCATAAAAAACAATTAAAAACGTTTTTATAACTCTTCACAATAGTTAAGTAGGTATTTAATCGTGTCTATATATTTTAGTATTTTCCCTGAGTGCTATAAATACGTGTAGATATTTATTAGGTGCTAAAGACGACCCTTTTCGAGTGGTTCTCATACATATCTTCAGGTAGGTATAGCTATAAGTTTCTTTGCATATGTTTAAAAAAATTTCAAATAATATAGCATTTTAATGACGAAAACAGATTTCCCCGCAATCTGTCTCGGCGTGTATTTCATAGGTGTTTTTCGGAATTTACTGTAAGCTTCACTTAAAGGAATAAAAAACTATCCCCTTAATGCGTTCATTGAACACGTTTGTTGACTAACGCAATGCTGTTGATGTAAAATGAGATTGATTGGCTTTTGCAAACCGTTATAAAGGTAATCTGAGGTATGCTAGTTGCTAGAACTGCGAATAACGTAATTTCATACCGGGTGAATCATTTCTTTATTGTAAACTATGTACCTATTAGGCCGAGCGCTCTGGTGACAAAAAATACAGTAAGTAAAATCACGCTGATGGTTTCTAAAATCGATAGGAATAAGGATCTAGGAAAAACTCTTAAAATTTTTTTTTTACGAATTTGCCAGACATTTATGAAAATCCATCAAACGTTGTAATTGTCCCTGTGACGTCATTTAGGCGGTTGAGCTTATTGCGCTGTTTTCCACAGTAAAAAACCAAAGCTAAAAGTAAATAAAACATATTGAGGTAAGGTCACTATGTCAAATGAAATAGGAATCCTCGTGAACCATTAATAAAAATGTTATGATTTTATTTAGTCTAAGGTAATGAAAATAGTGAACATCTGTCCTGATGACGTCATAGGGAGATTTGTTTAACCAATTACTGGAAAAAAATTACTAAGAAAATTACAGGCTTCATTTGTTTTTATTTTAAGATCAAGATATAGATTTATAGATAAATATCAAAACAATGTGTTTAAAGTTTTGGTCCAAGCTCATTTATTTAGTCATTTATTTAGCTATGAGCATCTTGTATAAAAAAATATCGTTAACAATTACACCCATTAAACCTTAACCGGTTGGCGCAAAAAAAATTGTATTCAGATCAACAAAAACTAGGTTTATAAGTTTCTTATGTATCAAAATATTTAAAAAACTAAAAACATATTTAACCTAGTTTTTGTTGATCTGAATACCATATAAATTCTTGTGCCAGTCGGTTAAGGTTTAATGGGGTGCAACAGTTAACGCCGTTTGTATGGAAATTTTCGACTACACAATCCTCTTAATAAATTAAATTGAGATGTGATGCTGAAGACAATCATAGCCTTGTAAAGCCAAATAATTTTCTATATAAGTACATTTTTTATTACTTTTAGAAATTTTCTCTACTTCAACACACAGCACAGTACGTACGTACTCGTAATATGGTTTTATTGCTAAACTTATTCTCTATTCGCCTCCCTTATTAATCCATTAAACTTGGCTTGATTATTGTTTTTCCTTATTCTAGTGATGTACTTTTATTTAATAGATATCTCGCATAATTTGTACCTAATCGTATTGCAATTATTTCAAGTTACATCTAAACAGCTACCATGCCTCTTGACATATACCAATAATCTAATTCTTTAATTTGTATAGCCACCGCTCGATTCTTGTTTTCGTTCAATCAACTTGAAAAGGAGTAAGTACGGCTCAAGTGGAGACCCATCCTAAAAGATCAGAGTAGAATTACAATAGTTTAACTTTGTTTTATATATATAATTAATTGCTTTTGCCATGGCTTTCGGAATTTTTATTTACTGTTTTATTTAGTTTTAATTGTACCTACTATGGCGACCTATCTTGGATAGGTTGCCAACGGTGAACGATTGCCAAGAGGCAAACGATGACCTCTTTGAAAAAGCGAAGTTCAGTATTGCCTTTATAAAATCAATATCAAAAATAAAGTTACCTGAAAGGACCTAATATCGATTTTATGATTTCCTATGCCGCGGGGTTTAATAAACTTTGAAAAAAGTAGTGAAATTCCAAGGGAGTAAATAAACCATACAATGTACGCAGCAAAATAAACTTAAATCGAATTAGTTGCTATACTTTACCATAGATGGCGCAGAGTGTGAGATTTGGCCTTAGTTGCGGACATCCTGTTTTTATGTATTTTTTTGGAACGATGACATTCAAACGTAACTCCTGTCAAAAGTCTCCTGGAGTTTTCTCTTATAGTTTTAGAGAAATTTAGGAAATCGAGAATTGTCCAAAGAAACCATTGTAGCTATAAATTTTTCATCAAATGTTTATTTATTTATTTATTGTGGGAAAACCAACAGCTATTAAGACACAGTATTATTTGAAAATAAAATCAAATGATAGGAATCTATTTCGAAATTAGGAAATGATAGTTTCATGATATGATAGGAATCTATTAAAAGCATCAATAACTCCATAAAAACTTTTAATGGAAATTTGCCATTATACACTCTTCTATTCAATATTTTGCACATCTTTTGTAAAATTACATAATAATCGTTTTATTGACTCTTGCGTTACAAGCGGTCAAACAACAGTACAAACAGACGGACCGACAAAAAAATTAGAAACGTGTGTTTCAGCTTCAAGGATTGGATACTTACCGATTGGTCGATTATTACTAGAGATATTTTACCGATGACATCGTTTGGACATGGTTAAAGTTGTAGAATAATTAATAGTTATAAAAATTAATAATATATCCTGATACTTCATATATTACGAGTTACGTTATTTGTAAACACTTTCGCATTTCTCACCCGACGCTCGGGCCCAATCCAATGAATTTGAAATAGACTTCAAATATTATATTAATACGATTCGGCCAGATTCGGCTGTCGTTACATAAAACTAAGTATGGCACGGAATTTTTTTTACATTAAACATAATGTTATTTGGGTCAGCCACTGACTTAAATGAAAGTATGGTTGGATACCCATTCGAATGTATTACAGGTTATTTTATAACATTTAAGAATTGTGATTTACGTAATATAATAATCAACAACTAAAATTAAACTAGTAAATACTCGAAATAATATAACAGAACAAAATGAAAACTAAGTAATGGCTTGTTACTTGTGAGTACTAATTTTGTTGCACGTCTATATTTTATTGAAGGTACTCGAATAATCAGGCGACTTCACAAGCGTGTCGACCGAGTACAGAAATAACTGGAATTCGAGATGAAAATAAATTATAAATGAAATTCCATTTTAGAGGTGGCGGGACTCAAAGGAATTGATGTGCTCGAAATTATATTTTTGAGACGGCAGCGCGACCGCTCAAAGCTAAGCACCGACACTATGAAATATTCCTACGATAACTTGTAATAAGAATTTTAAAAATCGAATGTTCGATGACAAATTTCGAGATGCTGCGGGGTAGGGATTTCGGCGCATATAAGGAAAGCCGGCGCAGCGTCGTGAATGAGTCACTTTCTTGGAATAGTCAAGAACGAGCTGCGAGTGCGAAACAAAAGTGATAAGAGTTTGTGATTTTGTTCCGAAATAAAGTATTATAAGTACGAGTTAACATGACACCCAGCTCAGCTGACGTTTGTGTAATGTATAGTGTGCAAAAAAAATTAGATTTTTGTAGAAATTTGTGGATTAAATTTTGGTACCTACATAAGTCCATATGATATCATGTGTTAAATAAATTGAACAATACTGAACAATTAATTTCTGATGAAAATAAAACAAAAACAAATAATTTGTCAAGAAAAACTCAACGGTTTCAACAAAAATGTTCAAACGTGGTTATTAAAATTAAAGGGCACAAGGTTCTAGAATAACCTCTCAAAAAAAAAATATTGATGAATTTCCCAGATGTTTTTGAAAATACATCTGATCTGACAATAAAATTGTCCCTGTGAAGGCGGTTTATCTTATTGCGCTGCTTAGCACAGTAAAAAATCGAAGTTACAACTAAACAAAAAGTATGGAGGTAAAGTGAAATCCTCACGAACCAATGAAAATATTATGAATTTGCTCTAAAATAATGCTATTGTAGTTATAAATAATTTAATTGTGTAAACTATTTTCTGTATGTTCTATATGTATGTTTTATTTCATGCTATATTTAGCACTGTTTGTTTCCTGAATAAATAAATAAATTAGTAGTCATCTGTCCAGTTGACATCACAAGGACATTTTATTAATATTTTTTTTGGGTAAGACTTCTTTTTTTTTAATTTTGAGGGGAAAGTATAAATTGAGCCATATTTTCGGGAAAAATATTAAAAGTATGTGTTAAATTTTTTTTATGAAAAGTATATATTTTTATGAAAGTTGACACCCGTCTAAGCAGGATACAGCGACCATTTAATTGCATCAAATAACAGCCACAAATGACACTTCCGCCAGTTTCTTGCGTTCCAGACAAAAAATATCGCCAAATTTGTTAACGTGTAGCGATTTAACTATCAGTGTCATGCATTTCAGATGCTTCTTTTTCGGCGTTAATTGCGTTTATAACCTAAGATTTTTGTATTTCACACGGTATTTTGACATTTGATTTTTATTACGGTTCCAGGTGCAATTTATGTGTCTGTAGCTTTGTTCGTAAATTAATCGTATACAATAATAACACAATACAATAATAATAGAAACAATAGTAATATATTATAATGTACGGGGGAATTATTTCTCTTTTATAGGACTAAAGAAAAGTCTGTGATGGCATATTTCTAATTTTTATGGATATTTTAATACTTCAACGTGCCATATCATATGACACAATTTTTTTAAACATTTTTATGTTTAAAAAAATGGTGATTGGAAAGCAATTTATACGGATACAGTATTAATCCTGATCAAATTAAATACGTTATTTACCTTCGACATTTCATGTACATTATAAATGCCTTTACACCATACAATTTAAATTAATATCTTCGGAAATATCACGAAATAAAAACCATAGCGCCACAAGTGACAAGCGTCCGAGCCGGGGCGGGCGTCGGATGGGCCGGGCCGGGGGATCGGCGCCCTATGCCCCGACGTGATTCGCGTGATGTAAAATTAGGCCGAAATTATCAATGTTGTATATCAAGAAATATTGTAGTTTGTTTTTATTTATTTATTCTTTACTTTATCAAATATTATAGAATTGGAAATAAAATACAATAAAAATACTCCAAGTAAGATGAACTTAAACATAATTAAATCTAATCCACATGTTCAACGCAACAAGCTGATAGGTCTACACGACATAAAAACACTACGGCTTATGTGCTCTGCTACCCGTGCAAAGCCGAGGCGGGTCGCTAGTGTGAGCTAAGTAAAAAATTGTCTGTCTCTAATAAATAAAATAAATAAATAAACAGTTGTTATGCTATCGCTACTCACAAGACGACAGCGGGGCTCGGCACGAGGAAGCGGGAGGAAGATCAAGTTTCGAGCTGGGTGTCATCTTGTCGCGTCCGTATTGTATAAGTATTTAAATCAGTGTTTTAGCGCATCCTAAATATCTGGACCACTACCCCGTAGCAGTATATTCCTGAGTTCCGAAACGCTTATCAAATTGATCGTCTGATAAACTGAGGTTAACCAACGTTTCAGGTGTAATATCATCGATTAGTTCTCAGATTCACTGACTTATACCTTGTCAATCTAATAAATATCAATTAGCTGATAAACTTAGCGTCGCACGTTCACTTCATCACTTCATTTCATCAGCCCATTTTTACCCCACTGCAGGGGCTTAGGCCTCCCCGGGAGTGAGGTGGGCTTGGAGCCTAAATCCACCACGCTGCTCCACTGCGGGTTGGGGATTGTAACGACCGCCATCTATTGACAGCGTCCGGGACCGACTGCTTAACGTGCTCTCCGAGGCACAGAGTCAGTGATAGTTATGTACTTAAGTCAGAAAAACTCATTGGTACACACCCGGATTCGAACCATGGCCCTATGGCCTTATAAATTTGAGACAGGTTCGTTGCGCTTTAGGCTATGCCGTCGTGCTATGGCGTCGCACGTTGGCCACATCATTGATGACAATTTCTTTGTCTGATTACCAACGTTGGCTGATTACGTGGTGAAACATACACACGTTGGCTCTTATACTAGTTCTGCCCCGTCAGACCCAATGTGAAGATGTCCGATACAGAAACTAAACTTGCTCTAAGCGCTTTCTAAAAATAAAATAAAAATGTTTAAGCATTCTAAAAAAAAGTTTTAAAAATTCAATGACTTTATTCGTCATTGTGGATGGCGGTGACAACGGCGGATCCAGCTTTCCAGATTCAAGCATAGCAATAGAACCTATAATAGGACCCAAGTGATACAAAATCACTATTTCAACACTTTCAAGTCAGGGAGGGGGGGTCACATAGTCAAGGTATAGCCAGGACAGCTTCCAATACAATAATAAATCTAAATAAAAAAGATATAATATCTATTTTTTTTGTTATTCGTCAAAATAATTTTAATAAAATGACAAAATCAAATGTTTCGATGAAAGACTACGAGAGATCGCTCGGCAGCCGAATTTGTTAATCGTCCGTTAGACAGTGCCAAAGACTACTGACAGTGCGGCCACAGAACACTCTTATATTATAAAATAATCTTATCAATAACCTTATCTAAAAAATCTTATATAGATGAACAAAAATCCTCACTCTTTGAATATAGATTTAAGCCTAAATAGGTAAGAATCCTGATTTCTACTTTCTTTACTTTTTTAAATTACACAAACTTTTTAAATTTTTAACCTAGAATTGCTTTATTATTCGCAATAATTAAGTCATTTAATCAATTTTCATAGACATTCAAATATTTATCTCAAATATGTTGGTTTTTGGCTAGTAATTGCTTTGCAAGCAAGAATGAAAACAAACTCAAAAATCTGCAGATTTCTCGCTTTTTGCAACTATTGCAGGCATTGAAAATGAACATCAAAATAAAACCCTATGACACATTTTTGTCAATCAACTTTTCGAAAAAAGTTATGAAGCAATTTTCGAAAATTTGGTACCATACGATTCCCCGCAAAGTCCTGCATTTTTTAACACTACTGCCTTTCGTCTACCTTTATAACTTTTTGAGATAACGCCGAATCTCACTCTGCTGGGTAATTGATCTGTTAATCATTCAATGAAAAGGGTACCTCCCAGCCCATAGTTTTCGACCGATTCCAAAATTTCTATTTCCAAACGGTAGACAATTTATCTGCCTCGGGAGCTTTTTTTTTTCATTTTTTCGATATTGGCTTTCATTTTCAAATCAACTTTTTTTCCGCAAAATCAGGAAATTTTGTCTTTTTTACATCATTTTCGATCTTCAGAAAAAACTTATAGAAAATTTGGTATCGTACGATGCCCCAAAAGCCCTTGCATTTTTTAACATCACTGTCTTTTATTTGTCATCATAAATTTTGGAAATATAGCCGAATTACACTCCCCCACTAACGATGTGATGAACATTTTCAATCTGAAACTAGCATCCATGATTATTGAAGACATAACCGGCGTTTCAGGATCTTTCTACTGAAAATTTGTATGGAATTGACATTAAAAATCACATATCTCGATCATCGCTCCATTGCACATCATTTCCTTTTAGAATTATTTTCGATATACTTTCTTATTTTATTTTTAAACCAAAAAAAAAATTGTTTTACTGACAGATTTTTGCTAGAATAACCAATTACGTATTCAATATGTGTGCAGTAACACTGACAAGAACTAAAAACACCTCTCTAACATATGCATTCCAGTTAAGGAGATCAGTACATGTTACTGTTTGAATTGAAATAGATCTACTTAAGCAAATATTATTTAAAAAAGAAATTAAACTAAGTAAAGAAAAGGCACAGATTTTTTCCTATAATAATAATAATGTATACATCACAATAACGTCTAGGCCCCAAACTAAGCATTAGCTTGTGTTTTGGGTACCAAGCGAAGATACCATATACATATAAATGACGACCGCTTAGTCTAGTGGGTAGCGACCCTGCCTGCGAAGCTGGAGGTCCCGGGTTTGAATCCCAGGTCGGGTCAGTATTAATATGATGAATATTGATACTAGTACCGGGTCTTGGTTGTTATATGTGTGTGGTGTCTTCGAAAAAAAAAATAATAATTTATATATGTATATATTATAAAAAATATTTAAGTATGTATATCAGTTGTCTAGTAACCCATAACACAAGCATAATACTTGCTTACTTTGGGACTAGATGACGCTGTGTGGAAAGTCCCATGTATTATTATTATGTATTATTATATAACAACCAAGACCCGGTACCAGTATCAAAATCATCATATAAATACTGACTCGACCTGAGCTTCGAACCCGGGATCTCCAGCTTCGTAGGCATGGTCGCTACCCACTAGGCTAAGCGGTCGTAAAACCTTGAAGGTACTCTCAAGAAACTGAAATTGGTGCTTTTAGTTCTTTTCAGTTTTAATATACCTATACACTTTAAGTACGTTATTTGATATTCTAGCCAGAAACCATGCCAGAAAAATATTTTTTTAGGCGATTTAATATAAAATGTGTCTATTTCAGTTTTGTGTGTAGTATGTAGAAATATCCAAAATAATTCAGAGAATCACCGCCTAAAAGGAAATAACGCGCAACTGTGCGACGACTGAGATATCGTCATTTTTACCAGTATCTTGTATCCCCTGTAAACTAGAGAAAAATTACTTGCACGATGTTTGCTCACTGACGATATATCTTGAAGCTTTTCGACGTAGACAATCAATGAATCGTACACAATCCTTGAATAGAAAAATTACTATTTACTTATTTGTCTTATATTTTCATATTAGACCATTTTTTATTTGTTTGATGAAACATGTACGTAACCCTTTTTCGTGTAATTGATGAAAATAAACATGTTGCTTCTGTCAATATATTTAAGATAATAGACAACAAAAATAACGGTCACGATACAAAGAATGAGCGCCAAATCCACTTAGAAAAATGCAGTATAAATAAACTCTGTAGTCACTGCGATGTTTATTTTTTGGTAAATAATTTATATACGCGATGTTTTTAAATAATACACTTACAGTTTTGATTTCTGCCATGGGGTTTCTTTGATATTTTTTTAAACATTCAAGTTTTTTAAATGCCTTGGCTTCTTAAATCATGCGTTAAAAATATATATAACAGACAATAAAAATAGTCACGTCAATCGTCAACCATGAGTGTCATAGTTCATCTGTATAATTTCAGTTTTGTGTGGTTATTATTTTGTAAAACGGTAAAATGAAACGAAAAATAAAGTATAATTGATAAAAAATGCAAATACAGTACAACACAAAACACATAAACACCGATATGTTTTTAAATAAGACTGATTGACATTTTGGGCAATAGATTGACATCTAGTGTTTATTTTTTTAAATATAGGCAAAGGAATTTTATACATTTTTGTTTTTCAAATATCTATAAACCCCATGTGATATATCATCATTGTAATGGTCGTCATGGTAATATACAGGTTGAGGTCTTAATGACCAGCCAAATTTTAATATAATGATCTTTGGTGGAAAACCGATAGCCGATATCTTTTAGTATCGTTCTATAGAGAAATATTGAGATATGACTATACAAACCTTTCCCGAAAAAACCAATAACTCTAGTCACCATTCATGTCCGCCGCCCCATTTCGTTTCAAGACCTCGGGCGCGTACGTTTATTATAGCGTTAAGAAGGCAACCAAACATTATAAAATTATACTGTAGATAAAATAATTTATTATGACAATGTAACTAATATGTTTTATTTACGTAATGAGGTCTATTGGTGATACCTAACATCTAGAAAAATTTTGGCCGGTTACTAAAATCTCACCTTGTATATATATATAATATGCATCAATTCGTCCATCACCTTCGTAACCCATTGAACCATTTTGACAAGGCGGAAGTTCTATGGAAGGTGGCTGCTATTATTTTTCTTAAAGATATTTTGTATTCACTATCTATGTCATCCTCTGATTGGGACTTTTTAACTGTTAACGGACAAAAATATTTAACGTTAAATAATTTAATATTTTTCATACAGACAAACTAAAACATCTTTACAACCAACTATTTTTATAAAAGACAGTCTATGCAGAATGAATGTACCTAATTGAACTTTTAAGCTTCTTTAAAGCTCGATATTGCTCCTTGAAAATGTATTGTTGGTCGAAGGCTTAGCTTGCATTTTATTTTATATTTATCGTACGAAAACTAACAGAACTGTTATGAACGTCCTCTGAAATTAGTTCAACATCTATCTTTCTGTCGTAATCTCTTGATTTAGAAATTAAAAGGATCTTTCTAATAATTTAGTGGTGTGATAAACCAAATTTTATATAAAAATTGGATCAACAGATTTCGAGAAAAGTACGTCTCAAAATATATATTTCATTCCTGACTTCCTTACTGTGAAACATCCTGAAACATAAGAAGAAAGTTAAATAAAATATAAAGTTTAAAAAGATTAAATATTTTTAGTTGAATAATAACCGATTAATTAAAATAAAAAATATGTATATCACTGTCTCGATTCCTATACAACATACTTCAATGATAAATCTAAGAAATTGAACCAGGATGTGTTCAATTAAGTTTACATTAGAAGAAAATTATCACCAGTTCATTGAATACATTTAAAAAAAATATTTTCGCAACCTGATCTATAATATACTATAAACGAACTTTTTGAGTGCATGCAATTATAAAGTGCTTTCTATCTCCCTACTATTATAGATCAATTTATTATATTATAATCACATCATAATTTACGATGTAATGTTTATCTGTAACACTTGTGTAAATAATCGCTTATTATTATGTCCGTATATCTATTAATTATTGCTATTTAAATCTATACTGTCTTCCAATAATTTTTGTTGTTTTATTTATTTCTAAAAAGAAAAAGAAGAAAATTTTCATTGAACTTCATAACTAAAGAAATAGTAGCCGACATACACTAGGTTCCTAGGGTAGGAATATGCGGTTTTCTAACGTCCTTCTTTTTCTCAATTGTGGCGTTTCTCAGGCGTCCTACTATACTACTTTGACATACAAACGGCGTTAACGGTTGCACCCTATTAAACCTCACAAAATGTTCGACTTGAAACTAATTGCATTTTCACATGCTGCGAAAAATAAAACTAGAAGTTGTAATAAATTTCTATGGTTGATTTCTGTGTAATTAAATCAAAATTATATACTTAAAATAATTCAAACGAGAATTATATAAAGTTATAATTCATTATACGTTTTATCGAGCTGTATTTTAAAAAACGAAATAACAACATACAAAAAAATTCTATATAACTTTAATTGGGTGTCTACCCAACTGAAAATGTGTAAACGTGTAATGACTAAAAAAAGACTCTGACCAAAACATTTTTTGTTATAAAAATTTGGCAGTTTCGTAAACATAAGACCAAACGTATACAGGGTGAGTAAATGAACAGGGGCCTTTATGACAGCTACCCTAACCGTTGGAGATGGGAAGTTTTGTTCTTACAAATCCATCTTAAGTTTTTGGACTGTATTAAAATGGCATTCAAGGATTTTTTGAAAAACTCATTTACTCATCCTGTATAAAAACACTATAAAAACTTTGTTAAAACCCTTTGCATCCATATGAGACAATAATAATTTTGTATATGAGTTAATACACCCGTATAAATGAACTACTGCATTAAAACACCCACGACATACATAAAATTAACATATAAGTAACAACGGTCTCAGTAGTGTCTAGTGACATGGAAATTTTCATTATCCTAGACTAACTTGACTAATTCAATGATGCATGATAAATAATAATTTTATGTCGACGACCGCTTAGCCTATATAGTGGGTAGCAACCCTGTTTACGAAGCTGGAGGTCCCGGGTACAAATCCCAGGTTGGCTCAGTATTTATATGATGAATATTGATACTGGTACCGGGTCTTGGTTGTTATATGTATGTGGTGTCTTCCCTTGGTACCCGAAACACAAGCTATTGCTTAGTTTGGGGCCTAGACGTTGTTGTGATGTATACGTTATTATTATTATAATTATTATATTCTTGTTGATCTAAATAACTTGTATTTGTAGCGTAGCTTAACTGTCTAATGTTTATAACTTGCCGGTATTTCTACTTAGATGTCTTATTTAGTTAAACACGCATATAAACATAGAGATAATACAACTAAATTAGGCAAGGACCTTGCCGCCTTGTAAAGCCCCGCATTTAACGGTTGGGCATCGGCTGGGCCCGGGAGAAAAAAGTATAGAAAGTAACTGTAGGTACCATACGGACTGGTTTGTTTGCTCTATTCTATTATCTCTATGCTGAAAGTGAATGGCGTTGCAAGTCAATACGGTTGTCAATATCGATTGATTATTGAAGAATCGATTGATTGGAAGTCTACATTACCTTTGGTTGTCGTCACAGCTCCTAATTAACTTAAAGTTTTCAGTACCAATATCTGTCATTACCCTAAATACATGTATTATTTTGATTGATATACTAGAATTGAGCAGTGCCATCTATTGATATCATAGTAAATATAAACTTCAAACCATTGATGTGAGAATATATTTAGGAGTATGGTACTTTTGACCACTTGCTAATCCGGTACATGTTAGCAGGCGAATAATAGACCCTAATGCATATGTTCATTATCAAAATATCGCATACAGATCCATTACCGTACGACTATCACGTTACAAATAATTAATACATAATTCAAACAACGTTAACAAGTACGGACAGAGCGTAATGAGATGCGTGCAAAGTCGATGGTTCAATCAAAAATATCTTAAAAAGTAAAAAATAATAAAAAAATCTTTAGCCCCGTCGTCGCTGTAAATGAAGTTCCCTCGGGCCTGCTCGTGGTTAAGGGAAAAGACTTGTTAGAGCTCGCTCGGGGTTTTTCCCTTTCGCTCGAACCCGCTAGGGGTAGCTGCGATATGACTCGTTTGGTATCGCACGGAGTCGTGGACGTGCGTGTCGTCTTTACGGCCGTGTTCCGATATACGTTTGTAAACATGTATATAATGTAATCATACTATGGATGGAACTATTAATAAAAAAAGATAAATGCACTGCGATAGATATTACCATAAGAATATATTTGTCAAAATTTATTATTATAGTCAATATTTGATTCGATATTCGCTTATATATGAAATATATTGTTTCAGATAGTGCTTCGTTGCATCAATACGCTATGGTAAAAATAACAGATTTTATTATTATCATACTTGAAACATATTAATAAAACAATATTCATTTAAATGTTCATTTAAAATATTAAATTTAGAATTTGTCTTGCAATGTTGACTTTTTGTACCGCCTTTCACAAAAGCAGTACCCTCTCGAAATACTAGTAGATATTTGACAGTATTTTTCTATGTTGTTACAAGCACGTGGTTGGAATTGTTCTTGAAAGCGCTAAAACGTTTGAACCTTCTACATGGAAAAAAAGCTATGTTAAAAACTAAGAACTAAAGTAGGGATATGATGTTCACGAATAACGGCCGAACATGACTAGCCAATTGATTGATACGCAACAGCATAATATACCAACGAAGTATATTATAACATAGACGGATCGAATTTTGTTGTCCGTCCGTCTGTCACAGGGCTGTATCATTTAGACACTTGAAATGTTCACAGAGGTTGTATTACTTCGACTGCTATAAATAAATAAATAAACATTTATTTTAGACTAGCGTCCAAAATTCGTTATTAACAACAATCTTAAAGCTAATGTAAATACATAACTAAATAAATAATTAAATAAATAATAATAATACATGGGACATCCCACACAGCGCCATCTAGTCCCAAAGTAAGCAAGTATTATGCTTGTGTTATGGGTTACTAGACAACTGATATGCATACTTAATTTTTTTTTAAATAATTTATAAATATTTTACACCCAGACCCGGAACAAAATAAACATTTTCATGTATACAAACATTTGTCCCAGGCGGGAATCGAAAAATGAGCTGATGAAGGGAATCGAACCCGAGACTTTTGGCTCCGCAGTTAGGGTGTCTAACCACTCGGCCAATCGGTCGTCAAATTATATCTTATATTATAAAATATTAAATAAAATGATCTGATATTACAAACTTAAACAAATAAAAGCTGTTATTATTAGAAAGTAAAATAAAACGAAATTGCCTTAATATTATTTAATCGGACCAATAACTGCCCCCACTCAGTTGACCCAGTATAACAACAAATAATAAAAAGATAATAAAGTTAAAAATTAAACGTAACTGGCAGCTTCTTTAACTATGTATCTTGTAACACCAGCATTTTTTTTGTTTTCAGCGTTTCAAATTCTGTTCGGACGGCGACTGTCCGCTGTGGGCGTTAGCTGCTCTCCATGCCCTGGGTTCGCTTCCGACATCTATTCTACGATCGCTCATACAACAAATCACAGAATCTGATAATGTATGTATGTTTGTAATCATCGATTATAATCAGTGATAGTATTATGTCCAGGTTGTCAACGTTGACTATCGATACTTCCCCACCACTGGTTTGGTTCTAGAAACGGTAAAGGTAGCTTCAATTTTGTAGGAGTTTTCTAGGAGACGCGAGAACATTAGAACCTTCGAATGTATTACGATATACTTGACTAGCGAATTTTCAGAAAGATGTAAGACAGTCAACGAGAATTAAATAAGTGATAAGAAGAAATATAGATTTTAGTAAAGGAAAAGTGAAGGTCTAGATAGAAAATATACTAGTTATCCATGTGTGTCAAAATGACGTGAAAATCTTACTTTGAGATTAGAAGATTAATTTTGCTCTTAAATGTTTGACAATTTAAACGAGTGAACGTTCGTCTTACTGCGCATACACATGACTCAGATACCCTTTCATACAAAGGTCGTGGGTTCGATTTTTGCCATAGGCCTATTGATGAATGAGTTTTTAATTGATTAAAACTTAAAAATGGACATCGCCAACGTCATTCCATACTAAAATTTATAAATAGTTAACGATTTTCGTTCTAGCGAATTCGTTCGCGTATTTAAGGTAAAATGCTGCATCGCCATCTGGTGGCAGTAACACTAAAGTGGTTCGCGCGAGAATATTTTCTTTACTTGATTACCTATTTATACCAAGTTTCCTGGCGACCGGTTGAACGGTACGAAAGTTGATATATTGCAGCGCCATCTGGTTGTGTTTGTTCCAACAAAGGGGATGGATTAAAAATGTTCTCTATTAAACAGTATATAATATATATTTGCCATTTTTCGTGTCGATCCTATTCGCTTCGATATTCTCTTCCTTTCCATTCGAATAGATTCATTTCGTGTCCGCCGCGATCAGTCGTGTTCGATCCTCCGAACGCCTTTCCGTCCAGTGACAGCTACTTAGTAGCTGCGTGTGTGTAGTGTTTGTCATAGAGGTTGTCGCGCAGCGGCAGATAGTCTTCGTGGCGTCGGTCGTTCCGGCATTCCAGCTCCAGCCTATGCGCATTTTGCACTCCGTTGTTCTTTCTGTGTTTTCTGCCCCCTAGTGTGCTCTATGCACAGACCAGTCAACCTATAGACCACGCTTTAATAAACGTCAGTACGAAAACGAAATCGCCAAAAAGTGGCGGGGTGCGGGGAGAGGTCGGCTAGTTTTCATTGGCTCGTTCAAAATTGACAATTTAATGGCTTCCAACGTCCTTCCAACTGACGGCTCACTAGTGACTTAGTTATGTAGTGTCACTACTTAGCCTTGGCGAATGCTACTCCCTGTCAAAGCGTAGTCTATAAGGTTGACTTGTCTGTGGCTCTATGGTAGCTCACGCCTTTACAAGCCGATCGCGCTAACAATTTCGTGAGTTAAACTCACATAACCGCACTAACATTCCTGTGCAGCAGGAACCGCGCAGTCGACAGTTAGCCACGTGTGGGGGCGCGTGGAGTCGCTCCGAGTTCCATGCTCCGGGTTTTTGGCGTGCATTCATTCATTTACAGCCACTTATTTGTGAATTACAATTTCTTATAATAATAATGATAATTAGTCACTTCAGGGATTACCTCCCTTCTGAACTGAATTCGCTTACTACCCCTTCATCACCTATCCAGGTGTTAGGTCTATCCCAATTAAAATCATTCCACGTTAAAATAATAACGAGAATCTTAACCGGGATCCCACGCCTCCGGCATTATTTCGCCTCGACTAACCCTTAGGGGTTACCCGACAACTTCGCGCCGGCAACAACCTAGTGTGCCGCCTGGCCGTTCCGATGAAGTCGTAGGAGCTTCCGGGCTAACGACACGCGTTCTTATTCTGCTTCTGGCGGTTGTTTAGTGAATGCAACTCCTACAGACCCCGCGCGCCCGAGCTCGCTGTAGAGTTGCAGAATGTAGAGCTGTAGAGTTTAATCCTCCTTCCCATCGCAAGAGTAAAACAAAAAAAAAACGTATCGATCGGGCAAACAGTGTTGGAGTTTAACGATTTCATATATGTATACAAATATCCATATTTATTACAGAAAGATATAATTACCAATTTTAGCGGTTTGAGTATTAAAGCTCTTTCCAATGTTATTTATTATTTACTAAATAGATGTTATCATATATCACATATTTGTACTGTTTAAAAATTTCACTTATGATAGTTTTTCATATTAAATAATACGATCGAATATACCGTTTTTTAATCCTTAAAAATTTAATCTTTCTGTAGCTGTCAGTTTCTTTTATTTGTGATTTTAAAAAAGTAGCACGGTGTAGACACAGATATATCGTATCAAATCTTATATATGACATAACAATTGAATCAGTGCATCGCATTTCAAATGCATCCACAATACGATTGTACAAAAATTTCGGGGGTCGATCTGAAGTCGAATAAATACTTATTACCAACTTCACCGACATGGTCACTTCTGTAACGGTGCACCAAGGCCGAAACTCTTAACTCAGTATAGGGTAAGGAGGGCTGTACTCCAGTAGTGGAGCCATAAAAGCCTACACTGAAAGAAATGGTCCTTATCATAGAGCAATGGATAACCCCCATAATAAAAACGAGGTATATGAAGAGGGAACAAATATGCGTCAGCGAAAATTATGGTTCCTGTAACGTAATTATGATGACGCGTAGTTTTTTTCCCTTGGTTTCCTCGTATTTGTGATGATCCTGATCATCAATTGATCTACTGATAGTGAAACCATCATAATAAAATCTGAATTCACTATAGATAATATTTTTCCCAGTGTACCTTGCATTGTATATATAATGTCTGGATGGACTCTGTAATACAATGCCAAAATAAATGACAAACCAATTTTTGGATACTTGTGTGTGTGACTCAACAGACCAATATGTTCTCGCTACGCCATACCTACTAATTAAGTACAAACCGTCTCCGTATGCGTGAATCATAACCGAAAAGTTAGGTGATATTTTTATTTACGTATGTTTTGACGCCGTCTCTCTATCCAAACATTATATATCAAAAAACAAATACGCACGTTTTTATTACTTTATCCTGTCGATGGTTTGTTTATAAATACGATAGAACTAATCTATAATCATAGAGTAAATAAATTTAACAGCAGCGTTTGGTTTTATTAGAGTCAGAAATGTCACTTCACAGTATCGAAACTACGATCGAAACTGTCAAATGCAATTGAACGGGGGTGGAGACTGGCGCGCGGGAACCTTCGGGCTGAAACCGAACTGAAACTCGCCGTCTCGCCAAACGGGTACACCAGCTAGCTAGAGTATGAGTGGTTAGACGGTAAGCGCAGAAGAGGACTTCTAGTCGAATCGTACTTTTATGTCTATAATGAAACACCCAAGTTTGAATAAACGTGACTCTCCTGCAACAAGATAATATTCAGTAGAATCGACAAATGTTATTTTTCGTTGTTACCGATTCTTAACACGTTGCACATTCAAATACAATTTTGATGTATAATATGCGACGTGCCCGATCATTACATTTTAAATGTCGGAAAATGCTATGTTTTAAAATACTGTTGCTGCGAAAAAACATATTTATATGTTCTATTCAAACTGTATTTTATCATTTTTACTACCTACTCTATATCAAAAGTCAAAAATGTTTGATTATTTAAAAAATATTTTAGGGATAACTATACGTATTAGACCAGGTGTGGCTTTACCCTTCTGACCATCTTCTGACGGGTTTTTTTGCAAATAATTAAGTGTCGGATTTAAAGATTGTACCCATAAAAATAGCAATATTTTTTTCCAAAATATGTTTATTTTTTTTATTATATTCGAAATTCCCCTCACCGGATGCGTTTCGCGGTCAGTAACATTGTGTTGTGAATGGATATTGCGTTATCTGCGATATGACGCGGGTGCTTGACTGAAATGGATAGTTTGGACATTTAGTAAAATCGATACAAGATAAGCTTTCATCCGAATAAATGGAAATTGCCGTCAAATTATTTCCACTAAGTAACTTTAACACATTACATTTAATACATTTCAGAATAAACGACAAAAATTCGCTAAAACAAAATATGCGCTATTTATATGCAATTATATGCATATAGCCATACTGACTACGAAACCCTAAAGCCTTTTCACACGTTCTGGGTGCCGGGTAACCGGGGCGCCGCCGAGTACCCGGTGGCGAAGTGTGTGGGTATATAGGTAGCTTTCACACGTAGGTAGGTACCGCCGTAATTTACCGGACAAGCCGGTGGTATGGATTGGCGGTGTAATTTACCGGGTAGGCCCATACACTTCGCCACCGATACCCGGCGCCGCCTACCCGGCACCTGGGAAAAAACTCTTACGCTGCATGTGGTTTTTGTCACGTGGATTTTTCCTTATTTTTTAACTGATAGTATTCTATATCTCATATCTCTGATTTATAATATAATTGCCAAATACTGATTGACCGATTGGCCGAGTGGTTAGAGACCCTAACTGCGGAGCCGAGAGTCGAGGGTTCGATTCCCGCCCGGGACAAATATTTGTGTGCACGCATGAATATATCTATTTGTTCCGTGTCTGGGTGTAAAAGTATCTATATATGTATGTATTATAAAAAAAAAGAATTTTTAAGTATGTTTATCAGTATTCTAGTACCCCATAATACAAGCATAATACTCGCTTACTTAGGGACTAGATGGCGCTGTGTGGCATGTCCTGGAAATTATTATTATTATAAATATTCATTTTTCGTTATCATAATTTCAGGATTTTTTATATATATAAAATTTAATAGAATCTATGTCCGTATAATACGTATGCAGTATACAAGATGTTATCAATGCAATTAAATATAACTTTTGGCCTTATAAATATCATATAACACCTAAATGTACAACTACATACGTCATTCGTGTCATAAATTAATTTATTCTAGTAGTCATTGCTGGTAGTTGTTTGTCCATGCGGCAACCTTATCGCGTTATACGAATATTCCTTTGTCAATTTTCGTCAAATGGACTGAGCCATTTCGCTTGCTTGATCTAATATTCCAGTTATACTTGACATTTTGTTTCATGTGATATGGTATTTTCTTATAGTAACACCAATCTTGGCGCAGACGTTTCTATATAGAGAAGTGAGTTCACAATTGTAATCACATCGACGTGGCAGCCCGCGGCACAAAATAATATAGTTCGTAGCATCGTTGCATGGACCTCAATGGACCATAAATCTATCCACGTTTTTTCCCGCATTTCATTTTTCCAAAGTAAAATTATTTTCCGACGACGCGACGGTAAAGGTTTTCGATATCCTTTTTGGAATATTCGTAAACTCTCATGAAAATCCTAGAATTAGAAGTTTAGCCGATAAAGTTCTATAAACGTCATGAAATTAGTTAAAGTCAAACGGTATCTCTGATTTATAAATTTCAACTTTGTTATATTAAATTTATCGTCTTAATACGTAAAATAAATTGTAAAGTTGTTAGTGAATTTGTGAAAAACTAGCTGGCGACGTGGCGAACTTCGTACTGCCTCGAAATTAAATAATGTGTCAAAGTTCAATAACTAAAAATTTGCAGAAAACAAAAAAAAAACATGCACAAAGATATTACTCCACGAAAAAAAACATATACATGCCAATTTTCATGGTGACCGGTTAAACGGTGTTCTATGGAAAAATAAAATTATTGTTATTTCTATTGTAATATTTTTCCTTCCAATTATTTCATATTTTCTCACTTTTTAAACCTTCCTTGGACTGCTAGAAAATCTCAAACCAAAATTAGCCAAATCGATCCATGCAGCCGTTCTCGAGTTTTAGTGGGACTAACAAGTTTCATTTTATTTTTATATGTATATATAGATCATGGATATGATGGACTTTTAAAGTTCATAATTTTTCGATTTGTTACGTATGTGTGAGAGTGAGTTTTCCGAAAACCAGAATTAGAACTGTTTGGTGTTAGAAAGAATATATTTTATAAATGATCGAAGTATGGACACGGTACTTATGTTGCATCAATTCCAAAGTTATTTTAAAAGTTGTATAAAACAACAATTTACTATCAACCCTAATAATTAATTTTATAGCATTTTTTTTTTAACTGAAACAAATATGGTGAAAATCGTATAAAAATTATAGTATAACTATGAATTATGACTGGAACGACAAAAAACAGATTTTTCATTTTCATTTCTGAGGTCTTGTTACAAATTACAGAAAAACCTAACCCTTTTTTTTGATTTTTTTTTTTTCTTATGGCATTCCTCTGGTGTCTGTCTGTCTGTCCGTTGGTCAAATGCAAATTCCCGAAATACATACGGAACAGATTTCGATGAATCTGATACCAAAATACACACAGTATTAAAATTTCTTTTTTCTTTTTTTTCTACCCCAAAACGCAAAGTTTTTTAAAGTTTTTTTTTTCTACCCCAAATCGTAAAACATTAAGTGTCGTGATAGCCCAAAGCGCAATGAACCTGTCCCAAATTTATAAGGCCATAGGGCCATGGGTCGAATCCGGGCGTGTACCAATGAGTTTTTCTGACTTAAGTACATTAACTATCACTGACTCCGTGCCTCGGAGAGCACGTTAAGCAGTCGGTCCCGGACGCTGTCAATAGATGGCGATCGTTACAATCTCCAACCCGCAGTGGAGTAGCGTGGTGGATTTAAGCTCCAAACCCCCTCCTCATCCTGGGGGAGGCCTAAGCCCCTGCAGTGGGGTAAAACGGGCTGATGATGATTATTATTATTACTACCTATAGCTCATATCCATACACACAAATAAATAAAATTGAGGCGTCACTCTGTGATTTCAAACCAAACACTTTCTTATGGCGTACGTAATATGTTAAACAAAACCCAAACAGGCGTTTTTTTAAATTCAGTTTATCTGTTTTTCCAGGATAATATCCGAAATAATTTTGACGAAACTTGCACAGGCAGGTGGAGAACTTTCTTTATTTCGGAAATATGTATGGTTTCTGCGTTAACTAGAAATACTGTAGAAATTATGAAAACCACGCGAACAAAATCACGGGCGTTCGGTAGAGTAAAAATGTAATTCGGTATTATCTATGATTAAAGTGTCTCTGTCTATATAATGTTACTTATAATTTTATTTGTGAACTAAATTTCGGTATTGTATTTAATTTTTTAAAATATTTGTATCATATTGCTGTGGAATCTCCATAAATGGAAAATAAATATCAGATGTTTAGATATCTACTATTTAATTTAATTATTTTCCCATTTTCAGGACGATGCAATCATGGATATATTAAAGGATACTAATTTGTGTAAGTAGTTACATCAATATGTCATATCGTCCGTTTGGAGGTAAAACCCTCTCCGTTGTGAAAAAACGAATTCAAATAAACGACATTTGTCTATTTTAGGGATTTTTTTTCAGTAAGACCCATTTATAGGCTCATAATGTTTATGTTATTCATAATTCACATCTAAAAAACAATAAGCCACTGTAATATATTTTTTTTCTCTTTTTTATTTTGGCTAAAACATGTCTAAATACGTATTTTTCAATAAAGGGTTTTATTTTTGAATCAAATTCACACACTCTAAGATATGCTCACAAGTGAAAACCGGCTTTGTCAAATATTCAGTTCCGTTCCAGCAATCGTCTCGATCGGACGCGTTTTACGTTTCACGGAGCTACAAACAGCTCGGCGAAAGAATTTCTGCTCCCCACACAGAGTAGAGTGCAAAGTGGCAGCAGCGCGCGCGCAACCACTTGACATACCAGGCCGGGTCGGGCGTAAGCTCGACCCCGTCTCTGTAAAAAATGTCCCAACAAGACTATAAATCACTTACCCTTAAATCGTTAAACAGTATTGAGGGAGTGAAGTGCTGCGGCGAAAGCTTAAACTGTGACAATCTAAAATGGACCGGTAACCAAACAGAACTAAAAAAGACACAATGTGTAAAGTGTAAACGTGTGAACGTTATTAAAATATTCATATGTGTAGTAATAGAAATAAATGACAATAATAAACCTAATTACAATAGTGAATTTATAGTATACTGGACACTAGAAACTAAGTGTGGTAGCACCCGTGAACACTGCAAAAAATGTGGGAAAACAATTTTTTCACAGGTGATAAGACAATTTGACTTTGTTTCAAGTGAAACAGTGAAATGCACAGGCAAGCTGTGCAAAGAAATGAACTTTATTGAAAGTCGTGGTCCCACGGAGGACTCGCCATCAATTTCGCCTACTTCCACCAGGCGAGAGATACAAAAAGAAAAAAGGAGACAACGCGCTATTGCTGCGAAAGCCGACAAAGCAAAAAGCGCGGAAATCAGAAAACGTTTCGAGGAGGAAAGAAAAAATAGTACTATAGGTGTACATAATAGATATGAACAACTAGCTTTAGACGAAGAAAACCAAACTGAAATTGAGTCTGACTTTACTCAAGATGAAGAGGGTTATAATACAGAAACTGCCAGCATGAGCAGTAAAAAAAGAAAAATTATATCAAACGACATAAAAAATGGAGCTAAAAAGCGCGTCATGGAGCAAAAACAAACTTCATATATCAAGATGCACGAAAATCAAATGATAATTAATCAACACGTGCCAGCAGTAATCAAGTCAAATTCTAACAGTAAAGAGGAGGAAGTAAAGGCATTCCCATCCCTCCCTAGCACACAGAAGTTACATGGAGTAACCATTAATCAATATCAAGCACGCAAAGGCCCCGACCAGTTTACCAATGCAACACCAATACAAATAACAAATAAAAATGACACCAAAGATGCAGGCAAGAAAATTCCCATTGTAACAATCAAATGCAGTAGGTGGAATACCAATGGAGCAGAACCAGCGAGGCTGGCCAAGAGTTTTGACTGTACGTTCTCGCGTAACACTGATAGCGAGAAATACTTTTTTCGCCCAAACTCTATTGAAAGCAGAAATAAGTTGTTGGAAGCTCTTAAAAAAGATTCAGAAATTGAATACTTCACTTACGCAGTAAAAGAGGAAAGAAAACCCTCGAGAAAAGTGATAGCGCGCGGCGCCGAACCCTTTGACTACTCTGAAAAAGAACTGATAGAAGACATTCAAGCCAACTGGGGTATCACACCTGAAAGGGTAGTACCTCTGAGAGGCAAAGTCATTCTCCTGATATTTCCAGGAGAAATAGACATAAAATCGATAATACAGATGAACATTCTTGTCAATCAAAGAATTAAAATCGAGAAATACAAAATAAAAAATACTGCAGTAACACAATGCAAGAATTGCCTCACATTCGGTCATGTTCAAGCACATTGCGGGATGAAAAAAGCCGAAGAGAAAATAGAAATGATCTCAGATAACGGAGATACTCTTGAAGTATGCACAGCTTGTAAAGAACCAAATCATACCGCGAGGCAAGCAAAATGTCCAGTATTCAAAGCTGAAATTAAGCGCAATAAAGAACGAAGAGAAAACTTCCAAAGAAACAATAAGAACAAAACAATAATTCAGTCATCAACAAGTCAAAACAAATCAACAAAAACAATAACACAATGGCCAGTAACCGCCACACCAGGAATATCATATGCACAAGCTACGAAAAACACGCCCACATCAACCGTGGGAGTATTAGCAGATGATACATCCGCTTTACAAGGCCTAATGGCCCTCGCCAAGCTTATCACCCCAGATATGGTGAGCAAGATCACTAAACTTCTCAATTTACTTACGTAATGGCTAAAGAAATCCGAAGAGTCAGAAAACTTCGAATGATCCATAGTAATATAAATGGTATCAGAGGGAAGTTTGGAGAGCTTAAAAATCTAGTAGCAAAACATTCCCCTGATATCGTCATAGTTAACGAGTGCTACCTAGATCTTAATACCCACAAATACAATATTCAAGGCTACAACAAACTATTCGACATAATAGAACCACATCTGGGAACAGCCACCTATATCAAAAACAACCTCAGATGGGCTAGACTTGAGTTACTACCAGATACACAAGGCGAAAAATTGATCGAAGGTTCAACCATCAAGATTCACACTGCCACGGGATGGGTGATAATTAATACTGTATATTTCCGAGCCAAGCAACGAGCCGCACACGCACGACAAATGGCCGAAATCTTAGAACAGGAGGACAGTATAACGATAGGTGACCTAAACATTAGGTCGACCCTATTGAATCACAGTAGAAACGATGCCACCGGGAATGAATTAAACAGATTGGTACACGATGGCTCCGTCACAATACACAGTACTGGAAAGCCCTCCAGACCTTACAGTAACAGTAACTCCATATTAGATCTTGCTGTTCTCACAGGACAGCTCAGATATAGACTCACAGAAAGTAAACAACTCGAAGACATAGGATCGGACCACATTCCTTGGCAATTCACCATAGATCTAAATTTTGAGACGGTAATAACAAAAAAAAGAAACGTCAATGACCTCCTGAGTAACACAGAAAAAGTAGCGATCTATCAACAACTGATTCAAGACTCTCTTCGAGCAAACCCAGATATCAAGCACAAGTACAAGTCCCCAGTAGAGTGTGAAAAAGCTATAGAAGCCCTCGAGATCGCCATCACAGAGGCCCTAAATACAGTGATACCAGAAAAAGCTATACATCCAAGAGATCGCCTTCCCGGGGTACTAAGAGAGAAGCTACAACTCAGAAGATTAAAAAAGAAACTGAGTTACAGAGATCCTACAAACTTCACGCTTAGAAGAGCCTACAACAGTGCTAAAAATGACTTTGCTAATTCTCTAAAAGAATGGCAAGAAAATGAGTGGAGAAAAATTTTAAACAACAAGGAAGATAATAGACGCAACATGTGGCGTATTCAAAAAAGTCTTAAGAAACCTTGTCACCAGCTCCCACAGATTGAAGGCTGTGACACGGAACTCAAAATCGTAGAAGCACTCACTCGCGCTTCCATTGTTCAGGAAGCTAATGTAGACGTAACCCTACAAGCTTCTATCGAAGGTGGTCCCGTTAACAACGACAATAAGGTCGACGCCATGTGCGTAAAAAAAGCAATTTTTTCGTTTAAAAATAGAAAAGCTCCAGGCCCAGATGGCATCCAAGGCTACGCTCTTAAAACAGCAGGTTTATTTTTATGGGCAAGGCTAGCGGAAATCATTAATTACGTACTCTCAACTGGCTACTATCCTAACCGGTGGAAACTCGGGGAATGTATTTTTTTGCACAAACCAGGTAAAGATAATAGGCTAGCAACCTCTTACAGACCCATCACGTTACTTGATACGATGGGCAAAGTTTGTGAAAGAATCATGT
Source organism: Luffia ferchaultella (assembly GCA_949709985.1). Taxonomy (NCBI): domain Eukaryota; kingdom Metazoa; phylum Arthropoda; class Insecta; order Lepidoptera; family Psychidae; genus Luffia; species Luffia ferchaultella. The sequence continues at coordinate 2,710,684 of OX453262.1, forward strand.
ATGAAATAATACTGAAAGAAACGAGAAAACTCATTCCCGAGTTTCAACATGGCTTCATCCGAGGCAAAGGCACAGGCACACAATTGCTAAGAACTGCGACCAAGATAGCCAAAGAACTGGAGGAAGGCAATTCTGTTGCAATGATAAGCACCGACCTCAGTAAAGCCTTCGATTCTATCAATCACAAGGCCTTGATATTCAAACTAGAAGAAGCCAAAGTTAACAGATACATAATAAGAATGCTGCAAAACTACCTATCCGATCGTAGAGTTAGAGGTAAAATAAGAACAACAACAGGCAAAGAAATATTTGTACCTCACGGCGTCCCACAAGGTTCGATACTCGGGCCTCTAATATTTAATTTATACATGTCCGACATAGGAGCAGACAACAAGATCGGAGAAGATAGAATCGAAGGCTTATACAAATCACAATACGCCGATGACCTATGCATTCTTAACTCGGCCAAAAAGCCGGACACAGCCAGTTCCAGAACAGAATGGGCAACCAAAAAGATAATGAAGTATTACGAAAAATGGGGCCTTAAGTGCAATGTCGAAAAAACAGAGTGCATCATGTTCACGATGAAAAGACCACGCACTTTAGCTAACTCCAGGGGCTACAAGCCATATATTAAAATCAAACAAAATGAACTACAATATAAAAACTCCGTTAAGTATCTCGGGGTTCACCTAGATAAGAGACTCTCGCTCAACGAGCATGTAAAATATATCATTGCAAAGGCAAAGAGAGTAAAAGGACTCCTAAACCCCATTATAGGCTGGCGCTCCAAGGCCAGCGTGGATATTAAAGAACTCGTCATAAAAACATGTCTCGTACCCATCGTCGATTATGGAATAATTCAACTGTTGCCGAGGGTGAGCAAAACCAATCTTAACCGATTAGAAGCTGTGTTGAGAACAGCGTACAGAGTCGCTGGCAATTTCTCACGCAGCCTTAACAACAACAGTATCTGGGAGATGCTCAACGAGGACCCGTGGCACGTGCGTATCGCGGATCTGCATGTAGACATGCTGAACAAGGCAAGAGCGAACCAAATTGAAGGCCTCATCAAAACTGGCGACAGGTACACTCGCCACAATCAATACAACCCGATGCTCCCTGCGCGGAGGATCGGGCCTGAACCTATACCCCATATTCCACGCCCCGAGAGGAAAAAACCGCTCGACAAGAGAATTTTTCCTCCGAGGGGCACATTCCTATGACCGGCATAGACATCAAAATTAACATTTAACACACCGTAGTATTCATTGAGTACATCACACACCTGCGGACCGAAAAATAAAGGACGCAGAGAGTTAAGTTTATGAATACAGTTCCGCTAGGACATAATATTCATAGGTACATACCTTCACTAAGAGGTACAAAATGTAAAAAAAAAAAAAAACGACATATAATAAAGATTTTTCATTTTTTTTCATTTTTTTTTTTTGTCAAATAAATACTTTTACATATTATGTAATTAATGATGTTATGTTTAGTAATTTTTTTGTACAGAAATTAGTACGAATAATCATCATCACCAGCCCATTTTACCCCACTGCAGGGGCTTAGGCCTCCCCTAGGGTGAGGAGGGGGTTTGGAGCTTAAATCCACCACGCTACTCCACTGCGGGTTAGGGATTGTAACGACCGCCATCTATTGACAGCGTCCGGGACCGACTGCTTAACGTGCTCTCCGAGGCACGGAGTCAGTGATAGTTAATGTACTTAAGTCAGAAAAACTCATTGGTACACGCCCGGATTCGACCCATGGCCCTATGGCCTTATAAATTTGGGACAGGTTCATTGCGCTTTGGGCTATCACGACATCGTACGAATAATAATTGTCGTATTTTTAGATATCTGTTGTGGTCGTATTGATTGATCCCTTTCATCGATTAACCATATACCCATAGAAGTTTTGTTTACTTAGTGGAAAAAAAATACTTAATTGAAGTCACTTAAGTCACTTCCATTAAATATTCCTTTTTAATATGTTCATTTTTATTTACACTGATAAAATATTTATTCGAAGTGCTTTATCACAAAGTTCGCTTATTTATCCAACAATTTTGAGATAGATTTTTAATTCTTTTATTTGCTTTTCTCGTTTTTTTTTTTGAGATTTTGTTAATTTTGTGTTCTCTTTTTCTATAAGGCTATATTTAATTGCCGTCGATGTGAACATCGTATCATACAGTACTATAGGTACCTACCTATGTTGCTTCTCAACATAACACTCTTTTATTGAGGGAAGATGTTATCATAGGAATCTAAAAAAACCTTAAGCTTTAGGTAGCATATCTGAAGGTTCTTGATATATTGATGCAATTACTGTTTCAAGGCCAATTTGTCTCGATGTGCTTGTATTAGTAGCAGCAATTATTGATACTGAAAAATATTCGGAACACTCTTAAATAACAATGGATTCAGTTTGTAGCGCGTAGAGCTTGCCGAACTAAACAAAAAAAGTTTCAAAAAAATATAAGTGATCAAAAATTAAACTTTAAACACGCTTTTTTTGGTAACCGTTAGTTTGCGCCATCTGCTCACTTGAAACTTCTTGTTTAGTTTGGTAAGCTCTACACGCTTTATAAGTGGAACTAAGTTTATCAGAACACGGTGTATACAAAGTCTTCACCTATAAGAACTTTGGCTAGGGTTCGGAAAGACACCAGTTGCTTTAAAACTAGTTTTTTTTTCTTGCAGGCAGTCCTAGAGAATGTTTTTTTTAACTAAGGATGCTCTGTCATAAAAGGTTATACTTTCTGCAAGATAGCTCTTCAGCGGGGCTAACATGCATACCACGACAATTTTATCTCTTACCGGAAATTTTATCTATATGTGCCGTATAGGGCTAACTCGTTTCGGCACGAGAATGCGTCGATTAAATTTTGTCGCGGTGTGTATGCTATCTCTATAGGACGGATCACATTCTCCTTTTTAGAGACCCAATTGCGGAGCCAAGAGTCACGGATTTGAATCCCGCCCTTGACAAATATTTGTGGACATGAACATCTTTATTTTTGTTTCGGGTCTGGGTTTAAAATATTTATATATGTATATTGTATTTTAAAAAAGAATATTTAAATATGTATATCCGTTGTCTAGTAACCAATAACACAAGCATAATATATGCTTACTTTGGGACTAGATGGCGCTGTGTGGGATATCTCATGCATTATTATTGTTATATTTGATCGACGTCATTAGCAAGCTGTAAAAACATGTTTTTCCAGCTTCCCGTGACGAATGCGCTCGCGCCGCTGCCGTCGTCCGCTGGACGTTACAATCTGCTTGGCGTTCAAGATGTGACGGTGCTCAACTTACTCGGGACCTGCTTGTGTTAGGGGTATTTGAAATGTTCATTACTAGCTTAGCTTGAAACATAGTCCGTATGTTTTTTTACGAAGTTTGTAATTACACTTCTGGAGATCGACACACGTTCCGCTTGCATGTTGGCAACCGTCGTATCGTAGCAAGTGCGACTGATGACGAGTGCGAGGAGGTAGGAAGTATGTACTCACTTGATTCGTGCAGGTATTCGTTGTGACGACGCGACAGTCGCTGTAGTAGTAGGTATGCAGCCGGAATGTGAATCAACCTCCTGATCTATTTTTGTAACCCTGCTTTTTTGCATTGTCTCTTCGCTTTTGTTCTTTGTAATTACGCTTCTAAAATAGCAGCATAATGAAAAATCTATCATCAGCCCTTTTTTATATCGCACTGTAGGGGCTTAGGCCTCCCCTCAAGATGACAGCTTGATGATGATGGCTTGGAGCTTAAATCCAACACGCTGCTCCAATGCGGGTCGGCGGATAAATGAAACATAGCTATCATATATTTTGAATTATGTTTTCGCATCTATTATTTAATGTGCAAGTTTTATCAAAATCTGTTTAGTTGTTCTTTAGTTACAAACGTAGATTAGTTTTATCCTGTGATGTTATAAAAAAAATACCTATTTCATTAATATATACAACAGGTGCCGAGATCACACGCGGCCGCTTTTGCTGAAGCTGCCGATGGGGGACGAGGCAAATATGAGCAGGAAATAAAGGAAAAACCGTTTATGGGTTTGTTTTTCTCTGATAAAAATTCAAACTAAAAATAAAGGAAACGTGGCCACAACAATGAAACCTTAAAAAAACTTGCCGATTTCCTTGTAAATACACTAAACAACATGTTGTTAGATTGTCTCACGTTACACGAATTACATAAATGACTGTTCAGCTCTGTTTGTGCGCTATATACTGCATATTATGATAAATAAACGAATAACTAATACCTATATTTTGATATTTTCCAGTGAACAGAGTTACTGATGCATCAATATCGGAGGCGCCAGAGGGTGTTGTGAACGCAATAAAACTAACTTTACACATAGATGACGTATTCACTGATGATCAGAATCAACAAGATTTAATTATAGAAAAGAATCAAGCTAAACTTTTGTTGAGTGAACTGAAAAAGGCCTACCAAAAAATTGAAGAACTGGAAGAAGATTAGATAATAATAATAATAATAAATGTTACAAAATTACACCATAAAGTTTAAAATACAATAGAAAGAGAATAATAATATTATAAAATTTAAGAAAATAAAGTGAATTATAACAAAAAAAGTCTTCATGTTCCTCAATATCATCTTTTGTGCGGAGGCGATGCGTGCAGTTGCATCAATTCCTGATGAATCGGACTACAATCCCACTCTGCCTCATTGCGTACCACTTCGTTATTAGCATTGAGGAGCAAGAGCAGATTAGCAATTGTCTTAAAAATTATATCAAACGCCGTTAATCAATACGGAAAGGAACCAACGCAACGAAATCTACGGTACTTGGTTAAACCAACTTAAAAATTTATTCTTATCAGTTTAATGAAAAGTGTAAAATTTACATTGGCTTGGTAGTAATTATTAATTTTTACGTCAATGTTATTTTTGTTCTGAGCCTTATACCAACTATTTTGAATAACTTGAACACAATTTGACAAAAAACACAACAGATAGGATACAATTCCAGAAGTTATAGTTACCTTATCACTGTAACGTCATTTTTAGTTATATTTTATAATTTGGTCGCTATGTTATTCGACATCTGGTAAAGCATTCCTTATATCACACAAAAACAATTGGAAATCTCCAATACATGTTTTCAGAAAGCCATAAATCAAGTCCGCAGCGTTGGTATTTTCTAAAGACAGATGCTGCCCGCGCTTCAGTTCAGCCATACGCCGATAAGAATGACAAAATTTGGAGTAACAATGGCTACACCACAGTAACAATTTGTTAAGGATATGGCTTAAGTATTTCTTAATATTTCGTGTAACACAGTGTATATACATATAGAATTAAAGTTAGAAATTTTAATTGGTTCATAATCGGAACTATCTTAATCTGACGTTGAAAAAATTGTAGAAAACTAACATATGTGCGACTACGTAAATCTAAAAATTACTCTTTTGTCTTTGAACAAAATTTTAAAACTTTTGAAATTATATTTTAAAATTTTCGTGGTTTACTCAAATCTGTTGAGTAAAGTTTAGGAAGTCAAGTGCTGTGTTTCTATTATGATTTAATCTTTCTTTTCTTAATATTCACAATAATGAATTAAAATTGATAAGTGTTGCTCTTATGTGGTCTTATCAAAGCACTTGATTATCACACAAAAAATTAGAAACATACAAATTGTGGATTCTGTTTAAATTTCACGAACACACGATTTATGCGGGGCGCGTGCTTCTAAGAGTGCCACGCTGCTACGCCGGCGCTTATTATAGGCTTGTTCAGGTAACAGTTTTTGGAAAATATGAAAAAGTAATTGGTGCAATTTTGAAGTCGTCAAGCACAACTAAGACAGGTAGCAGCTGCTATTTTAACCAATCAGCTCATACAGTGCAGCGCTCCAGCGAATAATTGTCTCGACACGTTGCGTAGGTTGGCGAAATAGACGTAGCGAAGAATTATGATTTGCTCACTAGTGTAATTTATCTAACTTTGTTATAGGAATATTGTGTCAACCGTAACCATAACCATAGAATACCTCATAGTTCTTTAACATAAAAAATAATCATTGTATACATGTGCAGTTAGTTATCAAAGATAGGTGCTACAGTTTGTTTGTGTCATTTACTTGTACATGCTGTGTTGCATGAAAAAGCAAAATACATTTAAAATTAAGTATGTCATAAAAATATATAAACTGATATTGATAAAAGTGGGTATGTGTTGTTTTATTAAGAAATACCATTGTCTCTATACAAGTACTTCAAATAGATTTCTTCTCAGACTATAAATCGTACGGAACCATTAAAAATAACAATTACGGGGCAACGTGTGCACCGCGATGTAGGCAAAATGATACAATAAGTCCTTACATACGTACTGTATGACTTGCCCACAGCTACACTAGTAAAATTTAGCCGTAATTTAGACAAAATCTACAATTTGTATGTTTCTAATTTTTCGTGTGAAAATCAAGTGCTTTGATAAGGCCATATACGAGCGAATTTATCAATTTTAATTCATCATTGTGAATGTTAGAAAAGAAAGGTGATATCATAATAAAAGCACACCACTTGACTTTCTAAACTTTTTCTAACAGATTTGAGTAACCACCGAAAGTCTTAAAATATAATTTCAGAAGTTTTAATATTTTGTTGAAAAACAAGAGTAATTTTAAAATTTTAAGTAACAAAATTATCGTAGTGTCACAAATGTCAGCTTTCTAAAGCTAAATTTCTAATTATGATCCAATTAAAATTTCTAATTCAATGTATATACATCACGTTACACGAAATATTAAGAAGTACCTGGGAGTTTTTTTTTTTCAAAATGGCGCACATGGAACGTCGTAGTTTCTGGCGATATTTTGAAAAAGATCCATATTTACCGTACCTACTACTTTGATTATTTTTGTTATTTTTTTATTAAAAATACGAACAGAATACTCGACTCTGGCGAAATTGCTTTATATGCAGAAAACGCTAATAACTAAGAAGAAGAAGAAGAAGAAATACCTAATCCATAGACAAAGCACTGCCGTTAAACTTCTAACTTTCTGACAATAGCTCACGGTGCACTTTAACTATCCATTCAGCAAAAATGAACATTTTTAATATTACAGTACGTATTTTTTTTTCTGGCTTCGTGACTAATAAGAGACGTCAAACGTCTAAAAGTTAATGCAAAATATCATGGCCATTGTTGCTACAAATAACGTCATTCTTATCGTATGGCTGAACTGAAGCGCAGACGACATCTACCTTTGGAAAATACCAACGCTATGGACTTAATTTACGACTTCTTGGAATCAAATAGGTACTGAGGGTTTCCAATTCTTTTTCTCTGATACAAGAAATGCTTTACCGGATGTCAAACAACCAAGCGACCAAGCTATAAAATATAACTATATAATAAATATAAAAATTACGTTACAGTGATAAGGTGATTTTATTTATTTGTTTATTTGGCTCTTCAACAATACCATAGCAATACAAAAATACAATTCAGATTTTACATGTATCAGTGCCCCATTACTTACAGAAAAGCACTGCATGCGCTGAAAGATGCGCAGATATATAATATTTGAAAAATACTAGTAGTGAGCTCGATACACAAGGAGATTTTACCATCTGGAATTCTTTCTGTTGCGTTTTTTGTCAAATTGTATTCAAATTATTAACAATAGTTTGTATGAGCCTCAGAAGGAAAATGATGGTATAGTCGATAATGTCAGCACAAATAATTTAGAGGAAATACGTTCCTTAGTGTATAAATCTGATATTTATTCTCTATCTGCTGGCTTTTTGAAAAATGCAAAAGATGATTGTCTAATACGTTTATTGACGTTATTGAATTGAATTTTGTTCAGACTCAATAAAAAATCTTTAGCCTGAAATGGAAACATGGTGTATGTTGGTACGCAAAAATATGTGCAATTTCATAAATTAATTTCATTGGCGTTTATAAACACCTCACAGTCATTTAAATAGGCTTGATGATAATGATGACAAAAAAAAGAACGAATTAAATTTTTGTTTTAAATTTTAAAATATATTTAAATGTTTTTAAAAATTATTTTCAATTTTATATTAAAAGCGATAGTTCCATGTTTTTTGTTCAAATAAAATACAAAATTATAGTCATCCACCATGTATCAAACAACGATCAGAATTAATTATGTCATACTTATGTAGACGCAGCCATTAGCCAACATATAACGCAAATAAAATATCAATTGTACAAAAAAAGTGCATGAGAAATATTATCAATACGTAATAATTACCCGATACTATGATGGCAGTTTTGCTAGTCTACTGAGCACCTAACTACTGTGATAATAAAATACATAATCGGCATAAGTGGGCAGGTACTTAGTCTTTTATGTTATAATTTAAAGGCACTTCTGCGTGTGACTGTACTGGACGTAAGACAAATAATATTAATATCTGGCTCGTTGGCTCCAGTTATTATTATGAGTTTCAGCAGCCTATAGTAGGGTCTCTTTAGTGTCTAGTATTTTGCCTTGATATACACAAATTCTTTTATCGGCAGGGTATTTTTTGCATACCAGCCTGCGCCCCGCGCATCATTCGCATGTTCGCGAAATTTGTACAAAATCCACAGTATGTATGTTTCTAATTTTTTGTGTGATAATCAAATGCTTTGATAAGGACACATAAGAGCTAAGAGCGAACTTATCAATTTTAATTCATTATTGTGTATGTTACGAAAGAAAAATGAAATTAAAGTAGAAGCACACCACTTGAGTTTTTAAACTTTACTCAACAGATTTGAATAACCACCGAAAGACTGAAAATATAATTGCTTACGATTAAACTTTTTTTAAGGAATTTGTTTTATTAATTTTTGAATTTTCGGTTATCTTTCTAAAAAATTTACAACGTGAGGTTAAGACAATTCTAATTAAGAACCAATCAAAATTTCAAATTCTAGTTCTATATACAGTGTGTTACACGAAATATTAATAAATTCTTAGCCACACCCTCAGCACAGCTCTAAAACTTCTAACTTTTTGACATTAGCTCACAATTCACTTTATCTATCCACTCATCAAAAAAGAAACAGCTTTAGAATTATCAAAACTTTTTTATGAAATTTAATGTCCCACGACCAGACTTATTTTTTTAAATTTTCGTAGTATTCCTTATGTTATCTTTCTAAAAATTTTACAATGTGAAGTTAAGTTAGTTCTAATTATTAACCAATCAAAATTTCAAATTTTAATTCTATATACAGCGTGTTACACGAAATATTAAGAAATGCCTAGTCACACTCTTAGCACAGCCCTAAAACTTCTAACTTTTTGACAATAGCTCACAATGCACTTGATCTATTTACTCGTCAGATACGAACAGCTTTATAATTATCAAAACTTTTTTATGAAATTTAATGTCTCACGACCAGACTTATTTTTTAAAATTTCCGTAGTATTCCTTATGTTATCTTTCTAAAAATTTTACAATATGAGGTTAAGATAGTTCTAATTAAGAACCAATCAAGATTTCAAACATTAATTCTATATACAGCGTGTTACACGAAATATTAAGAAATACCTAGTTACACCCTTAGCACAGCCCTAAAACTTCTAACTTTAGCTCACAATGCACTTGATCTATCCACTTACCAAAAACGAAGATCCTTGGAATTATCGTAAGTAATTTTTTCTGGCTACGCGACTAAATGGAAACATACAGCTTTAGAAATTTCAACTTGACAATCCTTAAAATTATGATTACCGGTACCTACATATAGAGCATCTAAATGCGTTCTTGCATTTAGCTAAATGTCCATACCTCAAACATTTGAAACATTGCTTTACAGGTAGAACGTATAACGAAACTCCGAACCTCCACAAGTTCAAGCTCACACTATCTAATAAAGAGGATGCAGCAAATAGGTAATAGTCTGCGTTGGCTGAAGAATGAAACCTTCTTCGGTTCTTACACGTCTCAATAAACGCCTTACGGCGATAATCTTTTTGCTAGTAGTGATGATAGAGTATATTTTGTGATTGGATAACTCCATCGGAACATTAAAGATCACTCCTGTGACTTCGCAGAATATTGCAGGAATAGATGCCTTAAATTTATTTATTTTAAGAAAAGTCTTATTGAGAAGTGGAGTATTAGCCAAGTCAGGTTTGTTAAATATGATACCGATTTTCTGTCTGTTAATTGTCTTGAACGATTGCTTGTATGCTATGTTGTAAAATATTTGCCAGAGACATCATATCTCTGTCTCCGATCAGTTTTTCTTGAAAGGTATTTTCTATGAAGACAATGGATTCTGTTGCTTTTTAATCTTCATTATAGATTCTGTGGTAATCCAAACGGTGTGGTGGTGTGGTAATCAAAACTAAAAACGGTGCGTATTTGTCAACAGTTAGCTCAATAGATTCAGAGTCCGAATTATCCATTTCAACAGTATCGGTATCGCCCTCATCAGTTTTCTTTTTTTTTTTCTCTTCTTTTCTTTCTTTTCCCTATTTTTCTTACCCCAAAGAAAGTCATATAAACTTAAAACTATATTTTTTCAATTTCCCAAAAAAAAATCCCGCCTTTTCGGTTAAGCTTCCCGCGCTCGTCCTCCCTTGCCATAGAGAATATGTGGTTGACTTGACATCAGTTGACATTTAAGCTTGGAACATTTCACATGTAGCATGTGAAAAATCACATGAAATGCGTAATCATTCGTCGCACCTGCTACTTTCTTTCACATGGTCTGCTACGTGCTACTTCTGCTACAAATAATACTCAACGAATTCGCCGACCACGCGCATTTCATCGTTTTGGATGAAATTTCACTTTTTCACAGTTTCATTGTGATTTCACTCTTTCACAGTTTCAATATTTTCAATGTGATTTCACTTGTAGCTCGGGAGTCGTGAAGGGCGATTGTGTCGCAATTACGTAGTATACGTATTGTATGTGTGCTGCGATTTATGTAAAATTATCGTTGGATGTTTAGTCTTAGTGTAAATATAAATATAGATTAGTTTAGTACTTGTTAGTCTGATTGAATATAAGTTTCCTAATTTTTTTTAAATGTCCGCTATGACTTGTGTAAATGTGACTGTTTAGTCACTAAAAATTGCTATCAAAATCGATATCTAAAAATGTGCATGGACTCCGATCACGAATCTGTTGCCGAAATTGAAAAAATTGGCCGTTATTTGGTCATAATCATATAACTCATTTTTAATAGCAAATGGTATATTTTGTAATATTGAAATGATTGATTGATATTGATTGATTGAGTGATTGATAGTATATTACGAGCGTTAAAAGCTCGTGGAGTTTAAAAATCACTGTCTGTGCAATTTCACAGGTGAAATCACTGTGAAAAAAATTAGTCATATCATCAAATGAAAATGAATTAAAAGTAGCAATCATTTCCATGCTTGGTTGACATTGTTGACGTTGACAGCAGTTGACAGTGTCCATAAAATCTGCCATAATCTTCCAAATTCTTATAATCTTTAATTTATTACCTAGTTTCGTTTCATTACGAATTAACGAGCGGAATTACGAAATTACTATTTGATGGTTACAACATCTGTGATTACAACGACGAAGACCGAAGACGATACGTTTTGGTCGGCAGGCGACAGCGGGCGTCGTCGTTTTCAGGCTTCAGGCTATGATTATAAAAAACATACAATCCTATGATTTTCTATTAATACCTCAAGTCAATGCATACATTTAGTCCAACTATTTAATGTTTCTGAGGCGCCTAAGGGTGTTCTGTTTATATCAGAAACACAATTGCGTCGTGAATGTGTTGCTTCCAAACATTGCAGCTTATATTCTCGTGTTAGTTTTAGTTAATATTGCCCGCGAAAACGCTAAATGAAAATTAAAAAACAAGTCTTGTATTACAAACAAACCAGAGATCGAAATAAACAGTATTTTTAATATCAATGTATTCGGGTACATTCAGATTTTAATCTATAAGACGTGAATTTTATGACCCAAGTTTTGCTAATATAGTCTTATATAAGTGTTAATATTGTGTTACTCATGAAAATGTAGTTTACAATCGTTTTTGTACATTATCAGTGCGGGAATAGGTTAGATGCATTATAAATATTAACTTTGCGTTCACTGAAGTATTTTGCGACACAACGAAAATGCCGGGTAAAATTAAAGTTAAAGTGTTAGCGGGTAGGAATCTGCCTGTTATGGACCGCGCTGGTGATACCACAGATGCATTTGTCGAGATCAAATTTGGTGGAGTGACACACAAGACTGATGTATGTAGGAAATCTCTAAATCCACATTGGAACAGCACTGAGTGGTACAGGTTTGAAGTAAGTGATTAGATTATTTGCATTTCTGTTATTATGGTTTACACGTACACCCTCAGAAAACATCTCACATAGGTAGGTAGGTATTTTTTTTATGGGTAGTCTTGACCTCTCTGAAGGTTAACAACCTTGTATCCAATTGTTGTACCCATCATCCCTAATATTATATTAATATGAAGTTGTGTCTACCTATGTATATGTTATAAAAAGATTGAAAAAGAGTTCCCTGGTGTAAAATACTCGAAAAAAAAAAGCACTAGGACTGGCTATCAACCATCTTGCTTTAGATAGTGCCAAAGCCAGACGGTACTACTTTACAGTCCTGACGTATCTGTATCATCTGATTATTTCATAGAAATTATTTCCATACATTCTAAACCGCCAGAGGACCCTGGATTCAGCATTATCTTGAATATTTTTATCTTTGTCTGGAGCCTACCTGAATAATATTTGTAGGAATGTTTGTCCACAAAGTAATAAATTCACTTTTGTGACATATTTCAAGATTATGCTAGTTAACTATGAAATAAAAAGATTTGATTGACTAATTTGAAACAGAAATACCTTCAATTTTTAGTAAATAATTCCAGAATGTGTTTGGTAATAAATACTGTCATGTCAAATCAAATAATTAAAACTCTTGATTGACCACTGCAGGGACTTAGGCCTTCACTTAGGGAGGGGGCTTGGAGCTTAATCCACTATGCTGCTCCAATATGGTTTGGTGAATTGTAATTACTGCCATGTATTGACGGTAACCGGTACCGACAACTTAACATGGTCTCAGCACAGAGTCAGTGTCAGTTATGTAAATAAGTTAGAAAAAACGCATTGGTACATGTCTTGGGATTAGAACCGCAGCCTTCTAATCAAGAAGCGTGCTCGCTACCATTTGGCTATCACTACATACCTACAAGCATAGATATTATTGCATAAATAATAATTAGATTATAATATTTTTAATTTTAGAATGCATACCCATACTAAACTTGCCCATAGGTACTCAAAAACTGATTGTGTATTGTCTTTAATTCTTTAAACTTAATTCACACTTTATTATGGAGATAAAATACAAAATTTACCATTGGTTTAAGGGTTGTGGTAAATTGAGACAGGGATTGGGGAAAGGATTCATTCAAAGGGTCCACATTAATCCAGCTTTTGAAAAAAATAAATATAGGTTACTATTCTACATGTTTCAAAAGACCTTCAGACTTCCTTGAAAGAGACCTATCTACAAAAAAAAATTTATAGTCTTAAATGTTACATATTGTACATTATAATCTATAATGCAAAGTAAAACAACAAACAACACTAATTGTATTTCAAAAAACATGACACAATTCCTCTAACAGTTTACTATAAAAACAAATATATAAATATAATATATGAAACAAATTCTTATTTACTAGATGCCCAGTTAGGTAGGTAATAATTATATCTAGGTTTTATAATATAACAACAATATAACAATTCACAGCATACCAGATAGAAATGAAGGTAGGCACACATTAAATTAATGTCATTGGCATAGATTCTTACTCTCAGTTGATGTAATTGTGACAGATTAAATGTTTGAGCCATCTGTGTTTTTAAAGAGATATTTTTAAATTCTCGTGACGCTACATCTGGCTCTTGTCTGCTTTATGTTGCTTCAGCCAAAACTATTTGTGATTTAAAGAAAAGAGCTACAATAATGTTTTTATGGCATGCTTGTAAAAATCCAATTTTATGAATTTTAGTTGTGTTCATAGTGGGAAAAAGCAAATTTTTTATTACAAAGATAATATTATTGTTGCAAGAACATCAATGAAATAAACTACCTAAGTACTATTGTAGCATTTTATAAACAAACATGTTTACTGAATTAAGTTTGAATCTGTCTATCTTTTGATGTGTCTGCCATTCTGATACCTACTAAAGATTAGATAGCTGTTTGTATGGATACGATTATGCAACTTGAAATAATTACCAGGTCCTTTTTTAGATAAGTTTAGACTTTGTATAATTCAATGAGAGAAAAAAAATTGAATCAAATTTTAATCCCGCTGTGACAATACGCGCGGCATGATTCGATTTCTCCGCCGACCGCTTAGCCGCGGTCAAGGTCATAGGGTTGTAAGTCAATGATTTTTAGGTGTATGTTTCATTGTGATTTTTTTGGAAACTATTACCTAACTCAATTAACATGGTTTATTTAGAAAAATTGGTCTAAACAAACAGGAGATTATGAATATTTGCGAAAAGACGCATAATCATATCCATAAGTACATATTGAAAAATTGCACCCTGATTTTTTTTTTTTTAATAATCCAACATTGAATTTTTTTTGGTAAGTATTGAAGCATTTTGGGGAGTTAAACAATATTTTAAGTGGTGCCGTATTATAGTAACTAAAGTAAATATCAGTAGAAACAATAAAAAAACAAGAGTTGGCTGAAAATATTTCAGAAAATTATAAAATTTTATTTCATGAATTAGTTAAATATACCCATCAATTTTGATTTGGTCAAACAAAATTATTTTCTCAAGACAACTTTACTAGCATTTTAAATTAAAGTAAATAGAGGCATATTAGAAACCCATAATCACTATCTATTATTTGTCAAGGCTAATTTCTTGCCTAGATGCCATATCTCCCTTAATACATCATCAAAACCAATGATTCAGCCATCATTTTGAAGCTTGCCTTCACCGCTATTGGCGGTAAATAATCAAGACTGGGGAACTACCATGAATTATAATAAAAATAAAACAAAGGCTCTTATGCATATCGTCATTTAAAGTTTTAAATGTAACCAAAACCCAAACACGCGTTTTAATTTATGGCTGTCCGGGCTGGCCTCCGAAATTGTTCACCCAATTTTTATGGGGCTTTCACTTACTTGTAGAGACTTTTTAGAACTTATTATAGCCTACTTTTTATTTCAGAAAGTTTAGGGTTTCTGTGGAAACTTAAAAAATTGTGGAAATTATGAACACCACGTGAAGTCGCGGGCGTTCACTAGTGAAAAATAATAAATTGTAAAAAAATGCTCATTGTTTTTAAATTTTGTTCCATATTCAAAAAGTAGTTCATTATAATTTAAATTTTTTTTTTACATTTCATTATTACTCAGTATGTCTTATTTATTACGTATAAGTTCCCTGCATTTGAATAACAACTGGAAATCTTTCTGCCTCCAGGTGGATGAATCAGAGTTGCAAGATGAACCATTGCAGCTGCGACTCATGGACCATGACACATATTCAGCTAATGATGCAATTGGCAAAGTTGTCATCAGCCTTGCCCCCCTATTGGCAAGAGAACCTGCGCCAATTACAAAAGGGGCAACTGGACATCCCAGTAAGAGCACGAATTGAATAATATTGTTGGAATATTTATTTATCCTTTTATAGTAGTGCATTTATTTAATAAACACTAATTCGAAAAACCGTTTAGTAACTTATAACAAAGATATAGATTTTCGAAATTTTTACTTGTAAAAGAACGCACCTTGATTATTTGTTTAAAAGTAAAAAGCTTGCACCCTAAAAAAATCGATATGAAATATAAATTTGTGCGATAATACATTTAGTTTTGATTTTTTTTTTAATTTATTCAGGAAACAAAAACAGATGTTTACATGGATTACACATACAGAAAATAAAAATAAAGTGTAGAATATTGTAACATCATCAATTAATACAACTAAAATAACAAACGAAAACAGTGTTAGCAACAACAATATTAATAAAATTTATAGAATCTTTGATAACTTTTTAGAAGGAATTGAAAGAGTGATAGTGTAAGTTGATGTGCACAAAATTATTATTATAATTGTGACTAATTCTGTGCAGAGGTGCACGCATTTTGTGCAACTTAATTTTTTATTTAAATACTTCGGTCCTACATTGGTGAGTGGCAACTGGGAACACAACAACCTTTTCCTGTTATATAAGTTTAATAGTCAGATAGATGTCAACTCTTTTAGAAAATCTGTATGACAGCTGAGAAATTTAGTTATAATTGGTTATTACATTTTTCATAATAACTATATTCGTCACACGACAGCCAGAGTAGTAGTAATGAGCACAATAATCAGGTTAATGCGGTCGTTGTGCTTGTTTGTTAGATATTGTGCGCCACTGACCGTTACGCCGCGTATTGGGAACACCTCTATTTCTTTCTGCTGCACTATCTATAATTGACTTTAAAATAATAAGTTGTTATGAATAACATGTAATAACACATTAATTTTTTTTTATTTTGCAATATGTTTGAAATGCAAAACACTTCAATATTTTCTTATCAAAAGATTCTATTTTCGAAAATGGTCATTTTGTAATTTTACTAGACACAAATTTCATCATGTGGGTACAGTTAACAAACATAGTAGGTTTTTTATAATATTGAAACTACAATTTTTCAGGTGCATTGATGTCAGGCTGGATCCCCGTGTTTGACACAATGCATGGCATCCGTGGTGAGCTGAATGTAATTGTCAAAGTCGAGCTGTTCTCCGATTTCAACAAGTACAAAACGTCATCATGTGGAGTGCAGTTCTTCCATTGTTAGTATACCAAAACCGCTGTACCGCCCCTTAGGTATGTGCGTGGCGATGAGGGAAGGCAGCTCCTAAGCGTTGACAACAGACTGGCAGAGCAGGTCTGCCTCCTTCCGCGCCGCGCACATACCTAAGGTGGTGTACAGCAGTTTCCGTCAATTTCTTATTTCTAAATCCAAAAAAAATGCTGAAATTATTAAACTTTGAATCAAACTCAAGGCACTTTTTCATGTACATATTGGTTAGTGTAAAGAATGAATTATTAAATTAGGCGAATTTTTAATGCAGTTTAATACTGAATGTTAAATGATTAAAATGTATTAGTCAAAATTTATAAATAATTAAAATAACATTTTTAGTCATTTGAATACAGACTACATAGTATCATTAATAATAATCATCATCATCATCAGCCCATTTTTACCCCACTGCAGGGGCTTAGGCCTCCACCAGGGTGAGGAGGGGGGCTTGGAGCTTAAGTCCACCACGCTGCTCCACTGCGGGTTGGGAACTGTAACGACCGCCATCTATTGACAGCGTCCATAGATGGCGGTCGTTACAGTTGCCATTAATAATGGCATTTAAAAATAAAAACATTTAAAATCAAATAGTATATTTTTACTGAAAAACTCTACGTGACACTGTTTTAATCTGCCTTCTAATATCACACTTTCAATGACAGTTTGTGAACTTAATGTTCATGTGAATTGAGAACACTTCATTGTGTATAATACACTACAAAGCGTCGCTGTTTTTCGCCATAAGATACTTTAAAACCATATTGGTTGTCTCAGTTGCCAGACATTTGCTGCTAGGCATAGCCCTCCCTTATAGATTCTCATGATGCACTGTCTTGGCATACCTGTAGTCAATGCAACAGGGCCTCGTCTATCTTACCAGGTCTTGAGTCCATTTCGTAGGAGGTAGATTGGTACACTGGGTGACATCGTGATTAGTAGAGAAAGGTTGCAGACCAAACCTGATAGTCTTGATATCATTTGTTCACTGAAAGATTTCTTCTCTGCTAATTATTAGGTACATTGAAGGAAAACTACCTTATACTAAGCAGTAATTACATCTGGCTAGTTTGGTCATGTCAGGTTTCGTATGCTTATTATGGTGATAAATGAAGTCAAGATGAAAACCTTAATTTCAACTTTCCATGTTACTCTGTTTTTTAGGGTTCCGTACCTCAAAAGGAAAAAGAAACCCCTTGTAGGATCACTTTGTTGTCTGTCTGACTGCTTGTCTGTTTTAAGATGTATTTCTTTGGATTACATAATTCAGTGATCAATACCAAAAAATTTTTTTTACTAAAAACGTGTTTTAAAATATAATTCATTATAGATTTTTGTTCAAAATTAACACGTTTCGTTAGAGGGAAACAAATCGTTTTTCTTGTAGTATTATTTGGTAGTGATTGTTTTTCTATGATATTTTATAAAGTGAATATTTCTAGTTTTTGATCCTAACTTTCTCAATTCCAGGTCCAACGATCCCTCCTGGTTACAAAGCGACATCGATTCACGGTTTCGTAGAGGAACTAGTGGTCAATGATGATCCTGAATATCAGTGGATTGACAAGATCAGGACTCCCAGAGCATCCAACGAAGCGCGACAGGTTGCGTTTATAAAGTTAAGCAATCAGGTAAAGGTTCAGGAACTGCTTATTTTTATTGTGCATTCCACGAAAATACCGGCCCATCCACTACTATTCTCTCTGTTCCTCTGGTCTCATTCAATCGTTCCGTATACCCAGGGATGAGAATGACTGTTAAACGCGCTTGCGTTCACCGATAGACACGTTCGGATGTGCGTCGCTAGTTAACATTGGCCGAAAGAGTGTATATGCGCGTATAATTCCCACTACATTCGCTCTGACAACAACATCAGAGTCTTAAACTTGCAATTATATCGTTGAGCTTTTCGATTCCGCGGCATCGCCCGCGTGGACTACACAGTTTTACTGGAACCGCTAAAGAGACGTGACATTCCAGGACACTGTGAGATTTTCTAGAAAATTTTGAACCTAAACTATCTAAGAAATTTCTATACCAAATTTCATCAAAATCCATTGAGCTATTTCAGAATGATGAATCGACAGGTACTGTGTATTATTTCAAGATGATATTTATCCTGTTTGTTAATCTAAGCCTTAAGACATTGTTATACTACATTTCCTCAAAATTCGTTCAGCCGTTTTAGCAAGAACAATAGTTATCTCACAGGGATCGTGACTTTTTCGGGGATAAAAAGTAGCCTATGTCATTCTCCAACTCAAACTATATTCATGCAAAAAATCGCGTGAATTTGTTGCACCGTTGCTGCATGAAAGAAGGACGAACCAACAAACACATTTCACATTTACAACCCTAGCGACCACTCGGGGCTTTGCTTGCATGTGAATTACCATTATTATTTTATAAAAACACGGAAACATTTCATTTTTAATTTCCGATCTTTGAAAGGACTTTGAAAATGACGGACTTCCCGTACAAGTTTTCATTTTCCTTAATGGTTAAATTTCCATAAACCTTGAAACACATATTTCTTAATTTTTCTGATCATATAACCAAATAATGAATATGGTTTTAACTTTAAGAATGACAGAATTCCCTTATAAACTTTTATCCGTTATTTGCTTTTCTAAAAGGTTGAAATCCCATAAATCTTAAAACCCAACATCGCTTGTGACTCAAAATTCAAACACCAATATTTATACATTTATCTTCGAAATTGACAGAGGTACTATACATCATCTTCTATATTACCCCTATATGAGTAAAATTTCCAAAAATACTGTAATACATATTTCTTAATATCTGACTTTGGAAATTAGCTCGAATAGACACATAGACGTACAGATAGACAGACGGACAAAAAGTAGCGGATATCACTTTTGACTGCCTCCTTTTCATACCCGTGAAATTTCATTAAAATTGGTTTAACCGTTTTGGAGATTAGCTCGAATATACAGATGGACGTACATACAGACATACAAAAAGTAGTGTATGTCACTTTTGACCACTTTTTTCCCATATCTGTGAAGTTTCATCAAAATCAGTTAAGCTGTTTTGGAGATTTGCTCGAATAGACAGACAGACAGACATATAGTTTTATTTATACATATAGCCTATAGCCTTCCTCAATAAATAGACTATCCAACACAAAAAGAATTTTTCAATTCGAACCAGTAGTTCCTGAGATTTGCGCGTTCAAACAAACAAACAAACATACAAACAAACAAACTCTTCAGCTTTATAATATTAGTATAGATAAAGTCAAGTTATATGTGGAAAAGGGACAGTTTTCATCGATATAAGATTATGAAGATTTGCGGCCCGACACGTAATAACCTCCAAAACAAATTAGTGCCATATCACGCTCGATGGCACTCATTTTGCGTAGTGTCGTTTCACCACCTGACCTAATCGGATGTAGCACAATGTCGAAGTGTTCAATTCAAAAGTGCAGAAATCACACATCAAACGCAAGAAAAAAAAGATGGTATTTTGTATTTTCGGCAAGGAAAATTAGGCCTTATTTGTATTTCATTTTGTGTTTTTTTAAGCGACTTCAAAAAAGAAGGAGGTTACTCAATTCAACCGTATATATGTTTTTTTTTTTTATGTGTGTTCAGGGATAACTTCGTTGTTTATGAACCGAATCGGATGATTTTTTTCTTGTGAAAGGGAGATATCTCCGGAGTGATACCATGATAAAGAAACCAGGATCTGATGATGGCATCCCAGAGAAATCGAGGGCAACCTTCGAAAATCGTATTTTAAAGTATCGTATTTTAAGTATTTTGATAAAGTACTACTACTAGTACTATTTAATGAAGGTCGGGAGTAGATCTGATGATGGAGCTGAAAGACAGTCGAGGGAACTCCTCAACGACTTACAGCAATTACCTGGTGTTTGGACTTGATTCATTTCTATTGATGAAATCTTTGCACCCATATAGATTATTTAGTGCCATTACAGGTCTGATGATAGAGACCATACACAATCAAGGGAACTCCACAACGATTTACAGCAATTACCTGGTGTTTGGATTTAATTCATTTCTATTAATGAGAACTTTGCACCCATATGGGTTATAAGTACCATAACAGGTCTGATGATGGAGACCATACACCGTCGAAGGAACTCCTTAACGATTTATAGCAATTACCTGGTGTTTGGACTTGATTCATTTCTATTGATGAGATCTTTGCACCCATATGGATTATAAGTGCCATTACAGGTCTGATGATGGAGACCATACACAATCGAGGGTACTCCTCAACGATTTACAGCAATTACCTGGTGTTTGGACTTAATTCATTTCTATTAATGAGAACTTTGCACCCATATGGGTTATAAGTACCATTACAGGTCTGATGATGGAGACCATACACAGTCGAAGGAACTCCTTAACGATTTACAGCAATTACCTGGTGTTTGGACTTAATTCATTTCTATTAATGAGAACTTTGCACCCATATTGGTTATAAGTACCATTACAGATCTGATGATGGAGACCATACACAATCAAGGGAACTCCTTAACGATTTACAGCAATTACCTGGTGTTTGACTTAATTCATTTCTATTGAAGAGAACTTTGCACTCATATGGGTTATAAGTGCCATTACAGGTCTGATGATGAAGACCATAAACAGTCGAGGGAATTCCTCAACGATTTACAGCAGTTACCTTTTGTTGGGCTTCCTTCATACGGTTGAATATGCCAAAATGTTCAGTTCGCACAAAAATAATAATTAAGATTGAAGTTTTACATAGGAATACCACTGCCTACTAGGCATTCTGATGCGTCAATTTGACACTGAATTTACGTTGCGTAATCGCGGTGCTGTCTCATTAGAGTAGCGCGTTTAGTAGCTCCATTTATACAAATAAGTTACAGATGCGTTCAACTAAAAATTAAAAAATAAAATAATTTAAAAAGAAATAAAAACCGACTTCAAAAAGTTAAACTAAAAAGTTAAAAATAAAATTTTCACTTTAAAGAAAGGAGCATTAACAGGCGGCATATAGTTAATGAAGTTGGTGCCAACTCAGACACTTTAAATGGGTACTTACCAGGTAATAACAATTACAACACTGATATATTTATAACTATAACAAAAATAGAACACAATTTAAAGCGTCTGAGTGAGTAGGCACCGACTTCATTAACTATATGCCGCCTGTTAATGCTTCTTTTTTTAAAGTGAAAATTTTATTTTTGACTTTTTAGTTTATCTTTTTGAAGTCGGTTTTTATTTTTTATTATAAAGAGCCATTTTAGAATAATTAAAATCGTTTGTTTAAAATTATCAATAACAATATTGATAAAAATAAAAACAATAATAATAAAATTATCAAATGCACTTAATTATGACTAGGGTCATACTTTTTGTATTCCCATAATATTTTGTCGCATAATAAGTGGGTTCTGTTCTAAACTAATGGAATCACATTTTTTATTTTTTTTTATATTTTACAAATATTATAATAAATCATTATAATTATTTTATAACTAAAATTTTTGTCTGGAGTAAGGGAATATTTAGTATTTTTTAACTATTTAGTATGTTTTTTTTTGGAGTATGGAAGAAATTGTAAACCAAAGGAAATAAAGGAAATCTTTCTTATGAACATTTTTTTAAGTAACAGTGTTGGTATACCTTTTTTAATTTTTGGTTAACAGTAACTTTCAAAAAAAAAATTTAAAAATGACCATTTTTTTAATCCATTCTGATTCAGATAATATATTTTATATTTATTACACGTTTTCAACATACTTAATCTACTGTTTAGATTATATTATATACAGGGTGAGATTTTTATGACCAGCCAAATTTTAATATAATGAACTTTGGTAGAAAACCTATAGCCGTCTTGTTTTCTTTTAGTATCGTTCTATAGAAAAATATTGAGATATGATTACATAAACCTTTCCCGAAAAAACCAAAAACTCTAGTTACCATTCTTGCCCGCCGCATCATTCCGTTTCAAAGGCCTCGGGCGCGTACGTTTACTATAGCGTTAAGAAGGCAACCAAACGTTATAAAATAAACTGTAGATAAAATAATTTATTTTAAAAATGTAACCCATATTTTTTATTTACGCAATGATGTCTATTGGTGATACCTAACACCTAGAAAAATTTTGGCCGGTTTATAAAATCTCACCTTGTATATAATATATAAAATAATAATATATAAAATTATTATACACTATGTATTTGAAACGTAATAATAATAATATATTTTATATAAAAAATATCTATATAAATATATAATATAACTTTCATACATATGAATATTAAAGATATTGTTGTTACCTCCATGTTCAATAAGTATGGCTTACATTTTGCTCTAACAATCGTAATTAAACTGTAAACTAGTGGCATACTTTTATATTCATAAAAAAGTGGCCAAGTGCGAGTTCAACTCGCGCATTAAAGGTTTTTCTTCCAATATGATGAATTAATTCTTACTGAGTCTATTATTAATAAAATTATATTTTGAAATACGATTAGAAAGATAAAAAAAAAACTCTACAGCCTGCCATCTGTTATTTAAAAAATGACATTATTTAGGAAATTAACCGTGTTTCAAGGAAACTATAATTGAATTAAGAAATAAATTAAATTAAATTTGAAAATGTATTTTTAACACCATTTTTTTATTTTATTTTAATTTTTGAATTAGTATATATTTATTAATTTTAGCGCCCTCTAGTAGCTTATAACTTTAAAACATGTCTAAGAACTTATGTAATATCTATGGAATATCAGAAACCGAATCAAAATCGACCAAGTTATTTTAGAAATACAAATCAAACGCAGCATCCCTTGGTGGGCACACCTGTAGAAAATACTTAAAAACTTGCTCTGAAATGATACTTAAGTAATAAATAAAAACCGCATCAAAAATTCAGCCGTTTTGCAAAAACACAATTACTGCAGTGCCATCTTGTGCCCTTCATCCTTAAAATGCTATGTTCAAATATCTGCTGTACAGTAACACCTACATGATAAAAAAAACCCGCAGCGAAATTGGTTGAGTAGTCTTTGAGGAAAATTATAACAACAATCGTATACAAACATATATACACAAACACACAATAATTTACTTAAAACACATGTACCATTTCCATCACATTGTAGGTAAAAAGAAACGAACAATTGTACCATGTAAAATAATTTATGTTAAATTTGCCACTCCATGGATGTCTTATTTTGCTGCAGAAAAACTCATGACTTTTTGTGGTTTAATAACAAAATGTTACATGTCTGCATATATTATTTTTAAAATTGAGTCTTATGCCGAAGAAAATATGGTTCAAATTACTAGACTATAAACTTAACATATATCCTTTCCACTTCTAAAATTTTGACTTTTTATGTTTTGAGGGCAAAGGGATATATTTCTGTTATATTTTATAGTCGAAATTGAGTCTTGTGCTCAAGTTGAAACGGTTGAAATTACTAGACAGTCAATAGAACACATGTTTTCTTTTTTTTGTAGCGGTGTAACTAAATAGAGATAGGATCGTATATACCTCCTTAGACACTGTTAGCGGTGAATTTTACTAGGAACCCTCAGTCGATATAATATGTCCATGCATGTGGTGTATAGAAAATAATTATAAAAAATATAACCATGAAATTAATGTAAATATTATAATAATAATATCTGAGACATCCCGAACAGCGCCATCTAGTCCCAAAGTAAGCAAGTATTCTGCTTGTATTATGGGGTACTAGATACACTGATATACATACAATTATTTTTTTAATAATATATACATATATAGATACTTTTACACCCAGAGACGGTACAAATAGACATGCTTATGCACACAAATATTTGTCTCGGGCGGGACTTCGAACCCGCGACTCTCGGCTCCGCAGTTAGGGTCTCTAGCCAGTCGGCCAACCAGTCATTATCATTTTTCTAAACATTTTTAGTTATATTACTTGGTACTTCATAATGTTTTTTTTGCTCTTTAGTAAAATAAAACTTGCAAACATGTCAAGCTTTAATTATGAAAATATTGAATTGTATGAAAAAAAAAATATATATATATATATATAAAACACATACTTCTTTGTAAATCACAGTAAAATAAAGTATTTTTTTCTGAACTTAGAAATGGCTTCATTCTATCTGCTATCAGGCGTATTGTACTTCATCACCCAGCAATTATTTATTATGGAAAGAAATCAAATACAATTTTATTAGGATCATGTCTTAATCACAAAAACCAAACATCAATATGTCGTTGAGTTAGAATGTATAAAAACAAATTTTGTTCTTTTTATCAGGTTCAAAGACTGGTAGGGTTAAAAGCTGCAGAACTTGGTGCTAATGCAGTAGTCGGATATCAGCAAGACTTCGACTTGGAAGGGGAGGCAGGCGTTGTTGCTCGAGCCATAGGTAAATTAAAGTTACTTATTTGATTTAATATTGTCTTAAATCTACTACTTCATTCTCTTTTGTGATATTAAAATTGATAATAATAATAATAAACATTTATTGCCATCAATTACACGTACATATATGTTTAACTCAATCAAGACTCAACAAATAAAAAAGAAGCAGTGGCTCAGCCAAATTAAATTGCTTTGAGATAAATAATATTTCGTAAATCAATCAGTTCAGTCAAATTCAATATAGACTAAACAATGAGTTACAGGAAGCTTACAAAAAAATACAACTTCAAAATAATTACATGTTTTGAGTTTTTTGGGTGGGACGAGACCAAGAAACTAACTTTCAGTATTGTTAGAAATGCGGGAATACCAAACTAAAAATAACAAATATGTAGCTGTTGCAAAGGCGTTTCTGTCATTAAAATACTTGAAAATATTACCTTTGCAATACTCATCTTCGAGTTTGTTCTTTGTTCTGCTCTGCTTTGGTCCTCGCATTGGTATAAACAAACTTAACCTAATCTATCAATTTAGAAATAGTGAACCATCAACCTATCTTGGCCGAATTTTGAATGGATTTTACAAACTTTAGGCTGTGTGACAAGAAACAATACAAAAATTATTGTGTTTCAATTTTTCTGCTTTAGGTACTGCTGTCAGTATTGTTGTCCTTCCTACACCGAGTCAAGTGACTAATGTACAACCTTGCAGCCAACAGTAAGCATTATCTAAACTATCTCTTTTTTCCCTCAGTAAATTTTTTCTTTATTATCTTTGGAAAGATACAAATGAAAGTAAAATAGTTTTCTGTGAAAAATTATACAAAAAACATCCTTCAAAAGACTTTGGATACTGGTATTTAATTTTTACATTTTTTCATTAAAAATTTCTGTTAACTTTATTAAGAATGCTAAGAGAGTATATTTAATTCTTAAAACGCTGGGAAACAAATTATTTTCTTTTAATTTAATATTTATTTATTTTAAGTATTACGAAACATGACTTTCATCAACGAAGAATTCACTATTTAAATGTCACTAAATGTTTCCCATAGTGTGCCAAAATGAGGGATCACTTTTTGATCATTGGTCTATTAATTGGTTAATAACTATTTGTAAAGTTCGGCTAGTAGTTAGAATGAAATGCTTTAAATGTCATACTTTCACATAGTCTTGTCAGTGTCTTCTATTTAAAAAAAAAATTTCAATGTACTTTATACTTATGTACACTTTTTTGCATGGTTTGTTGTGTTCGCTTGGACTCTTTTTAAAACAGGCAATTACAAAAATACTTAGATATTTTGGCAACCGACAATGAGACTATAGGAGATTTGAATCAATATTTCCAAACTCATCAGGAAGAATTACAAAAACTTTTAACTATTATGCATCCCAACTTATCTTCAAACTTTTTAGATGAACCAGAAAACCTAGATGATGATGAGAAAAATATGGATACAACTCGTCATTCGAGTATCAAAAGTTACACAGATAATGTCTCAATATATCAAGAAGGTTATGTGTCTCAGAAAAGTTTGAAACATATTACAGAAGACCAGACTGATCTTAATAAACTTTTGAATCAAGAAAACAAAAAACATGACCGTGATTCTCCTGGACCTTTTGTGAGATTCCAGAAATTCAAAAAAGGATTTTTATCTAGAAAAATAGGTAGCAAACCGCGAAAATTGCAGGAAAATGAAGACCAAGTTTCGATTAAGTCGACATCGTCCGACGCGTCAAGAATATCCTTAATAGACATAAAAAACGAATTTAAAAAATTGAAAAGATTACGAAAACCGAAATTTCGAAAAGCTTTCAGCGTGAATGAAGATGAAGGAATAGGCATGGCATCGATATTAGCGAGGTCTGTTATACACGCTCAAACAAACTTAGCACGCATAAGTGAATCTCATGATTCTGAGAATTCAGCGGCATCTACATTGAAAAGAACAAGCGAATCGGAACTGACTTTCAACCAACCAGATGATGACTGTGATAAAAAAGAAAATTCTGGAGTCTCCACAGATATTCAGGACAGATGTGTACGGGATTCAAGTTTGTCAGACACTCTGCATAAAGTTCCTCAAATACGTTTTGGTTCCTTAAAAAATGTTAGTATCGAAGAGATGTCTGGTAAATACAGAAAGTTATCTGAATCGTGTCCAAGTTCACCTATAGTTTGTAGAACTGATAATTTATTAAAACTGCCTGGCGAAGAAGGATATTACGATTCTGTATCATCTGCTTTGTCTGGTGATAGTTCAGAAATATATTCTACTAGTGATGAAGACGACGAAGGTTCTGATGCAAAGACAGATACAGAAATATCTATTGAAACTACTGGTTCTGTGGTAGAATCAGTACTTAAACATGAGGTGGATCCAGTGGTTATTGCACAAATGGAAAGAAAGTTGAATAAACTTGAAAAATCTACTACTGAATCACCTGAAAGGCAAATGCCTGCAAAAATAGAGGAAATTTTGTTACACAGTAAAATTTTGCCTGAATCCCAAAATACAAATGTGAGCAATATAGAGCTGCATACTAATTCAGCAATTGAAACTAATTTAGTTGTACCAGTTGATAAAGAACACGACAGGAAGTCTTCCGTTGATGAATTGACTAGAACACACCACCACCACAACATTAAATTCCATAATCCCTTTGCTCACAAAAAGCCATCAAAAAGTTTCAGTGCTCCCTCTTCTCCCATAGAAAAAAACATTAGTTTTGTGTATCGACAATCCAAAAGGCTTAAAGATAAAATATCAAAGATATCACACAGCAGTATGATCAAAAGTGTATCTCATTCTTTTCTAACAAAGAAGAAAGACTGTAAACCAATGAGTCAACATAGTTCATCTTCTGATGTGCTATCGAAAGAGAATAGCCGAGAAACAGTTTTGGGTTCTCAATTCTTGTCTTACACAAATCTGTTGAGCTTAGATAGAGAACAAGAAAATGTCAAAATTACTCATAAAACTAACGAGTCTATACATAACAAGATACATATGTACATTGGATCAGAACCAGCATCAAGAGCTTCCTTAAGCGGACCACCTTCACCTAAGAGAGACTCAGACATCAAGTTTGAAGGTACACATAATTTTCTAGATAAACACCACAAGAAAGAAAAATCTGATATAAAACCAACTGGATTACTATTCACAGCTATGGAAACTATTCTAATGGATAAAGTACAATCATTATTAGTACCAACTTCGCCAGAGCCTCCTAAGCAGGATGAGACAGAAAAAAAGTTTTTTGAGGATGTCAATAAAAAACTTGAGAAATACGAAGAAGACAAACGAAGTACACGGAGTGATAAAAGTGTTGATAGCAGAAGGAGCACAGGAAGCTCAAAATCGAAAAATACATCAAAAAGGAATAGTTCAACTGGATTAGTTCATACAGCAATGGAAACTATTCTTATGGATAAAGTGCAGTCATTATTAATACCTTCTACACCAGAACCTGAGAAAACAAAAGAGGGAAACTTCAATTTTGATTTAGAACAATCGGAAATATACGACCAAAACCAAAACGTCGCTAAAACAGAAATTCACAAAAAATTGATACGTCAAAACAGTATTCATTCGTCCAATGAAAATTTACCTAGTGAGACATTATCTGCTGAAACAGCAAATATTAAAGAAATCGCTCCCCTTAAAACTGAAATAATTAAAAAATTGCCTGTTTTACAGCATTTTCATCCCATATTAAGCGGTGTTCACAGATTGCACCATTTAGAAACCATCCCATCATTACCAGAAAGTTCTAGCTTTGATTACAGTCAGACTCAAAGTTTAGACAGTACTAATCAAGAGAGTTGCATAGAAAAATACGACGAAACATTTTCTAATGTGAAAGTAAAAGACTCCATTGCAAAGACATATGAATGCAGTGAATGTAATACTAAATCTAATTTAGAGAGTAGCGTGTGTGATAACTCGCATGCAGCGTGCCGTGGGTGTGTCCACAGAGGGAGAGAGGAGCGTGAAAAGGAGAAGGAGAAGGAAAAAGAAAAAGACAGAAGCTCGCCACGTCATGCCCGTCATGAGTCGTGCGGCAGCCGCGAGCCACAGCAAAACAACACGTCACTCAATGCGACATCAACGCCAGTTGGAATGGCTCGGAGGTCTTCCGATTCCGATCTTAGTGTGACGCCGAAGGGTCAGTACTTTTATTTATCACGTTTTATTTATTTATCAAATTAAGGAGATTCTCACAAATTTAATTCAACATTTTATATATGATTCCTGAAGTACAGACGGAGAATCGGTTTTTACATACAATATTAATACCTGAGACATCCCACACAGCGCCATCTAGTCCCAAACTAAGCAAAGCTTGTATTATGGATACCAAACAGCTGATATACTTAAATATTCTTTATAATATATACAAATATAAATATTTTACACCCAGACATGGAACAAACAGACATATTTACGCACACAAATATTCATCCCGGGCGGGAATCGAACCCTTGGCTCCGTAGTTAGGGTCTCTAACCACTCGGCCAATCGGTCAGTATTATATTATTTCCGTGGTGTATTTAAGGAATTCACCAATAATTTTTTCATGAATTGGATTTGTTTATTGGTATCACTAACTGTAAATACAATGTACGCATTTTGCTTTGGATGCTTACGTGTATATTTTATTACAAATGTTTATGCAAAATCACAAGACTATGCGTTGATATAAATAATGAAAATTACTTTTTAAATTTCTAAGGGATTGTCCAATGAAAGTCAATGTTATGATACATTTATTATTTTACTACATTAAAACTACTGTACCTATTCTCATAATACTTAACGATTTAATAAGTTTCTAAAGTGTGAATCGAGTCAACTTCGTCACCGAAAAAAATAAGTTGTTTCTGAAAATTTAGAGGTATAATAACTGGTGTTCGGCTGAACATAGTCCAAACTTATAGAGCGTGTAAAGGTTACCAAACTGAATAAAAATTAAATAAAAAAATAAACATGTTTTTCCTGGTAACCGTTAGTTTGCGCCATTTTCTCACTTGAAACTTTTTATTTATTTCGGTAAGCTCTACATGCTCTATAAGTTTGGACTACTTTCAACCGAAAACACCGTATATTATATACGGGATGTTCGGCTGAATGTAGTTCAAACTTTAAACCACGTTTTTCTCGATAACCGTTAGTTTGCGCCATCTACTATCTTGAAACTTTTTATTTAGCTCGATAAGCTCTATATGCTCTATAAGTTTGGACTATGTATAAGAACCATGTTAAAGTTTTCCACTATACTTCTTTTAACCTGTCATAACTTATGAACTGCTGAACTGATTCACATAAAATATAGCCTATGTTAGAGCCAAATAAAGAAGTCAACCATTTCTATTGCAACTGGTATAGATATGGATTGAAAACACCCTTAAGTGCCATCATACAGCCAACGACTACCACTCAATGAGAAATAACTCTATAAATTGTAATGAATTTTATCACAATTTTGTGTGATCATTTTTTCTAACATACAGTTTTTAAGTTTTCTATCGAAACTATGGGTAAAAATAAAATGACTATTTTCGGTCTTCTCATTTAAAAAGAAAAATTTTTTAGTCATAAATTTTTCAAAATAGTGATTGACAAGGCCAGATGTGGAGACATATTAACAATTTCATAGATATAGAGTTGAAGTGATTTTATGTCATTGATTGAAAACTGCTTGGCTAGGAGTTTATCGAAATGGTGCATGTGGTATAACATACTATTATGAGCACAACTTCGTATTAACGGTACAACATTGCCTAAAATGTGATGAAACTCTAACATATTATTACATATTTCATTTACATTAGATGTGATTATATATGTGACGTAATTATATGGAGTTATCTTCAAAATTACACGACAACTCCACGTGCGCCAATTTGAAAGGTCTCCTAACCAAGCAGTTGTCAATCAGGGGCATAAAATCAATTCAAATTCTATACTCTCTATGGAATTGATAATATGTTGTCATATCCGGTTTTGTCAATCACCATTTTTAATAATAACTAAAAATATGGTTTTTATTTTGAAATATTGACACCCCTATAAAAACACCCCTCGTATATATATTATGTTCTAGCATTTTGTTTCCTAAACATAATTTTTAATACAGGCGGCTCACAAACCGCTTCGGGCGGGCACACAGGCGCGAGTGGCGGCGGTGGCGGGGCGATTTTACGCCCTTCTATGAACAGCAATAATTTGGAAATGCTTGAATATCCATTCCTCACTATGACAGAATATCCTCCTGGGTTCATTGTACATTTGGGTAAGTTATATTTTGTAATAAATACAGTACACAACGGAATCTGGTACACTAATGCAAATATAATTATTTAATACTAAGTTATTCTAGTGCGTCGTGATAGCCGAGTGGTAGCGAGCCCGCTGCTTGTTTAGAAAATCGTGGTTCGAATCCCACGGTATGTACCAATGAGTTTTTCTGACTTATGTACATGACATACGGGCATATAATCTCAAATTAAGCAGTGCCTGTACTATGGCTACCAGAATCTTTCAGAGACGGGGGGAGACTATTCAGTCCGCTTCGAGGATTCGGGCCGTTTGGGTTTTATATCTCTCTGTGCTCGAAAATATAATTTTCGATTGATTTAGTTATTGGCTGGAATGTGGTATGCAGCACTCTCTTTGATAGTTTTTTTTTTTTTTGGGTTAGTAATGCCCTTATAGTGAGTCATATTTTCGTTAAGCGTTTTTGCATATGACGTTACGTGTCTAACGTTTTATAGTTTTGCTAGCTGGGACTGTTTGATCAAACTCACACATTTCACTTAAAACGCACTCACTTAACCGGCTGAATTATGCTTAAATTCAAAACTAAAGAACTACTATCATCGATTGTGTATAAAGATGTTTAAATGTATAAAAACAAATATTTCGCAGGTGGTACAGTGTGTGCACGATCAGTGAAGCTGCTCGACAGTGGAGGGGAGAGCGCTTCTCGCGCCGCCTGGTGGGCAGAACTGCGAACTGAACTAAGAGCTCATGCTCGTGCTTTACGTTGTACCGCTGTACTTGGATATAATGAAAGCACCGCCATATGGTAAGATATCTAATATTATACGTGCACAATGAGAATAAATTAAATCCTTTTAAGATTGAGCAACGTATGACGTTATAAATGGCCAGTATTGCCATTTATTAACTAAAAAGTACAAAATAAGGTTTTGGCGATTTAAGACGTTTAACGTATAAAAAATTTAAGGTATATATATAATTTAATTAAATAAAATATAAATATTTTACAATAAATTTATGTTAAGATGACTTTTTTTGCGTGTCACTCTATAGAATAGAATAAGCTAAAATAAGTTCAGTTAGATCGAGCAAGACTAAAAATTTACTCTCAATAGTGACATTTTACGACAGCTGTATCGTTTACTCGCTCTGAAACGCATACGCAATTGACTTTATGTTAACTCCAGAGGGCACGGCGCGAAAACTATCATAACTCCAACTAGTTTGGTCATAATTACTATTTATTTGTATCAGACATTGACACAGTCAAAATCCTTATTTGACTGCTTTAATGTCTGCTTTTATCTGTCCTCACTATCATCATCATCAGCCCATTTTACCCCACTGCAGGGGCTTAGGCCTCCCCCAGGGTGAGGAGGGGGTTTGGAGCTTAAATCCACCACGCTACTCCACTGCGGGTTGGGGATTGTAACGACCGCCATCTATTGACAGCGTCCGGGACCGACTGCTTAACATGCTCTCCGAGGCACGGAGTCAGTGATAGTTAATGTACTTAAGTCAGAAAAACTCATTGGTACACGCCCGGATTCGAACCATGGCCCTATGGCCTTATAAATTTGAGACAAGTTCGTTGCGCTCTGGGCTATCACGACACTCCTCCTCCTTCTCCTCGTCCTCACTAACTTGAACATAATAAAGCATTTCGTTGTTGAAATTTCAATGACTATAAACATACATTTTAAAAAATCTAATTATTGTAACTGTGTATGATTCACAGCGAAGACGTGTGTGTGCTGTCGGCGTCTGGCACGGCTGCGGTCATCAACTTGGACTGCGATTTCGGAGCCGATCCCGATGCACCAGTTATAAGTAAGTTACTACTACGGTAGTAATATGTCGCCGTATAGAGTTCTGCCTCCGTTACCAAAACTAAGACCGACCGAGGTTTCGCTGAAGCAAAAGTTGCCCATCGCATCGGTTTTTTGCTGCGTGTCCGTATTATACGTGTTAGTAGTATTGTTTGACCGAAACCGCTGTACCGCGCCTTAGGTATGTGCGCGGCGAGGGGAGGTAGCTCCTGAGCTTTGATCTCGGGCAACGGCCGTACTCTGGTAAGTTAACGCAGCGCCAAAATAACTACGCACCATTTGAAAAAATCGTGCTCTGGTCCATAGTCCTAGCGATCGGGTTTTTGAAACGCTGTGTATTCGGTACTACTTCGGCGCCGCGTTAGTGAGTTTTCACACGTGTCAGGTGCGGGTAATAGGCGAGCGTTGTTCGATAATATGTAGACACTTGAAACTTTCACAGAGTATGTATTACTATGACCGCTAACAACAAATAAAAATAAAATATAGTTAAGAATCAAAAGGGGCCTTCATCCATGAAACATGTTTTTGTTGTATTTTTTATTTATTTTGTACAGTGGTACAGAACCCTTCGTATGCGAGTTTGACTCACACTTGACCGGTTTTTTTATTCTTTCTTTTACATATCAAAATTTACACAAATTTCCTAATATGTATAAGTTTCGAGTTTCGACATACATTCCGTAATATTGTTTATATTTTAAAATCCTTTATTGGAGGCAATAAATTATGTACCATTATTATCCATAGTTCCCAAACCCGGCAGCGAAGACATACCAGAATGTCCAGAAGACTGCGGCGCAGCCCATGTACCATATTCAACGACGTCCATACCCCATCGCTCCGAATTTATACCATGCGGTTCATGTCGAAGGTCAAGGGTTCCGACAGTGTTATTAGCCACATGCGCAAGACCGAAGACTCTGAAAATACCTGACGATGCCAAAGCTATCACTGTCACTGCTGCAGGTAAAATCAGATAATGGCATATACGTTTTATCATATGCTGTAGAAGTTTATACAGGCAAGATACTTCATACATGTGTGGTAATCCCATACAATCATTGACCGCTCATATTAAACAAGACTCACAATCTCGCTCAAAATATGCCCACGATTCATCTGGTCACCACAGTACGACGTGACAAGATCGTTAAATAAGATGCAACTGATATTGAATCTCTGCATATAAAAGTTAGGATGTTTCCTGATGAACTTTTCTTAGACACTGTCAATCTAGTTTAATATGAGAGGTCAATGCATACAATGAAGCAACAGCCATTGAAAGCGCGCCCTTTGGCAGCCTAAAATGTTGACCTTAGTGTGGGTATTGAATTGAGTATGTAAATATTTGTAATATCAAAAGGAATGAATAATTTTAATTTAAAAATTATTTGATGAAACCGATATACGTGATATAATAATGAAGTATTTTAAAAAGGATACAGCAAAAATGTCAATGCGTACAAAATATCTACTAATCTGTACATATGTTTGGGCATTCTAAAGAATGATTAATTTATTTTTCTTTGCTTTAATTATTATAATACTAAACGGCTCAAAACTTGACGGTTTTTATGACATTTTAATAAAATATGTAACACGTAATTAATACTAGCAACTTACTAATAAAACTTCGTAAATACGTGAAGCCGTTTATTTCTTTTCAACACTGGAGTAGGAAAGTGGGGAGCGCTTCGTATTCCTATAGTTTTGGTACATACAATTTTCTGTACACACTAAGTATTTTTTTACATGTAGCCGCAAGAGTACGCCGCTCACCGCCGCAATCGGAGCCGGGAGCTCGCGATATATCTGATCAGCTACCGTTCCTGGAATACGAACTTCATAAACTGCTGTTAGCAAAATTAAGGATGCAGGTAAAAAATAGTAGTATTAGTATTTCGTGTTTTGGAATTTGGTATTACTATTTTTGATCTATATTTATCCTCAATTCCCGCGCTTACGCTGTTAAAAGTAAAGATTTTAATTTCAGTCCATCTCCAGTCTCAACTTCGTCTTTACAGAAATATCTAACCTTTTGAATGACAATGTGTAAAAAATCTATTTTTTAAAGTTCAAAGTTAGAGGAAATTTATATGATTTTCAAACATTTAACAACATAAATATGCGGTGGGCGTTGCCTATTAATGTTGAGTTAAGCACAAAAAGTCAATTCACTCAATAACACATACTCTAAATGTTTATTTATTTTTTCATTATGTTGTTTAGGGCGCAAACGCTTTGTTCTCTCTCCATACACAAATATCACTGGGCGAACGTTGTGTGGCAGCCCTGGCCAGTGGTACAGCGGTGCGGTTGACAGCCCTACCGCCACCAGCGCCACCTAGGATCAAGGTAATTTATAATTGTATATCTTCACAGGGACTGTATAGGATTTTTTATAGACAAATTCAACAAATTGGTTTTATCATTAGACTGCAAGAGACAAAATAATTATCCAGTGTTTTATTTATCGTTTTTTTAGTACCACTCTAGAACTATGGACATCTAAAAACGAGAGCCATTATTTTGAAAAATCTGATTATTGGCCATTGTATAATATAGTAGTAAGAATCGTACTCGATTTACAATGAAAAAATCCACCAAGTGCGTGTTGGATCATTAATCGGTCGGTAATTAGTAGATACGGCTATATGTATATACCAATTTTTTCTTGGATTTAGCGATTTTTTCTCGATTGTTCCGTTATGGAATCAATTTTGATTGAATATCCTATACAATATGTAAAAGACGTTTCACATTTTTGAATGCTTTCGTTCAGGGGGACGAGGTAAAGCTACTTGGAAGTTGAAATGGCGAGCTGTGAAAAGTAGTCTATAAAATCTCAATTTAAAAAAGCTTACTAATGATACCCTACATGCTGTGATAAGAGAAAAAAAAATATTTCACTAATAAGAGCGAGTATGTTTAAAAAAAATTATTGATTAAATTTTTGATTAATCGAATTTTAATCTGCCTGTTCAACATCCAAAATTATACTCCACTGTTTGTGAATGTAGAAACCACGTCGATGTGACGGAAGGATATGACGAAATTGTAAATGTACCGTTTTTGGCTTTTAGCTCCGGGGCCATAAAAACCTGGGCAGCTTCCCTAATTTTATCTTTTTTGAATGCAGGCTTCGGAAAGTGACAAAGACGCAGTGGAAATTCAAAGAGCTCTCTGGGACACATTCACAGCGAATAAGGCTGCAAATGGTTTCGATATCGGTAAGTATACGAAGTTTATAAAGTTAATACCATCGCCTTACTATACATGTGACGTAAAAAGGAAGCGTGTCTTTGAATTGGAATTTCGCGACATTTCACCTAACGTCCTGATTGGGTCCCTCCGTCCACTTGGCTCCCATGACGCGGCTCCCATGGGATCCAAGCATATTTTTTTCGCCTCTTGACTCCTTTAATCATAGGATCGAAATAGGATTGCCATACCTGTAACGATTTCAATCCCATAGCCATTCTAGAGGATCCTAAGATAATAATTTCCATTCCCCATTGATATTGGCTCCCATTGTTTTTTTTTTTTTCTAAAGTAGATAAAATAAGCATAAATGAAATAATATCTGTAATAAGATTTTCGGACTTAAAATCACTAAAAAAGGTTGTGGCCAAGTGGCACTAATTAAATATTTTTTTATTAAAATTAACGTAAATATTTTTTTTATTTGATTATTTATATGTCTAGATAAAGCCACGCGATCCAATAATGGCGACACAAATAGGTCAACTTTGTGGCCAGTACTTATGAAGTGGACATCAAACAATCATTCAATTTATTGAGTGATCAATTGTATTTATTTATCAATAAAAAGTATACCATAAACTAATAGCTGGAAAGAATTATCCTATGGGATACAAAAGGCGTAAAAAAAGATCCATCCCATGGTAATTAAAAAGCAGAAAAAGTTTCCTTGGATCCCATAAAGCAGGATCATGGGAGCCAAGTAGATGGAAGGGATTGGGTTAAAGCTTGTAGACATTATCAAAGTGTGGTAATTGGCTCTATTATGCGTAAGCGGAGGCATGTTGTTCGAGCACGGCATTTCTAATAGCCAAGATTATCGCATTCGAAATTTGTATATTTTTATTCTAAATTTCTAATTATTCTCCAACATAGAGAGACGTCATCCTAGTACGTAACTACTGACAAAATTGTTCCACTGTATCCACATTGTCAATATATACACACTATATACATACATATTAAAGCAAATAAATTACTGATTAGTACATAAGATTATAATGGAGTTAGTAAAACACATAAAAACCTAAATAAAAAGGACAGCAGCCACGAATGCAATCGCCGACACTACCCGATTTAGTTAGGCACGAAGGAAATCGGTCAATTAGCTCACCTTTGACGACACAACAAATTGCGGTTAAACATCTTATTATCTCAGTATTAATATTATTTGTATAATCTTTCATGTATTTTCACACAGGCGTGTTGGACCACAACACGAATGGTGTGTTAGCTGAGATTGATAACGAAGATGCACCAGTGCTAGATCTATGTGCAGACAAAGACGCGTGCGTCCTAGAACTCGACGAAACCGAAGATGTGAGTATGGCGTGAAACTACTGTGAACGTGATAACACTATCTGTTTATTCCATACAAAATACTTCTTCTTCTTAATTATGGTGTTTTCTACATAAAAGCAATTTCGCCAGTGTCGAGTTTATTTATTACTCAATGTTGGTGTAGGTGACGAATAATATATTAAATAAAACACGTAATTTCGATTTTTACGCATAAAACTATTTTTATGCTAAAATAATAAAAAAGTTGTACGATTACTAAGGTTATTTTACGGAAATTTTTTTTTTTTCAAAATGTCGTCTTGAACTACAACACTCACCTACGACATTTTGTAAAAAACTCCATACAAAATTTGTTGAATTAAAAATACTAAAAATACTATGTAACTCATATGGCCCGACATGGCGTGTGGAGCATCTCATATGTGGCGAATAGGAACAGTCAGTAGCACAGCCTAGCTATATTATCCGGTAGGTTGGTGAACACGATAGCGCCTGTCGATTGTATTTGGAGGCAAGACATTGCACGTAAAAAGTCACTGGCAGCAGTTCTTCAGGTTAGCACGTGTTGGTGTGATTTTCAGGAACTCTCGAAATTACAATGTCGCCTTTTAAAAAGTTCCGTACCTGAAAAGGATAAACGGAATCCTTAAGGGATCACTTTGTTACCTGTCCATCTAACTCTTTTAGAGGCATGAAGTTAAAATTAATATCAAATACTTAGATCTATGGCCTTCTGGAGGTGTGACAAATTTAAACTTCTCTAAGTCAAATAAATCAAAAGAAACAACTGTTTAAATGTCACTTAGAAACTCATACTCATCAAAACCTATAAGGGTACTTACCTAAATCATGAAATTTGAGAAAAAAACTAGATTATAGCAACACAAATAAAAGAAAATATTCGAAAATCAATTTGTAGTTACATCACATAAAAATATATTTTTTACAATTACAAACTAAAATTTTTTTAGTAAATACGTTCACAGAATACCTATGCGTTATTATGGCGGATATCCTAACACATAATAAAAGTAATGAATTATGAGGATCTCCATACGAGATACATGTTTCATTAGAGTATTTTGTTTTTGCTCCATCAAATACATTTCTTTGTGTGTACTAAACAAAATAACAGTTTGCATATTAAATGCAGCACAAATGATACTCGACATACATTCTACTCTATCAGTTGTGTGATTATTTGTTTTCAAAAATTAAAGAGATAATTGTCGTGTTTTAAAGGAAATTATACTTGAATATACTGCCTGATAAATTGACATTTTTAAGGTATATTCAGACCTAGCTACAATGAACTCTCGTCTAAGTGTGAAAGAAACAATATTTCTATACAAATTCCAGTGGCGTAGAGCCAGCAGAAATAAACGATTGTCAGATAGGTTTGAATACGCCCTTGTGAAGAAATCTGTAAATTTTTAGGTGGAAACTGCACGATCTTTGGCAGTTAGGAGGCCGCTATTGCGAGTATTTACACATGGCATGACTCCAGCACCACGAGCACCGCCACTTGCGTTTGCGCAGGTATATTATATAATTTGTCTCCACTTGAATTATAATCTCTTAAGAAATTCATCATTTAGCAATATTCTGTTTCTGTGACAAGTATGTGAAACAAAATTTCTGAAGAATATTTGTTGTTCAGTTTTTAGTTTACGAGTACTTATACTTTTATGAGACTGTGTCGAAATGGTTTCCATAC
This sequence comes from Luffia ferchaultella, assembly GCA_949709985.1. Lineage (NCBI taxonomy): Eukaryota > Metazoa > Arthropoda > Insecta > Lepidoptera > Psychidae > Luffia > Luffia ferchaultella. Next base: position 2,750,398 of record OX453262.1, read on the forward strand.
TTAGCACATATTATTTTAAAATGTATTCTATTTGATAGTCAATAGTCAAATGTCTTTGTTTTGTAATTTTACAACATACATATATATTGATAATTTACACCCAGACACGGAACAAAGAGACGTGTTTATGCACACAAATATTTGGCCCGGGCGGGAATCAAACCCACGGCCTTTGATTTTGCAGTTAAGGCTCTAAACAACTTGTGGTGTCTTGAGTAACTTGTGAAATTACGTCAAAAAGCATGCATCACATAAGTTTTTGTTGTTCTCATAAAAACGGAACCCTACCTCATGACTCAACTCGCATTTGATCAGTTTTTTATGGTCCTTAGGTCTGCCGCGCCCGTCTCCATTTAGGTGGAGTCAATGCAGGTGTACTAGGGGAGAAACATGTAGCGCGCGCGCTCGATGCTGTGGCCTACAAATTAAGGACACTCCGTCCGTTCGCATTGACTGCTCCAAGATTCCAGTTGGATTTACCTGATGTTAGTATCTAGTAAAACAAACCGACCATTAACAATTACACCGTTTGGTATGATCAATATATCACATCTCATTCCTGAACCTGTCTCATGAATGGCGGATGAGCGAATCGGGTGTAATATTTTGATTACGCCATTTGCTTGTGATCCACACAGCGATCGTCAGTGGTTGGCTTATGTCGCTACAAGGGAGACAAATTTAAAAACATTTGTTGGCGAATGAGTATACCGGGTGTTCGGTTGAACGTAGTCCAAACTTATAGAGCGTATAAAGCTTACTGAACTAAAAAAGTTTCAAGTGAGCAGATAGCGCAAACTAACGGTTACCGAGAAAACATGTTTAAAGTTGAACTGTCTTCAGCCGAATTAATATACCGCGTGTACTGTTGAACGTAGTCCAAACTTATAGAGCGAGTAAAGCTTACCGAAATAAACAAAAAGTTTCAAGTGAGCAGATGGCGTAAACTAACGGTTATCGCGAAAAACATGTTTAAAGTTTAATTATTTTTCTTTTTTTTATAATCACTTTTGCTTTTTGCTCAGTTCGTTAAGCTCTACACGCTCTACAAGTATGGACTATATTCAGCCAAAAACCGGTTAAATTTACATTATGGCTAAATAGATAAATATTTACGTACACACGCGTTCAGAAAAAAGTATATTTACCATACAAATAATAAACTGAAAACAGAAAATCAAGCTAATAAAATACATTATCATATAGACATTACTTGAATGTTTATGTAAGGTATTGCAGGCTGGGACAGACAAAAATTAACTAAACATTTGTTGTAAACATTGAAACTTATTTCCACTTAAAGACCACCACACAACCATAGACATATTAAGGACCGAGCCACTCGACGCGACTAAATGTCCGCAGCGCGCTGGCCCTAAAATGTTAGTTTAGGGCCAACGCAGCTTATTTGTCCGCGAGCGGCGCGATCGTTCGTTAGCTATTGCTCGTCATAAAAAAATCCAAGTTGCGTTGTAAAAGGCTGCAAAAACTATGATACTAAACTTAAAAACGACATGGAATATCGTATCATCGGCAAATAATCTTACTTGCCGTTTGAATCAACATACTCAGATAAAGGATTGATCTGAGTAAACGTATTTCTAAGCCGATAATATTATTAATGAAGTCCATAAGATGGCACTTTTTACAAGGTTATAATGGTTATATAGTATTAGTTCGAACTGTTTGTGCCAGATGGCGCAATTTTTGCTTCTATTGTAAAGGTTTATGTAAAATGTTTAGTGGGGCGTATCCTTAGGTACTTCTCGAAATCATTGCATCCAACTTATTTTGGTAATTGGTTCGTCCCCGTTTACATTACCTTGTATAACATTCCAGTCATGTTTATATGATAGTGTATTTTATTGAGATTCTATAGATTATAGGGCTTGTTTTTCTCTTTCATTTAATTATTTTTAATGCAGTCAGGTTTAAAACAATTACTTATACTGTTTCTTTCTGCTCATTGGTCAATGAGTAATACAGTCATCATCTTACGCAGTATAATGATAGCAATCATAGAACTATTGCAGTAAAATAAATGAATTAAAAATACAAGCTTATTTTACTGGCTTTTATATTATGATATTAGTAGCTATAAACCCTGGCTTCGCAGGGGTAGCAAAGTTTTTTGTCATAGTGTCGTATCAGTTTGTTACGATGAACATGTAGATTAAATAAAATTAGATTTAAATATAACATACTTCTATCCTACTTGGAGTATTTTTAATGTATTTTATTATCAATTCTGCAAATATTTGGAAAAATAAAGAATGTATGTTCAATGCACCCTGTTTTATAAGTATGATCAGTTTTTATGGTAAAATAAAATTGTTGTTTTTTCTTCATATTTTCTCACTTTTTCAACCTTCCTTGAGCTTCTAGAAATATTTCAAAACCAAAATTAGCCAAATCGGTCCAACCGTTCTGGAGTTTTAGTGAAACTAAAAACGTCAATTAATTTTTATGTATTATATAGATTATTTTAGTTTGTCTTGATACATTTTCATCAGTAATCAGTTATTGAAATTTTTTTTTTTTCAGGATGAAATACAATTAGTCGTTTCGGGGGCAGCAATCCCACTACCGGATCCGAATAAACCCGAAGTGCACAACTACAAAGAATCACAGGTACGTAATAATTATTTTCTTTGTGGGTGTGAAGGTGGGTGCGCGGGCTCCGCGGATGATCGTCAGCTGTTTCGTCTAAAAACTGGCACCTTATGTACCTGAAAACAAGTATTTAGATGATTCGAGGACATAACGACTAAAAATTTACATCAGTTGTCTAGCACCAAAAGTATGGGCTCTTGTCTAGTTTGGCACTAGCTGATGGTGTTTGACATGTTCCAGATATTAAAATGATAATATAACTAGGTAGACAGGTTCATAAACGCGCGGACGAATTTTCGCTCTGAATTCGTTTCGTGACAGTATTATTTTGTAATTTATCGGTGATTATTTTTTCAGGGTCCCAGCAGTCAGGGTGCTGGCGATGCTGATGATGCGATCTTCACCTTCGATGAGGAGCAGTCCACCTCTCCAAAACTTACTAGCAGTGAAATTGAAGAAAAAAATGCGATCATCAATGGACAAGTGAGTTTGATTTGTTTCAGGTAATAAAAAAATACCTGATTATTAGTTTTAGGTGAGTTTAGTGTTTATTTTTCTATTATGTAGACGAGGGTATAAAGGATTTGCCAGAAAGATAGTTTTTTTTATCATATTTTAACTTTTTTCTACTTGTTCCCTTAACGAGGACATCTTTAATAAAGTCAAAGTCACTCAATATGCTGTGGAAGGAGCTAGATATGTTTGAAATCTCGACGATCACTGGAGTGATTGATGGAATTAAACTCAGAATCAGGAAGTTGAAGTGAAAATGGGCAGACCACATCGCTAGCAAAACTGATAACCGCTGGAAAAAAGATTCTCAAATACTGTCTACGAATCGGACGTCGTGTTTTAGCGTAGACAGCCCCCACCAGATGGTATAACGTCCAGGAGAAGGTCGCCAGTCGTTATTATTTACAGGTTACTGAATTTCTTTGTTGCAGAATATAGGAAAAACCTATGTGCAACAGAGAAAGGATATTTAATTGAGACGACGCCGACTATATTAATATTTATCCTTTTTATGAGTCAACATCTTTAGATTTTATGTTGTATAATTCAAATATAATTCACGAACGTAAGAATGCTATAATAAATTCAGAACATATCTATTATAATATTATACAATACAATAAATTATAATATACAGGTATGTTAAGATAGCAATATAACCATAGCCAAGTGGATGCATCTGCTTTACAAAAAATGTTTTGAAACTTTGCCGTAATCAACAGTGTCCGACGACAGTAGCGCTGACAGCGCTATCACGCCTCGCGGGCGCTAGACGACAGAGGTTCGTGTGCGCGCTCCAGCTGCTTTTCGTGCGTGAGACGACCAGTGTGAGGGAACTCGGAGGATTCAGTGGATTCCTTCACACGTTCATGGTTGAGGTGAGATTGCTTGTAACTTGTTATCAACATCATAAATCGTGTATTTTCCGGAAGTTCCGATCGCATGCGAGTCATTAATCTTATTGCATCGTCGCATAAAAAAAAAAATAATAAAATGAAAAATAAGAAAAACACTTATACAGGGAAACAATATTTACATCATAGAGATAATGAAGCTCCCCGTTTGTCTCTCCACTAGAGATGCGGTAAGAAATTTACTGTACGAAACGCAGCGTTCCATTCAGCGGGGCTGTGCGACGCATTTGCTCAGGGAAGTGTCAACCATTTCATACACATTAAAAATAACATTACTCAGCGTTGTTTTTTTTTTTTTGGACGTGTTTCTTCAACATTTCACTGCTTAATTCGGCGTTTTCGCGTTTAAATACTAGCCGGTGATGGCATACACTCCTAGCGCGATGTATGAACCGTCAACCTGTCGATAGCGTGCTATCCTTCTAGTGGGAAGCGGGCGCCAATTGTCATGAAAATATTTAATTTAAATTGTTTTTTCTTATATCACAACAGAAATGGTAGTGGTTTCAAATGACAAGAGCGAAGGTGGACTTAAAAGCCATAAAATATATTGATGGCTCCTTACTGTAACTTTATATTTTTGTCAAAGATCAAGAACTATAATAATTTTAATAATTCGTTGGTCTCATAATCTTATATGGTGGGCAATACACGTAACCATCATGATCTTCAAGCAACATACGAATCAATTATCCAAATGCTCTTTCTTATTCTATATAACAACTTCTGTTGCCCCTCCCAAGTTATTATTTTTTTAAGTGAAAACTTCTTTTGGTGAACCTTTTCTGAACAATGAACGAAACTGAAACGTCACGCGCTCGGGTCGGTGACGCTGAATCGGATATACTCGAATTGTATGTTTTTCACTTCTGTCGTGTGGTCATAAGTACACACCCTTTTTTCTATTTTGTAGCTATTTATGGCTACCGGTTGGATGTCAAACTTGTTAATTAAATAGTATAAAACACAATAATATTTACAAAACTAAGTTATCGTTGTCCACACACACACACTGAACTGATCTCGATGGGAACATCTGTTTGAATCAATTTTTATTCTTACCACTGTACCATAAAAGGATTTTTAAATAAACACGCTGTATCTTCCATGGTGGATTATACGGTGGTAAAGTATAGTGTAATAAATATAAAAAAATAAGTATTAAAAAAGTTGTAACGTTATTAACATTATTTTCTTTTTGAAAACCACTAATTATGGTTAATTTTGTCTCTGTAAAGCGAGTGGATGTCAGAGCGGCAATGATCAACACAATAATCTAGCTCAGACGAGGTCAACGACCGCATCACCTACTTCATTGCGCTAGTTACGATCATAAAATAATACATAGGTACTGTTACGAATTCCGCGGTTGTGTAATCCTGTCTTTGTCGTCTAATTAGACGGGTGTGAATGCTATATGTCAATCGCATAACGATGACCTTTCCTGCGGCAGTCGCGCGTCTCCGCTCGGAAGCGGTGTACCTATATTACACACATCCTCACACACTTTACTGGGAATGCAACACATTTTTTTCCTGCAACGTTTCGCTAGCACTTAATGTTTTTCTCTTTTTTTGCTAGGTGTTGGCAATAGTACGCGCACACACAGCAGCTTTAGGCGGTAACGCGTTAACTTCGTTCTACATCACGGAATTAATGCTACAAGACAACGCACATAAAAATCAGGTATATACCAACTCTTGTTTGTGTACAATAGTCTGTTCTTAGGCTTTCCTTAGGGAAAGCTTTCCTTTGCCCTTAGGGGCAAAACGGAACCCTATTGCTGTCACTCTGCTGTCTCATTGTCTGTATATCCGTTCGTCCGTCTGTCCGTATGTCATGGGTGGTGTATATTGTGTAAAATGCTTACCCAAAACAGGAAATTGAATCAGAAATTTAATTTATATATTATTGTTTTAATTATTTTAATGTTTTTTGTCAGAAATTCGCGAATTTAAATTGGCGTAGGTATTTCATATTCAATACTTCTTCGCCGACCCGTTCATAAACGAGGGAGTGACGTAAGCAAATTCTCAAAAATATTTATACTCGTCAAAATAGCTTGCGGGTGAGAACCGCATTTCCCCCAAGACTGCTACGGATTAGATTTTTTAGGGTCCCGTGCCTCAAACGGACAAGAGAGCCCTTATAGGTTTATTTTCTTGTCCGTCTGTATAACCCTTTTTTTAACCCTAGAAAGAATCATGAAAATATCTCTGCAAATAAAGAAGTTATAGGACATTAAAGTCGCGAAAAATAATTTCGCTCCGTGCGACTGCTCAGCGTGTGACGTCAAGCTGAATTCATTGACATTCAGTCATTCGCGCGCTAAGGAGTCGCAGTGATTTGATTATTTCTATAGATAAGAGTAATTTCTCGTGATGGCTGAGACCATTGAGACAAAAAGCAAGCGTATAAATATTGTAGGTATAGTTCCAATGTGTAAAAGCATGGCAGAAAACTTTAAATAGCTACACAACGGGAACAGAAAGAAAACTTTGCTAAACGATAATCATAGAGTGAATAAATTTTGTCAGCAGCGTTGTACTAATCATGTAAGATTTCAAAAATTGATTTGAAGAACCTAACATTTTAGGTAGGTAGCGTACGATTCCGTCAAAAAAAAATAAAGGGTAAAAAATATTTTAAAAACAAGCTTTTATTGCATTTTATTGCTAATACTAATAATGTACTTACTTATTAAGAGGAATCAAACAAGCCCAAACCCCGGACAGGTGCGAGTCGGACTTGGCCACCGATGGTTCCGTACAAAGTAGGTACGAATTTATAGCACCAATTTATATATTTGTATGTAACCCTCGATGGCCAAGTCCGACTCCCACTTGTTCAGTTTTTTTTTTACCTACTTATAATCATTCGTCGAGGTTAAGCAACGGTATGGACGGTCATATGTACATACAAATTCGTACGGAACCATCGATGGGCTATTTAGTTTCATCTGTCCGGTGTTTGAGCTTTTCGATTCGCCTTAACAAGTAAGTACTCTGGTTTAAGGCTGTTGGTAAACTATTATAAAAATAAATAGGTACACAAATGTCTATAATAACCATATCAAATTTCAGCTTTTTAGTATTAAATAATTTGCAATAAGACTATATTTTTCATGATTTAATTACAAATGTATAGTTTTCAGATTTTTCCCTATACTTGTAGTATAAGACAGTATTACTTTTCAAATTTCATAGATCTAGGTCAACGGAAAGTATCCTATAAATTTTGGTTCCTTTGTGAGTGTCGAAATTTACGTTTTTTGCGGCATTTAAACGGCAGTATCTTTTTTACGTTAACTTAGAGGTTTGATTTTTTGACAACTTCGAGGGACAGTAGACCTGAGTATATAGTTTTAATTTCAACTCCAAGTGTTTCCCAAATAAAAGGTCTTGACAGACAGACGGACGGACAGGCATGGACATTTCATAAGGATCTCGTTTTTTCCTATTGAGATATGGAACCCTAAAAACCAGACTTTAGATAATTACGCAGGTAGATTAGATACTTAACTGAAAAGTTTAAAACCTTTATTTCAGCACTAACATAAGACGCATTTGAAGAAAAAATTCAATCACAGTGAAAATATAAATTTTAGGCAAATTATCACTTTGTCCTTTTACAGAAACTTGTTCCATTATGATCAAATAAAACTTAACTGCCTACTACACAAAAAACTTAAGATATAGGATTATGGATGGATGGAATATAGGAACTTCGTTCGTAAAATAATAACAACAGCGAGGGCGGCATAATTTGTGGTGCAGTGAGGCGACGCGACACTCGATCGAGTAGGCGAGTAGGCAATGTGACGTCACGGGCAGTAGGAGGTGACCAGTAAACCCGCGCGAAAACACATAAATTTAAATAATTTATTACTGAGTCATTTATTGACGGATTTCAAAAAAACTTTCACTGTCTTATTAGTTTTGTTCTATATTTCAATTCTATCCAGTTGAGTTAAATATGATGTTTGGAAGATCATGAAATTTCTCCATTCTAATTTTTTTTTTTCGTTTTCAGGGTCAATGTCTTCTGTCAGTTGGAGGCGACGTAGTTAATATGAGCTATTAAAAAATGACATACATTTTTGAAAAAAAAAAAAGACAAGCTTAGTTTATGACAAATGTATCTGTGTTTTAAATATAGTAGAAATCTATCTTGCCAGTACATATAATTTTTTTATTAACTTTAAATATTTGTGCTCATTTTATTAGGTAATATTTTTTTTGAATGTTTTATTTTTATTCTAAGTTGCAACACATAGGTGGCTAAACAATACCATTAGGGTACAATCAAAAAAATTATATAGTACTTTAAAAAAAAGTCAATTTAACTTTTGATATGATTGACATGTATTTATTTCTCTAGTGTCTAAAGTAACTATTAATATCGGTGTGAAAAAAATATATCAATTCTTGTGAAATGTATGTGATCGTCTTTAAGGCTACTTTTTTGGATATATATATCTTGGAAGGTTGTGCTCTCCAATCTATAATTTTGACAAGTTTACTATTGATAAATGTCATAAGTCATATTTTCCTAGAATATTTTTGTTAAATAATATTTCAGAAATGAGAGAATTTTGAAGATGTATTAATATTTTCTAAAAAATATTCCATGAAAAATCATCTTTGGTGTCTTTAGACTTGCAATTTGTGAATTTCTTCACCTAAAGATATGTTAGATACGTTTTTCTAGGCACTTGTTGAATCAAAAAAATATTGAAATGTGGTAATAAGGGTCTATAAAAATAATTTTAACACGACAGCTAAAACTTATACATGTTTTAAAACTAAAAAGATTTATCTTTAATGTTTGGGTTCAGGATAGATTCATAAATTATATCTTTTTTGTTATTGAAAGATGCGACACTAAAAAGATATTTTCATGGATATCCCATACAGTTAAATTCATTTTTTTTTTCTTTTGCTAAAGTGTGCTCAAGGACAAAGTGATGAACGGTGCTACATCTTAGTATGAAATAAAATATTATTTCAATTTATTAAATGCAAAAACATAGTTTCTATTTAGTTAATATTACTTGCATCGTATAGACGACAGTCGCCAGAAATAGAATCGGTTTTGACAGATCTAACCGCGACGAGTCCAAAGAGTCAAACAGTAAACAATGTTTTATAACAATGTGTTACGAAAAGCTTCGTCAATAGTCAAATGTCTTTATTTCATAATCATATAACATATTACACTAAGCGCTTAAAGATTAATAATATTGAAAGAAGCTTTTAGACGAGCGGCTTACACCCTTGGATTTTTATCATCTAAGTAGTCTTTGTTTTATTGTAGTTTTAAACTTGTTAAGGGATCTTGAATGTCAACTGGGATCTTATTGTAAAAGCGTGTACATTTCCCTTTAAAAGATTTCGTGATTTTATTGAGGCGGCTGACATGGTTAGCAAGTTTATCTTTGTTTCTTGTATTAACCTTATGCCGATCATTATTTTTTGAAAAACGTGATTTTCGCGTCTAGTACACACGTATTCCAGAAATTTCAGTTGTAATGTAGTCATGGAAATGTCATATACTATGTATTTCATAGCCGCGTTTCGGCAGACTTTTAGTGATTTTCAATGTCTATTTTCTCGGGATATATTGAACAAAAAAAGTTGAAAGATACGTATATCGAGTAAAGTAAGGTGGTTTTATCACGAACGTAAAGTGTAAATGAACAAATTCTCATTTTGGGGGTGAATAACTAAATCAAAAAAAAAACTAGTTATGAAGTGCATCATATGACATATCGAAAGAATCGTGTTCGGCTAAACGTAGTCCAAACTTATAGAGCGTGTAGAGCTTACCGAACTAAGTAAAAAGTTTCAAGTGAACAGGTAACGCAAACTAACGGTTACCGATAAAAACGTTTAAACTTTTATTTCTTCAATCGCTTACCTTTTTTTTAAACTTTTCGCTCGGTTCGGTAAGCTCTACACGCTCTATAAGTTTGAACTACGTTCAGCCAAACACGCCATATTTTATTTATAATCTATTTTAAAAAACAGAGCGTTATGCATTGATTTTAGTACAAAACCCTCTTCACGTTAGGCGGATTCGCACTTGATCTTTTTTTAACTAACCGGATAGACCAGTCATTTAGTATCAATAACCGTGTTGTAACCGTCTCTCTGCGTGTGAATTATAACCCAATAGTTAGGTGATATTAGCTACGACGTTTTTTGACACCAAATCTGTATCTAGGCGTGTATAGTATTAATACTGAAGGTCTTCAGTGACGTCATTTTTACACATTCATTGCGCTTTAGATCTGTCGATTCTATTTCGGAGAGTTACGATGATGAGACTTACCATAAAACCATGCCACAGCCTAAGCTCTCTTTATACAGTATAGAGGTTTGACATGTAATGTGTTGAAAGTACTCCGTCATGTTTGGATACTCATGTACAGGTCCATGCGTAGATGGCCAGTTACGTTCAGAGTTTGGACAATGACACAGACTGTTCTATTTATGTCTCTTATTTGCATACCTAAGGGTCAGAATGAAAAATAAGGACAAAACATTTTTTTAATTAAACTAGATATGAATTGAACAGAATGTGTCCTGCTATATCATATTTCATAATTAAACCTCAATATCATGTTTTTTAGTAGTTTTGTATTAATTTTTTTACAATGTTACTCCCTTCTATTTATTGATTTAAGACATTTTGAAACTTTTTCTTATTGATCACTGATTTCTATGACAGCGGCGTATGCTCTTCTACATATGTATATATATTGAACGACAAGTGTATTTTGATGTGTTGATGTATTATTAAAATAAAAGTCAATCAGACGAATGTACTGAAATAAATAGTTGTTTTATTTTTACCGGTTTTTTGTAGCGATGAGGGTAAACCGACTTTCGTAGGTTGACTTCAGTGACGTAACTGTAAATATCGAAGGAGATTTGTCGATACTATTGAATAATCGATAACTAAATCGATATACTTACGTCAATTATAAATGTAGTCAATGTAAAAACAAAAAGTAACTCAAGCTGGTACCGACGATGATATGTGCTAACGTTCGTAAACCTTAAAAATGTGATCTAATAGTAGATGTCAGTATGACAAAATAGCTATTACCTATGTTATTTATTATTCTCAAAATAGGTACAAAAGTTACTCTGTTTTGAAAATTTTAATTTAGTGGTAAAAATGAAAATCTTTCAATGGCTGTCATTTTCTTTTGGGCATTCTTAAGCATACATACCTAAATGCAGTGCTTTTGTAAAGTATGGAATAATATCGTTATAAATTGAAACGAAAACTTTTCAGAAAAACACTAGAATCGGTCAAATTTTATTAAAGTTTGTGCATGTTTTTTTTTTACCACTCCCATATTTTCGTTTAATACTTTTAATGACTCGAATACAATTAAATATGTTTTAATGCATTTGTCTTTTTTTTTTTTTGTTATCTTGCATAATTTTGGTTGATTTCATTTTTCCTTAAATACACATTTATATTTTTATTATTATCAAAACGACTTTCTGTAGTGTTAATTAAGTAAGTAATAATTCATTTTATGAAAATAATGGTCAAACTAACGGAACGAGAATGAATTGAAATTCTTTGCATGATCGCATTTAATGACAAGTAGAATTGTCAACAAGAAGAACAAGAACAACCCAAAAAGACTAGTTGAATTGTTCAAAACAACTCATCCTGATCGACTACTCATTAACTAAAACACGATGACCAAAGTAATAATAATAAGAATAACGTATACATGACAACAACGTCTAGGCCCCAAACTAAGCATTAGCTTGTGTTTCGGGTACCAAGCGAAGACACCACATACATATAACAACCAAGACCCGGTACCAGTACCGACCTGGGATTCGAACCCGGGACCTCCAGCTTCGTAGGCAGGGTCGCTACCCACTAGGCTAAGCGGTCGTCAAAAGTAGAATCTAAATACCGTGAATTTCGACATGTTCCCATTATTCCTGATTCTGGTCGACCCTCGGCACCAAAAGACGACATCAGCTTAATGTTTCGTTGGCTTTATAAAAAAATCATCACTTAACACTTAAACAATTAGTTTCTATTTTCAGTATGGCAGTGTCTAGTCCACAAAGTTGTAATAAACGTAAAGTAGGTACTGACCTTATAAAGTAGGTATGTCTTACCCATGAATTTTATGAAAATGATTTTGTTCGGTAAAATCAAATCTGCTAGCAAACGCTTCAGCTATGCAATAATGATAACCATTTCGAAAAACAAAACATTTTTGTCATTGAAAATGTCTATCATATCCATTTCACGGGAGACGCATTTTTGGCCATAACTCCGAGGGTATGAAGTCTAGCCAAAATTTTAAGGTTTTAAAAGATTAATAATTTAGTTGTGCATTGTATGACATCAGTATTTTGGAAATCGGTTAAGTAGTTTTTGAAAAAAATGTAAAAAAAAATAGGAATTTTTTTTTACTAAATCCAAAATATTTCAAGAACGGGAACTGATATCGAAAATAAAAAAAAAATATTATCTCGGCCATTAACGTAGCTACGATTTGAGACCAGGTTTTTGGAAATCTGTCGGTAATTGTAAGAGAAATTATTTCCGAAAGATGAGATTTTTTAGTCGATCGCTTGTGTTTGTGGATATAAGTTACTATATTTCAGAGGGTATTCATCGAATCGCTTCAAAATGTTAGACCAACGGTTAGAAGGCGTCGGTAGCTACAGTTTGAGACCAAAATTTTGGAAATCGGTTGGAAATAGAACAAGAAATTTAACATCACATGTTAGATTTTATGGACGTTCGGGAACTTGTTAACATTACGGTCATCGCCTTTCGGCCTGTATTCGTTCGAATGCTTAATTATCGAGTTCAGAATGTTTAAGGATATCAGAGGCTGCAGTTTAAAACCTAAATATTTCAAATATGTTGAACTAGCGACCCGCCCCGGCTTCACACGGGTAGCAGAGAATTTTTTCGTTGATTTATTTCTGAGTTTAAGAGTTGAAAAGAATAGTGCCACGTTTTCGTGGCAATAAAATAAAATAATCTGTGAAAATCGGGTTTGGGTAGGTTCATTCTCAATGAAACCGATGGTTGCGGGGACTGCAAGATCTGTGGATTTTTTCTGATGAAGTTACTTTTCTTGAACGGCAACGTCAATAAACGAAAGTACGGTTATTGAGCTACCGATACCGAGAATTTTCAATATGGGTGATGAATGGATCACACACAAAAGCCCCAGAAGGTGAATACGTGGTGCGGCATCGTCGACGGGAAACTTCTGGGACCATATTTCTTTGACGTGATCCTAACCGTTGCGAGACTTTAGATTTTCTTCCGTACATTCATAGACCCACACTAATAGAATTGCATCCCAAATCTAGAAAAACCAGATATTCCGAGATGTGACCTTAACGAGATCAGATCATATCTGATACGTCAATAAATACGCCGTAAACCTCCCGAAGTTATTGGTAATGTCCAAAAAGAATATGTTCTTCGTTTTGGCTACCGTCAGGTGGTGCACAATTTGAACATTTAATTTAATTGTTTTTGAATTTTCCATTAACATAGAAATTTTAAAACTGCTCAATCATTATTTATTCTTTAACTATAAAATGTTAAAATTTCTTAACAAAAATATGGTCTTGTCTCTAACAAAAAACATTGATGACGCCATACCTACTATATACACGAATCATTCTGTAGGTATAGTTCGCGTCAAACTTTATGGCGGATCGGGATACAACGCTTTAAGCGTGCTTGCGCAGTACACCTAAAACTGGTTACTGCGACGCGACTTGTGCCTACGTTTGGATCCGCCATAAAGTTTGAAGAGAAATATGGGTAAGTATTAATTAGATATATTTAAAAACATGCACGAAGATTAATAAAATTTGACCGGTTTTTCCCAAAGGTATTCTTTGCTGTTGTAACTAATACACCCAAACTTCATAATATTCTGAATTAAGCAACAAAGAAAAAAAATTGTTTTTTCCATAAATAAAACAAATATTTTTTACTGTTAACTGATCAGTGTTGTTGAAGAAAAATACTCTTAAAAGAACAAATGTGAACTAAACTTTTCCCTCGTTTTCCGGCCTGTATTCACGAGATTATGAGTTTACAGCACCTGCACTATTTACGACTCGTACGTCGTTAACACGTCATAACGTGACCTAACTTGGATCGTTAATTTCGAGATACAAACTTATTTATAATCCATCGTATGATTACTTTCTTCTAACACCTAAAAACCTATAGGTATAAACATATTATTTATTATTTAAGGAGTTGTGAATAGAAAATCATCCAGCTTTTTTTCTGCTGGAATGTCATTAAGGGTATATCTATTATTGTATGATGATTTTATAGTTCGTCATGGACCTTCACTTCTCAGAAATTAATTTCGCAAAAAATATAGGTATACCTAATCTTCATTTACTTCAAAAATACGTATTTTGTTCAACATATTTAACACCATATCGACACCTAGCCCGACAAATGTTAAATGAACAATATCTGCAAGACCAGAAATAAAACGCCATGGGCTTGTCATAAATATTTATTTATTTATTTTTCAAAACCTCGCAATATTACATACACCACTTATAAAACGAAACTTGACAGTAACAAGACCACCAACCACCCGTTCGATATAATTTTTTAAGTTTAAATACAATATAGTTATAAACTAACATATACTAGTAAATTTAAAGAGAGAGGTTTATCCTTATTCACTATGCCAGGGGTCGGCAAAAAGCTTAAAAGTTTTGAATCGAACGAAAGTTTTGTGGACCCTGGATCAAAAGTTTGCATCAACATTGACACTATTTTTTTTTTATGTTGACAGTAAGCAGCACTAGAATCAAATATACAGCCTTACAAAAAAAGGAACTTTTAGCCATACGTTTTGGACGAAGTAATTTTTTTATATCGTATAAATAAAATTAATAGTTAAATCTGCGATAAATCATTAAGTATTTTTTTTTTCATTAATAAATTATCGCAGTTGATATTCATGTAACATAGCCGTAAGCGTATACGCTAGTTTAGGCCGTTTTTGGTGCGCATTGTGGGCGAAGGGGCGCGGGAAGGGGTGGCGCGTCAGCGGCGACGACCGAACCGAAGGAAACTGTGGACGACGTCTTGACGCTTCATGCCGGTGTCTAGTAACTGCGGGTAGTCGCGTACTAGTGCTGTGAAAGAAATATAAAGTCATCGAAGGTATTCCAACCGCTTGGCGCTTGTTAAAATTTAACCTTTCAGAAGGTACAATAATAATAATACCTGGGACATCCCACACAGCGCTATCTAGTCCCAAAGTAAAGAAATTATGCTTGTATCCTTTTTTTATAATATATACGTATATAGATACTTTTTACACCTAGATAAGTACCTACAGAACAAATAGACATATTCATGCACACAAATATTTGGCGGGAATCGAACCTGCTAACCACTCGGCCAATCGTATAGTCTTGCCGTTGAGTGTCGTAACTCATAATACTAATGTTACTTATAGACAAGTTCTAGTGCAAAATGACTAATGAAGTCATTCCTCGTAAAACATAAGTATAGTCAACACAATAATATACAAGTTGGAACGGTAATGCAGGACATACTACTACGTACCTGCGGACTTTGATCATTTTATGCTATACTCTTTTTTGTCAGAATTATAAATTTCGTACAAAGATAACGTATGCCAAATAAATAGTTATAGGCACATAATACGCCTATAACTATTTAATACGCTATGTTTCCAGTAGTTACGTAGCCACGTTCTCGTGCGGTACACCGCAGTAAGGTTGGCAAAAAAACCTTCTACTGGATCAGTAGATACCGTTGTTTGTAGCAGTATATACTGCAATTATTCTTTCCAACCTGTATTATATGCAAACAAATGATAACAATCAGAGCAAGTACAATTTACTGATTCTCTTCTTCCTTTGAGAAACTGACGAGAAAATGAGAATAAAGCAGCGTATGTGTCTCCTACACAGAAGTATCTATCAAAATAGCAGGTAAAGTAGTACTGTATTCGACCCCATTAAAGTTTTGGCCCGAATATTAAAAATTAAAATTAACGTCCCTTACGTCCCATTCAATCATGTCTAGGTAACATTTCAGATTAATTTTCACCAGTAACAACCGACGCATATTTCATGCCCCCATTATGTAACTCGTATTAGTTAATACAATTTTACTTTTCTCTACATTTTTATTTATTAGCATAATATATTGCACTTTAAAAATATTAGTCCCCCTTTTCCCTGAAGGGTCAATACCTTGATATTCCGGCACTTGTTCACCAGCTGCCTCAGCATACAACTCCAAAAAGGTGTTCAGGGCCTGACAGAACCTAGCGGCGCGAGGATCGTCGTCGCCGCCGGTGCATAGAGCTGCCGGCGCGGCCGTACTTATTGGCCATAGCGCGCATAATACTACGGTCAGGAGAGCTAAACGGGTGGCTTGGATCCTGGGAACAAGGGATAAATCTGTTGAGTAAATGTTATTTAGGCGTATTGACAATATAAAGCAAGCTAGGTATGTGTAAAAAGGTAGGTTTCAGTTCCGTATAAATATGTAGGGCAAAGACGAAAATTTAAATATTTTGTAATATTAGCGTTAACTCACTATAGGTAATCTCGATACTAAAAAGACTACAATTTTATATAGGTTTTTTTTTTAAATATACACCCCTCAAATTGCTGAAGTTAGTCTAAACTTATAGAACATGTAGAGCTTACGAAACTAAACAAAAAGTTTCAAATGAGCAGATGGCGCAAACTAACGGTTACCAAGAAAAATATGTTCGAAATTAAATTTTTATTACTTATCTTTTTTTAACTTTCTGTTTAGTTCGGTAAGCTCTACACGTTCTACGCGTTCATCCAAACACCGTGTATAAAATAATACCATTTTAGAAATTTTGTACAAATTACAATGAAATAGCTGTTTCAGTTCAGATCACAAAACGACCACAAAAAAACTAAGAAAAGTACTCATGAATTTGGAAACTTGGTACTCAGACAAAACTTTCATTAACGATCCAAATTCCAATTCTATTCCATAGCTTAGTTAGTTCTAGGGAATAGCGACCGACGGACGCACGAGCAATGTACCTACCTAACTATAAGGAGCAAAATACGTGCAAATGAGTTATGAGAAACTCGTGAGACGCTTTTAAAAAAATAAATTAAACTGCAAACCACTCAGTTAAGGTAGTCATAATAAATTAGCGATATGTATTTGCGTTGAATTTAAATTACCTATTTCATTATCCTGACAATGGCTGTTGTGAGATTGCTCCTAAAGTGCGTAGCTCAGTGAATCCTTTTTAAAACAACGTTCTAAAAAGCTGTTTGTATCATCGTATGCCACTTTTCCTTACATTTAATTTTTTTAAAGTCACCCGCCACGTCTGTCTTTCTGTCTGAACGCGATGAACTCAAAAACTACGGAACGGATTTTCACAAGGTTATCACCAATGGATGGAGTCATTCAAGAGGAAGGTTTATGTGTATACTTCTTCATTAATGTTTTATGCAGATTGTTTGAAACATGACGATAATTGTTGAATACGTCGGAAAAAATCAAGTCGACTGGGAGCTTTCATCGAAAACGCAGCTTAATTCCTTTGATATTCAACAAAATGTATTGTATGCAGGTATTGTTCCTCTTTTATAGGTCAAAAGTAAAGTCCGCAATGGCATATGCCTATCTTTTATGGTTAGCTTACTATACTTATTTTTATGTTAAAAAAATGGTGTCATGTAATGTGATAAATGGAAAGCAATTTATTACAACACAAATTACTCCTTACGTATCAAATTAAATTTCTTATTTACCGTCAGCATTTCATTAACATTATGATTGCCCTTTACAACATACAATTTAAATAAATATCTTGGGAGTTGCCGCGAAATAAAAATTAACGCGCGACAAGCGTGCGGGGCGGCGGCCTCATACACAACGCGACACGCGTGATATAAAGTCAGGCAGAAGTTATCAATGTTGTATACAAAGAAATATTGTAGTTTGTTTTATGTACGGTATGTATTCTTTACTTTTTCAAATATTAGCAGAATTGGAAATAAAATACATTAAAAATACTCCAAGTAGGATGAACTGGCTTTATATTTAAATCTAATTAAATCCAATCCACATATTCGACGCAACAAGCTGAACGCTCTGCTACTCGTGCGAAGCTGGGGCGTGTCGTTAGTATATAGGTATATATGTATATGTGCCATTTATCCCGGTAGATATAATATACCAATGAATTATTCTGTATTCCAAGAAAGTATAAAAATCTAAAAAATGCACGTTTCAAGCACTCATTGCCTGCTGGTAATGATGTATTTAATAAATAAGTAACCGTAAAAGTATATCTTATAAATTGTTTTTTTCTTTTCTATTTTAATGTCATTATTCAATTTCAAGCTAAACTAACAAATAACAATAACAAAATCTAACAAATATTTTACAAAATCATTGAAATTTGATTCCCTTCACATTACAGTACAGGAAAGAAACATTGTTTTTAAATGAACTTCTACGCTGTTAGTAATTCGATACCAAACGTAACTATTTCCCTATACTTATTTGATCCTATTTCAAGGCATTCTCTTCCTTTGTACATGTACCGTTGCGTTGTATTTTTTCGTTGAGAAGGCTTTTCAACAGAATACGCTAGATAAAATCAATCCCAATGGAACGTTCTCGTTACCTTATTTGCTCTAAATCAAGTATATGGAGAATGTTCAATTATTTCATAACTAGCTATTTCAGTGGCAGACATCGCAACTCTAGACTTGCACACCGAGACGCGAGTTTTCTAGAAATTCTTAGAATTTGGAAATAATCGTTTTCAGAATCGTAATGATGGAGCCATGTTTTATTCATAATTGGGAATCCAAGCCAAAAAACGGTCAGGATCTGGTATTTGTAACAATTAGATGGAGACACTCCGGTTTGTGTTTGCACGTCCACATGTAATGGCTTGTTGAGTACTTATGGAATGACATCTACTTATTATTACTGATACGTCTCGGTGATAAGGAGATCCTCCTTCTATTCTATGCCTTATCAAACCACGCTCTTTTGTTAAATAAATAAAATTTGGATGACGCGTAGAGTCAATCTTAGAGCTTTTTGCCTGGCTGGTGAGCTTCTGACAGCAAAGCTGTTTAGGTTCATGTTATTTTAGTTTTCATATTAAATACAATAGAAAATTAATTTATGAATCATCTATTTTGTAAATAGAGGTGGTGACCTATCCAAATACAAATCGCAACCAAAGTAGTTTTACTTTTGTGAACGACTATCGTGTTGGTACTCAAATTTCATGTTCTAGTGAGGTCTATGCGAACACGTGTTTTAAAAGCTAATATTTTTGAAAGTATTATTTACGATCTATCCTGTTCGTACGCAATCCACATGTTTTAACAAGATCTATGCGACAACATGACTAAAATTATAAATCTAATTTAAATTCAAAATCGGAATAAAATGTAATAAAAAACAAAAAAATTTCGTAATGAGCGCGTCTTGTAATTTTTACACTTTATAGAAATATGTTATATTTATTAAGAAAAACTAATCAATGCAAGAATTCTATTGATGTCTTCAAAAATGCCGAAGATACAAATTTTTAAAATTAATAATGCCATGACGTCACTCGGTTACATTACTAAGGCTAAATTTGTACGTAGGTAAAAACACAAACTTTGATTTGTTATATCTCCGGTAATAGTCGGTATTTTCCCGAAATTCAAAAAGTATAGTCATCAGTTTGCTAAACTCTAGCGTATGAAATAGCGTATGATACATAATTTTGTTGAAAAGGACGCGCTCATTATTAAACAAACTCACCGTGTTAATGTTTTAACGAGATCTGTGTGACCATTTTAAAAGCTAAATTATCGAAACTATATAGTCAAGTGGTTATTCATAGAGATATCGCTCTGTATGCTACACGATAGGCTTGTGACGAAGTGTAATGAGAAACATCTAATGGCGCGTTGAGTTGTGAGTACAAACGGGACGTGTCGGTTTTATTTTCTGGTCACGCTCTATTTGTGCCGAATAGATTTTTCAGTAATTCTTGTTGAAATTTTGAACACATATGCGGTTACGCTGTAATAGAACTAGATGATGACCCTTAATACATACATACATACATAAAATTAAAAAGCTCGACGTCTACCAATAGTCGCGTAGCCAGAAAAAAATTATTTACCATAATTCTAAGGATCTTCGTTTTTGGTGAGTGGATAGATAAAGTGCATTGTGAGCTATTGTCAAAAAGTTAGAAGTTTTAGGGCTGTGCTAAGGGCATGGCTAGGTATTTCTTAATATTTCGTGTAACACGCTGTATATAGAATAAAAATTTGAAATTTTGATTGGTTCTTATTTAGAACTGTCTTATCCTCATATTGTAAAATTTTTAGAAAGATAACATAAGAGATACTACGAAAATTTGAAAAAAATTACGGTCTGGTTGTGGAACATTAAATGTCATAAAACAGTTTTAATACTTCTAAGGCTGTTCGTTTTTTATGAATGGATAGATAAAGTGCATTGTGAGCTAATGTCAAAAAGTTAGAAGTTTTAGGGCTGTGCTAAGGGTGTAACTAGGTATTTCTTAATATTTCGTGTAACACGCTGTATATAGAATAAAAATTTGAAATTTTAATTGGTTCTTATTTAGAACTATCTTATCCTCATATTGTAAAATTTTTAGAAAGATAACATAAGGAATACTACGGAAATTTCAGAAAATAAGTCTGGTCGTGGGACATTATATTTCATAAAAAAGTTTTGACAATTCTAAAATTGTTCGTTTTTGGTGAGTGGATAGATAAAGTGTATTGTGAGCTATTGTCAAAAAGTTAGAAGTTTTAGGGCTGTGCTAAGGGCATGGCTAGGTATTTCTTAATATTTCGTGTAACATCCTGTATATAAAATTTAAATTTGAAATTTTTATGGGTTCATAATTAAAACTATCTTAACCTCACGTTGTAAAATTTTTAGAAAGATAACATAAGGGATACTACGAAAATTTGAAAAAAATAACGGTCTGGTTGTGGAACATTAAATGTCATAAAACAGTTTTGATACTTCTAAGGCTGTTCGTTTTTTATGAATGGATAGATAAAGTGCATTGTGAGCTAATGTCAAAAAGTTAGAAGTTTTAGGGCTGTGCTAAGGGTGTAACTAGGTATTTCTTAATATTTCGTGTAACACGCTGTATATAGAATAAAAATTTGAAATTTTAATTGGTTCTTATTTAGAACTATCTTATCCTCATATTGTAAAATTTTTAGAAAGATAACATAAGGAATACTACGGAAATTTCAGAAAATAAGTCTGGTCGTGGGACATTATATTTCATAAAAAAGTTTTGACAATTCTAAAGTTGTTCGTTTTTGGTGAGTGGATAGATAAAGTGTATTGTGAGCTATTGTCAAAAAGTTAGAAGTTTCAGGGCTGTGCTAAGGGCATGGCTAGGTATTTCTTAATATTTCGTGTAACACTCTGTATATAAGATATATGTTATATTTTGAGACTTTCGGTACCTAGTTACTCAAATCTGTTGGATTAAGTTCAGAAAGTCAAGCGGCATGCTTCTACTACAATTTCATTTTTCTTTCGTAAGATACACAATAATGAATATAAAATTGATAAGTTCGCCGGGCGCAGGCTGGTGTGCAAAAATACCATGCTAATAGAAGAATTGGTGTATATCAAGACAGAAAACTAGACACTCAAGAGACCATACTAAAGGCTGCTGATACTCATAAAATAATTCTAGCCAACGAGTCAGTTGAAATATTATTTGCCTTATGTACAGTACAGTTACGCGCAGGAGTGCCTTGAAATTATAAGATAAAAGATTAAGTACCTACTTTTTTACGTCGTCTTGTAAATTTTTTAGAAAGATAACACACGTGTCACTACAAAAATCTAAAAATTACTCTTTTGTCATTTAACAAAATTTCTAAAATTACATTTTAAAACGTTCGGTTGTTACACAAATCTGTTTGGTTAAGATTAGAAAGTCAAGTAGTATGCTTCTACTACAATTCCATTTTTCTTTCGTAAGATTCACAATAATGAATAATAGTTGATTCCCTGTTATGTGGCACTTACAAAGCACTTGATTATCACACGAAAAATTTGAAACATACAGTTTGTGGAATTTGTTTAAATTTCACGAACACACGAATGATGCGGGGTGCGGGTTAGTGTGTGGACATTGCGCGCTCCTCCAAGTGTCGCGCCGGCGCTTAATATATGCTTGTTAAACTAAAAGTTTTTTAAAAATATGAAAAAGTTATTCTTGTAATCTTGAAGTCTTCAAACACTACTAAGATAGCTGGCAGCTGCTTTTTCAACAAATCAGCTTACTAACCGCAGCGCTCTAGCGGGTATTCATTTCGGCATGCTGGTTGTGTCCTACTCTTAGTTTAATTAAGTAAACATATATTACCAATAATCATTTGCCCCTAAATGGTTGGGTGAGGTGAGCTAAATAACTTACAAGTCTAATACTATATAAGTACGAATTGACTAAAAGCCCCCTTCTCCTCTTAACGCTAACCACTCATACTCTAGTTAGCTAGTGTACCCGCTTTGCAAGATGGTGAGTTTCAGTTAAAGTTTCAGTCGCGCGGGGTCTACAGTTGAAAATTGCGTTTGACAGTTTCGATACTGTGAAGTGACATTTGTGACTTTATTAAAACCAAACGCCGCTGTCAAATTTATTTGCTCTATGCCTAATACTTATCTACAAATTAACGAAGCGATCTAGTTGCATTTATGCAATTTTTCTAGTTGCATTTATGTAATGCAATTTTCCTTGGCGTCGTCGTTGTTTGTGTTTTAAGTCTCAAAGTTCGTTACGATGAGTGATAAATGTGCAATTTGTGACCTTTATCTGACTTCTGACATTGTTACTGTGAAAAAGAAAGGACTCCAGACTCTGTTAGCTGCAAGTCAAACGAGAAAAGATGAAAAGTTTACACAATTAATAACTAAAAGTTCTGTTGACCTTGCATCTCTCCCACCAACGGCTTCTGCTGCGAGGCAACATTCCCTTCGCGTGTATTATCAGGTCCAAAAATGGTTGAATAATGATTTAAATCCAATTGACTGGGGATGGGAATTGCAAGAGTCGAATTTGGTTCCGATTAAAACTCTTGAAAAACCGGCACCTGATGATGTACTTAAAATGATTTCTTGTAAATGCAAGTACGCTTGCAAAGGTACTTGTACTTGTGTTAAAGCAGGACTAAAATGTTCATCGCTGTGTGTACACTGCTTTGACAAAACGTGTGGCAGTATCAAAGTGACATTAGAAAGCGAAGGTGATTATGATGTAGAAACAGAAATTCAGTTAAGTAATCTGAATCACGATTATGCTACAAGTGATGAAACTGGATGTACAGTTGAGAAAAACGTGTCATCACGTTCACCATCAAACAAAACGCTTAGCAAACGTCAAAAGATTTCGTAAAATTTAATCCCCATACTGATTTCAATATCCATCCATATCAGCCTATCAAACCCCGATGTAGGGATCTCCTTAACCTTCCCCTCAGGATGAGGGTGCTAAGAACTTAATCTACTACGTTGCTCCACTGCGGGTTGGTGGATTTTAACAACTACAATCTGATGTTTGTACAAACGAAACCTATAATAAATTATTTGCGTTGTAAAGTTAATCGGTCGGTAATATAATTACATCGGTCATAACTTTAATAATGAACACTCCGCATTTTGCTGATATCTATACCTAATTTTTCAGTCGTAACAAAAATTACTGATTATTTTAAAGTTTATTATAGTTATGTTTTGGCTAATATTATTGAATATTACTTCATAGTAATAAATATTTGTTGCAGGTATCATGCCCATAAATAAAACAGTGTATTTTTGTAAATACCTATTTTTTTAAAGTAGGAAAATAATGATTTTTCATATAATATTATCTAGGTGATCCTCTGTGACAATATTGTGTAGTGTATTTTTAAGAAGTTTTAAACTCGCATTATTTGGTACATTTGACTTAATAAATTATTGTGCCCCAGTGTGTAGGTAAAACATTTCAGTGGTTAGTTATAAATTATAATTGCTCACTGGTGTCCATTGTATATTTTAATATCATAGAAGTAGGAATAACATAAGGTAGACACTAGAGCACGCACTACGCTTACGCTGTCTTACCGGTACTACACTTAATTTGAGTTTAGTTGATGTGCCGCGTTCGGCAACAGCGCTTGTTAGAGGTTCGGTATAATACTAATATAAAATAAGTAAAAATGATCTAAAACGATATCAATAACGCTAACGCTATATTTCCCCTTTCTGTGACTTACTGTCACTGTTCGTGTTGAACCTTCCCGTACTTCCTTCCCCCGCGTTTGCGATTTACGACGTTGTAATGGTTCAGTTGAATAGGGCTCGGGCTAGTCTTATTATTATATTATTCGTATTTCTAAGTTTAATATTATGCCCAATGTAGCTAACTTTTAACATAAATAAAATATTATTGTGTAATATCCATAATTAATTATTTGTAGCGATATATTGGTGTTACTCATTTGTAAGGTACACCTTGCAAAGCAATGCCTGATTGTACAAACGGGATGCAAAATAAATAGTTTTATCTTAATAAGTACTTTTAGCACTTTTGCAGATGACTGTATTTTTCCTACAAGCGAAAAGTTGCGGTTCAAAGTCTTAATTGACCATAGAGTAAATAAATTTGACAGCATTGACTATGGTTTGGTTATTATTATTATTCCTTTGTATTATAAAATTAAAAAGGGTGTATGTTTTCTATATGAGTGTTTTCAAAAATAATGAACATTCTTATACAGTAATAAACACAAAGGCCTAGTTGCTTTTTTACAGTGGTATTTTTATATTTGCTTATGATTATGATTTGCTCACTAGTGTATTTTATCTATTTTAGTTTTAAGTATACTGTGTCATAAGAAGCCATAACTACAGAATACCTCATAGCTCTTTAACATGAAAAATAATTGTTTTATGTATCTACGGTTGGTTATCAATGATAGGTGCTACAGCATGTTTATATCATTTTTTTTGTACGTGCTGGGTTGCACGAATAAACAGAATAAATTAAACATTAAGTAATTCATAAAAATATATAGACTGATATTGATTTAAGTGTCGTGATAGCCCAGAGCGCAACGAACCTGTCTCAAATTTATAAGGCCATAGGGCCATGGTTCGAATCCGGGCGTGTACCAATGAGTTTTCCTGACTTAAGTACATTAACTATCACTGACTCCGTGCCCCGGAGAGCACGTTAAGCAGTCCGTCCCGGACGCTGTCAATAGATGGCGGTCGTTACAATCTCCAACCCGCAGTGGTGTAGCGTGGTGGATTTAAGCTCCTAACCCCCTCCTCACCGTGGGGGAGGCCTAAGCCCCTGCAGTGGGGTAAAATGGGCTGATGATGATGATGATTTATTAAAGTGCGTATATGTTGTTTTATTTAGAAATACCATTTCCTCTATACTAGAACTTCAAATAGATTTTTTGTCAGACCACGAATCGTACCGAATCATAAAAAATAAGAATTACGGCGCCACGCGTGTGCCGTAATGTAGGCACAATGACACGATAAGTCCCTACATACTCTGTCTCGCTCGCAGCCACACTAATCAAATTTATCCGTAATTTAAACAAAACCCACAAACTATATGTTTTTAATTTTTCGTGTGATAATCAAGTGCTTTGATAAGGCCATATAAGAGCGACTTATCAACTTTTATTCGTTATTATTTATTTTATTATTTGTATATTATTTCATATGTTATGGGAAAAAAATGAAATTATAATATAAGCACACTACTTGACTTTCGAAACTTTACCTAACAGATTTGAGTAACCACCGAAAGTCTTAAAATATAATTTTAGAAATTTTGTTGAATGACAAAAGAGTAATTTTTAGATTTTTGTAGTGACACGTGTGTTATGTTTCTAAAAAATTTACAACACGACGTAAAAAAGTAGATACTTAATCTTTTATCTTATAATTTCAAGGCACTTCTTCGCGTGACTGTACTGTACATAAGGCAAATAATATATCAACTGACTCGTTCGCTAGAATTATTCTTATGAGTTTCAGCAACCTTTAGTATGGTCTCTTGAGTGTCTAGTTTTCTGGCTTGATATACCTACACTAATTCTTCTATCAGCATGGTATTTTTTCACACCAGCCTGCGCCCGGCGAAATTATCAATTTCATAGTCATTATTGTCTATCTTACGAAAGAAAAATGACATTGTAGTAGAAGCATACCACTTGACTTTCTAAACTTAATCCAACAGATTTGAGTAACTACCGAAAGTCTCAATATATTATTTCAGAAGTTTTAAAATTTTGTTGAAAGATTTTGTCTTATTAATTTTTATATATTCGAAGTATCACATATGTTTTTATTTAAAAAAAATTACAACATGAGGTTAAGATAGTTTTAATTATGAACCAATTAACGGTCGTACCCGGCTCCGTACGGGTGGACTACAGAAACGTTCTCCTAGCCATTCCCTCCACCACCCCTTCTTCTTTTCGCCCATGTTACTCGCTGATAAAGTAGCTTTCTATAGGTGAAAGAATTTTCGAAATCAGTGTACAACTGTTTAGTCCACGTGAGCAAAGCCACTGGCAGAAAGCTAATATCTTTATAAATTATAGCCTGTGTTATTATGGTGTATAAGCTATATTATGGTAAAGTTTCATTAAAATCCATTTGGTAGTTTTTGCGTGAAAGAGCAACAAACATCCACACATACATCTATACATACAAACTTTCGCGTTTATATTAGTAGTAGGATTAAAATTTCAAACTTTAATTCTATATACACCTTGTTGCACGAAATATTAAGAAAAACCTAAGCCATTCCCTCAGCACAGCCCTAAACCTTCTAACTTTTTGACAGTAGCTCACCATGCACTTTATCTATCCACTCAGCAAAAACGAACAATTTTAGAATTGTGATAAATTCTTTATGAAATTTAATGTCCCACGACCGGACTACAAGCATTCTGTGACAAAACATTTTTTTCTAATTATACAATCCATAGATCCTTCGCAACCCGAAAGAGAAAAATTTACATAGTAATATCCCTTGGCACTCCGAAAAGAAATACCTAAATCGCGATGTTTAACAAACAAAAATTCGGTAGAAAACCGTAAGTGATAGAATTTAATATAGGTACCTACATCCCAAAGCGCTCCGAGATTCCCGAAACAATGCCACTTGTGACCGCTTTAATGAAACCCTTTGCACATACCAACGCCGAATATTACCCCTTTTTTGTGTCTTGTGTCGCAAAAAATACCTTTCGAATCGACTGCGTTTCTATTACGAATAATAGAAGAAAGTCGGTAAAAGTGCCAATCGAACATCTTATAACGCCCCCATATATCCAGAAAACCAGAGTGTTCCAGAAATCAACGTCAGCCGGAGACAAATGATGAGGCAAGTTGTGGCAGTAACCTAATGGTAGTTACAAGCATTTTTTTTAAATGTAAGTTTCGTTCTTTTAAAATTATTAACATCAAAGAAAATCAAGAAAACTGACACTCGGTAATGATTTTTCAAGTACTGTGACTGCAAATCTCCACTTTTCTTTGATTTTTTTTGCGATTTAACCCTGAATTAACCTTCCGTAAATTACAGTCTAACATTAAAACATAACTGCCTCAAATCATCACAGAGTGTCAGTTTTTTCGATTTTTTGTGCTTATAATTTTAAAAGTGCATGACTAAGATTTTTTCATTATCACCCGCCTTAATTATCACCCGTTTCTGGCTTGACATTGATTCCTGGGGCATCTTGTATATACTCTGCGATTCCCACTACCATTCCTTTTTCTTTTCACTCAAATCGCGGCATAAACCTACGATAAATTATGTATCGGGTTTTGTATAAATACACTTCTTGTGGTTTTTATTTCATTCTGAATTACAACGTGTAAATATATATAATAGTAAAGGCAAGAATGTAGTTTGGGGGTTCGAATATAGATCGACAAGATTCCAATAGGCTAGTTGACTATTTTTTTTTTAATGTATAAAAGAGTTAATTAAGTCGTTATAATAATTAATAGAAAGAGATATTTAAAAAAAATCACTATTAATAAAGTTATGAATCCTAAAAATATCCTGAGAGAGAGGGGGCAATATCATCTACTAACCTGTGACGTCAGGCCATTTAAAATTATGTTAATTCAACCAAACGCTGCTATCGAATTAATTAACTCTATGGTTAATTCGTACCCAATCGTTTTGCAATTAAAAAAAAGAGACAGATAAAATTTTAAAAGTTCATAATTTTTATATTCTTCAACCATAATATAATTTTGTTAATATAATTATTATATTTAATGTAAATAATAAGTCAAATACCCTATTGTATACTGGGAATGGATTTCCAAAACAATCACCCTAAAAGTGTTAATAATAATTTAGAGATTGAGAGGAGGGGGGACAAGCTAACTCCCTAATCCAATTGTCTACAATTTCTAAATCAATAGGTTAGGTTTGATTAAACCTAACCTATTGATTTAGAAATTGTAGACAATCAACCTACCTTAACCGAATTTCTTTATAGAAAAACACAATCGTACATACAACATTCTTTTAATTAGTAAAATACTCTAGATTTAATAGAAGAGTCTCAGTGTTAGTTCCGTACCCAACGAAAGCTCTATCACTAAATCTCCGCTGTGCGTCCGTCCGTCCGTCCGTCTATCACAAACCTGTCTTATCTGAACCGCAATAAGTTCGACAAAAACAAATAATAAAATAAAGTTAAAAATTAAAGGGGGTCCTCATACAAGAAACGTGTTTTTTTTTACGTGCGATTCTCAAAATATGCGGGTAAATAACCCTATTTTTTTATTGAGTTCACACAGAAGCCTAATTTTTTTACAGGTCCAAGAGACTGTAAACTTAAGTACAATACGCGTCATCGCGTATTGTACTAGATATTAATTTCAACTTGACACCTTAACACGTTCCTGAGAAAAAGAGTCTTGACAGACAGCCCGACAGACAGACGGACAACGAAGTGATCCTATATATGTTTCTTTTTTCCTTTTGAGGTACGGCACCTTAAAAAACAGCAGCGACAGGTTAATGAAATTCCAAAAGTCAATATTTTTTTAAAATTTTTGACCATGAGACAGACGGCAAATATTTGTATAAACCGTAATTTACGATATAACGTTACGTAGGTAGGTAATATAATCAGATATTAAATAACAATATCTTGTGTAATACGAATTACGATTCTATTATCTTCCTAAATTTTATTTCAATGAGTCAGTCCGCATGCCTGTCCGTCTGACGCAATCTAGATTTTTTAATTTTTTATTTAATTAATTAATTTATTTATTTGTTGTTATATCATTGTTATTTATGTTATTACATTATTATTTATAGTAATTTATTTCAGTAATTTTTAAATAATAAGACAGACCTAACATGCATCGGTTGATGTTTTGAAATGTTCGCTGTGAAGTAAAATTTTGTATGACACATTTAATACTCGTACTTTAAAAGAAAATAAAAATTTTGAAATATGAGGCACTCCATCCTGATTATTTTGTTATCTAAGATATCTAAGATTTTCTATACAAGATAATTAATTTTTATTATAATTTTATATAATTAATATAATTTATAGACATTATTAATACTGACAGTAAATGAACACGCAAGGCAACATAGGCATCTTTAGTTCATCGTCAGCCCATTTTACTCCACTGCAGGGGCTTAGGCCTCCCCCAGGGTGAGGAGGGGGTTTGGAGCTTAAATCCACCACGCTACTCCACTGCGGGTTGGGGATTGTAACGACTGCCATCTATTGACAGCGTCCGGGACGGACTGCTTAACGTGCTCTCCGAAGCATGGAGTCTGTGATAGTTAATGTACTTAAGTCAGAAAAACTCATTGGTACACGCCCGGATTCGAACCATGGCCCTATGGCCTTATAAATTTGAGACAGGTTCGTTGCGCTCTGGGCTATCACGACATCTTTACTTGTCATATTATTATTCAACTCATAAAAGTACGAATTGACTAGAAGCACTCTTCTGCGCTTACCGTCTAACTCTTCTTTTAGTTAGCTGGTGTGTCTTTGGCAAGTTTCAGTCTGCGAGGTCCCCGCGCGTCAGCCTTCACCCCCGCAAAATTACGTTTAACAGTTTCAATACTGTGAAGTGACATTTTTGACTACATTAAAATCAAACGCTGCTGTCAAAATGATTCAACTACATTGAACGGAAACTCGTTCCTAGTTTACGGGATTGTTTTTTTGGGGCCTACGGCCGCGTATTTAACATGAATGTGTAAATTTCTGTGTAATTATGTAATTATCCTTTCATAATAGTCATTTTAATAATACAATATAAAAATGTTATTTGGATACCGACCCTTGAATTACATTATGTTGTTGAACTTATAAAAAACAGGCCAAATTCATACCGTCATGTTTGAAATTCAAACAATAATTTTATAAACAAATATCTCAATAACTACTTCTACTCTACATATAAAAAGTCAAAGGGAACACACACTTTTTAGCACTTTAGGAGCGTACGCGAATATATGTATATATATATAGCATATATATATATAGCATATATCTATAGCATATATATATACATATATATAGCATATATATATAGCATATATAACAACAGCTATTTATTGCCTTAAATGAAATATTGTCATAATTAAAAAAAACATTATTAAACATTTACGAGTATATAAATGTTAGGGTTCCGTAACCAAAGGGTACCAACGGGAACCCTATTAGTTAATAAGCTTCCACTGTCCGTCCGTCCATCCGTCTGTCATAGGGCTGTATCGTCTGAAATGTGACAGGTAGACACTTGAAATTTTCATTGAGGGTATATTTTTATGGCTGCTATAACAACAAATAATAAAAATTAAAGTAGATCCTCACAAAAAAAAAACGTGTTTTTTATACTGTGCGATGGTACTGAACGCTTCTTGTGCGGGTCCGACTCGCACTTAGCCGTTTTTTAAATTATCCATCACGTTCATTTGTGCTGGAAATTTTTTTTCGTCGCTCAGTTACTACATCATTGTATAATGGTTCATAGATTACACCTAACTTATAAATTTCATCTGTATGCATGATGTCGATAATCTACGAGTAAAATAGGCATGACAGACAGACAGACGAACAGACAAACAGATAGATGGCAGGACGATCTGTGGCAGGACGAAATTATAAGGGTTGCCGTTTTTTTTCATTTGGCTGCTGTGATAAGTCTTCAAAAGTAGATGAATGGGTGGATGGAGTTGTCTTGTTTCATGGGTAAGTCCACAGGTAAGGCGTCCTAATACATTTATTATAAGTAAAATTATTATAAAAAATGCATACATTTTTTTAAAATTTATTTTATAAACGTACACGCTTGGCTCCATACGATCGGGCGAAAATACGTAATCTATTCCCTTTATATCTTTAGTGGATCCCTAAAACGTTCCTCAGCCAGTTTCAATTTATTTATCCAAGTAAAAATTTCCGTTATTCGTATCCGAATAATTATGATATTGAAAAAAAAAACTTTACGAACAAATTGAAATCGAAGCATGGGTTTTCCAATTAAATTCTGTAACATAACAGCCGATGAAACTGCGAAGGAAATAATAGCCAATCAGAAAGTTTATTTGTATCTACTAATAAGGACCTATTGGTTAAGGCCCGGATTCACCTAAAATTAGAGAGAGAGAGAAAGATCCTACGCGGCGCCATCCAAAGGAAAGAAAGAGACCAACAACACTGTGAAATATTTGTTGCTTCTTACACATTTAAAAATGTTTTTTTTATAATAAACATTCATCAAGTTAGAGTTATTACGATAAATAAAACTATTGGGAACTAGATAGGCATAATACTACGAATTGACTAGAAGCCCTCTTCTGAGTTTTACCGTCTAACCACTCATACTATATCTAGCTGGTGTAAGACGGGGAGTTTTAGTCCGAGTTTCAGTGCGCAAGATCCCCGCGCGCCGCTCTTCACCTCCGACAAATCAAATTAAATTTCAAATTTACTCTATGTAGATAGGTAATTTGTTGCGCATCTTATGGTATTATTTATTTTTACACGAAATAATGCTATGTAGAGATACTGCAGTTGTAATTACAATAAAGACCATTTTTAAATAAATTTTTTATCGATATTTAAATTACATTTTCTTATTTTTAGCATTTATTGGTCGCTTCTTCACGATCTACAGCCAATCATATTTATTTTTTGATAAGTGTAGGGAATATCCAAAACAAACACTTGAAAATCTTTAAATTCGAACCGCAGACTAAGACAAAACTGAGACATAGTATATCATAAAGTAGGGCGACGCCTTAGATGTTTCGGGGAACGCCGACACAGCGTCTGGACATGACAGTGTATTAGGGTTGTCACAAGAAGACAAAATTTTACTTTGATGTTATTATTTATGTATTATTAAGTGTTATTAAGTATATTAGCCCGAGCGCAGCGAACCTGTTTCAAATCTATAAGGCCATGTGGCCGTGGTTCGGATACGGGCGTATACCAATGAGTTTTTTCTGATTTCAGTAGGCACATTAACTATCACTGATTACGTGCCTTCGTGCTTGACTGAACTGATCGCGTTAGACTGGAAAAAAACCGAACAGGACTAAATAAATCGTAAAAGATCGTTTAAATCGAAGAAGACCTATTTGGACCGAAAAATATCGAATTCGACCGTAAAAAACCAAAGAGTCTCAAAAACGAACCAAAAAGAACAAAAACCCAAATAAAAAATTAGTTTAACCGAAAAAACCTGAAAAAGGCCGAAAAGGACCGAGTTGGACCGAAAAAGATCGAAGCGGACCGGACAGGACCGAAAACTATGGAGTTGGCTCGAGTCGAACCAAATTGGCCGAGTTGAATCGTGTTGACTCAAGTTGAATCACCTTAGACCAGAATGGATCAAAAAAAAACGAGTAGAACCGACAAACCAAGAATAACCCACTTGGGCCGAAAAAGAACGAAAAGGACCGAGGTGAACTGAGTTTACCGGTACAAATGCCAATTGAATATTTTCAAAACGGCGGCCATTTTAATGATTGAAGTTTCTAAAATAAAATCGTGCAGATTTTCAAAATGGCGGACCTTTACTTCCTGTCGCATGTTCGAAATTGATCCAACTAAATGCAGCGTACCGAAAGCTATGTTATTTTATACACATCAATAAATAATAATGCCATCAGTCCCTTTTATACTCCACTGCAAGAGCTTAGGCCTCCCCTCAAAATGAGGGGGCTTGGAACTTAAATCCACCACGCCGCTCCAATGCGGGTTGGCGGATTGTAACGACCGCCATCTATTGACAGCAACCGGGACCGACTGCTTAACGTGCTCTCCTAGGCACGGAGTCAGTGATAGTTAATATACTTAAGTCAGAAAAACTCATTGGTACACGCCCGGATTCGAACCACGGCCACATGGCTTTATAGATTTGAAACAGGTTCGCTGCGTTCGAGCTATCACGGCATCCCATGTCACACTTCAATTAAATGTGATATGTTCAATGTAAAAATATAATTTATATCTATATAATACCACATAATTATGATAAATGAAAAAAAAAAATAAAAACCGACTTCAAAAACATAAACTAAAAAGTTAAAAATAAAATTTTCACTTTAAAGAAAGGAGCACTAACAGGCGGCATATAGTTAATGAAGTCGGTGCCTACTCACTCAGACACTTTAAATTGTGTTCTATTTTTGTTATTGTTATAAATATATCATTGTTGTAATTGTTATTACCTGGTAAGTACCCATTTAAAGTGTCTGAGTTGGCACTGACTTCATTAACTATATGCCGCCTGTTAATGCTCCTTTATTTAAAGTGAAAATTTTATTTTTAACTTTTTAGTTTATGTTTTTGAAGTCGATTTTTATTTTTTTTTTGAAAATTATTTTATTTTTCAATTTTTAGTTGAACGCATCTATAACTTATTTGTATTTAGTATAAATGGGGCTACTAAACGCGGTACTCTAATGAGACAGAACCACGATTACGCAACGTAAATTCAGTGTGAAATTGACGCATCAGCATGCTTAGTAGGCAGTGGTATTCCTATGTAAAACTTCAATCTTAATTATTATTTTTGTGCGAACTGAATATTTTGGCATATTCAACCGTATGAAGGAAGCTCAACAAAAAGTAACTGCTGTAAATCGTTGAGGAATTCCCTCGACTGTTTATGGTCTTCATCATCAGACCTGTAATGGCACTTATAACCCATATGAGTGCAAAGTTCTCATTAATAGAAATGAATTAAGTCCAAACACCAGGTAATTGCTGTAAATCGTTAAGGAGTTCCTTCGACTGTGTATGGTCTCCGTCATCAGACCTGTAATGGTACTTATAACCCATATGGGTGCAAAGTTCTCATTAATAGAAATGAATTAAGTCTAAACACCATATAATTACTGTAAATCGTTGAGGAGTTCCCTCGATTGTGCATAGTCTCCATCATCAGACCTGTAATGGCACTTATAATCCATATAGTTGCAAAGATCTTATCAATAGAAATGAATCAAGTCCAAACACCAGCTAATTGCTATAAATCGTTAAGGAGTTCCTTCGACTGTGTATGGTCTCCATCATCAGACCTGTAATGGTACTTATAACCTTTATAGGTGCAAAGTTCTCATTAATAGAAATGAATTAAGTCCAAACACCAGGTAATTACTGTAAATCGTTGAGGAGTTCCCTCGATTGTGCATGGTCTCCATCATCAGACCTGTAATGGCACTTATAATCCAAATGGGTGCAAAGATCTTATCAATAGAAATGAATCAAGTTCAAACACCAGCTAATTGCTATAAATCGTTAAGGAGTTCCTTCGACTGTGTATGGTCTCCATCATCAGACCTGTAATGGTACTTATAACCTTTATAGGTGCAAAGTTCTCATTAATAGAAATGAATTAAGTCCAAACACCAGGTAATTACTGTAAATCGTTGAGGAGTTCCCTCGATTGTGCATGGTCTCCATCATCAGACCTGTAATGGCACTTATAATCCATATGGGTGCAAAGGTCTCATCAATAGAAATGAATCAAGTCCAAACACCAGGTAATTGCTGTAAGTCGTTGAGGAGTTCCCTCGACTGTCTTTCAGATCCATCATCAGATCGACTCCCGACCTTCATTAAATAGTACTAGTAGTCGTACTTTATCAAAATACTTAAAATACGATACTTTAAAATACGATTTTCGAAGGTGGCCCTCGATTTCTCTAGGATGCCATCATCAGATCCTGGTTTCCTTATCATGGTACCATTTCGAAGATATCTCCCTTTTACAAAAAAAAAAATCATCCAATTCGGTTCATAAACAAGGAAGTTATTCCTGAACACACATAAAAAAAAACATATATACGGTCGAATTGAGTAACCTCCTTCTTTTTTGAAGTCGCTTAAAAATATAATATTATGTTAATAAAACTATGAACCTGCGCTCTCAGATATTGCGATTGCGATGCCTCTGTGAGGTGTCATTTGAAATTATCGACATGAAATGGATGTTTGAAGTGAAACAAACCGTATTTGTACTCACCATGACATGTAATATGCAATTGTAATTAAATGAATAAATTGCTACTCTCCGACCTTTCAATTACTATCTGATTAAAAAATCATTATTAGACAAGATTACTTTTAAAAATTTACAAGACGGTTATAATACTTGACTCACGCTTAAATATTTCTCAAACTTAACTCAAAAGTTTTCATGTTTTAAAATTATAGTATGACACGTTAGAAATATTCATTTTTATACGTATTTAATCGCTCGTAAACGGAATAGATTTTGAAAACTTATCTATAATATGACCGGAAGATGTTACATTAGTTTAAGTCATAATATTATGGTATGTTTCTTATGCATTATTACATACGACATGTGTGTATCAGATGTCGTTTAAGATGTCGCAAGTCCTAACAATTAACTCGATGTAACATACGATCTTCAAATACAATTACACACCTACCAAAATACCTAAATAATATATCTTAATAATTATATATCTTTTAAATAATATATCTTATAAAGTCACGAGAGACTGTAAGACATAAATGAAGGTATTCAAACTGTTATTTTTAATTACCAGAACGGCTAAAAAAAAATTAATAAAGGATCACCTTGTTGTCAGTCTGTTTGTCTATCCGTTAAGGGGG
The DNA here is from genome assembly GCA_949709985.1 of Luffia ferchaultella. NCBI lineage: Eukaryota > Metazoa > Arthropoda > Insecta > Lepidoptera > Psychidae > Luffia > Luffia ferchaultella. The sequence continues at coordinate 2,786,744 of OX453262.1, forward strand.
TAGGCTTTTCATACAAAAAAAAAAGAGGATTCGGCCCATTTCTAATGCTCGCTGTATTTCTGCATAGATTATGTAATAAGAGAAATACTGTCACAGGGTGCTATGTTTTTTTTTTTATATTTTGTTTAGTTGTTTTAGAATAAATTCCTGAAAAACATGTTTTCCTTCGGTTCTTTGTTTTTGAAAATAATGAGCCTTGCGCCATGCTTTGCAGCCGATCGGCAACAACTCATTCAGTCACTCGCATGTCACTCGCCAACACTCGTCGTGATTACGTGTCGAAAGTTTACTTAACCACAATTAAACAACAATTCAAAAATGCCGTCGTGCGTGTTAAAAACCTGTAAAAATTAGTCAACTTCTAAGTAAAAAGATAATGGCGTAACTTATCATCAGTAAGTAATCGAACCATCAACTAAAATGAATCAAAACAAATTTTTGTCTTTTGCCGCCATTTCTATATGAAAATCATAGATTATGTAGAGTGAACCGTACAGATTGGATACGTAGGTATTAAACGTTAGGGAACTATATGACTTAAGTATAACTGATTATTTTTGAGTTTCTTTATTACTCAACCTATGCCATCTGTCTGTCTATCTGTCACAGCGTTGTAGGTATCTTTATAATCGTCATAAACAGTTATTTGAAATGTTCACAGAAAACGTGTGACTAGGGCCTTTATCTATGCTGTTGTTTAAATAAAATATATTATTTCTTACAATAAAAATCAGCTAAGGACGTGTTGGACACAATCATGTATATGAGGTTCCGTAGCCATTTTATTCATACAACGTGTTAGGGAAATATCGCTACATAGGTAATAGTTAATGTTATCTTTTAGGTTTCCTCGTCCTAGTCATAAGAAAAGAGAAGCATGGATCAGATTGGTCCAAAAAATCGCAACGAAAGTGTCGGGTCTAGTTAGTGCAAGCGCATATTCTAGTACCTACCTATATTCAGTACCTATTACAGTTTAATGTATAATAATTTTACTTATTTGGGGAAATATGTGTACACAGTACTAATTAAAATAGGCATTGTAATTAAAACCTTCAGTTTTGCCTTTTTCAATTTATTTTATTACGTTTCCTTAAATTACCCAATTCAATAGGCAGAATATAAACAAAGTTTTGCATATTGTATATCCATAACTCTTTAGCATGGCTCAATAGCCGCCTCACGTGCGCCCCGCACTGCGCATTGCTGCACACGTACGCACAAATTTTGTTCGCGCCGGCTATTCTATGTACTTAATATATTTCTATGGCCATAAATTCGAATTTAATGGGGATCGAAAAAAAAGAAAAAAAAACGTACCGCCCTAGAGACATCCTTTCTTAATAACCCTGCAAATTTTGGTTCCAATTCTACACGTTTCTGGAGTGAAAACAGTAAATACAGTTTATAGGTATTTTTAGGAATTCGTTTTTGTCATCTCTGTTACTCAGGAATAGTACGTGGAAGATTAAAACGGAGATAGCGATGCCAATTCGAAGCCGCGGATTGAAAGACTATCCCCTTAAGACCATTACTCTCAGGAACGGAAGGAAGTATCAAGAGGAAAGTAATATCGAATTACTGAAGTCAAATTTTAAATCAATACTATAAAACGAAATTGTCTTTCGAATTCGCAAAGATCCTTAAAATATAGGGAATGATTGTGAACTGGCCTTTTTGTCTTGTCTTGTCACTAACGATATTTAACTTCAGCTTTGTTTTTAGACAGTTTCTAAAAATGTCGTTTGAAACTTTTTTTATTTTTTGGAGGCTGAGTTTGCCGATATGTTCCAAAAATATGTACTTCGGAGTCGTTGACACGTGATAGTCAGTAAATTGGGAAAGCAATCGCCATATATTTTGTGTCGACTTCGATAGAAATCTTTTGTTTTCTGTGCTCGTGAACCTATTTAATATACTTTTACGTGCTCGAGCGGGTGAAAGTCTGGTTTTTTGCCATTTAAAATCAAATACATAAAATATTTATTTTCGTAATATCACATTCAACATTTTACAACCTGACCGTAAAAGTACCTATGGCCGATGAACAAACAAAATTCGTGGAGTTTTATAAAAAAAATATAATAAAAGGTTATATTTTCTTTTATTATTTCCATAATTACTCCGTTATTTTTAAAATAGTCTATTTAATTAATACACAAAAGCTTGACATTTTTATATTTGGCGTTTTCCGCGATTTATTCATCGGTCATATTTTTACGCTCAGGTTGTACACAAGATGTAAATATATCTAATATATAAAATTCTCGTGTCACAGTTTTCGTTGCCATACTCCTCCGAAACGGCTTGACCGATTTCGATGAAATTTTTTGTGCTTATCCGGTATCTATGAGAATCGGCCAACATCTATTTTTCATCCCCCTAAGTGTTAGGGGTAGTCCACCCCTAAATTTTTTTTTTAGACAAAATTTTTAATTTCTATTTTTTTATGATACAACATACAAAAATACATACAATCCTCAATTTTCACCCTTCTACGATCAACCCTTATTTTTTAATAGCCATTTTAGTAATCACAGTTTTCGTTGCCATACTCCTCCGAAACGGCTTGACCGATTTCGATGAAATTTTTTGTGCTTATCCGGTATCTATGAGAATCGGCCAACATCTATTTTTCATCCCCCTAAATGTTAGGGGTAGTCCACCCCTAAATTTTTTTTTTTTTTTAGACAAAATTTTTAATTTCTATTTTTTTATGATACAACATACAAAAATACATACAATCCTCAATTTTCACCCTTCTACGATCAACCCTTATTTTTTAATAGCCATTTTAGTAATTTAATAATTGCATAACTAAATATTATTTCGCAAAAGTGTAATTTATTTAATTAAGACTGACAGAAATTGTTGAAACGATAAATATTTGTGTTACGGGAACGAAAACGGGAAAGGGAAGAACGGGAAAGAGTTAAGACTGAAATAAAAAAGTTGTACTTGAGAATGGAAACAAAAAGGAAATGAGACCAGGGCCAGGAACGGAAACGATAAAATATTTATGCGATGGGAACAAAAACGGGAAAGGGAAGAACGGGAATGAGTTAAGACGGAGATAAAAAAGTTATTTTTGATGAGAATGGAAACGAAAACGAAGCTACACTAGGGCCAAGAACAGAAATAATAAAGTATTTTTGCGATGGGAACGAAAAAATGAAAGGAAGAACGGGAATGAGACAAGACTGAGATAAAAAAAGTGATTCTTATGAGAAACGAATACTACCCGTGCGAAGCCGGGACGGGCCGCTAGTATTGTATAAAATAATTCTATTGTCTATTCACCCATATCAGCCTAATACGCCCTACTGCAGGGGTTTAGGACTTCCTCGGGATGAGAGTGTTTGGAGCTTAATCCACTACGTTGCTCCTGTGTGAGTTGGTGGATTTTAACGACTGCCATCTGGTGGTGGCAACCAAAGCCGACGGCTTAACGTGCTCCCCGAGGCACGGACTTGTCTACTTATTGACATAATAAATTCTCAACGGATAAAATAACTACTTAGTATAATAAGTATTTTAGAAACTGCGTTCAGTAATTTTACTACGAATTAGTCGGATGTTTGAAGACATAGGTTTTACGTAGGTTTCAAGCACATGATTCCTCCATGCGTAAAAATCACCTAACGCTTTCCAGTTTATTGTATATACGACTAGATATCATTTGATTATAATGTATAATAGAGAGTCGGCGTCAAAAAAAAAACGTCGATAAAATTATTACTTAACTGTTCGGTTATAATTCATGCACACTGAGACGGTTTGTACATAGTTACTACGGCGTAGCGAGAGTATGTGGTCTGTTGACTTGCACACACAAGTATGTAAATGTTGGCCTGTCATTTTTGTCGACATTGTATTGCGAGAGTTCATCCAGATATTATATTATCAAAATAGTTATCATTGCGTCTGTTATGTGAATATAAGGCGTAACTTTATTCTATGACCAGGTCTTAAAACCTGTATTATGGAGCAGATACCTGCCTAATTGTGACTCTAATTTCAGTGACCTTCAATTAAAAGGGAGAAAAATAAAGTCAACAAGTATTTTTTAACAATCTGAATCTATTAGATAGTAGTTCCATATAAGAATTAATCTCCTCAAAATCCGTTCAGTTGTTCTTGGGTATACTATGGGCAACAATTAACAATTAAACAAAACACGTGTACCTATTTTTGATAAGATTACACAAAGAAAAATATTAAAGACGTTTTGGCGTCAATAAATAAAGATTAAAGGAACTAGGCTAAAGAAAGCATCATTAAAACTTTTAGGACTTGTTATATGATCAAATAAATGAGTATCGAATACGTTAGCCTATACCAAATAGAACTTTCTTTATTGTTAAAGTGAATAAAGGCGCAGCACTAGAAAGTTGTTATTGGTTAGTGTGGGTAGGAGATGCTTCTTGGACCCTATTCTCGTATTGTCCGATATGTACTTTAGGTACAGATTTTTACTTTCACTTTCTTAATTACTACTCATAAGCAATTAATTAAAAATTGATTAAAATAAAAAAAATTAATTACGCACCTTACGCAATTGATATACCTATCTAAATATTCAAGGTGATTCGGTAGCAGAAACATAGATATTAAAATATAATATACCATACTATCAGCCCATTAATGCCCCACTGCAGGGGTTTAGGCTTCCCCTCTGGAAAAGGGGGCTTGGAGCTTAATCCACCACACTGCTCCAGTACGGGTTGGTGGATTTTAACGACTGCCATTTATTGATGGATGAATGTGATCTCTGAGGCACGGAGTCAGTGATAGTCATGTAGGTACATAAGTTAAAAAACTCATTGGTACATGCTCTGGGATTCGAACCACGGTCTTCTAAACAAGACGCGGCCTCGCTACCACTCGACTATGACTATCTGGCAATATTATAATGCCGACTTTGAATTATCAAGATAAAAATATATATGTAGTTCTTAATTAAAGAAATACAATTATATAATTTTGTCAATAAAGTCCACTTGAAACATAAAGCTTCTAATTGTACAGGCCGCGCGCTCTTTGACAGAGACATAATATCGGTAGCTCGATCCAACTACTCATCTCATACATGTCTTTTTCATGTACTATGGCGTCGCGCCGGCGAGATACTAGCAGCTGTTATGATGATTCGCATTTTTTTTTCGCCTTGCGATCCCCACGTGTCCGTCTTCACCCCCGCACAATCGAGTCAGCTTCGTTTCATACTCAAAACAGACACCGCACTCTCTATTGTATTATTCCTGCTCTCAACTTTATTAGTCTATAGTCTACGATTAGAATTTATTTCATTAATAACGTATATAATTCTTTAATCAGTTCACAGACTATTTAATATTCAAAAAAATATTGCATATACACACAAGTCACGTTAACTTTTAGCAATATCTCGCACATTTTTTGCTATAGGTTTAGTAATGCAGTTTCATTTACATAATCATTTCATAATCAGACATATGAGAAACGTCGCGTCGCATTGAAATGGTGTGGTTCATTTTCCTTTTGCAGATAATTGCATTTTTTAATAAGTATCCTCGAAAATAGAAGGCTTATGATTTAAACTATGTTTATATAAATAAATTCATTTAATAACAATAATAATATAATAATACATGGGACTTCCCACACAGCGCCATCTAGTCCCAAAGTAAGCAAGTATTATGCTTGTGTTATGGGTTACTAGACAACTGATATACATAATTAAATATTCTTTATAATATATACATATATAAATATTTTTGCGACGATAGCACACACATATAAAAACCAAGACCCGGTACCAGTTTCAATATTCATCATATTAATATTGACCCGACCTGGTATTCGAACCCGGGACCTCCAGCTTCGTAGGCAGGGTCGCTACCCACTAGGCTAAGCAGTCGTCATCGTCATTTGTTTTCTTGTCGAACCTAAACCTTGACGGATATTAACATATGAGTTAAATAAATATTAAATCTGGTTAAAAAAAATATCCAAATAATAATAATATCTGGGACATTTCACACAGCCCTATCTAGTCCCAAACTAAGTAAAGCTTGTATTATGGGTACCAGACAATTGATATACATATCTACTTAAATATAATAATAATAACGTATACATCACAACAAAGTCTAGTAAATAATAATTCAAATCAAGTCAAAGTAATAATTAACCGAACGAAAACAAACCCCATAATTAAAATAAACCCTATAATTTTTACCACACACATATTTTGTAATTTTGGATTGTCTCCGCCTGCAACACATACCATAAATAACATTCTAGTCAAATTTACATGATATTGCATTTTATTTACATTCTATTTTTTACTCGGTTGAGTTTGTTAATTTTTTTTTGTATTACTGTTTCCGTTTTACTAAACTAAAAAACTGAAGTTCTCTAGTGTAACCAAGTAAGTAAGTCGAAGCCAAGTAAAAACTCGACTTAAAGTTAGACTATAGATAAACGTGATTCTTCCAAAGATATGTGCACTAATACCCACAGCAAAATGATCCTGTGTGGTAAGTCAATGTATGTTGTACTTTGGTATGTAGTGTGTGTTAAAATGGTAACATAAAAAAGGTTACAGGTAATATACCGATAGCAGCGAACCTGTTTCAAATTTATAGGGCCATGTGGCCGTGGTTCGAATCCAGGCGTACACCAATGAGTTTTCTGATTTAAGTACATAACCATCACTGACTCCTTGCCTCGGAGAGCACGTTAAGCAGTCGGTCCCGGTTGCGGTCAATAGATGGCGGTCGTTACAATCCACTTACCCGCATGGGAGCAGTGTAGTAGATTTAAGTTCCAAACCCCTTGGAAAGCCCTAAGCCCCTGCAGTGGAGTATAATGGGCTGATGGAGTGGAATGGAATATATGTATATAATACACATAATATAATTAACACTTTTTAGTTACCATTATATAGGTGTTGGACTGAATGTAGTCTAAACTTATAATATGTAGAGTAGAGCTTACCGAATTAAACAAAAAGCTTCAAGTGAGCGGATGTCGCAAACTAACGGTTACCGAGAAAAACATGTTTAAAATTCTATTTTTATTTTCATTATTTTTTTAACTTTCTTTTAGTTCGGTAAGCTCTACTCTGCACACTGTATAAGTTTAGACTACCTATATAATAATATATAATAACCTATATAACACCTATAAAATGGTAGCTTAAAAGTGTCATTTATATTATGGTATATATATAATATTATATACGCTCTATAAATTTGGATTACGTTCAACCGAACACCACGTATATTTGGAATTGGCTTATTATAATATATTTTTTTAATTATCTCTCTTTTTTGATTCTATACTTAATAATATTATGCTACCCTATGTCACTCCCACAATTAAGACAAAGCTTACAACACAACATATTTAAAATCCATCAAGCCATTTAGATTACAGGGCGTGTCAAAGAAATAGACATAGAAACATACCTACTACATACAACATACGCTCGAAAACAGTACCCTCCGCAGTCATGGAGAAAAGAAAATTTTTTTTAAATATTTATTGCATTTGCTATAACTAGGTTTCTATTTTGTAAGATCATTAGCGTTTCTCATCGAAAACTTAATTTACTACAATTTGTTCGTTGTCGGATTTAATTTTTAATCAATTTTTTTTTTAGTTTAAAATGAAGACTTTCGTAAGCTTTATATATTTTTTTCTCAACCTTAGAAATGTACGTTATTATATTATATGCGTTTATTTTTTTTTTTAACCAAAATAAAATTATAGTCAAGTTGTCAAAAAAATATTACAAACTCTTAAAACTTTTTGCGTTATTTTTGCTAAATAAATGTTTTTTTTCGCACGTTAACAATAGTTTAGTTGATACACTAAATCGATTTGTATAAAAAACACTTACGTCACAGTCATTTAAATAATCCTCTTTACCTAAGCTGCAAAAATATACAGTCATATTAAGTAATAATTCTTTTCACCAAAATATTGACCCACGCACAAACTTTCTCAAATTTCGTCTCACAGATCTGCAGTCCAGCCGATGATGGCACTGTATCATGTACTGAATTCATCGACATCTTGTTGTTACATCGTCGCGTACGCATGTACAATACAACGTAAATAGTACTGAGTGAAGATAGACGTGTACTAATTTATCTTCCGCGTCATTAGATTAGTGATGTCTTAGCTAGACCATCGATGTATCGATTAAGGATCACAAATGGATATTAAATTTACTATGATGTAAATACGTCTTCATTTTTATTCATTTTGAAATCTTAGGTAATTACTACGCTTTATTTTAATAATTATTACGTATTTACTATTTATATTTATTTTATTCAATATAATTTTTTGTATACGTTCAAACAGATATTCCTATTACAAATCTACTCTAAATTCTATTTGCGACGTATAATTTTATTACTGACTATTAGTATGTCACGGTATTATGGTTAAAGTAGTAATTCTATATATCTAGAAAATGTAATGGCATAAAGCACTTTTGTAATATTTTAATTGTTTTTTTGAAAATTAACCAACTATAAAAAGTTTTGGACATCAATTCTACTAGTAATATAGGAGAAAGTATTTTTTAGATGCAGGTATACGCAAAATAACTGTGTAAAAGTTGTACTTTCATCAAGGCATTAATGTAAATATAAATGATCGAGTATAGAACAAGAAATATCGAAAAAGATTTTTTTTGACATGTGGCATAATTTACTGTCTAAATAACGATTAATATTTATCTGTTGCCTTCACAGCGTGCGCGGAAATTGGCTTACTAATGTAAAGTTGAAGGTCGATTTGACTGCGGCTGTTGATCTAAATAATTTGTGCTGCCCACCTATAAGATGCGTGTTGGAGATATTTTTGTTGCTCAATCTACAATCATGGATGTACATAAAGACACCGTCGTGACAGCAAAATATATTAACTGAAAAAAATTGCCACAGACGAAATATATTTTCCTACACCATTTAATGTTTTGGCATATTCATATGAAGTAGAATATGACGCGACACGTATGAATTTGTAAAAAACGTTGATGATTTTCACATACGATAAATTATTGGATTTTTTTTCAAATCGGTGTAAGAATAAAAGCAAAAATCTACTATAATTTTTACTGTCCACCTCGAATGCGAAATGAAGAAAAATGTTTCGACAATAACAAATATTAATTCTGTAAGTGTATTCTCGACGAAAGGTGAATTTTAAATTCTTTTTTTTTCATTTGTCGCTATTGAGGAATCATAAATAGTCGACTATCGTTAATACATCGACAATCGATATTTTTATTTTACACTAAATCACTAGAAAATGCGTACGTGCAAACTTGCACGTGTATGCACCGCAAACGCAACAAACGCAATGACTATCACTGACTCTGTGCCTCGGACATCACGTTCAGCCATCAATAAATGGTAGTAGTTAAAATCCACTAAACCGTCCTGGTGCAGTGTGGTGGATTAAGCTCCAAACCTCCTTAACTCGAGGGGAGCCCTGAATCCTTGCAGTGGGGCATTAATGGGCTGATGGTAGCTAATAAAACATTAAAGCATTAAAATATTACATAAAATCCATGTGATTATAATAATCAAATGAAATTGTATTTTCTGTCCGTTTCTATATGACATTCCGTAAAAACTAAACTACTTATAAAGGGATTCTCAATACAGTACAGCTCAAATCCCAGAAGTATATGTATCTCACCATATAAGGTCAAAAATGTAAGAAATACTAGTCCACTGACTAAGTGTGATTTGTTTGAAATAACTACGAAACTGTTATTTTTTTATAATCCGCTGAAAGTCGCGTTTGAAAGCTTACATATCTTAAATAAGTGCTTGACACGCGTCAACTTAGCATTTCGTAGCTTCTACTACAATCAGCAATCGCATAAAACGTGTTGGTGAAATATAGCCTTATACACATATATACAATACAATTACATAGACTTTTGACACCATTTTCGAAATAATCTCTAGAAGGAATATCTCAAAAAATTGTCCACTTATGTTGTTTAAAATAGTTTTGGTTAAAGCTTTGTCAAGGGTCACTTTTTTAATTAATTAAGGTTTTTCAAAACCATAGTTTAAAAATTAAAGTGGAATACATTGTTAACGACTTTAAAAGCTTCATATCCCACGAAATATACATCTAATTAAAAAAAACTAACTACTAACTAACTAACTAACGGATCTCCCTTGCATACTACAATAGAAGGGATGCGAGAAAAAAATCCATCCCTTGCTTTGGTTCAATGTATCAACAGCCAGCCACGCCTTCTGTAAATTCTGTTTAATTTTCATGATTTGTCTACAGGACCTCATGGTGGTCTATAATAATAATAATATCTGGGCCATCCCACGCAGCGTCATCTAGTCCCAAAGTAAGCAAGTATTATGCTTGTATTAAGAGTTACTAGACAACTGATATGTATGGGTACTTAAATATATTTTTTTTAATAGTATATACATATATAGATACTTTTACACCCAGATTCAAATTTAATAGACATGTGTTATATAGGACAATGTGTCTATTTATCATCAGGGTTGATGGGAAAACGTCGGAGGAAGCGTGTGACATTCAGACAGCCCGATAGGGCGATAATATGAGGGTTCTGTTTTTGTTATTTGTCTGTGGAACTCTAAATTCATTGAATAACTGAAGTTGCTATAGCAAGAAAGAGAACTGCTATTGGGTCGTTATGAATGTTCACACAAATGTGCAAAAATTATGTTCGCCAGTCTTTATAAGAATATATTTAATATTTATTTAACAATGACATTAAAGAATTCTTAATTTTATCAAGCGCTTTTACAGCTAAATGAAGGGCCAAGAAACAAACGAAAATAATCTTAATTACTGAAAATATAATAATAATAATAACACACACAATCACAACAACGTCTAGGTCCCAAACTAAGCATTAGCTTGTATTTCGGGTACCTAGCGAAGACAACACATACGATCATATGTTCAAAGAATTATTTTATATTGACGAATTTGGTATACCTACAGATTTAAATTTTAATTTTGTAACCTTTCACGTTTGGCAAGCAAAAATAACGTAGTTTTATTCCATTTGTTTGCATAGGATCATAGAAAAATAATCTTTGTGTTTGTGGGTAAGCATAGAGGATGGAACCCTCTCTTACATATCGACACATGAATGCAAAAACATTGTAAGTCAAAATACAACTATATGCATATTTAGAACTTCACAACAAGGCTAACAACGTGACCTATTAATTTATGTTTTCTTACGAATTACACAAAAAATAAGTGCTATCAAAAATCAGTACAAGACAATCTTTGATCCAAAATGTGTTACAATGTTTTTGAATTAATGTGCCGATATTGTATGAAGATGATCGTCATCATCAGAAATCAAAAGTGTTAGAATTGTCATGTTAGTGTGGCATGTTTACCCTCGAATGCGATCAGATGTGCCTATTTGAATACAAATACTTAGGTTTAACAATGGTTTTTTTTATTTAATTGTGTGGCAATAATAGTTACATGCAAAATTAAATTAGATATATTTTGCGAAAATCTACAAATCTTACTGTGTCTATAATAACAGATAGTTTGCATCGATATGAAACCTGTGACGTTCCTTTCCATACAAATGAGTCAACATAATATTTCAAGACTATTTATTTCAAAATAATTTGTTAAATAAACGGTTCTATCCCTTTTATTTAAGCACGTTTCTTTGTATCGTGACGACGGTAGCTTGAAAGAGTAACAATAGGTACTACAAAAGAAAAAATATACCGCGGTCAAGTCGATTTTTGTCTGTAGGTCCGTGTGTTGCAACAGTTGCAATGATTTACAAACGCTGCTGTCTTTATTTACTCTATGGATTTAAAAAGGGAATGGAGAAATGGCGACGATGGTTTTCTCTATTGCGTAGCTTTCTTCGGAAAGTTTTAAATATATGAAAATTTATGCTATGTGGTTAGGGAGTTTAGTATAATATAACCCAAAAAATTCTTTCTTAAACTGAAACCCAATTCATGGGAAAATCTGGCTCATGAAATATTCAAAGACTCTAAAATTAATTTTCATTACTCATACTCGGAAAGTACCTGGTCAGAGGGATGAAAGTAGTACGTTTCGTCCCTGGAAAACGATTTTCCCTGCTGTCAGAAAAATATAAAAAAAACTATGCAAGCCATGTCCCAACTTTTTATACAACTTTGTGGAATCGTGGCGTAAAATTTTAATAAAAAAATATTCTAATAAAAAATATAATAATAGTATGATTTCATACTTATAATTCACTTTTAACTAAATTAACATTTAATTTATATAGATTTTACTTAAATATTTACCATCATCAATGACAAAAAATATTGGCTGGATATAATGCCACAGAAAAAAAAAAACATAAAAAGGTGAGAAAGCGGCAATTCCATCTTCAGTTGTTTTGTCAGGTGCTGATTAGTTACATAGACAGATATTTCTATAAAATGAGTTCATCAGAATCAGATATGGATTTAAAGCTTTTTATACTTTCCTTATATTCGTAATGAAAAGCAGTGTTTACCTCAGGCGAAAGACCTATTTAGGCACTCGAACTATTGGCGCCCTCGCTACGCTTGTGCACCAAACCATCTCCTGTCTAAATAGGTCCCTTTCACCCCTTGTGTAACAATCTACTATTTTTCATTTTCTTCATACAAAAAATATCAAAATTACAAAGCGTATAAATCTTTTGAAATAAACAATGGATTTTATTCGTATGGATATTATTATCAATAATTTAGTTTTAGTTTATTGATTTCACTTTTTTATCGTAGTCAATTTTAATCTTTTAAATGTCTGTTTTTACTTTGACAAAAATCTTAAATTATTCACGATAACTTTTTGTAGCGAGTTCTCCTTTAAAAAAAAAATATTTTTAAGTCTGCCATCCTACTCACATTTAGAGCATGAACATGAATAATTCTAAACGATAAATTATACGTTTATTTACGTATTGTTCGTTTGAAAGTTGACTTAAGTAAGTACATTGCGCTTTAATTAAAATTTTCATCAATAATTGCTATTTAAAACAATTGATGGCAAAAAATATTTTAAAATATGACTTTGGACTTTTTATTATAAAATCGTCGATTCGTTATTACTGTCGATGTACAGTGGGCGTACTATGAGTCCTTAACGCGGTGCCGAAGTAGCGCCGAATACGCTCCGTTTCAAAAATCGGTACTCTGACTGACAGCTCTAGCGATCGTCAAACGGAAATGAAAAGGTTTCGCCGCGACGTTGCTTTGGATCTCGTGACGCACTTCGTGCGAGCGTTTTGTATGGGGATCGATTTATTCGTACTCTGACTAATTATGCAAGTTCGCCGAAGTGTCAAAATTGACGTTGTTAGCGATTGTGAAACGTATCTCAAAAAGTTAATATTTTAGTTGGTTTTAGTAGTTCGTTTGTTCGTTTTAACTATTTTCTCTCAACAATTTCCCAAAATTACAATGGCACATCTAATTATAATGAAAGATTTATTGAATATGGCACATCAACATGATGTTCGCCAACGAAGGCAACAATGAGAATCGGGAAGAATTGCACAGTCTGCCTTTACGATACCCGACGCCGAATTCACAAATAATTATAGGCCGTCGAAGGCAGTTGTTTACAACCTTATGATGGAATCACGTCCATTTCTAACAAAAGGCAGCTTACCGATTGAGTTAAAGGTTAGTAGGGACCTAACCTAAAAGTAGGTACCTCGAATATAATTACAGCTAATGTTTTATGTATCAATACTTTTATCTGTCGTAGGTTCTTGCAGACCTATCATTTTATGCTAATAGATCATATCAACGAAACGTTGGACTTGGTCATTGTTTGGCACAGCAGACGTTTCCCCGTGTTTTGCGAGAAGTGACATTAGCATTAAACTCAATGTTTATGAGGAACAAATATATAAAATTTCCACAAACATTAGAGGAAAGGAACATTATCAGACAGACAGAGGTGACACATTAATTATTTTAACATTATTAGGCCGTCTCAAACATGACAAAATGATACAAACAAAAATGTCCTCAGATTTTCACCAGTTGTTGTAAAAATCATGCTGCACAAGTTAATACAACTTTAACCTCCATGCATTTTACAATGGATTGGAGGAATATTCTTCCAGAACAATTTTCAATGTACCTACTATTGTGTACAAGTGTAATATTTAAGCGTATATTGTTTTTGTTTAGTTTTAGATCAAAATTTGGCATACCTGATGTTATTGGGTGCATGGAACACATGTCGCAGTAATTCACATGAAGAGCGTTATAACAATAGGAAAAGATATCTTAAAATATAATAATAATATAAATGTGCAAATAGTATGTGATATTTAATAATCAATAAAACAACATCAATTATTATGTATATGTTTATTATTTTTATTATGACTGAGAGGAACAAACAAAGATATGGTGTCAATCTCTATAACAAACGTAAATATGAAATTAAATATTTTTTTTACTTCTTTTATGCTGTTTTATCATAGTTTAGTAATTTATTTATTTATATTAAGGAGAACCAACAGTAACATACAAATGAAAATAATTAGCAGTGAGTAGTTAACAGTCAACCATTTACAGGTTCCCAGTTCCCACTGATAGAAATATTTATTTTAATATTTTCAGTGTAATGTAGGCTAAATTTTAAAAATACGTGGTAATAATATTGTTCATTTTTTAGTGCTTAAAAGCAAAATAAAGGTATAGGCACTTACCGATAGAAAAAATTGTTTCATTTTCTGTTGATTTTGAGGGACTGTGACAGTGGGCATATATTGCAACACAAGCCATTTTTGTGGCGAATTTATTTCGCACGAATTCATTCAATAATTTACTCTTATATTATGAAAAATTTAAATAATTTGATGCAAACGTCCGTCTGACTAGTAAGACTAATGTCACTGAGAAGGGGTACAAGCAGGTTGCAGCAAACCGTCATATATACTTACATCTTTTTACTCACACTTTTACCATGTGGAAAATGAAACAAATACATTTAATGTAAATACAAGAATGCCTTCCATAAGTTTAGTAGTTGTTCTGAGATCGAGGTGCTGTTACGCAATTTTGGGGCCTTGAAACCGCCGCGTGGGTGGAAAACGCCGCGCGGGGACCTTGCCCACTGAAACTTGGATTAAAATTCGCCATCTTACATCAACCAGCTGTAGTATAAGTGGTTAGACGTTAAACGCAGAAGAGGACTTCTAATCAATTCGTACTTTTATAATTAAATCGCATATAAGTTAAATCGGAACGCACCGACTAACAGCTGTTTTACACAGAGTACTTATAGGCGAAGTAATTGTTCTGATGTGAAGTCATATTGCCTGTAGTTTTTCGATACTTGGATAAGTTCTTATAATTTAGAGGAAAAAGGACTTTATCTCTTTAGAATAAGGTATCGATTCCTGTGCAGACCGTCGAAAAGGTTTTCAAACGGCAGTGGTTTGGAAAAGTTTTCAAATGGCGATGTTGAAAGACATCCATAGTACCGTCTTGAAGCACAGCGACTTCCGCGCCATTTCCGAACCATCGCCTTTCCATAGCCAAACGATTCTCGCCGTGTATTTAGTAGAGTAGCCCCACAGGTACCATAACATCGACTGACCGATTGGCCGAGTAGTTTGAGACCCTACCCCCTAACTGCAGAGCCAAAGGTCGCCGGTTTGATTCCCACCAAGGACAAATATTTGTATTCATGAACATGTCTATTCGTCCCGTGTCTGTGTGTAAAGTGTAAAATATATAAATATTATTTTATAAAATATTGTTGTAAATGTAATGTAATGTAATGTAAATGTAATGTAATGTAAAAAATGTAGTTTTGTGTAAAATATACAAATATATATGTAAATATATATTTTACACTCTATTACTACTATTAACACTCAATATATATATATTTTATAAAGAATATGAAAGAATGTATATCATTTGTTTAGTATCAATAATACAAGCATAATATTTACTTATTTTAGGACTAGATGCCGCTGTGTGTAATGTCCCAGGTCTTAGATACTATTATCTACCTTTAATTTAAAAAAATAAAAAGAACATCACAACCATAACGTATTGTATTTATGTATTCTGAAATATCACTCAATAATAATAATAACGTATACATCACAACAACGTCTAGGCCCTAAACTAAGCATTAGCTTGTGTTTTAGGTACCAAGCGAAGACGATACATACATATGACAACCAAGGCTCGGTACCAGTATCAATATTCGTCATATAAATACTGACCCGCCCTGGGATTCGAACCTCAAAAAATTTTTTAAGATATTTGATCATGGATCTTACTTGATAGACAAAAAAAGGTCAGGAACCCGTTTTCTACTTGAGACTAGACAAGACTTGTAAGTAAAATTTATTATTGGAATTTATCAAACATTGTGTAGTATTTGATTGGTTACTTTCATTGGCCACAACAGTAAGTTAAATAGAATAAATTACAATCAAGAGGTGTTGAATCCTTTTTTACGTGTAATGGCAGAAATGCCAAGTGAATGGCATTTAATGACGTCACGCGAAATAAACGACGAAAAACTTATCGTTCGTTTTATTCACCCATAGAACCCGGTTGAATTTATTTGTATTTTACATTCATGGTACAAAAAAGCATGTGTTGAAACATGTAAGTAATGGGATATCAGACGTGTTTCGGGTTAATGAGTAAAATTAGAGAAATTATAGCCCACTGGCCATTCGACACCAATTAGCGGGTCAAACGTGCCTCTCTTTCTATCTAATTGCCGTAGAAAGAGCTGAAAGTAAACCTTTTCCAATGTGTTTATTTTAACGTATTGTGTATAAGTGAATCATTCGACGACCGCTTAGCCTAGTGGGCAGCGACCCTGCCTGCGAAGCTGAAGGTCCCGGGTTCGAATCCCAGGTCGGGTCAGTATTTATATGATGAATATTAATACTGGCACCGGGTCTTGGTTGTTATATGTATGTGGTGTCTTCGCTTGGTACCCAAAATACAAGCTAATGCTTAGTTTGAGGCCAAGACGTTGTTGTGATTGTGTGTGTTATTATTGTTATTATTATTTCCGCTCGCAGGTGTCCCGCAGTGCTCGATTTTAGGATATTTTATAATTTTTATAATCTATAAGTTAATGAAACGTAAAAGCTTGCCAACTGGAATTGTAGCTACTCATCATTAATTAATAATGACGAGTTTTAGATTTTTTGGATTTTCACATTTTAAGGGGAGAAACGGGGGATAAAGTTTTTATGGGAGCATCAATATTTGTAATAAACATGTTTACTTGTTCCGTGTCGAGATGTAAAAGTACCTATCCATTTAAGCATATATTATGAAATAAAGAATATAAGCATAATATTTGCTTACTTTGGGACTAGATGACGCTGTGTGGGATATCCCAGATATTATTATTAGTTTTTTTAAAGTAGCAACTTGAAAATTAAAATTGTAGCTACTCATTATAATTATTGTTATGTAAGACCTACAATTATTATCAAACATAAAGCCTGCTCCACACATTGGTCCGAGCCAAGGCAGGCCGACCACCACGCACGTTGGTGCAACCAACGTGTGAAGTAGCCTTATGCGAACGACATGATGACAATCATAAACAGTCACTAACAGTAACCCTATATAGTTTGTGCTAACAGTCACTAATATGCATTTGATAGACGTGTGCGCGATACAAAATTTGTTGGCGGCGGCGGCGTACAATTGGCGCGAAATCATCGTCATATTTTAATGAGGTACAAATGAAAGCCATGAATATATTTTGTGTTGAAATTAAATAAATTTATAATTGATGGCCATTGAGAGCAACGTACGTATGCCACGCTCCCTTAACATCTCTCTATCTATATTTGTTTCTGTATCAAACGGAAACCTAAAGGGCACGTAAGAAAAAGGTAAATAAACACAAATGAGAACTGATTCATTCAATTTGGGTGACCATTTGTTACTGATCGTGTCACAAGTAAGCCCAATAAAGGCGGCCGAGGCGCATTCAATAAATACTTGTTCCCACCTTTACGGCTATGTACCTTCCGTTTATTTATTTTTCTTTTTTTGAGAGTTTTTTGCGAACAATGCGAATCAGGTTTGCTTTGAATATTATTTCTTTTTAGAATAATAATATACCTACCTGGGACATCTAACACATGCCATCTAGGCCCAAACTAGGCGGCAACTGCTTAGGATACCTACTAGACGACTGATATGCGCTTACATTATTTTCTAATAATATTTTATACGCTGACACGGAACAATGTTCACGCACACCACTATTTGTTCTGGGAGGGAATCGAACCGAAGAACTTTGATTCTGCAATTAGTGTCTGTAACTACTCAAATCCTATATCCTATTGCGTCTAATGGTACATTAAAGCACATTCTAAAATCCTTCCTATCTATCAACAAATCAAGTTAGGAAGATTTAGGAAGTTATGTTCATTTCAAAAATGTCATTGTAAGAAAAAAATTATATTCGCATGTCGTTTTCACTTGTGTATGACAGTAGCCGTAAATCACTGTATTGCGTACTGTATATAAATATTAAAAAAAAATATTTTTTTTAATATTTGCATTATTAAATAAATTTCCCGCAATAACTGCAAAATTACAGTTTAGGAATAGGTTTAATCCACTTTATTTTAAGAGTTGGAGCTTACACAATCCAGATGGCTATTACAGCGTACCCGTCCACGCTTGATTGTGACTAATAGTGTCTTGGTTGTTTCTACTACGTATTGAAATTGTGAGGGTAGGTTTAAAACCCTCCGGCCGGCTTTAAAAGCTTTAGTAGAAAGAGCTGAAAGTAAACTTTCTCACATCTGTTTATTTAACTTATAGATGAATCAACTCCGCTTACAGGTGTCCCGCAGAACTCGATTCTAGGCCCTTTTCTATTTTTATGAATTTCATGATCTATACCTTAATGATGTTACCTTTCTTTGCACAGATTGTATGTAACATTGTATTGTGATAACATTTCTTTAATTTTTAAAGTTGCCAAATCTAAAATTCATTCCGACGTCAGCGTACGATTCAGCGCACTTGAACAAATATTGCCATGGTCTAATATAAATAATTATGTTACTATGAAAAATGTAAACGAATATCATTTTTTTCCATTCCATTCCATCAGCCCATCATACTCCAGTGTAGGGGATAAGACCTCTCCCAGGATGAGGGGGCTTTTGGAGCTTAAATCCACTACGCTGCTCCAGTGCGGATTGTAACGACTGCTATCTATTCACAGCAACCGGGACCGACTGGTTAACGTGATCTCCGAAATATGGAGTCAGTGATAGTTATGTACTTAAGTCAGAAAATTTCATTGGTACCCGCCCGGATTAGAACCACAGCTTCACGGCTTTACTTTGAAACAGGTTTGCTGCGCTTGGGCTATAATTTTTCAAAATTGATTATTTTATTTTTATAAGTAAATATATACTAATATTAACATCTAAATTTAGTCTTAATCTGTTACTTAATTCAAAAAAGAGCTAAATGTATTGCATTCGTTCTGTCAAATGTAAAAGAAGTCAGGACTGATTTGTGTTTGTACTGTGAAGCGAATTTCAACTGCTTATACTGTTAGGAAAGTCAGAAAACTGGCGAGTGTAATTCAATGGTGGCTGTGCGGGTGAGGCGACTGAGACTAAGCCTCACTTAAATTAACCGATTACAACAAACTAATAAACATTTTATCTAACATTATTTTTTATTGTTGCTACCTAATTGCTACCTAATTGTTGTAAAACGAGGGCTTCGGAATAAATTTTAAAACCAATGGTAACCATTTCATTTAAATGAGGTTAAGTTTCACTTGCCTCACCCGTAAAGCCGACATTGAAGGCGTCCGTGAAGTTAGACAATCTTGGCAACCGACTATAGCAGCGCGTGATTTGAGTACGAGTACAAAAGACGTAATTATATACTTTTAGGGGCGCCCATGAGTCAACTTCGAAAATACAAAAAAAAAAATTATTAGGCAAAATGTAGACGGGTAATTAAAAATATTAATTGGCGAAGTTTTTTAACAATTATAATACACGAATTCTCTTGATTTCAGCAAGTTGTTGAAAGCTCGGAATTGTGTTTAATGAGAAAATCTTGATAAAACGTGTTTTAGAATCAGCTAACTTTTTAAAAATAGATACAATAATTAATAGCAATAATAGCATAGCGTGATTTTAAAAAAAGCTAAATTTTACAGAAAAATTTCATCATACAGTAGGGTGGAATCATTTGCCATTCAAGTTAGCCAATAACATTGAATCATTATCAAATAATGTAGCAACGAATAACATAGAACACCTGTGCGAAAGTGTTGAGTGCTGGAACATTTGATTATATAATGTCTAGATCGAGAGTCGGCGTCAAAAAACGTAGATAAAAATATCACCTAACTGTTCGGTTATAATTGGAGCGCACAGAGACGGTTTGCACTTGGTTAGTATATCGCAGCGAAAGTATGTGCTCTGTTGAGTCACACACATAAGTATATGAAAGCTGCATTTTTATTGACCTTGCATAGCAAGGATCCATCCAGGCCTTACACAATCAAAGATTGAAACCTATTATGGCTGAATTTCGACTGAAACGTTACACCGTCGACACCCTAGTAAAAACATCCCTCGGTTATATGCCTTTAGAATATTTTCCCCTTGGCACGTATTGTGAACCAGAAGTTTTAAGAAATTTTATTTTTTGAATGAAAATGATAAAGTCAAAATTTTGTGTATAATAGTGGCCCTCAACATGATCGAGGTAAAAAAATTGCGTCTTCGTTTTAAATTCGAATGTATTGCGATGCCTTTTCGATGCAACATTTCACGTTAATTTAAATAAACAATTTAATTTTTTTTATGAGATCCTATTAAAAATTGTTTTTTAATGATAACGAACTTTCGAAATTATTACAATTTCAACATGAAATAAAATGGCTATTGATTACCATGGAAATATAGAAAATATATTTATTGAATATACTACACCAAAAACCTCATTACTATATTAATAATACAGAAATTGTCATATTTTACTTGAAAATCGGCCATTACACGCAATTTCCCGCAAAAGGGAGGCTAAAGAAACGGATATTATCTTATTTTCCGGGACGCTGTTATTTAAAACAAAGGTTTTGGATAATTTAACAGCTTAAAGCTCTTATAGTTACGCCAGTAATTCGGTTGTGAGGCCAAAGCTTAGTTTTATTTAAAGGCAAAAGTCAAAAATATTTTGCTCAATATAAGACACCCACTTATTGAAAGTAAAAATAAATTGTTTACGTATATATATCGTACAACGTGCATTTAAAAGGTTTTAAAAATCACAACTAAATAAAAGACATGTCCAACTGTTAAAAACATGTCTTATATTCTGAGGCCGGTGATTTTTTTTTTAATGGTACCATAATATTTTTTGATTGTTCAGTTCACAAAAATAAACTTTGCTCCGTTGATATATGAGAATTCGGTAGATTTTTTCTACTAAAACCGTAAGCATTACTAAACAGTACTTAACAGTAGTATACTGGAATGTTGGATTTTGAACCCACTAAATAAGTAATTTATAGTATAATGGCGACATGTATGTATGTATAATGTAGTAGATTATTAATAATAGGAGTGTGTAGTGGCAAATTTCCATACAAAGGGCGTTAGCGGTTACACCTTGTTAAACCTTAACCGATTGGCGCAATAAAATTATATGGTATTCAGATCAACGAAAACTAGGTTTACTCTTTTAACGTTTTTAATTTTTTAAATATTTTGATGCGTCACAAAAAAAAAAACATAAATACGCAGGGTTTGTTTTTCGATTTTTTTTCATTTTACTCAACACATTATGAAAATACAATTCGTTTCATGTTTAAATGTTGTGAAAAATAAATAAAAAATCCTTCGCATTTAAGTTTTTTTTTTTGCTTATGATGTATCAAAATATTTAAAAAGTTAAAAACGTATAAACCTAATTTTTGTTGATCTGAAACCTGAATACTATGTATTTTTTGCACCAATCGGTTAAGGTTTAATAGGGTGCAACCGTTATCGCCGTTTGTATGGAAATTTGGCATTACACATTTTTCTTAAAGCTCCACCTCATTAAATACTATATGATCTTGTCTTTTATTGAGGAAATATTTTTTACAGCGCGTAAAAGAAAAATGCTTGAGTACATCACAAGCGCTCTTTGCATTGCTTGGCTCATTTAAATGAACTCGGTAGTGAAATGTACCTTATTCTTTTCATATGTTCGATCGAGCTTGCATGATTTATGCGTGCTTATGCTTGCGTGGTTCATGTTTTCTACAGTTTCTACAATTACGAAAGTTACGCAAGAACTCTAAATATTTTGCGGAATAAAAAGGATAAACGGTTCAGCCGTTCCGTTCCGGAGATCAGTCCGAACAAACAGACAGACAGGCTCGATTTTATATCGATATATGGATTCGCAACATGTGGGTAAACAATTTCAATGTTAATTAATAATATATATATAAATTGTAATTAACACGTGGCCTGCTAAACCTGTCACACTGCTAAAGACAGTTCGACAGGCTAGACATATGTCAATACAATATTTTACACGCCTTACGGTCACAAACATACCTATCTACGTGTATTTTGAAGAGGGTATCATCGAACGATAAAAATATATTTTGAATCATGTATATGTATAAAGCCGAAGGTCTGTAGATAAAACACATTTCCCAGCAAAAACAACGACAATTTGCGTCATGTACAACAGAAACGTCATTACAATGGGCGAAAGATAAAATAAAATATTAATGTAATTAATAGATAAAATAGATAAAAGTAAGTACAAATATAGTAATTTTTTTAACGGCAAATAAACTACTGTAACGTGAACTAATTATATGTATTATCTATATTAATAAAATTGGAGTGTCTGTCTGTCTGTTCCGGCTAATCTCCGAAACGGCTAAACCGAATACAATGAAACTTTGCAGACGTGCAGAGGGCATTACCGCGGGTAACATAGGGTACTTTTTATCTGTCTGTCTGTCCATCTGTCTGTCTGTTTGAGCTGATCTCAGAAACGGCTGAACCGATTTCAATAAAACTTGGCAGACGTGCAGAGGGTGTTATCATGGGTGACATAGGCTGCTTTTTGTTTTTCTGTCTGTTCGTCTGTCTGTCTATTCGAGCTGATCTCCGAAACGACTGTACCGATTTCAATAAAACTTCGCAGACGTGCAGAGGGCGTTATCGGGGGTGACAAAGGCAATTTTTTGTCAATCTCAGACTTATCGTGTTGGTACTCAAACTTGATGTTTTGACGAGATCTATGTGACCACGTGACCAAATATTTAAATGCTTATTTTTTCGAAACCATCAATCTCAGACCTATCGTGTTGGTACTCAAACTTGATGTTTTGACAAGATCTATGTGACCATGTGACCAAATATTTAAATGCTTATTTTTTCGAAACCATCAATCTCAGACCTATCGTGTTGGTACTCAAACTTGATGTTTTGACGAGATCTATGTGACCACGTGACCAAATATTTAAATGCTTATTTTTTCGAAACCATCAATCTCAGACCTATCGTGTTGGTACTCAAACTTGATGTTTTGACAAGATCTATGTGACCATGTGACCAAATATTTAAATGCTTATATTTTCAAAACCATCAATCGCAGACCTATCGTGTTGGTACTCAAACTTGATGTTTTGACGAGATCTATTTGACCACGTGACCACATTTTTAAAAACTTACATTTTCGAAACTATCAATCGCAGACCTATCGTGTTGGTACTCAAACTTGATGGTTTGACGAGATCTATGTGACAACGTGACCAAATATTTCAATGCTTATATTTTCAAAACCATCAATCGCAGACCTATCGTGTTGGTACTCAAACTTGATGTTTTGACGAGATCTATGTGACCACGTGACCAAATTTTTAAAAGCTTATATTTTCGAGACTATCAATCGCAGACCTATCGTGTCGGTACTCAAACATGATGTTTTGACGAAATCTATGTGACAACGTGACCAAATATTTCAATGCTTATATTTTCAAAACCATCAATCGCAGACCTATCGTGTTGGTACTCAAACTTGATGTTTTGACGAGATCTATGTGACCACGTGACCAAATTTTTAAAAGCTTATATTTTCGAGACTATCAATCGCAGACCTATCGTGTCGGTACTCAAACATGATGTTTTGACGAAATCTATGTGACCACGTGACCAAATTTTTAAAAGCTTATATTTTCGAGACTATCAATCGCAGACCTATCGTGTCGGTACTCAAACATGATGTTTTGACGAAATCTATGTGACCATGTCATATTACCTAATTTCATAAAAATTTCATAAGATTTCTTAGGCAGTTAAATTTCAGAACGTTCTAGAAAGTGTTACAATGTTCTAGAGCGTCGCGTTTCTTTAACTTTCCCAGTACAACTGTGCTCAACGCGAGCGAAGCCCGCGGGCGGAAAGCTAGTTAATAATAAAATTACACTTGAGACATCCCACAGAGCGCCATCTAGTTCCAAAACTAAGCAAAGCTTGTATTATGGGTACCATTCAACTGATATACATACTTAAATATTCTTTATAACATATAGATATTTAACACCCATACACAGAATAAATAGACATCTTCATACATACAAATATTTGTCCCGGGCGGGAACCGAACCGGCGATCCTTGCCTTCACAGTTAGGATCTCTAACCACACGGCCAATTGGTCAGTCAGTTATAAATTAGATTAATTTCCGAATGATTTCAGGACGAAAAGCTTCGAAATGGTTCGTTTAAAATCAAAAAGAGAATGAAAAGAGCTTGTAAAATTATAGGAAAACTGATAAGTTTTAGTTATGACCAGGGTAACGTGCCACGGTATATCTTCAAGTTGTACGATATAAGTAAAAGAAAAATTACCTTTGACGTAAGAAGTACAGTATGTAAATCGGTTTCCCGCTACTCCTTCCTGTGATGAAACTCCAAAACTTCATTGCAATAAACGTAATTATAAAAATAAATAAAATAAAAAATAGCTTCCTAATAAAAAAAAAACATCTGTATGTATTGTTTATATCGATACAAGAAGAGTCAAGAGCGCGAATGTCGTCATGCGTCAACACCTGTCAGTTTTAATTACTTACTTGAAAGATCCTTGCTACTTTCGCATAAAAGTCAACTTGTCAGGGAAAGCGGAAAACGGACGTCTTAAAGTTTCAACACGCCCATCTATCTGTCTATCCACGAGGCCCTCCGTCCGTCTGTCTTATCTGTCCTACCCTCGTAGTTTATTCATTTACCTATACATATAGGTGAGTGTAATGTTGCACAATAGAACGGGCAGAGTTAATGACTAAATCGACGACCGCTTAGTCTAGTGGGTAGCGACCCTACCTACGGGGCTGGAAATCCCGGGTTCGAAGGACGGGTCAGTATCTATATGATGAATATTGATACTGGTACCAGGTCTTGGTTGTTATATGTATGTGGTGTCTTCGCTTAGTACCCAAAACATAAGCTAATGCTTAGTTTGGGGCCTAGACGTTGTTGTGATGTATACGTTATTATTATTATTATGTTATTAGCATAGAGTAAATAAATTTGACAGCAGCGTTAGGTTTTAATAGAGTCAGAAATGTCACTTCGCAGTATCGAAAATGTCAAACGTAATTTCGCGGAGGTAAAGACCGGCGCACAAGAACCTCGCGGACTGAAACTCACCATGTTGCATCAGCTGAGTCAGTAGTTGAGTCTTCAAAAAATTATTGTTTTCCAAAATTCTTTGACACTGACTACCTCGAATGTCTAAATAAAAAATTAGAATTTCCCAACTCGTTTAGAAGTCAAAGTGGTCTAGACTTCGAGAAGTGAATACGACAATGATTCAGATATCAGCAATTGACCGGTTGGTCGAGTGGTTAGAGACACTAACTACAGAACCAAGGGTCGCGGGTTCGATTCCTGCCCGGGACAAATATTTGTGTGCATGAACATGTCTATTTGTTCCGTGTCTGATTGTAAAATATTTATATATGTATATATTATAAGGAATATTTAATTACGTATATCAATTATCTGCTAACCCATAACACAAGCATAGTACTTGCTAACTTTAGGATTAGATGGCGCTGTGTGGGATGTCCCAAGTATTAATGATAAACATTGTTTATACAGGTCAGTATTTATAATATAAATAAATAAATTGAAAACAATTTAAAATGTTGATTTAAGAACATTGAAATTTTAGATAATGGAGTGAGAAGGTTATTAGATACACAATGCAAGCTGAAATTATTTGTTTATGTGCGCTAGATTTTGACTGGCCAGTTGCTACTTAGTAGTAGAGAGGGTTTATCCAACCAACCCGCAGTGGAGCAGCGTGGTGAATTTAAACTCCAAGCCCCCCTCACCCCGGGGGAGGCCTAAGCCCCTACGGTGGGGTAAAAATGGGCTGATGAAGAAGATAGAGAGGGTTTGTTTGGAAATGTAAATAAATCAACTTTATGGCGATTTTGAAAAATTGCGCCTTTTTAATCACATCAACTATGATAGACGTGTGCTACCCGAAGTAAATTCAAAAAAGAAATTAAAGAAATTTTATTAGATAATCATATATATACAATTAATGAATTTTATGAGTTGAGTTTTGAAATTTTTATAAAGTTAATGAATTTTATGCTATGACATATATTTTGTAATGTGTATAAAAAAAATCTTTTCTTTGTAAGTGGCGCTGCTGTGACAAATTGTATTTGAACTCTCTGTGCCTAATGCTTCTAATCGATGCTTTCTTTTCCTGTTTTGCCTTTTTCGTTGATGGCCCACACTCCGGAGAATGTTCGTTAGTTGTGAGTTAATACATGATTATATATTGTAAATGTATTGCATAATTATTGTAAGTCTATTTTTGTAAAATAACTAGATTTTTTATTTTGACATGTTCTATAGAACCGTATATCTACAAATACTACACATATGTATGTTCTCAATGGAATTAAATAAATCTTTGACTTTAATTTTGAAACTTAATTAGTATTATTTTATTAACATAAATATATCCTTTAACTAGCTTTTGTCCGCGTCGCTGATCACCTGAACATCGTACGTCCCATTAACGGAAATAAGTCTTCGCGGTCATTAATTTTGTATCTTGACATGATCTGTTATTTTCCATTCATATCAGCTCATTATGCCCCATTGCAGGGATGAAGCTGTTTGGAGCATAAAATACCACGCTACTCCAGTGCGGATTGATGGATTTTAACGACTGTTACTACCAGTTATCTTCCATACCTTCACCTATTTCGATTTAATATGAACTAATCGATTTTGACTCTAATTTGCACTTATTCCCAGTCGTTACCACTGGTTTTTTTTTGCACTGGTGCAACTAAATGAAGTAAAGAGTGTATATTTAGTATTGTTAGTTTAATTATCTTTCATGTATTTCATTAAAAAAATACCATTGTCAAATTAAGAGCGTCCATATTGCCAGGGGAAACTGTAAAACAAATACTTTTTGAAACTCTCGAAAGAGCCAAGAAGTGAATGGCTTTATTAAATAAATTTAAATTTTTCCAAGTTCATTTCGTAAGTATATTTTATAAATTGGAAAGGGTTTAAAATACACAAAACCTTAAAAACATTATTTAATTAATTACCATGTGCATTGCGATTCGCTTCTTAAAAAAAATATTAAAAAGAAAATTATAATGAATATGAACGGAATGGCGTTCTTGCGATCTCATTACACATTTACATTCGTAAATAGTTTACAATTAACCTTTAAAATATTTTACGTATATCTATAACTAGGCTTCGCCAACCTTAATTTATATTTCGTTAGTTTTGATTTACTTGTTTAGTAGTAATTTTCGAGTAAGATATTTAGAACCCCCTACTGATTTCGGGATCTGAAAACTGAAAAACACAATTTTTTCAGGTCAATTCTTTAATAACCATTAAGATATTAGGCATTCTTTTAATGAATAGTCACACATCACCTACGTGCATTTATGTAGTGAATCTACAAAATTTCTTTTAGATAATATATGTAAGTAAAAAACAAATTCAAACGTACGTTTATGAGTAAGCACGAAACGGCAGGTTTTTCATGGTTTTTTTTAGCGAACTGGCTGCAAACACCATTCACAGAAAAATTACACGTACGAGGTATATACTTTGTACATTTACGAGTGTACAAAAAAATGTCTTAAAATTTATTTTATTAGTACTGAAAAAAAAAATGTGTTCCATACTGAATAAACGCAAAAATGTGGTGCGCAAAATCGTCGTCTACGCATTACAATTTAATGAAAATAACATAAAAATCTGTGAAAATTAAAAGTTTGAGGTGTCATCTCCCAAATACTATTTTTATATTTTATTTTTGTTTGCAAATTTGTTTGTAATAAGATTTCGAAAATTACCTTATTAACCTACGTATGTATATACGCTCGCAGCCTCCAATCGGACTCGAAGGCTTTGTCAATGACAGTTAACTTACACACCTACAACACAAACCTCTGTTTTTTCCACGGAGGATTGAGTTGGTTTATTCATTTTCGCACACACGCTTTCACAAGATGTATCTAATAAAACGATATAAAATTACTTTTTTTAAATTATTTATACAACCTGCCAATATTTTTTTGTTTTGTTCCAAGGACTATATACCTCATTCTCACTTTCTATTGAACACTTCTCATGTTCGTATTTTAATAAAGTCAGAAATGTCACATCACAGTGCCTAACATGTCAAACGCAATTTCGCGGGGGTGAAGACCGGCATACGGGGACCTCGCGGACTGACATTTTCCATCTTACACCAGCTAGCTAGAGTATGAGTGGTTAGACGGTAAACGCAGAAGAGGGCTTCAAGTCAATGTGTACTTTTATGTAATCTAAGATCCCCGCATCCGGACCTATCCTGTGAACCCTTCGTTCTTTTTCCAGACGAAATATTGTTCATGTATTCTAAAATATATTAATAAATATTACTAAGGAGGATTGGCACCCTAAATCCGGTTCAAGCAATTTTTTGAATTAAATTGTTAAACTTGTTTTAACATATAAAATAAAAGTCATTATATTAGAATAATAAAAAAATATTGGATTTAAAAAAATATCCAATAAAGTGGCTAGTTGTTATAAAAATCTAACTTTGTTTACCATTAAAACAATAATTGTTATTATCAATACTTTTGTTGGTGTCGGAATATACCTTGGATGTTACACTTGGAGCATGCAATAACTTTTGCTACGAAAATGTACATGGCAAAAGAGTTGTTCTATGCATTAAAAAAATAATTTAACAATTTTAATTAAAAATAGACCTGGATCGAATTTAGGGGCCAACCCTCCTCTGTAATGTTTAGTAATATGCCATTCCATCCATTCCACCAGCCCATTATGCCCCACTGCAGGGCTTAGACCTCCCCTCCTGATGAGGGGACTTGGAGCTTAATCCACGACGCTGCTCCGGTGCGCGTTGGTGGATATTAACGACTGCCATCTGTTGATGGCACCAGGGACCGACGGCTTAACGTGCTCTCCGAGGCACGGAGTCAATGATAGTTATGTACTTAAGTCAGAAAAAGCTCATTGGTACACGCCCGGTACGCCACGGCCGCATGGCGTTCTGAATTTGAAACAGGTTCCCTGCACTTGGGCTATCACGACTCTCTTTATAAACATTATTTTGTCTGAAAAGAGAATGAGAGTTTACAAAATAGGCCGGGATCTACGTACAATACACTGGCATACCTAAGTCAATAAAAAATTTTGCAACATCAGGATATTTATGCACTGAGTAGACGAGAAATAATGAAATGCATTCATTACGTTTTTTGAAGTGGAAGGTTTTCTAAAAAGAGTTTAATTGTTGTACAGATAAACATATAGCGTTGATTTACATACGGTGTAAATATTTGAATATTTTATAGCTAGTAATATGAACAATAAATATATTTCAATAATTTTCTTTAAGTTACAAGCAATTGGTTAAATCAAACATAGCCGGATTATGTTTGCATTGTATTTCAAACGCACCAGGCACGTGCGTGCTTCCTAAGGGACAACGTTAGAAAAGTAATTTTCTCGAGATTAATCGAGCTATATATGTTTCCACCTGAGAAAATGTCATGCAATCACAAAATCGGTTTCATAAAGGTTAACAATAGTGAAGAATTTTGATAAAATTTCTAACAAAATATTCAGGTACTACAATGGTTAATCCAACACGAGTAGGTAAATTAGCAGATTTAACATTTACTTGATAAAAGTGTTCCGTACATTTATTTAAAATAAGTAAGAAAACCGCGATTTTTCGTTTCAATTATATAGTATGCAATTCGTTTCCAAAGAGAACATAATTAAATATTTGCTTGGTCAGATATATCATAGAGAATTGTAGCGCTGGCTAGTTACAAGCCAGACGTTCGATTAGAATAAGTGTTAGGAACACGAGCCCGGCTGGCTCGGCCCTTTTGTCATTGAAAATGACTATCATATCCATTTCACGGGAGACACATTTTTGGCCATAACTCCGAGGGTATGGGGTCTAGCCAAGATTTTAAGGTTTTAAAAGATTAAGAAATTAGTTGTGCATTGTATGACATCAAAATTTTGGAAATCGGTTAAGTATTTTGTGAAAAAAAATTGGAAAATGTAAAAAAAATCGGGATTTTTTCGGAATTTTTTTTACTAAATCCAAAATATTTCAAGAACGGGGACCGATATCGAAAATAAAAAAAAATTGTATCTTAACCATTAACGTAGCTACGATTTGAGACCAAGTTTTTGGAAATCGGTTGGTAATTGTAAGAGAAATTATTTCCGAAAGATGTGATTTTTTGGTCGATCGCTTGTGTTTGTGGATATAAGTTACTATATTTCAGAGGGTATTCGTCGGATCGCTTCAAAGTGTTATACCAAAGATTAGAAGGCGTCAGTTCGAGACCAAAATTTTGGAAATCGGTTGGAAATCGAACAAGAAATTTGACATCACATCTTAGATTTTATGGACGTTCGGGAACTTGTTAACATTACGGTCATCGCCTTTCGGCCTGTATTCGTTCGAATGCTTCATTATCGAGTTCAGAACGTTTAAGGATATCAGAGGCTGCAGTTTAAAACCTAAATGTTTCAAATATGTTGAACTAGCGACCCGCCCCGGCTTCGCACGGGTAGCAGAGAATTTTTTCGTTGATTTATTTCTGAATTTAAAGAGTTGAAAAGAATAGTGCCACGTTTTCGTGGCAATAAAATAAAGTAATCTGTGAAAATCGGGTT
Organism: Luffia ferchaultella; assembly: GCA_949709985.1. Taxonomy (NCBI): domain Eukaryota; kingdom Metazoa; phylum Arthropoda; class Insecta; order Lepidoptera; family Psychidae; genus Luffia; species Luffia ferchaultella. The sequence continues at coordinate 2,818,072 of OX453262.1, forward strand.
TGGGTAGGTTCATTTTCAATGAAACCGATGGTGGCGGGGACTGCAAGATCTGTGGGTTTACAATAACTGGATATACTATAATGTATAATCGATTTTTACCCATACTGTCGTAACCTTGGCAACATTGTAAAAAAACTAAAGAATTCGATTAAATCCCACGTAAACAGAATATCTTCTTAAGCGTGCTGAAGTCCTGATAAAGCTTAACACACAAAACAAAGTTTGCTTTAAACACTTGTAAACTTTAAATTAGTCTAATTCTCCACTATATCAGCAAAGCAGAAGCTTGGTCATATTAAAATGCTAATTGTATGAAACTTGTGGGCAACGGTCTTTTTGTGGAGATCACATCTGCACTGACCGCGAATTACTTGCTTACTTTTAATTAGTTATTACCATGTCAAAGGAAACAGAATGGAAATCCCTGAATTTTTTTTTTACAACATGTTTTAACATGGATGTACGTATCAAGAAATACCGCGTTGTGGCCACAAAAATGTAAACAAAAATATACACCACTTGCTGTTTTGAAATATTCCCTGTAAAATAAAATTTTATGTGACCTACATGTAAAATTCGTAAGGAAAAAGAAAATGAAGATTGCGAAATGGCATTTCATGCAAATACATAAGGTTGAGTCTGTCATTTTGCTCGGGTTCTCAATCGTTTTGAAATATGACACGCTCCATCTTGGCGATTATTCTATCTAAGGTGTCAAAGAAACATGTCATATTTTTCTAGTGACGTTGTACTGTGTAGATACTGTTTTTTTTAATGAGGACATACAGTGAAATATAAATTTTGAAAGGCGTAGAAGTAATAAGGAACTGAATAAACATCGCGCATGCATGTTTTCTTACATAACTGACTGACTAACTTGAGTGGTTAGAGACTGCGGAGCCGAGGGTCGCGGGTTCGACTCCCGCCCGGGACAAATATTTGTGTGCATGAACATGTCTATTTGTACCGTGTCTGGGTGTAAAAGTATGTATATATTATAGATATGTTGTTGTATATAATGGTGGATTTAAGCTTCAAGCCCCCTCACCCTGGAGGGAGCCTAAGCCCCTGCAGTGGACTATAATAGGCTGATCGAATGGAATTGATAACTAAACATAATTGACTCCAAAGCAAAATCGTTAAATTGATCGTAAATATTTTTATAAAAACAGATTGCATTGCACAAGCAAAACGGCGTTTTTACATATGCACGTTCTGTAAAGTACAAATAATCAGAAAGAGGCCTTACACTATGTCGAATTGGCCTCCTTTGAAGACGGCCACATTCGATTATGTAACGCGATTCCAATGTTTTTTTTTTTATTATTTTAGTGTTGCTAAATTGATATATGCGTAAACATTAACAGATCAAATTTTTCTCATTCGAGACGTGTGTATTATGCACTCTTTTCATATGGAAGGTTTTTGTGAGCGTAGGTATACTGAAGAACATGTCTCGTAAGTTACATCTATGATCTATAAAGTAGGTATTTAATCAATAAATCCCAACGAAAAGACAATTTAATAAGTAGAATTCGTTTTTATCACGTTGTGCTATTGCACTGAAATAAAATACTTTTAAACGAAAGAGGCCGTATATCCGAGAGTCTGACAGCTGACAGTTGACAGGCGCCAGTTGACAGATGAACGCGCGAATTATGCACGGCCACGGCGCGCGCCATCTCGTCACAACTACTAATTAACGCGCGAACGTAATAAATATGTAAAATATATCCGACGCAATGCGAAATTGCGATTCGCGAAATTTTAGCGCATAAATAATATACTTAAATGAACCCGTTTCGCGATGATATTTGAGCCACGAATTGACAAAGAATTCTCTATGTAATATTTAAATAGTTGCCTAATTTTTTCTATTGAAATTGCAATTATTTAAATTTAAATGCAATAGACGCACATATTTATTGTTTAGGTGTTGTTGATAATTGCACAGAATTATTGTTTTCATCGCGTCATTTTATTACATTGAATTGTGGAAATTGCACAATCAAGAACAATTCCAAAAAAATGCAGAAACGTCTGTTATGATTGAAGAGGATATTCTTATCAATACAAAATATATTCACTATTAAAACAAGAATTGGTAATAAAAAATAATGAACCACGCAGTAAAATTTTTTTATTTTAATTTGAAAACAGTTCAAGTAAGACCAATAATGTTTTTTTTTTTTAAATTATTGCCAATATCGATTGCAAATGTTCTTTCGACTACTGTATCTTCAAATCCCTTCTCCGTCTCGACAATACATGAATATTTTAAAAACTGTAATGGAATGGTGGACCAATTTTTAACACATAGTTGTAATATTTTTTTCTCAGGTATATAGACCTATCTATACCTTCCTCTTGAAATAAAAACAAATTAAATCTATGATTTTCGTAGTTATTTTCTCCGATATTTGATTAATAAAATATCCCAGTGTCGAACCTATAGAATGAGTTTTGGAAATTTTCAAATTCAAATTCAAAATTTTTAGGTGAAAAGGTTTTCTCTAAGCGTTTGGATTGGTGTATATTTAACAATCATCTAGTTGGGTGATATTTTATGGCTCAAAATTTGAACAGCATTACGAGGAATTGGTATGATAGATTTTTTGGTGAATGAGATACCAACATCACTGGGCTTTGTGTCGCTAGCAACAAGACGTGGTATGACCTATCAGCATGAAAGGTGTTTGTAGTTTGGTAGAGGTGGGCCAATCCCTTGGCCAGCAAAGCCCAATATGACACCATGTGATTTTTATCTTTGAGGCCACATGAAGGATCTGGTATGTACCACACATTTGCAAATTCGCAAGAAGAACTAAGGAAGAAAATATTCAACGTGGCTCAGCAAACTAAGCAGCCACTTAGTCAAGAATAATGAAAACAGAAAACATAAGGCTACATATTTGTATTCGAAACAATCGTAGCAATTTTGAACAAAATTTTTACTTTTTTGGATTTCGAATTTTGTTTTTCATTCTAGTTATTCTTTTATTTTAATTAAACTCTTTCACCAATTATTAAAAATAAATTTTCACGTTTGTTTTACTTCTTTTTCACTAAAATTAATTTGGAAAATTGTATTATGCGCTCTTCGATTTAAAATTAATAAAAAAAATTTAAAAAAGCAAATGGCGTTGCGTCGTTCCTTAACTAATGTACTTTTTCATAAAACTGCCAAAACAAGGAAGTAACTTCAATGTTTTCTACGCCAAATTCTTTACATTTTTATAGGAAATCCCATACAATAATTTACGCATGAGAAATTCCACATAAATTTAGCACACGCTTATACAGCGGGAAAGCTAATGTACAAATTACGCCCATCCGAAAATTTGTTTATAGGTATTTTTGATGAGTTTTTTATAAGGTTTTCTACAATTATGGATTATTTTATGACAGACTTTACATTTAAAAAAAAAATATTTAATAAATACTGGAAAAAAATTACAAATTGTTGACGTCACTTGGTGAACTGATTTCGTTCATGATTCAAGGACCTTCAAGGACAGAACGTCTTTGTGTCATTCTAAATGCCATTTATGCTTGAACTGATTTTTTCAATGATTGACAGATTAAGTTTGGACTCAAAGGCCCCATCTTCCGGCGTTAAAGGTCAAATAGAGATCAAAGGCATTTCATTTAAAATACGCACAAACTTAGCCTGTACAAAAGTTTATTTTAATAAAATGCTTCGAAACGATTTTTAAATTAGTATCTACCAATGGACACAACGAAAAGTCGCATGGAGTTTCTTCGTAGATTAATCACGTGGTCAAACTTAAGGCCTAAAACAGAGCGATGCTGATGCCTGTCGCGTTGTTCGGCGTGTTTTTAAGCCACGCGGTAAACCCGATGCGACCTTTTCTTTGTATCCACGTGAATCACATCATTTTGTAAATAGGTATTTCAATACTTAATTGAGCACGAAACTGGTCTTTTAATTTTTTTTTACTTCGTTGCCATAGAGATCGCTCAGTATACAGGGTCATAGCTATTAAAATTTTTTCAAGATCAAGAAATTTAAATCCTCGTGTAAGATTACCTATTGCAAATTTCATTGTATCGAATTTATATACTATAAACTTTTGACGTAGTAAGATGGATTATGGAATCAAATTTTGTATATAGAAAACGAAATTGGATTCTCTAGAGGGCAAAGAAGACTTAAAATTGCTGGTTTTTTAAATGTAGATAAAACTCCTATAGGCAATGAAAAGAGGTGTTATTTTTTAGTACGAATCATCACAGAACTGGCGTGACGGAAAAATACTTTTACCTATAATATTGATGGAAAGGGCTCAATACAAAATTACATAGCGATTTACCTACGTCTGTCTTTATTTTTGAAAAAATCCTGACTGTTGGTACGCGGGCGCGGAAGACAACAGTGACAACAAGAGATGAGCAGAGGATTCCATTCCATTCCATCAGCCCTTTTTATACCCCACTTCAGGGGCTTAGGCCTCCTCTCAAGATGAGGGGACTTGGAACTTAAATACACCACGCTGCTCCAATGCGGGTTGGCGGATTGTAACGACCGTCATCTATTGACAGCAACCGGGACCGACTGCTAAATGTGCTCTAAGAGGCACAGAGTCAGTGATAGTTAATGTACTTAAGTCAGAAAAAACTCATTGATACACGCCCGGGTTTGAACCAAGCCCACATGGCTTTCTAGATTTGAAACAGGAGCGCTGCGTTCGGGCTATCACGACATGAGCAGAGGATAAAGAAGTCATAAAGTTTACACACGATAGAATATGGCTTTGGATACAATAAGTGTGCATTGATATGATTTCTGTTACAGCCGAATAATAATGGGCTTGGACTAAAATTTTAGTTTCGCTGATGGTAGGTAATTAAATTTAAAAGAAATAATTCCAGAAAAAACCTCTAAAAATATATTTTGTTACTATTTAACAATTCTCCCGATATTTATGAAAATTCGTCTGACGTTGAAATTGTCCCTATGACGTCACCTGGGCGGTTGAGTTTACTATGCTGCTTTCCACAGTTAAAAACCAAGGCTAAAAGTAGGTAAATAAAAAATATTGAAGTAAGGCCACAATGTCAAATGAAATTGTAATCTTTATAAATCAATAAAAATATTATGACTATAGACTGAGGGAACGTAAACAGTGGCCAGATGACGTCACAGGGATATTTTATCAATTAATTTTTTTTGTAAGAAAATTACAGACTTAATTTGTTTTTATTTCAAGAGGAAGGTACAGAATGGACTATGTGTTAATTGGACTATACTCATATAAACAAACGCGTATTTGGGTAAAGCCGCGAGCTGTCACTACCTAGGTCAAAGCAGAAATCGCACCAATACATAGAAAACGCGGGCGGAAAGTTTGTGGTCTTTGTAGGTACTTTCTAAAGTTCCACTCACGCATACTTACGCGGCCGCCATTGCAGTGCTTCATTGGTTGTTCAGTGACAGGGAGTCTACAGTTTTTACAGCTGTGTTAACAACAGAGTTATTACGGCTGTGCTAACAACTTTTAACACAATCGTAATAACTCTAGACAAAATCAAAATTAGTGAAAAGGGGTGTTAAAGTTTGTATGTAGAAATATTAACCTTTTGACTTGTCATCAATCATTATCAATCAATTATCTTTATCAATTAAATTGCTCGTGACTTTCAACCTGACCCAACTGTGTTAATGTGTAGCACCTGGGATAACCTTTTGACTTGTCATCAATCACTATCAATCAATTAACTATCAATTAAATGGCTCGTGACTTTCAACCTGACCCAACTGTGTTAATGTGTAGCACCTGGGATAACCTTTTGACTTGTCATCAATCACTATCAACCAATTAACTATCAATTAAATGGCTCGTGACTTTCAATCTGACGCAACTGTGTTAATGCGCAGCGCCTGGGTTAGCCTTTTGACTTGTCATCAATCATTATCAATCAATTAACTATCAATTAAATTGCTCGTGACTTTCAATCTGACCCAATTGGATTAATGTGTAGTGCATAGATTAATAACATTTGTATCAACTTAAGACTTTGGACAATAATGTATAAAACAGATTACAACATTAAACACGTATTGTACCATTTTATAAATTCATTATCTAAGTGTCCGCAAAAGGGTCAAAGTAACACGTCCATAGTTATTTCGAAACGATAGAAAACATGAGTAAAATAGCTGACTCATAAATTAGACAGACGTCATTTTCATTGTTTTAAACAACTTTGTTTTAAACAAACATTTTATTAAATTACACATGAAATGTAATTTTAGAATCTTTATCTTATTTGTCGTTTCTTATACGAATTTTAATTGTGCCCCACAGACCAGTCAACCTATAGACCACGCTTTAATAAATGTCAGCATGAAAACGAAATCGCCAAAAAGTAGCGGGGTGCGGGGAGAGGTCGGCTAGTTTTCATTGGCTCGTTCAAAATTGACAATTTAATGGCTTCCGACGTGCTTCCAACTGACGGCTCACTAGTGACGTAGTTATGTAGTGTCACTACATAGCCTTGGCGAATGCTACTCCCTGTCAAAGCGTGGTCTATAAGGTTGACTTGTCTGTGTTGTGCCCACACAAAATTTTACTTCACGGCGAAAATTTCTAAACGTCAATTGGTGTATAAATTAGTCTATGGCGTATATTTCTTTGGTCTAATTTTTATGTCACACTACTTTAAGAACATGCACGGTATTCACTTATATTTTAGAGAAAACATAAAGCGATAAATGAATAATGATTTTGGGGAGTGAATTACAAAATTGAAAAACTCACAACTACCCAAGTGCATCATGTGATATAAAATTAAAGTTATGAGACATGTTATACAGGGTGAGGTTTTAAAGACCAGCCAAATTTTAATATAAATGATCTTTGGTAAAAAACCGATAGCCATCTTGTTTCCTTTTAGTATCGTTCTATAGAAAAATATTGAGATATGACTACGCAAACCTTTCCCGAAAAAACCATTAATTCTAGTCACCGTTAAAGTGCGCCGCCCCATTCCGTTTCAAGACCTCGGGCGCGTACGTTTACTATAGCGTTAAGAAGGCACCCAAACGTTATAAAATAACGCTGTAGATAAAATAATTTATTATGAAAATGTAACCCATATTTTTAGCTACGCAATGAGGTCCATTGGTGATACCTAACATCTAGAGAAATTTTGGCTGGTTACTAAAATCTTATTTTTATTATTATTAATTATAATCTAATTGAAATCGTAACCACCGAACAGAAAAATCTTATCCTGTATACATATATTTTGTGGCGGCACCGGCATTATCTTGGGTGTGTTAGTGGCATAGCAGAACGCTTGTTTGCGATTGGTGTAAAGTAAAAAAAGGCCTAGTACTATAAAATACAACATTACGGTTCAAGTTTTCGGTTCAAATTTCAAAAACTTGAAATTATTTTTTTCTGATCGTGTATGAATTAGTTTTACTAAATAACTAAGTTTACAAATTTAATTACGAATTTAAAAAACCCCCGACACAAAAAAAAACTAACCTTTAAAACTTATTAGGTATTTTAAGTTTACTTAGCGGTCCCAGACGCCTTTAAGGATTAAAAATCATTTGATAATGAACAATCTTGTTAGCACACAATCCGACAATGAGTACAACGTCCCAGGCGAGGTGTCTCTCCTCCTAGCTGCGGATATTTTCTTCCATGTAATGAAGGATGGCAAAATAGAAGGAGGGTCTTCGGATCCTATTATGCTTAACACGAGGTTTGGATACATCATCTCAGGTAATTTTCAAGCAACTTATAATAAAACCCATTTCTCTGTGTCTATGCACGCAACAGAAAGTTGTATTGGTCTAGAACAATGTATTCACAAGTTGTCGGAGATCGAACGGGTTCCTGAGGTGTTTCTCGAGACGTTACCAGAGCATGAGCATAGTGAACAAATTTTTCAGGAATCTGTAATTTTGCATAAGAATAGATTTCAAGTCAAGTTACCGCTTAAAATAGACATGAGTAGTATAAATACAGCTGATTCATTCATGATTGCCTTGCAGCGTTTTTTAAATTTAGAAAAGCGTTTTGCTAAGGACCCACATTTTCATACATTATATTCTGAATTTATACATGAATATATCTCTTTAGGGCATGCCATAATCATCAACATGGACAGTTGTGACCCTAAAGAACAACCCCGTTATTTCCTTCCCCATCATGCAGTTTTACGCACAGACAAACGAACAAACAAACTTCGGACTGTATTTGATGGCAGCGCCAAGACAAATAAAAACCCAAGTTTAAATGACATCTTATGCAATGGTCCAGTTGTTCAAAGGCAACTGTTTGACATATTGCTATTATTTCGAACATACAATTATATTATTATGTGTGACATACGCCATATGTACCGGCAAATTATGATACACCCTGATCATAGAGTACTCCAAAACATAATATGGAGAGATAATCCAGATCAACCGTTACAATGTTTGCAATTACAAACCGTAACCTAAGGGTTAACGAGTTCATCTTACCTTGCTACCAGGTGTCTTGTAGAGTTAGCAACAAGATACAAGGCATACTATCCATTGGCGAGTGAGGCTATATTAAATAACTCTTACTGTGACGATATATTAGCAGGAAGAGGTACATTTCACGAAACCGTTCAGTTAATCGGCGAGCTTAAAGTTCTATTGGGACTTGGAGGCTTTGAACTTCATAAATGGTGCTCCAATGACATACAATTATTAGCAGATATTCCTAAAGAAAAATTAGGCTTTGATTACAGAAGTCTAGACCAGGACAACATTGTTGTAAAAACTTTAGGTTTATTTTATGATGCCAAGGATGATGTATTCAAAGTTGGTGGTAAATCGGTTACTACATCTGCCATTCCAACTAAGCGTAAAGTTTTAAGCTCTATTAGTAGTTTTTTTGATCCGTTGGGTTTTGCTGGTCCCATCATTGTCAGAGCAAAGCTTATTTTGCAACGTATATGGCAACAAAAACTAGAGTGGGACACAACTTTACCCGACGAACTACTCAAGGTATGGGAGAAATTTTATTCTGACATTCATAATATGACTGATATCGTTATACCACGTAATTTGTACTTGACCTGTGTAGAATTTATGGAATTAATAGGTTATTGTGACGCATCTACAGATGCTTATGGTGCTTGTATATATATAAAAGTTAAAATAAACAATATCTGTCAGATACATTTGCTATGTTCAAAATCACGAATTGCACCCATAAATTCTAAGCTAACTATACCTAAACTTGAGTTAAATGGAGCTTTATTGTTATCTAAGCTTATGGCAAAAATCAATGCTATATTGCCCAATATTAAAAATATATCTTTATTTTGTGACTCAAAAATTGTATTAGGGTGGTTGCAAACCACACCAGTAAAGCTTCCGGCTTATATAGCAAATAGAGCAAATGAAATAATTAAATTAACCAACGCTATGTTATGGTTTTATACACCTGGTTTATTAAATCCAGCAGATATTTTATCTCGAGGAGCCAGTCCTCAAGAAATAACAAATAATAATTTGTGGTGGTATGCTCGAAATTATGTACATAATAACGATAATTATAACAATGTAAGCCATATCTAATATTGTAGTGCTTCCCACAGAACCCTAAAGACATAATGTACCATATAGTTATAGTTTAATTTAATAATATAACCTACATCATAGTTTATAAGGTTAGCTCGTAGGACTTCTACATTGATGTATGGGCAGTTACACTGCTGCCCATGATGCCAAGAGCTTAGTAAATAGTAAAGTTATTATGTACACTCATTCATTTATTTAAGGCTTTCATACATATCTATTTTCTATACATAATACAAACTTGCAATAAAACATTGTTTACATGCACAAATTTATGTTTCATAGGCTTTCTATTCATTATTGCCTGTAAAACATATTTGCTGTTATCTATATTTATACATGTCATGTTGTAAACAAACATATATTATCCATAATTATCCACATTTATACATGTCATGTTGTATACAAACATATTATCCATAGTTATCCACATTTATACATGCTATTTCATCAACTGAGCTATTTGAATGAGCAAATTACTCATAGATAATACATATTTACATATAATACATTGTTTACATTGCGTGAAACTTTGTTGCATTTTAATATATTTGCAATTCACTGTTTGCATGTAAACATATTTCCAGTTATCCATACTTATACATGTTTCAGTATCTAAGCTATTTCGCACAAAATTCATTTTTATTTGAATTTATTAATTATCCATTGTTGTTGCCAACAAGGACATTGTTATGTAGTTATCAATGTATAATGTACTTTATTGCTAAGGAAATTAGAATTATAAGTATTTTTCCCGGCCCAATTTGTTAGCAACACTCAATTTATACATAAGGATGTTATGTAATAGCAACACTTCCCCTTCCATTAATACAGATTATCCAAGGAAGACGTGTCGTGTTTTATTCATTTAATTCATTAATTTATTTATACATTAAATTGTTTGTTAGTTATTAACAATCTTGTATTATATCACACTTTTTAAAGTTTAGTTTATTTTTTTATGTCGGGGTCTTTTTAAATTTATAATTTTTTGTCTCTGAAATTACTGAACCTATAATTTGTGTTTTTATTAAAACATAGTATGCAATGTGATGATCTATGGCACATAACTTATTCCTCGCGAGTTTGACTCGCACTTGACGGTTTTTTGGACATAATTTTAAAAAATTGCATTATTTTTTTTTAATACAATATTAGAAGTAACCTAACCTATTCCTATTCAGGTAAGTAGGTTGTCTTTCTTTTCTTCCAATCCTAAGATTAGGAACTAAAATTAAAAACTTAAATAAATTTATGATCTATGGATATCCCATGGTTATCCCGTATTTGACGACCGCTTAGCCTAGTGGGCAGCAACCCTGCCTGCGAAACTGGAGGTCCCGGGTTCGAATCCCAGGTCGGGTCAGTATTTATATGATGAATATTAATACTGGCACCGGGTCTTGGTTGTTATATGTATGTGTTGTCTTCGCTTGGTACCCAAAATACAAGCTAATGCTTAGTTTGGGACCTAGGCGTTGTTGTGATTGTGTGTGTTATTATTATTATTATTATTTGTGTGTACATGGCTGATGTTAAAAGCACCACGTACGACATTTCCCTTGATATTTAACGGTCAGAACGTTTTCCTGTGCAACAGATGCCAAGAGCGCTTCCGAAACGAATTCCGTGAATAAACTAGGAAGAAAAATTTTAACATAATATTTTTATTTTTTTCTAAAAATACAGACTAATTTATAACTTTCTTTTGAAATAAATGATTTTTTCCAAAATTTCATTAATAAAATGTCCCTGTGACGTTATCTGGACCGATGTTTATTGTTTGCATTATCTAAAACTAAACAAAGTCTTAATATTTTGATTGATTAATGAGGATTACAATTTCATTTGACATAGTGTCTAAAGTAAGTGATTCATATTTATTGTATTTATTTCTTAATTTTGTTTTTTACTGTGGAAAGCAGCGGAATAACTAAACTGGCCAGATGACATCACATCACAGGGACTATTTCAACACCAAAAGAATTTTCGTAAAACTGGTAAATTTGTAAAAATTAAAACTATTTTGAGAGTTTGTTTTGGATCCTCATTCATTTCAATTTAATTAGTCGGTCGCGGAGTTTAACCGCGACCGACGGCTTAACGTGCTCTCCGAGGCACTGAGTCAGTGATACTTATGTATATACATAAGTTAAAAAAAAACTTATTTGTACATCTTGGGATTCAAACCACGGCCTTTTAAATAAGAAAAGAGCTTGCTGTCATCGCTCGGCTATCACGACATAAAATCGAATCAAATGCTTACGAAAGTGATTTCATTGTACAAAAACTGAAAGTCGTTTCACACCATCGCTTGTCGTATTTTATTTCCGTAAAAGTTGATTTTTTTAAATTATCTTATATAAAAGAGTGTTTTAAAAATATATATAACCTCGGAGATAATAACAGTGAAATAATTAAAAAATAAACATCAAATAACAAAGTTATGAATGTTTTAAATGTCCGGTTAGATAGAGAGGGCAATACTGCACGGTGTGACGTCAGGACATTTAAAACAATGTTAAACTTCTTCTTTTAAGAAAGAGACAGGGATAAACTTTTAATAGCTTATAAGTACCATACTCTTCAACAGAATATAATTTTGTTTATAAATTTTGTTATCGTATATAGTCTATTTTTATATTTTCTTGATAAATATAACATTTTTAGTATTCAGTGTCAAATAGCCTTATTCAGCTGAAATTAAACACATGTTTTTGCAGGCCTACAGCCGCGTCCTTCATAAAGTTTGTCTATATAACGAAGTCTTTAATATTTTCTAACGATAAGTACTTGAGTCTTCTTTCGTTCACTTTTCTTCGTAATAAATTTCAAGGAACCGATAAAAATCTTTTCAAGTTACTTGTTATACTTTCATTATTGCTTAAGTTGTGTATATTTCGACAAAATCTGTTAATAAAACATTGTGAGCTCTGACAAACAACCTGTATTATGACCGCCGGAATATGAAATCTGTGACAATGGACTAAAATATATTATATAAAGTGCTTAAGTTGCGATGGGATTAAAATGTACGTGACTTTGCTTTCATTATGTTGATTTGTTTTCTTCGAAACTTTAGTTCTTATTACCTTGGCAATGAAATATCGATGGATGTTTATTGCTCAAGCAGTATCGAATAAAGTTGATGAATGCAAATAGACGAAAATTATAAATTCATAGATAAATCAATTTGTGAACAAAGCTGGACAAATGCTTGGGACAAGGTTCCTCTTTCGACCGCCACAGAATTAACATATTAGAATTAACCCCACAAATCTTTAAATTAGCTTTAATATTCTATAAAGGGAAAAAAGCATCAAGTATACGCTTCCCGCTTGTCGTGGTTGTTATATCCTCTCTTTACACGATACTCTCTGAACGTGGTGTCCCTACTGACTGACGATAACTAAAACAATTTACTACGTACTTCCGGTTGACCTAGATTCAAAAAAATTGACATGAAAATAGGTATCATGCCTATATGGGGTCACGATAACGTAGCTAAGTACTTAACCTCACCATACAGTAAAGCTCCCGAAACCCCAATCGTGAGTCGTATTTGCACTCGACCGGTTATTTTTATAATATAAAAATAATTGTCATAAAATAATATATATAATATAAATATCTTGATAATAAATTAATATTAATTGAATAATCTATTAAAATTATATTAGAAATTATAACATTGAAGTAACAGATATCGCACAATTTTGAATTTGTTTTCAAACTGTTATTATTAATAACTTCATACAAATATTTTCATTAAAAAATTTTATATGCCCATTTTATCCAAAAATAAATTTTAGCCCAATTCAAATTCATTTACACACAATTTAGAATTCATTTTAGGTGTGTTTATTTCGTAATGTAATAGCCCGAACGCAGCGAACCTATTTTAAATCTATAGAGCCATGTGGCCGTGGTTAGAATCCGGGCGTGTTCCAATGACTTTTTCTGACTTAAGTATATTAACTATCACTGACTCCGTGCCTCGGAGAGCACGTTAAGCAGTCGGTCCCGGGTGCTATTAATAGATGGCGGTCGTTACAATCGGCCAAACCGCATTGGAGCAGCGTGGTGGATTTAAGCTTCAAGCCCCCTCCTCTTATTGCTACTGCAATATTATTTTTTTCTTTCAAAAAACCCTACCCACATCACACAGAAACGCCATAGACGTAATAATAATAACATCTAAGATATCCCGTCATGCGTCCCACACAGCGCCATCTAGTCCCAAAGCAACATTGGGAAAAGTGTAGTAGGTATTTTTTACATTGAAAATGAAAAAGATGTAGGACTTTTTATTGAATGGATAAATAATATTAACAGGAAACATAAAGAATTACTGTAGTTAACAGTGCCCATCGAAATTAGAATAACCAGGTGTCAAAGTTTTATAGGTATTTATGATTTTTGGTGAAAATAATAAAAATACGTGTTTTTTTTCTTTTAGTAGGAATCACTTAGTAGGAAAATACTGAGATATGGTGCCACAAAGTTATCGAATTACCGTGGCGATGCACGGCCAACCGACAATTACGTCGGCCGGCGGCCGTCAGCAGGACACCCCTCGCCGCTAAACCTGCGGTCGCATCTTTCTCATGCGTAGTCTTTATGTTTGACTTAGTAACCATGCTGTATCTATAATTCTTTCTATAATTTATTTTATTGTGAAAATTGTACCTATTTTTTTTTACAATACATTTTTTGGAGGATACCTAATAAAAATTCGGTGAGTGATGAAAAAATCGTCATGTATATATACGGCGCGTTTGGCTTAACTCTGAACGTAATCCAAATTTATAGAGCTTACCAAACTAAACCAAAAGTGAAAAAAGTAAGTTATGGAAAAAATTAAACGTTAAACATGTTTTTCTCGGTAACCGTCAGTTTGCGCCAGTTGCTCACTTGAAACTTTTTGTTTAGTTTGGTAAGCTCTACACGCTCTATAAGTTTGGACTACGTTCGGCCGAACACGGTCTATATAATTACAAATGCTCTTACAAACCATAGGGTATTGCATCCATGGTCGAATTTTGTGTTAAGTTCATTAGCGATTAAGTTCATTAGCGATCATTCTGTGTCATAAACTTGTCTCTGATCTTTTTCCCCTAACGCACCAAAAAAGCATAACATCAAAAATCTATTAATTTTTAATTCTATATGATGGCCGAAATATTTCATTTATTTAATATTGGGTCGGGGAAAAAGTTTCTTCGCATTTTATATGAGAACTCAATAATTTTTTTTTTTCAAAGTTATTTACATTTAATTACAATATACATATATATTTTGTTCGATGACTGTCTGCCATTTTGTAGGTAGTGACATGATCTCGTTACGTTTGAAATTTTGGGACTTCTGATCAAAAAAACGCTTCAAGTAGTTTCGGCAGTCCTCTCTTGAAGTTAACCTGATACTGTCTAAAGAATTCTGAAGAGACCGAAACAGGTGGAAATCTGAAGGTGCAACGTCAAGGGCTATATGGCGGATGCACTAACACCTCCCAACCAAACTCTCTTAATTTTTTCTGAGTGATTAAAAATGTGTGAGATCTAGCGTGATCGTGATGAAAGACCACACCCTGTCTATTGAGTAATTCCGGCTGTGTCTCTCAATTTCTTCCTTTAATCTCACCAGTTGTTCGCAGTAGTGATCCGAATCGATGGTTCTGCTCGGCGGTAAAAGCTCATAATGAACAATACCCTTCCAATCCCACCATACACACAGCATCACCTTATTGCGAGTTAGCCCAGGTTTTGCCACAGTCTGTGAAGCCTAACCGACTTTTGACCACGACCTTTTTCGCACGTTCTTATCGTACTTGATCCACTTTTCATCACCAGTTATCAATCTCTTCAAAAAGGGTTCGGTTTCATTACGTCTTAATAAAGAATCGCAAATGAGTACACGGTGCGGTGTGTTAGGTTTGTTTCAGTGCGCTTATGTGGCACCCAAAACTGTTTTATGGTCAATTCCCAGATCCTCAGCTATCTTGTAACTATTGATATGCCAACTTTGTTCCACTTTTTCAAAAATGGCGTCCATTTTAGCCGTGACAGGGCGACCACAGCGAGGTGCATCTTTGACATCAAAATTCCCGGATTGAAAACGTTTAAACCAACTTCACTCATTTTGACAGAAAGAAATACAAATGAAAACCGACGGGAAACAATATTTTACTGAATTGTTTCTTTTTTTGGAATGTAACCTTTTTAATAGTATCAAAACCAGCCAGATACAATTAGCACAGCCAAAGGGATTTTCTCAAAAGTATATACAAACTACAGGCGAGTAGACTTTATCCCCGACCTAATAATACCTATATATTACGCAAGGAATATATTTTTCATAAGGTACGTAACAATTATAAATAGTATGAATCTTATTCGTAATCGTCAATCAGCCATGTGTTAGAAATGAAACGAATCAAATTTTAAATTTCCGAAAAATTCTGTTTAAATATTGATAACTTTTTTTTACATCCAATTTATTTTATTAAATTACTGATGGGAAGACGACCTGAAAGTGACCCTAGGTCCCCTTTGGCTACGGGTGGCAGCTGATAGGAAACAGTGGAAGGCTTTGGAGGAGGCCTATGTCGTAAGACACACCGAACGTCGGGACATATTATAGTTTAATGTTGTTTTTAAGTGGAAACGGGAAAACTGGTTCGGAAATAGGCCAAGGCTTATTACAATTATTATTAAATTACTGTTTACAAATAATACATTTCAAATGAAAATAAATATATTGAGATTGTAGTTTTTAGAATATTTGTATATTTTAACATAACGTTATAATGGTATGTATAATGGGGTGTATGAGGAAAAACTATATCTCTCATTTTATACCAAAAATCAAAGCGACTCTCTCATGCCGCTCTCAAAGGCAGGGTTTCTACGAGTTTATACGATAAAGCCCTCTTTCGTTCAAGTACTTCCTTTTACGCTCATTTATCTAATCGCATTGCCTGAAAACTAGTGTATCAAAGAATTTTTCTTTCCATATTATTAATATTCTACAACTTATCATATTTCGGGAAAAAGAACAATGAGAAACTTTTTTTATGTTATTTTTTAAACAAAAACATATTTATAAAATTTATATCATATTTATAAAATTAGGTATAGCCGAAACTTGTTAATTATTATTTCAAGAATATAGTATGTAGACTTTATTAAGTTAGACTTCTTTAGTACCCCATAATACAAGCATAATACTTGCTTACTTTGGGACTAGATGGCGCTGTGTGGGATGTCCATGTATTTATATATATAATGTAATTACATAAAGCCAATTTGAATTTAGAATTTGATAATTTGAATATTAAATTACTTAATTTGAATGATTAGCGTTACTATCCATGCATTAAGTTCAACAAAATATAGTGGAAACATTATGAACTAAATTATTTAAATATTATTATTCTATAAAACGATTTAATGATGCTGTTTGTTGTAACAGTATTTTTTTGAACTGTGAAATTCCTGTTTAACTTGGGAGGCGAATTTACTATATTGTTTCAATAAATTATGTAGGTATAATTTTATTCAAGCACTTTTGAATCGTCAAGAGATACAATTATTTTTTTATTTTATTTTTTAAGTTACTATCGGTTCAGAATGTAGCTTTTACTGAGCACAATCGACAAAAAACTCAACAGTTAGTTTTTTCAAAGTATTATGACTTGTTTTCTTTATGATAAATTAAATAAAATCATTTGAAAACGAACAAACTTTTATTACCCTTTTTAAAGATTAGTTTTTTTTTGTGTCGGGGGTTTTTTAAATTTTTAATTTATTTTTATTTCAAAATTTTTAAACTTAGTTATTTAGTTAAACTAATTCATACAAACATCAGACAAAAAAATAATTTTTAAGTTTTTAGTTTTCATTTTGTTAGTTAATATTCTTCATTCTCTTTCAATGCACATTATTATACTTGTCAAGCCGTTTCATTTGCTACCCATATTGAGGGATTTGTGGAAAAAAATAATGTAAATCGCCATTTTGTGGTGGCGCCCATCTTGTATTTGAAGTTTGTGATCATTCTACTAGTCAAGTCCTTTCATTTAATAGGTACTCATATCGATGGAGTAGTGAAAAAAATAATGTGATTCGCCATTTTATGGTGGCGGCCATCTTGGGTTTGAAATTTGTCATAGTGTATATAGTATTCTACTAGTCAAGTCCTTTCATTTGATTCCCATAATGATGGAGTAGTAAAAAAATATGATATCCGCCATTTCGTGGCGACGGCCATCTTGGACTGATTTTCATCTAACATAGCTAAGAACACTCCCGACTAATTCACCTTTAATATAAAAATGTCAGCATCCAGATCGGTTCATCCGCTTAGGAGCTACGATGCCACGGACAGATACACAAATACACAGATACACACACACGTCAAACTTATAACACCCCTCTTTTTGCGTCGGGGGTTAACAAATATATATATAATAATAAACCTTACGATTTTTAAAAAATCTCATATTAAAATACATTTTACAATCCAGTTTGACTTGAAATCAAAAATAATGACATTCGTTTACTAATGCTGTTTATTTTTTTACCTATCGTCTACATAAGTAAATAAATTTATTTTTGTGGTCGTCTATCATGCATAAATATATCAAATATTAAAAGTGTGATACAAATCTGTAAAAGCTGTAATTCTAAAGCTGCAAAATCATTTTTCTATGCAATGTTGTAATGAAAAAAAATATGAGAATATCATTCGTACGTGGATTGCTAAGATTGTTGTCATTTTGATAGTAAATACTGTTCAACCTCAAGAAAGATATCTCTGGTTCAAGTCTCAGAGATATGACACTAGATTCTCATTTAGCCCTTATTTCATTTATTCTACCTAATATATTTATTATATCAAGTCCCTATAGTTTCACATAAAAATTTATATTAATTTATTTCAATTTGCATATATTCTTAAATCCAGTGACATGAAATAGATAAAAAAATTACAAAAATTCTTACCCTCAATAACGCGAAGTAATGAACACAGAGTGCGGATACTTCACTATTTTTATTTAATACATTCGTTTTCATATTCTTTTTATACAGACATTTTGATAAATATTAAACACTTCGTAGGAAAATACTTCTTATTGATATCGTATGTAAGGCGGAAAATCGTATTACAACGTTGTAACTGTAAGCGGATGTAGATGATTTCATACTTTTCCCATATTACATATTCGTAGAAACAAATAGGAAATTCATATTTCCACGCCGCAGATATAGGTAGGCATGCGTAGAAAGGCATTTCATATTAATATTTGTAATAATTCTGTATTCGCCTCGAAAGCGGCATTATTTGAACATGTTCATAGCACTAGAATAACTGAGGCATGTTATGAAAAAACAATGTATCTATTGTTGCAAAATAGATGATTCCCGAGTGATACCAAAGTAAATTAAATAAACAAATTAATTAATTAATTAAATAATGTAACAAAATTTTGTATGGAAAATAAAATACATACAAAATAAATAAATCTAAGAACTACAAGAATAATTATTTTTCGTGCGTATAAGACATTTTTATTTCATGTCCAAAATATTTTCAGTTAGCCTCATCTTTGTTTCTCTACCACGCGATAATATACTTTTTTTTGCAATAAATTGGTATTTAATTAATGACATCTAGTGAATTTGTAAAAATTTGATTTCTAGTTGAAAGTGAAGTACACTAACTACAGTATGAAAAACCTCTAAATCTATTGATTGGAACCATTGCTGTGCACTAGTTTTATCTATGAACAGAACAAGTGCGTCAGATTTTGTCTATGTAATATCCTTAATTTAGGAACTTTCTTACTGTAATATTATTAGAGTAATTAGAAATGAAAAGAAAGCCTACATGTTAAAAGTTAACAGTTTTCTATTTATATGTTTGTTTTTATTTTGATCTTCAGGAATTTCTCAAATAATATGAAAAAAAGAAAATTGTTAAATTAAGGTGGGACGCTGCCTGTCTAGTAGGGCTATTTAATTATAGATGGAGCCACCATACAAAGAAATGATTTTTATTGTTTCATTATCACATTCTTACGTTCCAGCTGATAGAACATAACATGCAACTATAATAAATAACTATAAAAATATTTCACTTTTATGTTCTTAACTTACATTGTTGATTGTTCCAACAGTTTCGAAACGTTTGTACAAAAACCTAAAATTTGTGAAAAACAACGTTTTTCGACAAACACTTCGAAACTTTTGAAACAACCGAAAACCCCTTATTTCCACAAATTTTATGTTTTTATATGAACGTTTCGAAACTTTTGGAACAATCAACAATTGATGTAAGTTAAAAACATTAAAGAGAAATATATTTTATAATCGCATGTAATGTTTTATCAACTGAAACGTAGAAAAGCCATCAAGAAAAAATGAAAATCATTTCTTTGCATGGTAGCTCCATCTATTATTAAATAGCCGAACTAAACAGGCAGCGTTCCACCTTAAGGTTATAACAGGCAAATGCCAAGAGGGCGACTTACTCTGTGCTTCGCATAGATCTTATGTTTGGAAAATCCCTCTTTTTTTTAATGCAATATGAATTTGGAATACGTCACAAAACCTCGCCTCACACTTAAGTGCCTTCCACACGCTTTGCACATCGTAAATGTAAGGTCCTTTAAAATATTAGATGTAACCAGCCGATGGACTACCACTAACGATGAATTCTTGGTAACTACGGTAAACTACAAAAAGACATTAGCTTGTGTTTTGGGTACCAAGCGAAGACACCACATACATATAACAACCATGACCCGGTACCAGTATCGATATTCATCATATAAATACTGACCCGACCTGGGATTCGAACCCGGAACCTCCAGCTTCGCAGGCAGGGTCGCTACCCACTAGGCTAAGCGGTCGTCGTATATATCAACTTGTTGCGTAGAACATGTGGATTAAATTTAATTAGATATAAATGTTACATATGTCCATCCTACTTGGATGATTTCAAATTTATTTCATTTCCAATTCTGCAAATGCTTTAAAAAGTAAAGAATATATATATGAACAAACGAAAATATTTCTTAGTATACAACCGCGTTAACTTATGCTTAATTACATCACGTTTGAATTTATTTTGCCGCGCGATAGTCTTAATTTGGCGGTAAGTCCTAAGATATTAATTTAAATTGTATGGTATAAAAAGCAATTATAGTTTGCATTAAATGCTTATGTAACTAATGTATTTAATTCGTTAAAGATTAATTTCGTATCCGTGTAAATAGCTTTCCAATTACCAGATTATGTGTAAATTTTTTTTAAGCATTAAATTAGGTATAGTAAACTATCCTTAAAAGATAGACATATGCCATCGCGGACTTTTCTTTAGTCCTATAAAAAAAAAACAATTCCTCCATACATTGTTTTGTTATATCTAAAAGGAATGAGGGTTTTTGATGAAAGCTCCCAATCGGTTTGATTTTTTCCGACTTCTCCAACCATAATCATCATATTTGAACTAATTTTCACAAAACATTAATGAATTATACATATAAACCTTCCTCTTGAATTACTTCGTCCATTGGTGCCAACCACATGAAAATCCCGTTTAGTAGTTTTTAGTTTATCGCGTTCAGACAGACAGACAGACAGACGCGGTGGGGGATTTTATTATGTAATATGTAGTGATTGTGCTACTAACAAAAGACTATAGGCGTATAGATCAATGAGTTTTTATTAATAATTACTTGAGACAAATAAATACCAAAAACTGACGTTCTGACCGATTAACCGAATGGTTAAAGACCCTAACTGCGGAGCCGTGGGTTTCGGGTTCTATTCCCGCCCGGGACAAATGTTTGTATGCATGAAAATGTGTATTTGTTACATGTCTGGGTGTAAAATATCTATATATGTATACAATATTAAGAATAATTAAGTATATATACCAGTTGTCTAGTACCATATACTACAAGAATAATACTTACTTTGGGACTAGATGGCGCTGTCAGGGTGTCCCAAGTACGATTATTATTAGTATTTATTAAAAACCGATTTCTTTTTCATTTTTTATTACATTATCGATTTAGTGTCCGTTTTATTTTCTTTGTATCCGAAAATAAAAGCTAAGTTTTCCTGAAATATTTTTATTGCTTCCATGAAACTATCACCTTACATTGATATGACATCAAACTCTGTCATAATATGAGAACAGTGCATTCCTTAGTTTATGACGCGCCATTAAACGATAAAACGTAATAAAATTGAAGTCAATAATTCAATAAAATAAAGCTGCCCACACAATATTAGTAATAATAACAAATATTGTCTTTGGTTTTTTCATACTTGTCAGATTCACATTGATAACATAATAAATTGAAAAAACCAGACATTTGCTCTGAGTTTACAATTTTTTCCAGGCCTAACGATTGAAGAATAGGACAAACTCAAAAGACATAGCATTTGGCAGAACGATATATAAACTTATAGAACATGTACATCTTACCGAACTAATCGAAGTTTTAAAAAATAGAATAAATTATAAAAAACTTTATTAAAAACTAAACTTTAAACATTTTTTTATCGGTAACTGTTAGTTTACGGCATCTGCTCATTTGAAACTTTTTGTTTAGTTCAGTAAGCTCTTCACGTTCTATAAGTTTGGACAACGTTTAGTCGAACATGCGGTATATTATAGACGGGATGTTTGGCTGAACGTAATTCAACTTGTTTTTCTCGGTAACCGTTAGTTTGCGCCATCTGCTTACTTGAAACTTTTTGTTTAGTTCGGTAAGCTCTACAAGCTCTATCAGTTTGGACTACATTTAGACGGACACCCGGTATATTAAATCGTATTCAATAAAACTTCAAGCATACGTGTATTTTCAAAGTTAACATTATAACGCGACCGTCTATTTTTACAAAGTTCTATTTGGTTCTCAAACGTTTAGAGCCATAACTTATGTCTGTCCGTCTGTCACAGCCTGTTTTCTGCGAATCTGCTGGGCGAAATGAAATTCGGTTTATACACACAGTTTAGTGACCCCATTACGAGTTTATAGAGTTAATAAACGAATTTTTATTTTGCGGGTTAATATCGACTCGGCAAATTAGAAAATAAATCTTTTCTCAAATACATCGTGTGACACGAAATAAAAATGCTTGTTATAAGAAATACTTTTCTTTTTCAGTTTATAAAATGCATGGCTACAAGGAACTTACGTGGTTACATGAGAATCAAATTCGCCTCTTAGGTACGACCACAGACCAGTCAACCTATAGACCACGCTTTAATAAACGTCAGTACGAAAACGAAATCGCCAAAAAGTGGCGGGGTGCGGGGAGAGGTCGGCTAGTTTTCATTGGCTTGTTCAAAATTGACAATTTAATGGCTTACGACGTGCTTCCAACTGACCGCTCAGAAGAGACGTAGTTATGTAGTGTCACTACATAGCCTTGGCGAATGCTACTCCCTGTCAAAGCGTGGTCTATAAGGTTGACTTGTCTGTGGGTACGACAATATAAGAGAGCTTTGTAGCGAAATTTGCGAAATCCGCAGCACGAAAACATTAATAGCGAATTTAATACTTTAAATATATATATATATATATATTTGGGTATGAAAAACGTATGAAATATATATCTACGTTTCACAGCGTACGCAACAATTTTATTTCATGCTATGCTGATTTGGCAAACGAATGCCAAACTGGCTAAAAAAAAACATAATTTGTTGACACTCTCCACAGGGGTGAGTATGCTTTTGAGTGGGACAAATCGAGACTATAATATTTTATGCTTCCTCCATAGGGAGCGCAGGGTTCAAGACAGTATAAAATACAAGAAATACGAGAAGGAATCATTGCGCAGCAGGAAACATAAAATATGCTATATTCCTCGCATTTTATATCTTGGTCGTCCATTGCTCTTCTGATATTGAAACGTTATAATATTTAAAGAACACTTCCCGCAGTGTAACTTGTAAAAAATGGTATAACGGAAAACTAATGACAAGATTAGACAGGACAGCTTTCCAACCATCAATCGAGGCCAGAACTTTAAAAGATTTCGAATTGTTTTATAGGGTTGTCTGTAAAATTTAAAAACCGCAAAAAATAATAATAAATGAATCCAAGCAAAGCCAAGTAAATATATTTACAATTTTAAATAACTATAGGTAAAGTATACATGTACCTACAAGCGACGTGAAAAAACTTCTGAAGCCTACGCTATAAATCTTTTAGTAACTTTGTACGTAAATATACTTCCTGTAAGGAAATGAAATTAATATCTAGTTACTACATACTTTTTTGCCAATATGTATATACTCTGAAAAAACCGTTCCGTCATTTATGAAGTATTTTTTTGTTGGTACGTTACAAATTTTAATTTTTATAACTCGTTAAATTCTTCGCCCATAATTGCGCGCGCTAAAAGTTGGAAGTTTTGGACATATCGAAAACTTTTAATGGTCTATCACTTCCAAAGCATTTTGATAATTTCGAAATCATTAAACTGATATTCAGAAGAAGTAAAATGTATATGACAAGAAATAAAAAGTAAAATGTTTCCCTCAAAAATTTTTACCATGGAACCTATATGTATAAACATTTTTTTTTGTCAGGATATTATAGATACCCGATGAAAAACATCTTATCGTATCTTGTTACGTGTTTTGTATAATTATATTTATATTTTATTTATTATTATTATTATTTAAGTTTATAAAATAATAAAATATTATTAATAAACTTATTATTACACGTTTTTAAATACATTATTATAGAATTGAGCTCTAAAAATAAATAAGGACTCACGTTCAAAATTTTCAGAGTTTTAAAACTTATTTTACAGACGCAACGAAACTTTTCGAACTTTTGAAAAGTTTATTTTGACATGTATAATGCTGTGTGTGTGTGACAATTTAAAACAACTAAAGACAATGTTAACTAACTTAACTAACTTAATTTGAATGTTATAAAACAGATCCTTTACTTAAACAACAAGATTTTTTACGTACATTGATTTTGTTGTATCTTCAATTGAAACATACATCATTGTTGACATTTTTGTAACCAAAAATATCGATTATTTAATTATTAACTATAAAAACTACAGAATGAGTTACTACAGCGAAATAAATTGAGTTTTGAAAAAAAAAAAACATTTGAAAAATATTTTTATTACAATACGTCGTAATCACTCTGTTCTTTTTTTAATTTTCCATTGTGTTAAATTTCAATAAAAAAAAATTAAAAGACTTACCTAAATGCCATGGTAGCGAGACTAGTTGCCGTTAGATGAGCGAGTGATCGCTTTGTGTCGAGCCTGAGCTTATATCGTGGCACGGTAGGGCGGGGAACTTGGGCGGCTCCGCCCTAACTTGATAGAGGGTGGTGTTAAAGTGAAAAAACGTCGTAAAAAT
The DNA here is from genome assembly GCA_949709985.1 of Luffia ferchaultella. NCBI lineage: Eukaryota > Metazoa > Arthropoda > Insecta > Lepidoptera > Psychidae > Luffia > Luffia ferchaultella. Next base: position 2,843,090 of record OX453262.1, read on the forward strand.
TAACCAGTAAGTAATATATATTTTTTCAAAAAACTTTAATAAGTGGTATACAAATAAAGGAAGTAAAGGAAATGTTTTTTTATTAGGATTTTATGAAATAATTAAAAATGAAACACCGTAACAATCTATAATGTGTATATACATTGAAAATATTGAAAAAAAATTATTGGGTTTGACTAATTAATTTTATACATGGCTGAATTGCCGACCGCACCCTTCCGCTTTCTCCCGTAATTCCGAGGGAGGCCTAAACACCTGTAGTGGAGCTTAATGGGCGGATATATGGAACTAAAATATAGTTTTTTTTAAATTTCTTGTCTTTGTCCGTCTATAACACAAGAGCACTAAACCGATTTTGATAAAATTTTCAGCTCAAGTTTATAGTCAAGAAATCAGGATACTCATGGTAAAACTAACAGAAAAGGAGCCCCGCCTGGTCCACCTTATATTTGTATGAGAAACCGTTTTAAAGCTGCAGGAGTTACACTCAGAGACCCTCCGTACTCTCCGGACTGGCTCACCGATTACCATTTTTACGCAATTTGGCCAACTTTGTCCGTGAAAAACAATTTTTGTTCCCGAGTACAATAGTAATCGTTTTTACGAATTTTGTTGATGCTTGCTCACAAGAATTCTATCAGAAAGACATTTTATGATTTCTTTATTATAGCTCAAATGCGTAGAGAATATGGGACCACCAATTTCATACTTCAACTGCTATTTTTTTTTTTACTGATTTTGGTCTTTAGCCTTTGATATTTGGTCTTTGGTACTTATATTTTTACCTTATGAAGTACTGGATCTCAAAATTTAGATGTTTCTTTATGTTATAATTTTTGAAATTTAATGCAGTAAACCACCTTTTTGGGGTTCCGTACTCAAAGGATACCAAAGGGAACCCGTCCGTCCCTCTGTCACAGGGCTGTATCGTTTGAATCGTAATAGCTAGAGACTTGAAAATTTTAGAAAGAAGAAGAAAGAAGAAAGAAAATTTTCGCTATTTATTTTATATTACACATTTTTTTATACACCTTAATACTTCATCTTACTTTTTCACCAGCCCATTTTTACCCCACTGCAGGGCCTTAGGCCTCGCCCAGGGTGATGGGGCTTGGAGCTTAAATCCATCACGTTGTTCCACTGCGGGTTGGGGATTGTAACGACCGCCATCTATTGACAGCGCCCGGGACCGACTGCTTAACGTGCCTTCCGAAGCACGGAGTCAGTGATAGTTGTGTACTTAAGTCAGAAAAACTCATTGGTACAAGCCCGGATTCGAACCATGGCTCTAAGGCCTTATAAATTTGAGGCAGGTTCGTTGCGCTTTGGGCTACCACGACACAATACTTATTATACAATTATTTATTTCTATTTCCTCCCCTTTCTTTTCCCTTTCTTAATTTCTCAATCGGCCGTATCCATTCTACGGCTGCTCTCTCCCCATTTACCTTCAGTAGATCTCCTATTTCCCTTTTTCTCTCCCACCTTACATGCTCCATCGAGTGCTCTCAATAAAATGATGTTAAAAATTAAAGAGGGTCCCCATACAAGACAAGTGTTTTTCCGACGTTTTTGTTGATTGGTGGTTGTGATATCATTGCTAACATTTGAAATTTTCATGAAGTATGTACTATAATGGCCAATATAACAACAAATAATAAAAATAAAATTAATCTAAAAATTGAAGGGGGTCTTCATACAAGAAACTTATTTTTTATATCGTACAGTGGTACGGAACGTTTCGTGCGTGAGTCCGACTCACACTTAGTCGGTTTTCTTTTAAAATTGTTTTAAAAACGTAAAACTTCACCTATACAAAAAAATTAAATTCATATAAGATAGCCTATTACTAAAATCGTGACTTCAGTAGACTTTTGAAAAACTGGAATATGCTCTTAGAAAGTTTTGGCGCGAAGAACCAATGAAAAACAGATTAAGCTCGATTTCCTTCGAAACGGTTCGGCCAAAACTCGTAATAAGTTTCGTAGATCATAATTAATTAAATTCGTAGTAACTTCTGTGGTTTGCGAATTGAAATTCAAAAAAAGTGGACGTTTTTATTTAAAAAAAGTTTTGGGGGAGATTGAAACCGCAACGCTGAAATGTCAATATTGAGAACGAAAGTTTTGTAGTAGTGTTAGCAATTGGTGTATATAACACTGTTCATTAGTTTGTGACCATTTATTTATATTTATTATTGTGACCAGGTAATATATAAAATAAAGATAAAGTGCTAAACTAACAAATAAAAAATATACAAAAAAAATTAAAATAATAATATTTAAAATAAACTAAAAATGGATAAGTATTTTCCTTTTTTCAAAATAATAATAATTTGTTATTAATATTGTCTCCATAAGATACTTAAGTGATCGCCGTCAGAATGTTACCAAGCACAATAATCTAGATTAACAATTCCGGTCATTGACGAGTGATTGATCTCGTGTGACTTACTAGAACTTTAGTTGTTATTTCGGAATATTTTGCTTACTAAAGTGTGTACTGGTAAATTTCCATTCAAACGGCGTTAACGCTTGCACCCCATTACACCTTAACCGATTGGCGCAAAAAATTATGTGGTATTCAGATCTATAAAAACTAGGTTTATAAGTTTTTAATTTTATAAATATTTTGATATATCAAGAGAAATAAATGTAAATGCGCGGGGTTATTTTTCGAATTGTTTTCATTTTTCACTTGTGAAAATACAATTAGTTTCATGTTAAACATGTTCTGAAAATTTAAATGATATCGAAAATATTTTTTTTAAATTATTTAATTACATTTAAATTTTTTTTTATGATATATCAAAATATTAAAAAAATTAAAAACTTATAAACCTAGTTTTGCTGACCTGAGTACCCACTATATAATTTTTTTTGCGAGCAAGATGACGTGCTATGTCATAATTGTGTAAGTTTTCGAAATTCTTCAAATAAATTAAACTTATTTAATCCAGTAGTTACTAGCTGATTCTATTATTTTTAAATTCACAGGATATTTGTTGCAAAACCTCTTTTAACAGACCTATATTAAATTGACATGAATGTTATGTCTAACAACTATAGTTATGGTTTGATGTTGATATATCAATTTATATGACGACCGATTGGCGGAGTGGTTAGAGACCCTAACGGAGCGAAGGGTCACGGGTTCGAGTCCCGCCCGGTATAAATATTTGTGTGTATAAACATGTTTATTTCGTTTCGGGTCTGGGTGTAAAATACTTATATATGTATATATTATAAAAAAAATAATATTGAAGTATGTATAATAGTTGTGAAGTAACCCATAACACAAGCATATTACTTGCTTACTTTGGGACTAGATGGCGCTGTGTGAGAAGTCCGATGTATTATTATTATTATATATAGGTATTTTCCAAGTTTTTGGCGATACTTGTTACAAACGAACCTGAAATTAATTTCATGGCATGGCTACTCGAACGTAACGTAACTCGGAACCAAGAAACCTTAGATAAATATTTTACGTGTATTATTATACTCGTACTTTGTATTGAAAATAAAACTGATTTACGCAAGCGAAGCGAGGTCCTGTTGTTTCTTGCAGCGCAACTTCTTAATAGAGTTTCTGAGTTGCTGGAGGTGCTTTCAGTTTAAAAATATTCAACGAAAACGGCGTTTATATCAAAGCCTATACATCAAAGAGGTTCTACACGATTTACTGTACACATAAACCAAGTTCGACGTTTTGATGGTTCAACTCGAGTCGATTAAAAAAAATTCAAGTGTGATTTTAACATTGAAAATGTTTATCAAATCGTTTTCGTGGGGAGTGTAATTCGGCTATATTTCCGAAATTTATGATAGTAGACGAAAGGCATGATGTCAAAAGATGTAAGAGCTTGTGGGGCGTCATGTGATATAAAATTTTCTAAAATTGGTGTGCAACTTTTTTCGGAAAATCGAAAATTGTGGAAAAAAGACGACATTTCCCGATTTTTAGGACAAAAAGTTTATTCAAAGACGAAAGCTAATATCGAAAAATTAAAAAAAGCTCCCAACTAGATTGTCTAACGTTTGGAAAAAGAAATTTCGGCATCGGTTAAAAACTATGGGACACGGGACAGGTGCCTTTTTTTTCATTGAACGATTATCAGATCAGTTATCCCGGAGAGTGAGATTCGGTTATATTTCAGAAAGTTATAAAGGTAGATAAAAGATAGTAGTGACTAAAAATGCAAGACCTCGCGGGGCGTCCTATGGTACCAAATTTCCGAAAATTGGTACATAACTTTTTTCGAAAAAATTAATAAAATTATTTGAAGAAAATGTGTTATAAGTTTTGATTTTTGATGTTCATTTATTTTCAACGTCCTCCGATAGTTGCGAGAAGCGCGAAATCTGTACATTTCTTACATAGACCAATACTATTTATAAATTATTTCGACGACACCTGTAGCATCTTATTAATGCAGAATATATGATACCCTAATGAACTTAACACAAAATTCGACCATGGATGCAATACCCTATGGTTTGTAAGAGCATTTGTAATTATATAGACCGTGTTTGGCCGAACGTAGTTCAAACTTATAGAGCGTGTAGAGCTTACCAAACTAAACAAACAAAAAGTTTCAAGTGAGCAACTGGCGCAAACTGACGGTTACCGAGAAAAATATGTTTAATTTTTTCCATAACTTACTTTTTCACTTTTGGTTTAGTTTGGTAAGCTCTATAAATTTGGATTACGTTCAGAGTTCAGCCAAACGCGCCGTATATATACACGACGATTTTTTCATCACTCACCGAATTTTTATTAGGTATCCTCCAAAAAATGTATTGTAAAAAAAATAGGTACAATTTTCACAATAAAATAATTTTCCCGAAAGAATTATAGATACAGCATGGTTACTAAGTCAAACATAAAGACTACGCATGAGAAAGATGCGACCGCTGGTTTAGCGGCGAGGGGTGTCCTGCTGACGGCTGCTGACCGATGTAATTGTCGGTTGGCAGTGCATCGCCACGATAATTCGATAACTTTGTGATGCCATACCTCAATATTTTCCTACTGAGTGAAAAAAATTTCCCAACACCTACACTTTTCCCAATGTTGCTTTGGGACTAGATGGCGCTGTGTGGGATGTCTTAGATGTTACTATTATTACGTCGATGGCGTTTCAGTGTGATGTGGGCAGGATTTTTGGAAGAAAAAAAATATATAAGTAGCAATAAGAATTAGTGGAATGGGTACAATTTATTGTATTGTATCCATAGAGTAAATAAATTTGACTGCAGCGTTTAGGTTTTGATAGAGTCGTAAATGTCACTTCACAATACCGAAAATATCAAACGCATTTTCGTGGAAATGCAGACCGTCGCACGGAAACTTCGCGGACTAAAACTCGCGATCTCGCATGCAGTAAACGCAGAAGAGGGCTTCTAGTCAATTCGTACCTTTATGACTGTCATCATCATCACCAGCCCATTTTACCCCACTGCAGGGGCTTAGGCCTCCCCCAGGGTGAGGAGGGGGTTTGGAGCTTAAATCCACCACGCTACTCCACTGCGGGTTGGGGATTGTAACGACCGCCATCTATTGACAGCGTCCGGGACCGACTGCTTAACGTGCTCTTCGAGGCACGGAGTCAGTGATAGTTAATGTACTTAAGTCAGAAAAACTCATTGGTACACGCCCGGATTCGAACCATGGCCGTATGGCCTTATAAGTTTGAGACAGGTTCGTTACGCTCTGGGCTATCACGACGCACACACTTATGACTGTATCAGTATGGATTGATGAGAGATTATTGTCAACTTAACAAATGTCATGTATATACTTTAAAACTCATCGTGCCTAAAATGATTAAAAATCCAAACGTACTAACTTGGATATGTTTCATTATATTTACATGATATGCATAAACTTCGGAAACATGAAAATAGTATATATTTATATCTTTGTCGACGTTTCATTTCGTATATTTTATTGACATTGGAGTTTTTCTTACATTTTGTTAAGGCTTTAACGTGTCAAAGATATTTCGCGTTTCTACCATTTTACATGACGCAGTTCCGTCGTTTTTTTTTATTGCGTAACGTCCCTTCAAACATTTTATCCAACCCTTAATGTGGGATTCCAACTTGCACTTAACGAGTTTCTTATCAAAAACCAAAGTTTACACCCGCCCAGTTCGCCTACGCATACACCATTATCCTACAATTTGTGTACAATGAAAAATTCAAATAAAATATAAGGATACAATTTATGATCCGACTTCATTGAAAGGATTCAAAAAGGAACAATTTTATTGTTTTATTTTGGGCGTTCAAAAAGAGTATATCCTACCTCTTTCTACATTTTTTTAACATCTCAAGAAATTTCAGCTCACTAATATTAACTGCTTCATCGGTTCTGTAGGAAAGGAAAGTGTTTGCACAGCGCTATATTCTGGTAATATAGAAAGACTTCTATCGCAAAGGCATTCGCTGTCCCTAGTATGACAAAAATAAGTAGCAATGTACGTAAACATTTTAATTAAATAAATACTTTTTTCTTAGTCATTCGTAGGGTCCGTATTCAAAGGGTGCCAACTGGAACCTTATTACTAAAACGCTGTCTGTCCGTCCGTCCGTCTGTCACAAGACTTTATCGTCTAAACCCTAATAGTTAGACACTTGAAATTTTCACAGAGTGGATGTATATTACTATAGCCTATAAAAATACGAATTGACTAGATCTCTTCAGCGTTTACCGTCTAACCGCTCATACTCTAGCTGGCTCGTGTAAAATGGCGAGTTTCAGTCCGAGAGGTCCCCACGCGCCGGCCTTCACCCCCGCGAAATTGCGGTTGAAATTTTCAATACTGTGGAGTGATATTTATTACTCAATTAAAACCAAACGCTGTTGTCAAATTTATTTACTCTATGCTATAGAGGACTCCATTTCATACGGTCGTACGGTACCCTTCGTATGCGAGTCCAGTCACACTTAACCGGTTTTAGTTTAACTTTTTTATATAAGTAAATCGGCAATTTCAAACTTCTACATTAATATGTATAAGTCCTGTTTCCTTGTCACGTCCTGTAGCTTAAACGGCTTGGACTTATTTTGGGATGCGAGGTGTCGATAGATTGGTCTTTATCTCCGAAATGTCATAAAAATGTCAACGGGGGTATTGTTACTGAATGCCTTAAATTTTTTGTAAATTAAATATGGCGACAAGTATGGTGGATTTAATATTTGGCGGATCAAATAGTACCCAAAACATGTTTTGCGTCGGTTTTTGAGATTCCACCTACTGATGCTGTAAAAAATTAAATAAAATTCTCTAGTTATTTACTAGTATCTACCAAGAATTTATTAACTAAATAAAACCAAAAAAAATAAAATAATAAAAAGTACATTAAAAAAACTTTTAAAAGCCGACTGCGTAAAACAATGCCCGATTAAAAAGACGCTATTTATTAAACATAAAAATCAATCTGAAGCTACAAATCTTTCTTCTCAGTTTGTCTATTATATAAAAATATTATTATTACAATTATACTCTTAGATACCTAATATAAACACGTCTCGTAGGTATAGGTACATCTTTTTTTTTTACTTTTTTACCCCATGGGCTGTCTTGCATAAAAATACGCGTCCTTTTCCAGGCATCATCGTTTCAACCACATTATAAAAGACTCACTACCTTCTGTGCAGATAGATACCTTTGTGTCTTGAGCCTCCGGGTATTTTCCGTAGTGATGGCAAGAGGCCCGATAGCGTAAACATGGTTCCATGCAAGATGTAGAGCTCTTGTTTCGGATGTAACTTGTGTAGATACTTTGCGATAAAGTTATATATGAATAAAAATTTAAAATAACTAGAGCAGCTGCTGAGAGCTCGTAGGAAAATATCTAAGCACGTAAAACTATTAAATCGTTACCACTTCATTCCTTTCGCTGTCGCGAGGATGGGTCCCTGGTCCAAGGATGCCAACATCACTGCGTTTGTTGACAGGGGATTCTTTGAGCATGGAATACCTTGTCCTGAAGATCAGTGTCGCAATTCAGCGCGGTAGCGCATCAAGTATTCTTGGCACTCTGGACCCGTCGTCGTCTCCTTAAAATTTTCTTACGTACCCATTTAGATAATATTTTTAAATTCGTAGGTATTTTTAATTTTTTAATTTAGTGTTTCTTTATGTTCTTAATATAAAGTTTCATTTTTACTATTATTTATCAATTGCGATATTTTCATTGGTCGTACAATTATTTTTTTAATAAAAAAGGCGGGAGTGAAAAAACAAGAGCACATTTGGTGATTCGTGGTACAGGAAACCGGTGGACACACGAGTTGATGAAATTTTATGGTATTTGATGAAACATCATATTATACCTACGTGTTTCTTACTTTATATTACTCAGTACCAAAACATTGAAATAAAACAAATTATCGTATTACTGTGGGGTTGCGCAGGCTACTGACAAATGCGTTGGTCAGTGGCCGCTGGCGGGATACCCCTCTTCGCTACACCCGCCGTCGCCATTTATTTGTTTTTGACTTAGTAACCACGTAACGACAATTCTTTTAATAAACATATTTAATGTCAAAGTTGATGGTTAATGTGCAATAAAGGCCTAGACTAAAATTTGACTGTGATGACAAATTTTCCTTGTACATTCGACATTCTTGTAGCCGCAAATAACTGCCATACCATTCCATCAGCCCATTAGTACCCTCCCCCTTAGGCCTCCCCTCGGGATCAGGGATTGGAGCTTAATACACCACGCTGCTCCAGTGCGGGTTGGTGGATTTTAACGACTGTCTTCTATTGATGGCAACTGGGACCGACGTCAACCGTCCTCGCCGAGGCACAGTCAGTGATATATAACTTAGAAATAAATCATTGATACATGCATGCCTTGGGATTAGAACTTCAGCCTTCTAAATAAGAAGCGAGCTCGCTACCATTCGACTATTACGACATTTAATCGTAAATAACTAGCTAAGTGATTAATTTTATTTATAATGATAATAATAATAATAACACATACAATCACAACAACGTCTAGGTCCCAAACTTAGCATTAGCTTGTATTTTGGGTACCAAGCGAAGACACCACATACATATAACAACCAAGACCCGGTGCCAGTATTAATATTCATCATATAAATACTGACCCGACCTGGGATTCGAACCCGGGACCTCCAGCTTCGCAGGCAGGGTCGCTGCCCACTAGGCTAAGAGGTCGTCACCAGTCAATTATCAGTAAAAAAAAATCAAATCTTATTTGTTATTTATGAAACGAAACGTACTGGTCACCTGAAACCCCTGTCCAGGTTTAATGGGCCTAATAAACCGTCCCTGAGAATCTAACCTAAATCATTAAATCCTACCTGCTTGGTGAATTTGACACTCAAAGGGGCACTAATTCATGACTTCACTCTACAACTCTAATTACGCCGAGGCACTGAATAAACAAATGGAGATTCTTTTAGCAACGCTTTTAGTGAAGCTTAACATTTAGTTATTAGACATAGACTAACTGATTGGCCGAGTGGCTAGAAACCCTAGCGAAGGGTCGCGGGTTCGATTCTCGGCTCGCGCCCGGGACCATTATTGTACCATGTCTATTTGTTCTGTGCCTGGATGCAAAAGTATCTATATATATATATAGGTATATATTATTAAGAATATTTAAGTATGTATATCAGTTGTCTAGTACCCGTTAATACAAGCATAAAACTTGGTTACTTTGGCACTAGATGGCGCTGTGTGGGATGTCCAAAGTATTATTATTATTAGATTTTAGGGCGCACTTTGTCAGGTAGATTAAAGTCAAATCCTCCCCCGAGCCCCCGCTTAGACTCGCAATACCAAAAAATCATAATTTTATTTTGTAATAAAACAAGCCATCGACCCCGACTTTGCATGGGTAGCAGAGCCTATGCCTATATTTTTTTTGCGTCGAGCATGTGGATTAGATTTTATTGTAATTTCATCCAACTTGGAGTATTTTTAATGTATTTCATTTCCAATCCTGCAAATATTTGAAAAATTAAAGAAAAATCATAGACTAAATTAATTTAACAGCAGCGTTTGTTATACAAGTTTTGCTTAGTTTGGGACTAGATGACGCTGTCTGGGATGTCCCAGGTATTATTATCATTATGTAAACATGAAGTTTTGATTTTCTAACAATTATTCGTTTTACAATGAATAATTGAAAAATGCCGAATAATGTCGAGGGCCATGGTTCGAATCCGGGCGTGTACCAATAAGTTTTTCTGACTTAAGTACACAATATCACTGACACCGTGCTTCGGAGGGCACGCTAAGCAGTCGGTCCTGGACGCTGTCAATAGATGGCGGTCGTTACAGTTCTCAACCCGCAGTGGAGTAGCGTGGTGGACTTAAGCTCCAAGCCCCCTCCTCACCCTGGGGGAGGCTTAAGCCCCTGTAGTGGGGTAAAAATGGGCTGATGATGATGATGATGAATAATGTCGAATATCGACTAACCACGACATCTCTACTTTAGAGGTACATTTTTCATTAAATAATAATTATTGTTACGGTTGGTATAACACCGACTTTGAATACTCAATCGCACACACATCACACACCATCAGCCCATTAATGCCCCACTGCAGGGCTTAGGCCTCCCCTCGGGATGAGGAAGCGATCCCCCCTGCGTTTGAGTAATTTGATTTGATAAAGTTTCATAAATATTTTTTTCAATCACCGAAAGATTTAAATAAAAAATTGAAGAATACCTACATGTTTTTCAGAATTTTTTTTCGAGTTTATTTGCAGAAAAACGGAAAATTGATTTCAAACATTTATTCTCGAAGGACCTGTCCTTTAGGTTCATTTGTATTTTGTTACAATATAAATATAATTTATCAAAATCCCAATATCATATAGAATTTATATAATCATTAAAAGTACAACGTATTAATAAAAGTAATGGAAAATCAAAATATAACTTTCTTGTTTCAATATGATTCCAACCGAGGGATTTATTGCAGAAGTTTAGATAGGCAGACGTACAATCCATGCTTGTTTTTCTTTTCCATTTTTCATTATCAATTAAAATTTTATAAAAGCTTCCACATTTTTATTTTTTAGACTGTGTATACGATTTTTTTTGATAGGTATCTACAGTAAAGAGGTAAGTATATTTTCTATAAGGATATCCTACTATGTATAGCATACGTTCTGAAATAAGTTAGGTATATATTATTTTTATTAGGTTCACAGGCTTGAAAAGGAGTTAACGAACCTCTACATAATTATAAAAGAACTGTCTAATGATGCTCCACATGATGGGTTAAGCAAAAAAAAAAATGTAAGATACATTGTACATACAGTACAATGTAATATATGTATGTAATACAGGCAACCGATTTATCTTAATTTATAAAAAAGTTAAAGCCCTGACTGACTGACCGATTAGCCGAGAGGTTAGAAACCTTAATTGCAGAACCAAAGCTCACGGGTTCGATTCCCTCCCGGGACAAACATTTGTGTGCATGAACATGTCTATTTGTTCCATGTTGGGTTTAAGATCTATATATGTATATGTTACAAAGAATTTTTTACAATAGCATGTGTGTCAGTAGTCTACAGTACCTACTCGTAATACAAGCAAAATACTTGCTTACTTTGAGACTAGATGGCGCTGTGTGGGAAGTCCCATGTATTATTATTATTCGATAAATAACATCTAATGTTGTAAATATAGAATATAGTTTTTTTAGGATTTTAAACGATGGTATGAATTTGACAGATACGTCCATTCCATTCTATTTCATTCCTTTCTTTTTGTATCACAGTAGTGTAGTGGCTTAGGCCTCCCCTCAAGAGAGGGGGCTTGGTTGGCGAATTGTAACAACCGCCATCTATTGACAGCAACCGGGACCGACTGCTTCACGTGCTAACATGAAAATACTCATTACGACAGTTACGAAATACATAGTAAATAATTTTTGATAGCAGAATCATCAAGATGAAGCGTCCCATTATTTGAAACGATTGAAAATTCGAGGAAAATTACATATCCATACATCGAACGTCATTATTTGTTTGATGAAATAATACATGAAATATATCTAATTTCAGAATTTTTCTTTGTTTATTCAAAACGGATTTTACATGTTCGTCAGACTAAATTCCGCTAATTCTCAGAGCTATGTTAAAACATCGAATGGCGTATATTATTATTTTGCTCATATTTTCGCGATGCGGTATCTGTGTAGATCCATGGGCAATACCTGAATTGCACTGCGCAAGAGACATAAATAATCAGATAGGCCGGTATTAGCTGAAAAACAACAACGTATTTTAAATATATAGGTAAAAGCCGTAAATACATATAAATACAAATAGTAACCCCGAGACGTAACACTTGATTCAAAATGAAATCCGGTCCTTTATGAGGATAAACGACCTTTTCTGGGAATAAAGTACAATTACACTAGAGAGTACGTAGTTTATTTTCACATCAGTTTCTGTCCCGACTTCGTTCTAAATAAAAGGCAAACACAGTCACGCAGTGTCTGGAGCGAAAGGCTAGATTCACACGGATTTCTAGTGAGATGTTGTAGGAATTTATATATTAATAATATATACATAATACGAATGCGAAAGTGTGTTTGTTTGTCTTTCTTTCATGCAGAAACGGAGTAACGGATTGACATGGTTTTTAGCATGGAGATCGTTTTTGAGATGACAAGTGACATAGGATACATTTTATCTCAGTAATATTTACAGTGCCAGAAGGTGTCACTGTGTATACTGCGTTTCTAGGGTTCGATATTCGAAGGGTACCAACGGGAACCTATACAAAGGCTCCGCTGTCCGTCTTTACAGTAATAGGTAAACACTCAAAATTTTCACAGAGTATTACTATGACCGTAACAGCAAATAATAAAATAAAATAAAGTTCAAAATTAAAGGGGTCTCCAAAAAAGAAACGTGTATTTTTTTTAGCATTTTCGGTGATTGTTAATTGTGAGATCACGAGCGACCCCTCCTACTTATACTATCATCATCATCATCTGCCCATTTTTACCCCACTGCAGGGGCTTAGGCCTCCCCCAGGGTGAGAGGGGGCTTGGAGCTTAAGTCCACCACGCTGCTCCACTTTCAACAAAATAATTAAAAAAAAAACTGTCATGTACATATTCCATTCCGGTTTGCGTGTGTATATTAAGAATAAGATTTATTGAATAATTTCACAATTACGCTTGCCCACAGTTTACACTGGCCGAAAGAGTTCCTCCGTGCTATGTACTGTACGTTCCTACGCTGAACGCTAGAATAAAAATTCCCGAAAAGCGGAAATAGTGAGTGGGCACCTTAACACGAAGTGCGAAATTTTCCACGACACCCGATCTGGTGCCGGAATATCGGCCCACCGCAACGTAAATCACAGAAGGGCGACCTGTAAAATTATACCAATAAACAAAGCATTCCTTCCTTGCAATACCTACGCTCTGATATAATTAGCTTCTTAAATACGATACTTTTATATAACACGTTTTCGATGGTTTTGGAGACAATTTTTTTTAAGTTAATATTTTCACCTCCATCCTTAGATTTTAGTGATGGATATGATTTCAGCGATCACCAAATAAGTCGATCTACAATTTCATAATCAAGTCAAAGATCTCTATTAGTCAAAGTAATTGTTGTTAGTTAATTGTAGTCAAAAGTGACTGTTGATGTATCACCGAAATGAAATCGCTGTGCAATACGTAATTAAATTTTTTTTATTAAAAATAAATCTAAAATTATAAGGAAATATAGCATATCATGTAAAAATGAGGTTCGTATTCAAAATATAAGTTGACTCGTATGACACATGAGTCACACGTAATTTAAACTTATTAAAAAAAATGTCGAAGTGAAATTGGGTTTGATTAACTTATACAATAATATATTAATGATTTATTTATAATATTATGGATGCTGCATTACCATGCACAGTTGTTCAAGGTCCACTAATTTTTGTGACGAATCGTCATAATATGAATTATGTTTACCATACATAATTCGTCACAATATATATTATATGTATAACTCTACAGTTCTAATAGTTTCTTTCACAGCCTTTTTTGTTTTTACTTGTTTGTACGAATATGAAAGGCCATACCTTACTATCAAGACAACCGATCTATACGTAGTGATGTAATATCTATAAAATAAAATAAAAATGTTTATTTTATTTTATTTTTATTCAAGTAGGACACTCGGACTATCACTTTTAAATGTCCTATTGCTAAGTCTATGCAGGTTGGTATGCGATCACTCTAAGAAGAACACTGCAAGAAATTTAGATTGGTTTGTTTATTTTTTTTTTTTTTTTAGTGACGGCGCTACAAACTATTGTCTTAAAAACTAAGTAGATTACAGCAATTTAATCCCAAGCATTTTTATCATTCTTAAACTGTTTTAAATTATAATATACTTTAGACGTAAGTTATCGTTTTGCATAATTCTTGGATTCATTTATTGATAAATCTATGATATTGCTTGGAAGATTGTTATAAAATCTAACACAATTACTTTTGAATGAATGAATTATTTTATGGAGACTAGTAGTGGGTAACTTCGAGTTTATGTTTATTCCTAATATTAACATTGTGTACATCACTATTTTTTTTTAAAGATATTATTTTTATGAACATACAATATATTTTCATTAATATACTGACAACATATTATAATTACATTCATTTCTTTGAATAGACCTCGTAGCGAATCTCAAGGACCCATTTTATATATACCTACTACGAACAGCTATTTTTGTAGAACAAAAATATTATTGATATCGGCTGCATTACCCCACAACAATTTACCATATATGACATAATAGTGTGAAAATAACTGAAATAAACTAATCGTGCTTTCGCTATATCTGTCAATTGACGAATTTTTTTAGTGCGTAAACTGGCGAACCAAGTTTATTCGAAAGACTAACTGAGGACCCCATTGGAGCTTAGCATCCAACGTGTACCTAGAAATACCGCAGTATCAACCATAGCCGTTTTCTCATCCGAAATCACTAAGTTTCTTTTGTTCTGTTTTACATTAGGTGTAGTTAATTTAATATATTCAGTCCTTTTTTTTATATTTTATGCATTTATATTTACATAAAATATTAAAAATAATAAAATATAACGAGTATGAAGATGCAATTTATGACTTTCACCCGTAAGCCGCAAGTTAGTACTGTATACGTGAATTATCCCAGCGGGACGGTCGATTTAGCTGTAGGTTTTATCGGCCGACTCTGCAGTCAAGTGAGAAATGATTCGGTATCGTGTACGTGACGGCGACAGCATGCTATCAGTGCTGGATATTGTATAATGAAGAATCGCCCAAACAAAACGATGAACGATGCCCCACACTGGTTGCACTCGCGCTGTGAACCCTACTACTGAGGCTTCCCTGTCCGTCCGTCGTATCGTTTGAACCATGATAGGTAGACACTTGAAGTTTTCACAGAGGGTGTATTACTATGACTGCTAGAATAGCAAATAATAAAAATAAAATAAAGTAAAAAATTGAAGGGGGCCCCCATACAAAAAACGTGTTTTTTTCGTATTGTATGGTGATACGGAACCCTTTGCGTGGGAAGTTCGACTCACACTTCGCCGATTATTTATTAAATTAGAAAACAAAACTATTTGATTGGTAACAAATATTATTTTAATAACTGAACATTTACTCAAAACTAACCTTTTGATTTCTTAGAATGTTTTTTGATTAAAAGTTAAAAGGACTAACTAACGTAGGATGGATTGACCACTGCTTCACGTGTCAGCCTACTTGAGATACTTTTCCGTTATTTACTTTCCATAATTTCAGATGGCTCATATGTACAGGGTTAATTGAAAAGGAGAGCCGAAGGCGAAGGAGGCAATGTGCTTGGAACATATTTGTTAACACATCGTTTTTATAATTTTTTCCGAAAATATAGACCACATTATACGTTCTCTTTAAAATAAAAATAAAATTAATTCTTTTCTTAGTAATTGCTTTCCAAAAATTTACTAATAAAATATCTCTGTGACGTCAACTGGACAGATGCTTTTTGATTGCATTACTTTAGACTAAACAAAGTTATAATATTTTTATTGATTCATGAGAATTACAATTTTATTTGACGTAGTGACCTTCCCTCAATATTTTTTATTCATTTTTAACTTTGGTATTTTACTGTGGAAAGCAGCGCAATCAGCTCAACCGGCCAGATGACATCACAGGGTCAATTTCAACGTCAAATGAATTTTCATGAATAGTTGGGAAATTCGTAAAAGAAATTAATAATGATATTTTAAGAGGTTATTCTTGAACCTTATTCCTTTCAATTTTAATGACCATCAACGCAAATCTAAAATTTTGGTCCCACCCCATTTAAATTTAATCCTGATAAGTAAGTATATATATGACATAAAACAATAGTTATTTTCAATTAATATCTACTATGCATTTAACACATATTTGATCGGAATATGGCTTTAATATCATTTAATACGTAACAAGTTGATGGTCTGTGGTTTTAGTAACGGATACATAATTTTTATTCACGACAAACAAAAGCTTAGCGCTAATGTATTTAATTTCCTGGCGCGAGATAATGTCAATTTATAATGGACACATGAAGCGTAGATAAAACATAACTACCTACAGCTTCTGACGGCATAACTATGCTTTTAATGAAAGTGTATCGGGGATTAAATGATAAAATCATTTAATTTAAATATATTGCAGGTACACTATTTTATTTTATTTTATTTGCATGGAAAACCAACAAACAGCACAATTACCTTATTGATGGACATAATAGCTACTAAAGGCCAATAGGTAATAGTTTCTCACCTATAGATATATAGTAGCTATTGCACTATTATTCAAAAAGAAAAAATACTTTAAAAAACTGTTTAAAGCTGGAGTACATAAAGACGAATATTATTATATTATTAGATAGAATATATCTAATTTTAATAAGATACTAAAAAATATTGAATAATTATTTACAAAATTACGTAACAAAAGATTGTGAATACAAATAAATTAATTATTGATTAAAAAAGGCCGTGCCCGTAAACACTTTGTCCAAATGTGGCCATCAATCACACTGGCCGCGTTTCCACGTTGAATTGTCAGTGAGATGCTCTGGACCAGGTATGTTCCGGGAACGAGCGTCACAACCACCGTCTTTTAGGCGGCGGCCCAGAGCGGACATAAAGCTCTTGGCTTCGGAGCACCAAGAAGACTGTTCCAACCGCAACGGTACGAAATCATGGGTGGAGGCATATGTTTGGTGTTTCCGCCGTGCCGTGGTCTCGGCGGCCCCGCCTGGGGCCCATATGGGTGCATTTAAATATAGGTAGCGAAAATGCACGCGCATGTCGGATCCCACACCATGCAACGACCCTTACGGTACGAGGGTAAGCCCATCTGGGTGTTTGCTGTCTGTGCGACTTAAACCTGGTGGCTCAAGCAGGCACGGAACATTTACTGAGACCAAGGCTCTTCTGATCAAGTAATTGAGGGCATGGTGTCGTGAAAACCTTGCCGATATAATTAATAATAATAATGTATACAACACAACAACATCTAGGCCCCAAACTAAGCATTAGCTTGTGTTTTGGGTACCAAACGAAGACAACGGTACCAGTATCAATATTCAACATATAAATACTGACCCGACCTGGGATTCGAACCCGGGACCGCCAGCTTCGTAGGCAGGATCCTACCCACTAGGCTAGGCGATCGTCAATTGATCAACTAAGACCGTGATGCCCATTAGGTTCCACCTGAGAACCGCAGAAGCACTTGTGGGGCTGACACACATCGCTCCCTAATCTAAGTACAACTGCGATTCCAGGGAGTCACCGTCTAAGAGTGTACCCAAGTGTGGTGACGGTAGAGCGTGTAGATATGCCCCGGACTCCGATTGTGATGCTGCTCAGAGCAGCCTAGCTATATCGACTGTAAAAGAAATGGCGATAAAATTTTTGATAACGTTAGAACAGTATAGGTCATCCCACAGTCTCTGAATGTTAGATTTTTCAGGAAAATTATCATTGGGACATAAGAGCTTCCAGACTTGCGATGCGAATATATTGATTACACGCAATAATTGTTTAGAAAGTAAAGATACACAAAAGTTCGTCTTAGTTGTTCACCGTACTGGACAACTTTCTGTTAAAACCTTTGGTAATTAATTATATGTCGTGACTTCCGGAGCTTCTCTTGGGCGCCTTAATAGCGCGGTATGGTTTTATAATTTGCAATACGATGAAAATTTTATCATAATTTAATCTTTATTATCACATTTAAATTTTTAGTTGTTTAGTTCTTTAGGCTGACCGTGCGAAACCGGGGTGTGACGCTATGGTATATATGTATGCGTGAAATGGTAATGCGAGTGTGAATGAGAGTGGGAAAAAATCAGTACATATTATAAAGAGTGACAAAAGCAGGAGTTAGATGGGAACAAAAATCTGTTCGCGCGGGTGAAGCCGCGAGCTGAAGCTACTACTATATAGAACTAGTACTACTACTAGACGACCGCTTAGCCTAGTGGGTAGCGGCCCTCCCTACGAAGCTGGCGGTCCCGGGTTCGAATCCCAGGTTGGGTCCGTATTTATATGATGAATATTAATACTGGTACCGGAGTCTCGGTTGTTATATGTATGTGGTGTCTTCAACACAACCTAATGTTTAGTTTGGGGTCTAGACGTAATTGTGATGTATACGTTGTTATTATTATATAAACCACAAGAAAACAACATGTATAGGATCAGTAAGCCATTAGGGCTGTGTAAAAATTAATCGCTATATATAATACTTATCGTATGGCTCTTAGCAGTCGGTGGTCGCCGATAATCGCCCATTTCGTTCGCAATAAGTACACTTCACTGAAATTTCTGAAAATAATTGTTACAAATAATTACTATGTAGAACCGGAGATGACGACACAAGTGAGTCATCTGTCGCGTAAAAAGTGAGCATTTTCCTCAAAGTAATATACAACGAAATACTTATCGAATATCGAAAGAATCGAATACTAATATTGTAATGCGAAAGTGTCTGTCTATCACGTTTTCACGGCAGTGTTGAACCGATTTTGATGAAAGATATAGAAAAAGCTTGAATCCTATGACAGGAGATAGACTACTTTTATTTTAGGTACGCCCAACCCCTCCGTCCATTTGGCTCACATGATCCTGCTTCCATGGCATGGGATCCAAGGATACCTACTTTTTTCGCCTTTTAACTCTATGGGATCCTAAAATATTTTTTACGCCTTTTGGCTCCCACAGGATCGTAAGATGATTATTCTTTTTGGCTTTTAGTTCCCAAGGTTTACTTTTACTGACATACCTGTAACGGTTTAAAGCCTATGTGCAAAAAGTTAAAACAAACACATGCAAACATAACTGAATGAAATAATAAATGTAACAAAATGTTTGCATTTAAAATGACCAAAAAAGGGTTGTGACCAAATGGCACAATTTAAATTATTTTTAATTAAATTACTGAAATATATTTTACCCTTCAAGTAGATGCCAAAAAATCGTTGTTCTATTTATTGTATGATAAATAATATTTGAACAAAAACCGAAAATAATTATCCTAGGATCCTACGGGAATCAAGAGGCATAATAAATTATTCTACGATCCCATTGGAGTCAAGAGGCGAAAAAAGTATCCTTGGAACCCATGGGAACAGGATCATGGGAGCCAAGTGGACGGGGGGCGCTCAGCCCCAACATAGTAAACATGTCAAAAGGAATACGCATTTTTCACACTGAAACTTATTTCATCATACTCCTAAACTAGTACTCCTATACGACTTTGGTCAAAACTCTGGATTTGTTAAGGAGTATGATAAAATTTAGTATCGATCGAGATATACTATATACAAATAGGCAAAATTTTAAAATATAGATAGGTATGATTACGTCAAAATTTATTATATCCTATTGAAGAATAAAACTAAAGAATATTTATAATAGATTAGATTAATTCCGAAGTTCTCGGAATTTTTCAACTATTTTTACTTACCTTATATATCATACCAACCCATTACGCCCCATTGTTAAGCGTCCCCTCAGAATGGAGTTAATCCACCACGCTGCTCTAGTGCGGTTGGTGGATTTTAACGGCTGCCATCTGACTGTGGCAACCGGGATCTACGGCATAACCTGCTCTCCGAGGCACGAAGTCACTTATAGTTATGTATTTAAGTCAGAAAAAAATTCATTTGTAAGTAGATCCCGGTGTCTGTGATTCGAACCACGACCTTCTAAATATGAAGCGGGCTTGCCACCATTCGGCTAACACAACATTCTAGTTTTTTTTAATAGTATAGATTTCGATTATCATACATGTTTAGAGAGTTCAGCGGTCTCTCGAACTCTTGTAATTTCGTTGTCCGCCCGTCCATCATTCGTGCGTCACAGCGCTTTAGCTCCTATTATCGCGTGTCGTGACGAAATTTTATAAGAGGATGCTTTTAGTGTTTGTTTCGTCACTTATGTAGGAAAATCGCACGAAAATGTTTTTGTAAAGCCTTTTCCTACGCAAAAAGACACAGCAATTCTTTTCTAGCACAGTCCATCGAGTGCGTTGTCGTACTTGTCGTCGAATATATCTATTCGAATTTTATTGAATAAGTTACTTAGGTATTTTAAATTTGATACTTGCTACAAGAAAAAAAATCGAATTTTAATATTCATAGAAATGTTAAAGTACTTATTATAGCCAAATACGAGGAAAATTACAATGTATTATTATTATTTTTTTTTAAGTACATCAAGGAAATTGTTTGAACTTGATACGACTCTACCTGCAATATTTCAGACGCTCTTAAAAAAACGTATAAAATTTTCATATTTGTACATACTGGAGTTCTCTGTACTCGGGGAACAGAACATTAAATTGTAAATGTACTCTATTAAAATTATAATCTTCTTGTAATATTCAAATGACATTAAAAATTTTCGGTATGAAGATGCTGCCAACTGTAAATTTAGGTGTTTGTTTTTAATAAAAACTTACAAAATCCACACAACTAACTGACGACCTGATAAAATATACTATGTTTGATTGTATTTTTAAAAACTTGGCTGATCCTAAAAGACGTTTTACTAATAACAAATATTTATCCCGGGCGGGAATCGAACCCGCGACCGTCGGCTCCGCAGTAAGGGTCTCTAACCACTCGGCCAACCGGTCAGTCATTAATGTGTTTATAATTTGCTTTATGCGTCATATACCGTACTGATATACAACGTGCTCCGGAGGTATCCGAGGGATTTTATCAGAACCTTCCAATAAATTTTAGAAACAAATAATTTTGACATTTTTTTTCTGTCTGTTGCTCACTGTTTGAAATGAAATGAAAGAAAGCGGAGCCGAATAATAAGCAATGTTGTCACTTTGTGCAGCTAACGAGCAACGAACTACGACTAATGAAACCATAACGTTTACACGGTATCATAGGAACAGTTCCAATCAAACCTTATGGCGGATGTGAACATAGGCACAAGTCACGTCGCAGTAACCAGTTTTAGGTGTAGCGGGACGCAGTGGAGCGAGGGGCATATGACTGAACCTGCGCAAGCACGCATGTAGCGTTGTATTCCGATTCGCCATAAAGTTTGATTGGAACTATACGACCATAGGTACGACACTTAGTTGAAAAATCTGCGTTACCTTTTATAAAGCGAATTAATGATAAAACAAATTATAAATTAATTAAACAAATACGATTAAATACGAAAGAGAGATCTTCCTCATCATATGCCTCAAATGTGATAACTTTGGTTCTCGAACTAAACGGCCAGCCAGCATTATATTAATACAAAATAGTTCTGGAAAGCTCATCTCCATAAAACGTGTGCGCTGAATGCGTCCACGGCTGACTCAAGCAATGCGCGTTCCTTTTCACTTTAGCCCAGAAGTCCGTCTCGCTCTAGCGTACGAACTGCCCCTATAGGTATAGTTTATCCATTATATTAACCCACACCCTTTGACACGTGGACACCGCATACCGACAAAAGTTCACAAAGAAAGCCGCCGGCACTTGGCTGCCGCCTCAAAGGATACCGACGCCGGCGTCTGAGGTCTAATATAATGGATTTACTTTATGCCATCGTGACGTACCTTGACGAAATACGTGTTTGCACTTACTTAATCAGCCCTTACTTTTTCATACATTGACCAGCATCAAATTCTTACTTTTTCATATATTGACCAGCATCAAATGTGATAACTTTGGTTGTCCAACTGCCAGCATTACTCCTCTATTGAACTAATTCAAAGCTCGGTGATGCGGACACAATATTGTAAATACCTAGAAATGCAAATCTGTAATGTTAAAGGGTAAACGAGGAGCCGATGTCACTAAGGTCAACAAAATAATGCAATCTTTAAAACTAATTAAGATAAATTAGCTTCTGAAACTGTTTTAACTCAAAACGCTGTCTGTCCACTGCGCGAGTCTTGGAGGGATCTCAGTGAAATGAATATTTTTGCATTAATATGCATATCATACAGTCGACCGACGGTTGTCCCTTAATAATTCATACTTCACATTTTCGGCGCAAACAGACGACGAGTCCGCCTTAATAAATCTCCGGTTAAAATGTCACGACTACAATTATTCTTGGGGTAATTAAGTTTTTGTGCGGTGTAAGTAGACACTCATTTTTTTGAAATGGAAAATATTAATACCTACATTAGTAAAAGTACGTATTCACTAAAAGCCCTTTTCTGCGTTTACCGTTTAACCACTCATACTCTAGCTAGCTCGTGTAAGATGGCGACTTTCAGTTCCAGTTTCATTGCGCGAAGTCTCCGCGCACCGGTCTTCAACCCGGGGAAATTGCGTTTGACATTTTCGATACTGTGAGTGACATTTATGACAATTAAAACCAAACATTGCTGTCAAATTAATTTACTCTATGCCTTGGTACATTATAGTCCAGTAAAAATAAATTTTTGGATTGCATTAAAGACACCTTAAAAATTTCTTTTTACAATAGTAATACTGCTGTATAGTTATGCACTCATTATGCTTTGGTTGCATTATGAGTGTTGCATGTTGAGAAATACCTAAAGATGTGTTTGTCTAGATTTCACCCTTTACATTAAATAGTGGGTAGGTGACAAATTAACTGTATATTTATGGTAGCAATATGAATTTGATTTAGAAGTAATCCCCAGTATACATGTTATAAATACTGAATATTACTAGATTTTATTTAATTAAAAAAAAAGTTAAACTTACAAAATCGCACTTTTGGCGATTTTCTGTTTTTATACTCTAGATGTAAGCCATAATAGTTTATTAAATTATCACCTATGTGACTTCTCAACAACCATTAAAAAAAGTCTTTTTTATTAATTTTGACGACGCGCATTAAAGACACTTTAAATATTTTACTTAATATGAGTCAGTTTTAATATTCTTTATCATAAATTAATATAATCCCTTATTTATGTCAAAAGCGTTATTCATAAAAACGAATAATTCTAAATTACTCACTAAGATCGGTAACGTACTTTTAAGTCTGACTATTTACGCATGACCTTGGTCGTCTGCCGCATCTCGCTAACATTGAGAAAAAGGGACGGCAATATCTCATATAAAGTATTTTTTTGAGCTATTTGTTACGTTAGAAGCATGTCGATCTCTGGTTAGAAGTATTATTTATATTGCATTATTATTATTCTTCATCATAAATTGATATAATCCCTTATTTATGTCAAAAGCGTTATTCATAAAAACGAATAAATCTAAAGTACCTATCCAGTATAGGTAACGCCCTTTAAACTGTGACTATTTACGCATGACCTTAGCCGTCTACCGTATCGCGCTAACATTGTGAAATCAAAGTTACAATATCACATATTTCTTGTGCTAAACTTTGTTTGTCGTTAATGTTAGTTAAAAGTATATTGTTAAGAATATAACTATTGCACTTAGTGTCCTTTGAAACGCCGCGCGCCGACACCTCACTGAGATAAAAAATTCACAAAGAAAGCCGCCACACGTGCCGCCGTCACCAAGGAAACCGACAGTATTAGTTAAATAGTGATTTTTTGTCAATAGTACATAGTAATAATTTCTTGAAATTTGGGATTGATTTAGGGCAATAAAAGCATTTATTGGAGAATAATTTCCTATTGGGTTATTGAATTTACTCCCTTTATACCTGTAGTATGCAGTAATATTAATTAGTGTAGTACATCGCCTAAAACGTCGATAATACATTAAAAAAATCGGATAAGTGCGAGTCGAATTCGCAAACCGACTGTTTCTTACCGCCACACAATATATTTTTCTTACGTAATTATAAAAAAAAATTAATAATGGCAAAAAAGTATTTTTTTGTGTTATATGATTTCTAATGAAAGATTTCACAATTGTAGGTCAACGGAAAGTATCGCAAAGTTTTGATTTAGTTGCGAGTGTCAAAATATACGACATATTTGACCGTATTATTTATTGCTCTAACATAAACGGTTGATTTTTTTTACAGTTACAAAGGACCATTGATTTATCTTTTGATATCAATTTCAACTTGATACTTCTAATCGTATCATTTCTAAAAAAAGGTATTTACTAAAAACAAAAAACTTTAAATTATAGATTTTCAGTTTTTTTCCTTTACTCGTGCTGAGCCTTGTTTATTGCAAATTTCATAATTCTAGGTCAACACGAGGTCTGTATTTTCAAAATCGGTCAATATAAACATTTAATTTGCTACTTAATTTTACAAGAAATTTTACAAATTTTCATAACGGGTGTAGCAAACTCGGAACCCTTATAATTTTAGAGTAATAAAAATAATATTAATAATAAAGTTAAAAAACATTAAGATTTTTTTGTAAGTTATTTTTTTTTTTCAAGAGTCAATGGTATTTATGCGTTGAACAAATCTAAGTTTAGAGTCAGACCCAATGGTCGGATCTGTCTTTGTTGGCTAGGATAGAAAACATATAATTTAAAAAAATTTAATATTTCGTATATATATATATAAATACTTATAATATTTTTTTACGTACGAAAACAAAACGTTAATTTACGGGACATAATTCAATATTTGAAAGAAATACAACACATGTCATAATGTAACACCGACTTTATATGTAAGTACATATTTTAAAAATATATTTTGCATTCTTTTTAAACAACAACGAAACGTTAATTTTATTTACGAGACTTAATCTATACTAATATTATAAAGCTGAAGAGTTTGTTTGTTAGTTTGTTTGTTTGAACGCGCAAATCTCAGGAACTACTGGTTCGAATTGAAAAATTCTTTTTGTGTTGGATAGTTTATTTATTAAGAAAGGCTATAGGCTATATGTATAAAATAATACTATCTGTCTGTCTGTCTATTCGAGCAAATCTCCAAAACGGCTAAACCGATTTTAAAGAAACTTCACAGATGTGGAAAGGAAATGGTCAAAAATGACATACACTACTTTTTGTATGTCTGTATGTACGTCCGTCTGTCTATTCGAGCTAATCTCTAAAATGGCTAAACCGATTTTAATGAAATTTCACGGGTATGAAAAGTAGGTGGTCAAAAGTGACATACACTACTTTTTGTCCGTCTGTCTGTCTGTACGTCTATGTATCTATTCGGGCTAATCTCCAAAACGGCTGAACAGACTTTAATGAAACTTTGCAGACGTGAGAGAAGGTTGTCAAGAGTGACATCAGTTACTTTTTGTGGCTGTCTATCGTTTGTCCTCACTGATCTATCAGCGTAGATAAAGCCGAAACTACTAAGTCTAGGAAGCCAAAATTTGGAACAGTGGTTTATTTTATAGCGTGAGTATTAATTTTCTAAGAAAGGAATGTTTGGAAATTTTAAATTTAAAGGAGGGATGGAGGTGCTTTGTATGAGAATCTTTGTTCTTTAAAGTTAGAAACATAAAAATTTTAAAATAAATATATAATGACGTGTTTCAGGATTTTTGGATTTTCACATTTTAAGGGTGGTAAATGGGAGGTGAAAAGTATGGGAGTACTGGTTTTCTTAAAGGAGTGGGGAGAATGAAGATTGAAAGTTTGAATGGGTGTACCCAATATTCGTTTCAGCAAAAAGTACCTACGTATAAACTATTTCGAATGTTAATACTACCTAAAACAGGAATGTGTAGGTAGTCTACGCAAGCGACGCTGCGGGCGGTCGCTAGTTATATAGATATTTGCGAAATATTTATATATACATACTCGTATAAATATATAGTGAAATTATTTTTGCAAGGACGACTTTAATGTCCTATAACTTCTTTATTTGTAGATATATTTTTATGATTCACACTTTTGTTTTATTTAGCTTAAATTTTAATAATAGCGAACAAAAAAAATTTTCAAACCTCTCTATTGTACTATTTACTTAAAACATGTTTACTTGCCATTCTTTACACACGAAAACAAAGCGTCTCGAGGAACATAAAGCGTGGTGATCTCTTTTTTGTGCTCCAACCTCATTAATATTATAAACGCAAAAGTTTGTATGTATGGATGTCTGGATGTTTGTTGCTCTTTCACGCAAAAACTACTAAATGAATTTTAATGAAACTTTAAAAAATATAGCTTATACATCAGAATAACACATAGGTTATAATTTATAAAGATACTAGCTTTCTGTCTGTGCACTCCACTCGCGTGGACTACACAGTTACACGCTGATTTTTTAAGTTCTTTCACCTATAAAAAGCTACATTATAAGTGAGTAACATGGGCTATATTTTAATCTCAAACTAGCTTTCCGCCTGCGGCTCCGCTCGTATGGACTACACAGTAGTACCGGAACGGCTACAATTTTTCACATAGATATAGTTTATAAACTGAAAAATGACAAAGGCTACTTTTTATTCTGGAAAAAGGGGTCCCGGTACGACTGCGTAGTCCATGCGAGCGGAGCCGCGGGCGGAAAGTTAGTTAAGTTACTAAATAAAGCAAGGTGTGGTGCGGGCGGACGGCCCGCGATTATTGCTTCGATGTAACCCGCCCCGCGGCACACCGCACCACCCGCCGCGTACCAAGTAGGTTTTTAATAATTATTTATTACATATAAGGGATTTCTTTTAATTAAAGTTAAAGATAATTATTGGAGCATAAATATACAAAAATATTTAAGGTGTAATTAATGCTAGGACCCAAAAATTTAATAAATTTTCACCAAAAAAAAAAGTAATGTAGTCACGTAGGTGATAATTTACTATATTGTATACAGTACATATTTACATGAAGTGTCAAATTATCGCTAACCCAAAAATTATTGTTTTGGAGTTATCATTTATTTTATATAAATATATAATTGCCTACCACATATTGTGAATAAACCTGGGGATTCTTCTGAATTTACACAGAGTGTATTTAAAAAAGCTGTCGTATAGAAAATCACCCGTTTTTAAATTTTTGTTCACACATAAATATATTATTTAAATCGTATCGGTTGATTCTATAAAAATTTATTAACATAAATAAGGGATTATTATGTATTTATTATCCGTGAATATTTTCTTTATGATATTGTAAATAATCCCCTAAAGTGCAATTAATGCAATGTGCTCCTAACAAACTTTGCTAGATTGACTGGAGTAATTAGATAGAGCACCTTTTGTATTTTTATTGAGCGACCATTTTGTAAGAGTGCAGAGAATCGACATAAGAAAGTAATTTTATGAAAAATCCACATAAGTCCATATTTCTCAAAAACAATGAAAGTTTTTACTAAAACCATATTTTGATGTTCTGGTAGATCAGGACGCAAGCTGTGACTCATATTTATAGATAAGCAGAAAACATTCAACCCACAAATTGTTTTTTGTGTTTGATTGTATTTTTACCCAACTACGACGAAACCAAGAGGAGCGGATCTGTTTCGCGAATATGTATGGACACTGTCAATAGATTCCCGCTCGCGACTCTGCTTGCATGGACTACACAGTTGTACTGAGATCCCTTTTTCTGGGATAAAAAGTAGCCTCTGTCACTCTTGAGCTTATAAGCTATATCTATGCAAAAAATTATAGCGGTTCCGGCGCAACTGTGTAGTCCAAGCGAGCCAAACCGTGGGGAAAGCTAGTTTCAAAATAAAATATACGCCATGTTACTCGTTCATAATGTCCCTTTTAATAGGTGTAAGAATTTTTAAAATTAGTTAAGTAGTTTTTGAGTCTACATACGTAACATCATCCGTCTAGCAAAAGCTTATCTTTGCGAAAATGCTAGGACAATGGGAACTATAGGAAAGAAATTGCAATGATCTCAAAAATTACTAGGATAATTTGAAAATTCTTTCCATGTCTTCAAATTAGCATTTTAAATTTTTAACCCCTTTTTTATTGGTTTATTTGAAAGTATAATGAAAAATAAACGACGCATATTTTTTTTTTTTCGATATAAAACATTTTTAAGTAGTTTTTTGAAAGTTGGTTATTCTGAAAGGTCATGATGTGATTTGTATCTATCGATCATAAAGTAAATAAATTTGACAGCAGCGTTTGGTTTTAAGTTTTGATGGAGTCATAAATGTCACTTCACAGTATCGAACTGACATTACGCAATTTTGCAGGGTAGAAGAACGGCGCGCGGGGATCTCACGGGGGGTCAAGACGCTCTTTTCTTTTTTTTTTTAAACTACTATTCGTATGAACTCGAACATGTATCTCATTTACTTACAATAGATATAATGACAAGATAAACGTAGCTTTCTAACTAGCACCGACCATCGCCTTATTTGTTGGAATACCTACCAAAAGTAATTTTAGTTTATTTCTATATAATAGAATACATTTAGCTCTTTCTAGTTATGCATAGATTCTGTAATGTCCATGCTTCATATACATACATAGTCGATCAACTGGAAAAATAGATTCTGTTATGACGAGTAGCGAAAAGGTCTTTTATAATACAAGTTTCCTTGCCTTACTAGGTTTTTCTGTAAAGCTTTTTTAATTATGAAATTGCTATAGTAACATTAAAGTTATGTTTTCATGAAAAAATATTTAAGGAAAGTAATTATAATAATAATAATACATCGGACTTCCCACACAGCGCCATCTAGTCCCAAAGTATTATGCTTGTGTTATGGGTTACTAGACAACTGATATACATACTTAAATGTTCTATTTTTTTCATAATATATACGTATACAAATATTTTACACCCAGACCCGGAACGAAATAAACATGTTCATGCACACAAATATTAGTCTCGGGCGGGAATCGATCCCGCGACCCATTGCTCCTCAGTTAGGGTGTCTAACCACTCAGCCGATCGGTCGTCAAATCAAATCAATTCTTGTTTGTAAAATGCCTGACTGAGGCCATGCCACCTATATCTATAATCTTTGATGGTGGATCTACGAGCTATATGCGGGAAATAAATTGTAAACAAAAACAAAACGTTTGCGTTATTTAAACAGGGCTTATGTTTTACACATAAATGGATGTTCGAAGAATCACCGAAAACTTTTACAACATATGAAAAGAACGCCTTCTAGGCAAATTCATTCAATGAATTTTAAAAATTGCTGAATAAATTATCTCATAAAATATGAACAAAATATAAACAGGCAAAAATGTACCTACAATAATGTCTATATTGAACAAAAATGATCGACAATACTTAGATGTTGCTGTAAGTACATTGATTGCAGTAAAAAAAAACCAAAAAATATAAAAATCCCAAAATTTCGCTATTTAATAGTTTATACCTATAGAATACTCATTACACCAATTTAATTTAATTTTAATTTTTTAAATAAAATTTTAAAAATTATAATTTTTTTAAAGTTAGTTGCGACATAACGTCATTCGGTAACAACACCTATGGGATGAGCGGTTTGTTCCCCATGGTAGGGTTGTCTCTTGAAGGGGCCAAGGGTACTAAAGTGCCGCACCGAATTAAGAAGGTCTCATGTACCATAAAGTTATTTATGTCGAAAGAAAAGAGAAACATGGATAACAAAACAAAAAAACTCGACTGCCAAACCACTTAACTGAAAATTTAAAAAAATATAAACGGAAAAAAGAAAAGAACCTATATTCTATAGAATTTGAACGTAAAACGCGCCATTTGTCCGATACCTACATAAACAGATATTGAAATAGGTATAGTACCTAAGTAAGTAAGACTATTATATAATAATAAATATTTTGAAATTGTTGTAGTGCTCGATTCATCGCAATTCAAATGCCTTGCAGGCGATTTCATTGTGACTTTATGAAATAATGATATGTCATTGGTTTTCAAAATTTTGTGTCTAACAGTACTTAATTAATCGGTTAACAACCGCTTAGCCTAGTGGTTAGCGACCCTGCCTACGAAGCTGGATGTTCCGGGTTTGAATCCCAGGTCGGGTCAGTATTTATATGATGAATATCGATACTGGTACCGGGTCTTGGTTATCATATATATGCGGTGTCTTCGCTTGGTACCCAAAACACAAGCTAATGCTTAGTTCGGGGCCTAAACGTTGTTGTCATGTATACGTTACTAAAAAAAAAATATTAAAAAATCATAATAATAATTGTGTAAGCGCATTACTTTACTCGTGAGAAAATTTCAAAGAGCATAGTTTTAGTAACTCTAGGGTATAGGTGTGTTTCCTGTATATAATTTTTTATATTGTTGTTTTTTCTCCTTATATAATTAAAAAAGAATAATCTCTTGAATATCTGCTTAAGCAGGCATCTGACGAAGAAATATTACAAAGTGCCCGTGGTCCCTTCAAGGAACTACGAGAGGGACCACGGGGAACAAACCGGATGGGATAGCGCGGATCAGAAACCGCGCACCAAATGACGTCATTCGCAGATTAATTCAATTAAATCTTCATCATCATTATCTCAGCCGTAGGAAGTCTACTGCTGAACATAGGCCTCCCCCACTGATTTCCAATAAGACGTACTGGTAGCAGCCTGCATCCAGCCTCCTCCCGCCACCTTTACAAGGTCATTTTTCTATCTTGTGGCTGGATGTCCTACGCTGCGCTTGCCGTGGCGTGGTCTTCACTCCAGAACTTTTGGAATTAAATCATAATTTTCCATAAATCCTAAAACACGTATTTTTTATTACTACCATAAAGAATTTAATGGTTTTAACTTTAAGAATGAAAGAATTCCCTTACAAACGTTCAACTATTTCGCTCCTTACGGGTTAATTTTCCAAAAAATTTCAAACACGACTTATTTAATTTCTGATCCAAATTTTTTTCATCTATTTAACTTTCAAAATAAATTTTCACAAAAACTTAAGCTCCCTATTTAACCCCTATAGGGGTGAAATTTGGAAAAATCTTTTCTTAATGGATGCTTAGGTCAGAAAAGTGTGATTCGTTTGTCATTCAGGCTCAGCTGATTTTAAATGTTGATTATTAATAAGTTGTATTTTGTCGTTTGTGTCGTGATAGCCCAAAGCGCAACGAACCTGTCTCAAAATTATAAGGCCATAGGGCCATGGCTCGAATCCGGGCGTGTACCAATGAGTTTTTCTGACTTAAGTACATAACTATCACCAACTTCGTGCCTCGGAGAGCACGTTAAGCAGTCGGTCCCGGACGCTGTCAATATATGGCGATCGTTACAATTACCAACCCGCAGTGGAGCAGCGTGGTGGATTTAAGCTCCAAGCCCCCCCTCATCCGAGAGAGGCCTAAGCCCCTGCAGTGGGGTAAAAATGAGCACGTTAAGCAGTCGGTCCCGGACGCTGTCAATATATGGCGATCGTTACAATTACCAACCCGCAGTGGAGCAGCGTGGTGGATTTAAGCTCCAAGCCCCCCCTCATCCGAGAGAGGCCTAAGCCCCTGCAGTGGGGTAAAAATGAGCTGTAGAAGGGAAGAAGAAGAGTTGTATTTTGATATTATATATAGGTAATGCAAAATCGTATGGTCAATCATTCTTTGCCAATCGATGTTTTAAGGGTACCTATTTGCCACTAATGAGAAACCCTTAAAATATACCAGGTGTGAAGTATAACGTTTTCATAAAACAGATAACACTTTGTGAGGTACTTTAAATTTCCTTATTACAAAGCCATCCACAGGAAGCAATCAATTTGCAATATTGACGTTTCATTTGTCTGTCTCTCGCTTTCTTCGCATACTTTCATAATTCTAAAGTTTTTAAGTAGTAATATTAAAATTAATTGCCATTGTAATTTCTATGCAAAACTCGTTTAGATAGCGATTTTTTGGTGATAAATTACCAGGACGTACGGGATATTATTTTAATCTGGTTTTGACAAGCGTTTTGATGGCTTTATAAATCGTTCTTTTATTCTCTTTGGACTATTGGGTCTCGGAAAGACGATAGAGCGATATAGGTGGGTACAGAAGGTGTTAATTTCTATTCACCTGCCAATAAATATTAAACAAACTGTCAAAATTGTAAGCAACAAATTATTTTTGGGTTTACTGCTGTTTCCTGTTTGTTGTTGATACTTCTTTAATATTCAAACTTAATAGAAAGAAATTTACCTACGACGATGTCAACAATACTATCTCCAAAATAGTCGAATGGTTGGACCAATAATTTATTACTTAATGAATAAAAAAAACCAAATGTATAAGATTCTCGCTACCGAACGTCAAACAGGCACCTACTAATATTGTTATTAATAACGAGAAATTGGACCTTGCGAATTCTACTTTATTCTTGGGAATCACATTGGACACGAAATTGCAATGGGATCCTCATATCACTAACTTGGCGAGAAGGCTCGGTTATGCAGCTTACGTTGTAAAAAGATTCGTTTTCTTTCGGACATAAAAACCGCGAGGTTGCTGTGTTTCAGTGGGTTCCATAGTTTAATGACTTATGGCATTCTGCATTGGGGACACGCTGCCAATGTCAATACAATCTTCGTGTTGCAGAAACGAGCTGTTCGAGCAATTTATAAACTGGGACCTAAAGTATCACTTAGAGACAAGTTTATGGAAATTATAATAATATTGCCGTCTCAATGTATATTTGAAAACATAACGTACGTAAAAAGAAATATTGTATTATTTTTAAAAATTGTGATCGGCATAATGTGAATACTAGAAACACAGATAAACTTGCTAACCTTGTTAGTCGCCTCAATAAAATCACAAAACCTTTTAAAGCCTGCGTAACCCTAATTTGTGAGTTACGTCTTAATAGACGTATTAAACTTCGGAATTAACGCAAATGGAAAACGTAACATAGGACAATTAGAATACAAGAATCAAAGATAAATTAGCGTGTATACGCTTTTACAATAAGATTCCATTTGACATTCAAAATCTACCCCATAACAAGTTTAAAACTACAATAAAACGAAAGCTTTATGCAAAAGCTTATTATATAGTATCAGACTAATTAGATGATAAAATCCATGGGTGTAAGCCGCTCGCCTATCAGTTTGTTTCAATAATATTAAACTTTAAGCACGTATTGTTAAAAAAATATTTATAATTCTGTTAAAAAGAGCGTCCCTCAGTTTCCTGGGTACTCTTCTGAGAAGAACCAGCACTTTTTGAATGCGCCTCTGTGGTAACATTTTTCCACAAAGTAATAAAATTCATTCTTGTGACGCATTTCAAGATTATGTTAAATAACAACGAAATAAAGATATTAGATTTTTTTTGATTTGGTTCGAATACATTTCTTATTTTTATATTACACTTGTCCGTTAGTAAATATATTGTTTTCCATTGATTCATACCAGTTTTTTTTTCTTAAAAGCTTTGAAGTAATGACCTCAATACAAATTTCCATTCACATTCTCGACTATGACGATATATTGAACTATTATAAGCTTTGAATTAATTAACCATAAAAATCTTAAAAAAAGTATAGTTATGGTTATTGGGAAATA
This sequence comes from Luffia ferchaultella, assembly GCA_949709985.1. NCBI lineage: Eukaryota > Metazoa > Arthropoda > Insecta > Lepidoptera > Psychidae > Luffia > Luffia ferchaultella. The sequence continues at coordinate 2,876,944 of OX453262.1, forward strand.
CAAAGTCAAAATTTTCAATAATTAGCGTCAATACTTCGACGATTTTAACTTATTATTGGAAGCTAAATTTTGATTGCACCGCCTGTATAATTCGCCTCAAATTTTATGGCAGATCGGAATACAACGCTATAAGCGTGCTTGTACAGGTACAGTCATATACCCTTCGCTCCACTGCGTCCCGCTACACCTAAAACTGGTCACTGCGACGCGATTGTGCCTATGTTCACATCCGCCATAAAGTTTGATTGGAAACGTACCTTTTTTTCTCAAGGAACATCGTATTTAAGAGATTTAGCATCATGTTGATTTTTTTAAACGCCTATAAGTTAGTTTAATCAAAAACAGGTTTTTGCTAGAAGACAAAGAAATTCTTTCAAACTATCGCTATTACAACCGACGCGGGCTTCTCTCCGCGGCTTAGAAATAGCTAACGGTTAAAGTCGTGCGACACAAGGCCGTCCCAACCCTTAGTCATTGTCTCAACGTAGAATAGTAGTACTTTGTACATTATATTCTAATTCCCAAAGTTTCGCTGAACGGGCAAATAATAAACAAAATTTAAAAAAAAAAACCAATAGACATATAAACCTTTATTTGTCTTTTGTTCGTAATTTAAAAAAATACAGTCAATTCATAAATGGCATCAAATACCTCAATATCTATTATATCGTACACTATTAGAATAAAATTCTCTAAAGCCTAAAATACAATTCCTATTCAATTGTACGCAAAATATTACAATTAGAGCCATTATAAAAAATTAACTAAATTTGCAGTCTATAAACAAACAGCAAATATTTAACATTTTGTGGATCAATTAGCGGTGGATGTACTTACATAGAGATACCGTGTGACTTTTTCATCCATCTTTCCAAAGTATACACATAATGTTCGTCGGGATTTAATATTCACACAGTTTATTGCCTTCATAATTACGCGGTGATATTAGACGTAATTAATAAATGGATACATCATCTCGATTAAAAAATCTAAATGAAAAAAGCACTCAAATATAATAATAATAATACCTGGGACAACCCACACAGCGCCATCTAGTCCCAAACTAAGCAAAGCTTGTATTATGGATACCAGAGAACTGTTATACATAATTAAATATTCTTTATAATATATACATGTATTTCAGACCCAGAGACGAAACAAATAGACATGTTGATGCACACAAATTTTATTTCGGGCGGGAATCGAACCGGCGACCCTTGCTCCGCAATTAGGGTCTCTAACCACTCGGCTTACAGGTCAGTCAACTAACTAATTTATATTGTGTAAATAAATACATAAATTGTGGTAATTTTTTACATGTGTCAAATACAATATAACTTCAACTGTTGTATACTTTTCTCAAAAAAAAAAACAAAATAATTTTTAACTACTATACTTTATCCTTATTATTTATTAATATGTATCATGGAATTATAAAATATACATATATATAAATTTTAGGTAATATATCAATATATTGTTAGAAAAAAATCAATATACTCCTTATAATTATGTTTAAAAAATATGTAAACAAACAACAACGGTCATTAGACAGCAAATCCTTTAGACATTTTCAACTAGATAAATTCAAGTCCATTGCATTATAAAATTATAATATTATTGTTTTTCATATCATCACAATTATGACAAATACATGGTAGCAACAATGTGGGGTGCGGAGTGTTCGGATGAACGTAGTCCAAACTTGTAGTGCGTGTAGAGCATACAATAAAACAGACAAAAATTAAAAACGCGTGTTTCGGTTTTGGTAAGATGCACGTAACCATAAGAGCTTAAGAAAAAGCCTTCTTTTTTAAATCACAGACAGACACTTCCTATTTTATTTGTATGTAGCCTAGATATACAGTGTGCAACAGAAAAGTATGACCAGCCGATTATTCCGTAACTAATAAAGATATCTTTAAAAAACTGATATTCCTATTACATGACCTTTTGCTAAAACGGGTGTATTTAAAAAAAAAAAAATACTTAACTAAACTAAACTTTTTTCCCCTCAAGGGGTAAGTTTTTTAATGCTATTCAAAAGTTCTGTTTATAATCTACATAAAATATTATAAACTACAAAGTCAAAATTCCAATACTCGGTAACCGTTAGTTTGCGCCATCTGCTCACTTGAAATTTTTTGTTTAGTTAGGTAAGCTCTACACGCTTTATAAGTTTGGACTACGTTCAGCCGAACATATCATTGGGAACGACCATAATACTGACAAAATAAATATTAAGTCAAAAAGAACTTACCTTTTCCAAAATATACATTTATAAGAAATCAAAATATACAAAAATGCGGTATTCCTAATATATTCAGGCAGACCTATATAAAAATTCAACACTAACCAAGTGGCTTCTACGTCGTTAAGGGGAGCGAGGGGGTTATTTTGAGCCAATGTAAAAAAACCGTAAATTGGTCGACAATAATCCCCCCGCGAGACATGAAAAGCGCAAGCTTGGAGTTATCGGACTATATATAGGTACCTTTATTATTATTTACTATAAAAATGGTACCAATAATTGGCCATAAAATTCTCTATGCTAAACGAAAACAACCTCTATCTTCCGGAAGCCAAAAATACGTTTCTCTTATTTGTCCTGTAGTTGTACATAATTAGCGGGAAACAGGCCATAGCCGCCTTTACATAAACCCTGCCACCAGCCTTCGTCGATCTGTAAATATGAAAATAAATTAAAATAGCTCTTAATATATCTTAGGACAATGAGAATAGCAATACGACCGCTTGGCGTAGTGGGTAGCGACACTGCCTACGAAGCTGGAGTTCCCGGGTTCGAATCCCAGGTCGGGTCAGTATTTATATGAAGAATATATACTGGTGCCGGGTCTTTGTTGTTATATGTATGTTGTGTCTTCGCTTGGTACCCAAAATACAAGCTAATATTTAGTTTGGGGCCTAGACGTTGTTGTGTTGTATACGTTATAAAAAAAAATTAAAAAAAAATACATGGGACAGCCCACACACATCTAGCTCCAAACTAGGCGAATCCTATATATCGGTACTAGAAAAAGATGTTTTGTGTAATAATAAATTTCTTTATATAGATATTTTACACCAGGACACAGAACAAACAGAGACGTTCATGCACATATTTGTCACGGACGGGAAGCGAATCCGTGACCTTCGGTTCTGCAATCAAGGTCTCTTAGCATAAATATTGTAAAAATACTAAATAATGGAAGAAATAATATATGTAAAAGTTTCTTGTAATAGTAATAATAATTATTATTAGACATCAAAAATAATATCTAAATAAAATCCGTTTGGCCCCTCGTGCCAGTACCTACTTACATAAATGTAAAACAACCACAATGAGAGTGAATAATTAAAATAATCATGTATGCTTTTTTAAATGTATGTAACGATTTCATCATAAGTACAGATAGCGTCAACTTTATGACGGATCGGAATACAACGCTATAGGCGTGCTTGCGCAGGTACAGTCATATACCCCTCGCTCCACTGCGTCCCGCTACACCTAAAACTGGTTACTTCGACGCGGCCTGTTCCTACGTCCGGATCCGCCATAAAGTTTGATTGTTAACTATATAAAATCATCAAATACGTAATTTATGTAATTTATCCTACTTTCCACTAGGCATATAGGTTCACTAACAAAGTCCTTTTGTCGTTTTTCTTCTATCTATATTTCTTTTTCTTTTTTGTTTTTCTGTATTTATCATAAAGAGGAAACATTTAATTTTTCGCGAGTAACATGGGCTATATTTTATTTTCAAACTAGCTTTCCGCCCGCGGCTCCGCTCGCGTGGACTACATAATTGTACCGGGACAGCTATCATTTTTTCCATAATATAGTTTATAAACTGAAGAGTGACATGGGCTATTTTTTATTCCAGATGAAGAAGTTCCAATACAATCATGTAGTCCACGCGAGAGGAGCTACGGGCAGAAAGCTAGTATTGTATAAACCGGAAGGCATCGAATAAATTCATTGTGTTTCGTCCTGCTTATTAATCCCAGGTCCTGGATGTAAATTGCAAAATTCCCGTTTGACAATGTTGAGTAGCAACCCTAGTTCTTTCGTACCCATAATGGAGACTGCCTAGTTTGGGACCGAATAGCCGTGAGCTAGATGTCCCGTATATAAATATAAATCGTATTACCATTACGATATTAGTGATGATGTCGTCCGGGTCGAAAGATATCTCGTCGGGCGCTGCCGCTTGGTAATCATAAAGGGCACGCGCCGTATATCCTTCTTCGTCCTCATCATTCGCACTGCCGTCTTCCGCCTCCCAACCGACCGGCGACACCACTATTGTCGGCTGACGGGTGATCTGACAACATATATCAAGATTATTACTACATTTATCTATACATAGAGTAGATAATAAAAAAATATTAATCTATATACACAGGTTGTGGTTTTAAAGTCACGGATTCTAAAGCAATTTGAGAAGACTGAAAACTTTCCAATATTAAACAAATATTTTTATAAAACTAACGCATTGTCACCGCTATTGGAGGTGGGAGGTATTGCCGAGCGCGTTTCGCGGCCAGTGACCTGCGAACACATATTGTTTTCCATCCGCATGAATGTAAAATGCCGTCAAATAAGTGCTCGTAGGTACTCGTACTACCGAGAAGTACCTCGTCCTGAACTTCTATGTATTAATTTAGCAGAAAGAATGAATGAATTAACGAAATAGTAATTTATTAGAAAAAAAAAACATTGACATGCACTTGACGTAGCAAAAACAATTTTAGGTCTCTCCGATAGCCATATCATCATAAAAGTACGAATTGACTAGAAGCCCTCTTCTGCGTTTACCGTCTAACCACTTATACTATAGCTAGCTGGTGTAAGATGGCGAGATTGAAACCCCGCGCGCCGGTTTCAACCTCCCAAAATTGCGTAACGTCAGCCCGATACTGTGAACTGACATTTATGACACTATTAAAACCAAACATTGCTGTCAAATTTATTTACTCTATGCATGTCATCGACAGAGGAATATAATATACTATACAAGGTGAAATTTTATCACCGTCCACAAATTTTCTAGATATTATGTATCACCAATTGACCGTATACCATCATTACGTAAATTAGAAATATAGGTTAAAGTTTCGTAATAAATTATTTTATCTAGTGTTATTTATAACGTTTCGTTGCCTTCTTTGTGATGACACGCCCGAGGCGAGACCGAGACGTGCGCACGCTGCGAAACTAAGGCCACCGCGCACTTGTGATTTTTAGTTGCCCGATGGTTTGATCGTTCAGGGAATCAGTATGGAGCTATAACGTGGTAATGCGCGCATTCGAAGGTTAAAAGTCGAACGATCGAACTATCGAAAACCATTGCCAATCCCTATTCAATTAAATTATCGAACTGCTATCGGCCGACTAAAAATCACTAGTGCGTGTAGCCCTACACCCCGCACGATCAATATTCGGCAGCTGATGCATGTGGCGACAGTACGCGAACTCGTGTCGGCGTGGAGCACGAGCCTGTCAACCTCTCGTCCAAAATCACATCAAATCACAAAATCCATATAACTTACTAACAAGAAAAAAATTTATGAAAGTAATTATTGATTGTAGTATTATAAACTTGATAGATTCTAAAACACGTTTTATCATTTTTTTAATATAAAAATAACAAATTCTCCCCACAATTAAGAGAATTTACAACTTCGCCGACAAATATCTCTCACTCGTCATCAGTCGCGCTCGTTACGATGCGACGCGACGGTACTCCACATGCGAACAAAACATGAAGCAACCTCCAGACTTGGTTTATAAGAACAGGTTGTAACTAACGTGAAAAACGTACCTCTTCTTTTTCAGTCTTCGCATCGCCACTCCCCACAAGAGTGACGTCAGGTAAATTCGTTGTATGTACTTTCGTTTCTGGTTCAGCTATTGCTATAGGAGATTTGGGTTCGTGAACTTTGGTTTGTTCTGGTACATGCGAAGGCGTTAGTATAACTTTCGTTTCTTCTAGTTGCTCGGTAGGTTTTACAACTGTCGTATCTGAATCTTTGGTTTCTTTTTCTTTTTCCTGTCGAAAAATACTGCTTTTGTAAATTAAAGGAATTCAACTGCATTATGTTTTCAATTTGCTGCTAACTCCACAAGAGAACTGCCAAATGGGTTTACACCTTTAAAAGGGCTGGACAGATTTTGTCATTGTAACAGCTGTACAGTAGCTGTAGAAAAGAGTTAGTACTAACTAAATCCATACATATTACAAAACACGTGTCTCTATCTATCTGATAGTCTGTGTGCTTAAAACTCTAGAACCACAGGTCCGATTTACAAGATTTTTTTTAGTATGAAAATCACATGTTACTAATATCAAATTGGTGTATATTCAATCATACTATTAGTTGATTTATACTAGTGGATTCTATCCTATCCTATATCCTATCCTATCCTAGTTAATTAACAACTGCTAGCACCCTTTGATTACAAAGTTAATATATTAATGAAATTAATTTGATCACCTTAAGACTCAAGTCTTTGTCAATCTGCTGCCTCTCTTGTCTAATCTTCTGTACAGACTGCAAAGCTTCTTCTTCTTTTTCTTTTGCCATATTTTCGAATTTAGCTCTAATGGACGAAGGCTTCGCTCCACCTATATCTGGCTTTTGCTTGGTATAATTGGTTCCCACTTTTCCTACGCCATCGTCGAACTTATGCGCCGATTTATCTACACGGTCTGTTTCAATTCCGAATTTGCCGCCAAAACCCTAAAAATATGATTTGTTCATAAGATAAAGTCGGAACATAACAAAACGTAAAAAGCACATTAGGGGTTAATGTACTATAATGTTGGTTTAATAATAATAATACATGGGACATCCTACACAGCGCCATCTAATCCCAAAGTAAGCAAGTTTTATGCTTGTGTTATGGGTTACTAGACAACTGATATACATACTTAAATATTCTTTTTTTTTAATAATGTATACATATATAAATATTTTACACCCAGACTCGGAATGAAATGAACATGTTCATGCATACAAATATTTGTCCCGGGCGGGAATCAAACCCGAGACCCTTGGCTCTGCAGTCAGGGTGTCTAACCACTCGACCAATCAGTCGTTACTAATAATCGTTACCAATAGTAAGTTATAAGGCGTGTCAATAAAAAAACGATACGAAAACTGCAGCCATTGTATTTGGCTCTCGAAGCAGTCATAGACGTGATTAAGACGGAAAGTATTTGCCTCAAATAACGGCCGCTATTTTAGATTGGTTTCTTTAATGGCACGGCTTACAAATAGTTCAACAAGAGCTGGCGCGAAGGATTTACTGACACATGTGCATTACCGTGAGTGTATGCGAGCCCAAAAATATCGATCGTTTCACTTACACGCGTGTAAATGCTTGTGTTAGTAAATTATTCGCACCAGCTCTTGTTAATTATCAATAGACCACATTAAATTTGAAAACAGTTAAGTAGATATATTTAATTAAACACATTGATTGCCATTGCACAAAATCCATTAGCCACGCTTGGTGCTTGGTACAACCATACATTGCAACAAAAATGAATTATGGTGTAGTTTATACATTATTTGCAATAAATAAGTAACTTTTTCATTCTTTCCATGTCTATTGGTGGAGAGCTATCGCAATAGGTTGTGTTTTTTAAAGCACCAATGTAATTGGTTTCAATCAATTTTGCTACAGAACTTGACGAAAGAATCCTCATCAGCCAAAATTTTGACTAAGTGAATGAAAATAGAGCATATTTTCATTTTGCTTCTAAACGTGTTTTTTTAATAAGCTGTGTCTATTTAGATCCTACCTTCTTATGATCAATTTGACTGGCGTGCTTCGGCGTATTCTCCTTGTGGTCCCAACCCAATGCAGACGCATCTTGTCTGTCTGTTTGTATGCCGAATTTCCCTCCGAAACCGATTGCGTAATCTATGTAACAAAATAAATTTTCACCATGATTATCAAAAGATATTAAAGATATTATATTAAAGAGAAAGCGACGTAATTGCTAATCAGAAATTTATGGTTAATTCAGTAGTGGCTTTGTGGCACGATTCCAAGTGCAGCAAATCAAAATATAACTAAAAGGAAAAGAAACGTAGCGATGGAATCGACACATTTAAAAAACGATAGTTATAGGTGGTTCCAAACTTCTTGTTCGCAGTAGTTGAAACAAGTAGTGTGAAATAAGAATTTCGGTAAAACTCATTCTCTTACAGTTAAAAAAAGTTGTATAACAGAGAGTTTAAGGTAATGCATATCAACAGGATGATGATGTTGCCTTCTAAAGACATGTTTTTATATCAAATCAAATTATTTTTATTAATAGAGCCAGTTGGCACCACTATTATATTATCAGCTTACAAATGTCTCACGGTTGATGGATTTATGGGATGGGATTTATGAGGAGGATGAGTAATATCAACTTTAAAAAAATTCTTTTATTAAAATGGTGTAGTTTGATTAAGTGTAAAAATATACTCATTTATATCCGAAAAATCTTAAAATCGGAAATTACTTGTTTCAGAAATTCCCAATATTATGCTCTGACCATAATCAACATCAAAATTATTGCATAAAAGAATTTTATGTAAATTCACACCCCTAATTAATAAAATAGAAACAAAACATAAGGTCTACCAAGTTCTCAATAATTGAAAACGAATTGCCAATGTCACACATTTTAAACCATGTAGTGAAGATGTTGGAGAAGCTCTAAACCTTTGCCCTGCAAGTGGACTTTTAGAAATAATTTTTAGTATCTAAAGCTACCACTGGTTCGGTAAGTTAGTTACTTCTTTTAAATCAGTAACACACAAGAAATTTACAAAAGTATATTCATGTATTGTGAGAGAGCAATCAATTTTAAAGATCGGCCCTTAACAACCAAAAAAGTGGCCTCTCAAAATTGAGGACCACTCGAGGGACTTAAAATATTATATCAATTATTGTTTTATTGAAAGTAATTTTTTCGCAAAATATTAGATTTTTCTCGCCTCATGTTAAAGAGCCATACATTGATGGTTTGAAAAAATAAAGCAGGAAATCATAGCACATGCCTCAAAATTTTCAGGTTCATTTCTTGAGCGTCTTTACTAAGGCACTGGCCCACCTTTAAACATCGCTATAGTGAGACTTTATCTTACTTAATTTAATTTTTTTTAATATGTATTTTCTTTTAAATATGTACACCTTGCCCCATGAAACTCTTATAAATTATTTTCAAGTTAAATTAGTAATACCTTTTTGAGACTGATGGTGCTGAGGTTTCTCCTGGTGATCCCAGCCCACAGCAGATGAATCCTGTCTGTCTTCTTGCACGCCAAACTTTCCACCGAAACCCACCGAATAGTCTTTTTGCGAGGAATGCTTCACTACTTGTTCTTTGTGATCCCAGCCTGCTGCACTCTGTTTAAACATGGATATAAATTCATATAATGGCATTGATATTGCTGCTTAATAATAGTCTTAATTTTATTATTAAATGAAAATTTTCCTATCCTACACTGTTAAGGATACGCACTTCGAGCGTGATCTCAAATCATGTAATTTTATGTACGGGTCATAAAAAAGCGGTACAATGTATAAAAAAGTCCATCTTTTCTTGCTACGTATTGAAATATTGTTGAAAAATATTTCTATGAGACATACAGTGTTTTATACAAAAAATGAGTATGCAAAAAGTTATGATTTGACCTTTAGCTTTAGCGTCACCATGGAGAAAGTAATTCGTGTAATGCTTTGGGGAGAAGTGTTTTCGTATTTTGTCTGTATGACGTTGTAATCCAATTTCTTTTGTTGTACTGTTGGTAACTGGCTGGCTGGTTATAATGTTTACAAAAGTGACATTTAAAAATATTACAAAATAAAACTGTTTCCCGCCATTATTCAACTTTTTTTCTATCCAAGAAAATGAGTGAATTTAACGTGAAAAATTCGATATATTATAAATTTCATTTAAAAAAAAAGAAAAAACGAGACACAACCCACGAAAAAAAATTAGTGCCATTCATAGATCGCTGTGTATATGTCTAATGCACATACATTGCACATATAACACATAACTGCGAAGCAAAGGGTCGCGGGTTCGATTCCCGCCCGGGACAAATATTTGTATGCATATGTATTTTGTTTCGGGTCTGGGTGTAAAATATTTATATATGTATATGTTACTAAAAAAAAATATTTAAGTATGTATATAAGTTGTCTAATAACCCATAAGACAAGCTTAATACTTGCTTACTTTGGGACTAGATGGCGCTGTGTGGGATTTCTCATTTATTATTATTACATATAAATTGCATTCGTCGATCAAGTTGATATTATAACGTATGTTTCGATATAGATTGACACAGAATAGGAACTTCGGTTATTATTCGGTCCCTATATCGAATAAGTTGCCATTAAATTATTCACTTTTTCTTTGATATCCTAAAAAATTATCACAAGCATGAAACACTTGAGATTATTTGTTTTCCATAACGCAACAGTGTTTAGAGGCCTCTGCTGTTTAGTGGATACCTGATGAGTGCATTGCACATTAGAAAAACATGCACCGTGCATATTTTCATAATTATTTTGCAAATAAGTAGTTGACTCGATTCTCAGATATTTTAAATATCTCTTTTTATACATTGTTTGAAGCTATTTTATTGTTATCCCTTAACGAATGAGTAACATTATTATCAATGGAGGAAATGCCTCTCTAGTTAAATACAATGAATCATGCCTTCATATGTGTTGCAGAGATTCCTAAGCAGGATTTTTTTATATTGATATCAAACAAATTGTTTTTTGCATCAGCAAACTAAAAAGAGGTCAAGTGCGAGTAGAACTCGCGTAGCGAGGGTTCCGTACTCATTATCATCACCATCATAACATTAACTACTATATCTTTTTCAAACTGAATCAAAAGGTTTGAAGTTGAATCCGACTCCATCATCTAAGTAAGCTACCACAGTAACCACTAAACCAATTGAACTTGACTTGCCTTGACTGACTGATTGGCTGAACGGTTAGAGACCCTAACTGCGCTAAGTGCTCGGGTTTGATTCCCGCTCGGGATAAATATTTGTGTGCATGAACATGTCTATTTGTTCCGTGTCTGGGTGTAAAATATCTATAATTATATGTATATATTGTAAAGAACATTAGGTGTCTGGTACCCATAATACAAGTTTTGCTTAATTTGGGGCTAGATGGCGTTGTGTGGGATGTCCCAGGTATTATTATTATCAATATTAACTTAAATACGGATACAGCATTAATCCTTATCAAATTTAATTTCATATTTACGTTTGTTATACAGATTTTTGAAATCAGTTGATATAAATTTAAAGTTTTTTAAATTCTGTACAAAATATGAGTGATCAAATAAAACTAATCCAATAATCCACCCCTCGTCACCCTCGACGCAAAGGTGCCCATGATGCTCATCGCATTGCCGCGCTGAATTGCAGTGGCAATTCTTTGCACTAGGAAGGAACCGGAATGGGGTCGAATCCCCTATCTCTCAGACGACGGTTGATGGCCGCGACGAAACGTTTGGCTTCACTCCCCCAACAGTCAGCATCTTCCACCGCAAGAGGGACGAACAAGTATGTACTCTCGAGAGTAGAGTATTTGACTGATATTTGACTTGAGCTGCAGACTCCGCAGCGGCTCGTATATTCATAACAAAAATAGGCTGTGACAGATGAACAGACATACGCCAGAGTGATCCTTTGAGAGCCACTTTGGATGTATGGAACACTTAAAACAGGAGGCATAATTTTGTTATATTTTGAAAAAAAAGTAAACATAACCGATACTAAAAAAAATAGATGAGAGAAATATAAGTAGTTTTTTTTTAACAACGAAATATTGTCGAATATCTTGTGAAACTTCAATAATTAAATACAATTCAGAATTGATACCAGCAATAGACAGTTAAAATTCCTTTGTATCCATTGGAATTTTTGCACAGTAACATACGGGCAGATTGGAAGTAATGTATAAATATAATGCATGGAAGATGAGACGGAGTGTGTCGATGCGGCGGAACGTTAACTGTTCAAGCTACAGACGAACGCAAAATTCAAACTGTTTTGCTATGCTTGAGCGCGTGTTTAGGTACATTGAGTAAAATATATAGTAAAATACATTACTAACTTTATCCACTCTGTCGGTTTGGACACCGAATTTCCCGCCAAAACCTTGAGCATAATCTTTCTGCGAGACATGTTTTTCAACTTTTCCTATGTAATCATGACCCACGGCCGATTTGTCCATTCTGTCCGTTTGTACCCCAAACTTCCCTCCGAAACCCTGAGCATAGTCTTTCTGGGACACATGTTTTTCCACTTTTCCTACATAATCGTGGCCAACGGCTGATTTGTCCATGCGGTCATTTTGTACTCCGAATTTACCGCCATAACTGAAATTTAAATTTCGATTTTCAATTTTTAGAATATGTAAAGATGACGTATTTCTATTCTGTTGTGTTATAAATATAAATATCCCTCTACATGACATGTAGATAAATAAAATGGCGATCTGCGTCCGTGCGTGCTGACACCATAGAGATAACAGAATAGAGCTGGCAAGCCAGTCCGAAATGTGGGTCTCAATAGACAGAGACAGAGAATAAGTGTACCTTATAGGGATATCTTAATAATAATAATAATACATGGGACAACCCACACAGCGCCATCTAGTCCCAAAGTAAGCAAGTATTATGCTTGGGTTATGGGTTACTAGACAACTGATATACATACTTAAATACTTTTTTTTTATAATATATACATAGATAAATATTATACACCCAGACCCCGAACGAAATAAACATGTTCATGACCACAAATATTTATCCCGGACGGAAATCGAACCTGCGACCGTTAACTCCGCCTTTATGGAGCTTACCTACTCTAGTAATTATTATCTCTATGGCTGACACACACTAAGTCGAAACTGCTATATAAAAGACAAAGGATTTTTAATAAAATTCAATTTTTGAAAATTCCCATCGATAAGACTAATCTTATGTTGCAAGGAATGAGACATAAAGTAGGTACTTGTTTCCAATCTAGATCGATCTACGCTATAGAAGTAGCGAAACGCGCCCGAACCATTCTCTATTAGAACCACAGCACGCTATTGAAAGAGCAACCGACCGTTCATACATCCCACTAGTAATGTATGCCCACCACCGGTCGTTAGTCAGCAAATGCCCGTTAACAAGTAGATTTATATTTTTTATAGCGAAAACGCCGAATTATGCAATCAAATGTTGTAAAAACACGTCCAGAAACAAAAAATTACTTTAAGTGCTGTAACTTTTCCTGTGTAACTATGAAATTCTGTGGCCCACTTTCCACCGCAAATGTGTCTCACACCCCTCCTATATAGAATGCTTAATCTCATACAGTAAATATTTTACCATACCTCCAGTAGGGAGGCGGCGGTAACCTTAGCTATAGTCTATGGCGTATTAAATATTTAATACAAAATCATATTTTTTTTTTGTCTAGTTAAGTTGGAGAAAATAGGCTGTGACAGACGACAGACAGACACACAGACACGAGAGTGATTTTATAGGGGCGTCGTTTCTTTTAACAGATGTAAAAAATAAAACACAAAAAAACAAAATGTAAAACTTTTTTACTAGCAATTAATTGTTGTAAAATTATTTTATCTGCTCCCCTTCTATAGTCAGCATCCCTTTTGGAAAACCGTGTACCTACTGTACCTATCATAACACATTTATAGTTATAACAAAATACTAAAAATTTGATTTTTTTTTTTAAATTTCAATCATAAATAATAACATACCAATAGTGTAAGAGTTAAATTTAATTTGGATAATGTCTTATAAAATTACTACTTATAAAAATATACATACCCAAAAGAGGGTTTAGGTCCCTCCTCATATTGTTTCTTCTTCGCTAAAGAATCAGCTTCAAATACTTCTTCTCGTAATTTATTCATACTGTAACAATAATTGTGAGTAAATTGCAATTGAGAAAATCCATACATATAGTGCACCTCTTCATAAAGCACTTTTGTACCGACTTTTTTTAGCATAAGACGACCGCTTCTTAGCCTAGTGGGTAGCGACTTTGCCTACGAAGCTAGAGGTCCCAGGTCCGAATCCCAGGTCGGGTCAGTATTTATATGATGAATATCGATACTGGTACCGAGTCTTGGTTGTTATATGTATGTGGTGGCTTCGCTTCGTACCCAAAACACGAGCTAATGCTTAGTTTGGGGCCTAGATGTTGTTGTCATGTATACATTATAATAATTAATAATAAAAGCTCTTTACTTAAATGAATGCAATAATTTATAACCATCAGGATTTTCATGTTGAAATTATAAAGAAATTATTATTGGTATAGTATAACTACAATAAGATTAAATTAAATAAAACAAGGCGCCATCAATAATTAGAAAAATAAATTGGGTACGGCACCTAAAAAATTTTACTTTGTAGTTGTAATCCATGAATGGATACCATGCAACACCAACACACATAAGTTATTGCTAAATGTCTTGGATAGATTCCAAAATGTATGTGAATATTGAAATTGTAGAAAAAATGTACTGCAATATCTCCTTTGACAATGTTTCATTAAAAAAAATTTAAAAGGTAGTCTTATTTTTGTATTAATGGCCGAGACCCAATGAAAATGATCAGATTCACAACTTTAAATAACTCACTCTATGGCTTCCACGTTCCGTCCACCAGGACCCCATCGTTGTTCGTGCTCAGTGACATCATTGATAAAATCGGGATCTGTCTCCCAGTCATCCGCCTCCGGTAAAGCCGGAGCTGTTACATCTGTTGCCGCCTTCCACATCTATAAAATAATAAAACAGAAAGTTAAAACTCTGATATAGGTAGTAATTATATATCAAAACTTCAGAAGCATGTAAATACATAGGTACTTATCCACAAAATTGTATTTACTTTTCAATAATAGGAAAATTTTGTATAAGTACATATTGCCAATCATATCTATATGATCCCCATACTCTGAACTGTTTCATTTGGTTTGTTGTGTTGAATTGCGTGTACGCTTTAAAGTTAACTGCCAAACTGTATGTATGCATATATTCACACGTAACACCATTCAAGTATAATTAATATTTAATCCACCTATATACAGATAAGTCAGAATAATAAAGAGGGATATTTATTAAAAAATAACTATAGTAAATACTATATAGTTTATTTAATGAAATAAGATACTACTAATGTTCATAAGGGTTTAGTATGGTACAGTATGATTTTGAAGATGAGGAGCATGTGGAAGGAGCTGGAGTACTACTCTCTAGTGGTTATTACTTTTGCAGACTCCAGTCTAATGCATAAACATAGATACTTATGTTATGTTATTTATATATGAATTAAGTTTATATTTCTAGACTGTGACCAAAATTATAAGATACCTATTGGAGTGAATAATTCCAATGTGAATAAAGACAAGTGATCTGGTATCAAAAACACATGCTTATATTAGAAAAAAATTAGGTTGGAAATTAAAACAGCATTTTTTTATTACTTTATACTGACAATTAATAGCTATAAACACAGGACAGTTAGTAAAATTCACAAAACAAGGTACAAGTTAGGTACTGTTTAAGGCAAAACTACACATAAATCTCACCATGTTTATACCATGTGTTGGTGTTTCTGTACAAATAACTTTATGGATTCTAAAAAGACTATCTATCTGTTTATCTGGTTTTAATTTTTATCTTGACCACTAGCATGAGTCACAGTCCTGTTGTACACTGTAAACTATAAAATATCTTCAAGTAGTTCTACATAAAACTGCTATTGGTAAATATTTTTCTCTTCATATTTAGTTATAAAATATATTTAGCTATAAATCTTTATCAAGAAATAACCCTAAGCGTATTAATTGGAAATATAAAATAACTAGTCTTAGTTAAATTGCTATTTTAACTGCATTCAATTCAAATATGAATTAATTATATAGGTAATTTTATTATGAATGGACTATTACCTTCGCAGCAACCGGTTAAGAAGAAGTAAACTTTCACTAATTTCTAAATTATTTATGTATGTATTTACGATACGACAATTATGAATAACTCTCACAAACTATCATAACTCTGTGAATTGAATAACATCAACAGCAGTTTTCATTCATTTTTTTTTTGTACTTAGTGTTACCATTCTCAAATCTAGTGAACTACTAAAATGACTGTGAAAATCAACCAGCTTCTTTATTTGTCACGTTTCAGGAACAGAAATATCGTGTTTCTGATTTATTTATTTAATTAATTCGCTTGAATCTCTTGAAGAGGAATTCGTCGTAGATAAATTACCATTCCAAAAGTAATACGACGCCAAGAGTAGTATAATTAAATTTATTTTAAATGTGACAATAATAACTGGAAATAAGAGTAACTTCTTCTTCTTAGTTATTGGGGTTTCCTGAAAACGGTAACACGGCTTGCATTTGACTTGCAATGACATTTGAATTTCCTTTGACAAGGATCCAGGGTGACCCTTTTTGGTATTTTCGATACTAAATTGGTATAATTGAGGCTCTACGGGGTCACATTAGTATAATTTTAGTGCATTTCCAAAATTTAGTGTAATACAATTTACTCGTTTAAAATTAACGAGAACGTAATGACTTGGTTACATGCATCCATCGTTTAAGTAAACTACACGTAGCCATGTAGTCTGATGCATGTAGCCATGTAGTCTGATGTAGCTCACGCCTTTACATTACTCCAGCCCTCCAGCCACATGCACCGTATCGTGTATACGTACAGGCTTGACCATAATAAGGGATTTTGTGACAATTAAAAAAACCTAACTCGATGGATGGCGCTGACGAGACACGCTACTATAAAACATTATTCAGTCAAACTACTGCCTTCTATAGTTACAAGCCGTGCTATGGAAAGTTGGCAACGTTGCGGTGTAGTCCGAGCCTTGATATCAGTCAGGCTATTAGCTGGCGTTTTCTTCCATTTAAACGTTATGTAAACATTCATTGAAAATAATAAGTCAGTGTTAAAAACTAGGTACTTGTTGGATCGTGTTTATTCGTAATTAGCAACGTAAGTTGATATTTTCACCATAATAGTTTTTTGTTTCACTTCACAATCTTAAAACGTTTGGGTGGAAATTACAGTAATTTTTTATCATTTTTCGAGTAGGTTCGAAGATATGGAGTCTGGAGGATCCCGGGGAACTATACTTATACCTGTCATGGTCACTTTAACCGCATTGCTAGTCTAGTCTAGTCGCTAGCTAAAATATTACCGTCGCGATGCGACGTGACTCTCGTTCACAATATAAACCTCATAGGTTTTTTTGAGAACGATTTTTGTGTGCATACTGTTTTTGATATTATAATGAATAAATAAATAAAAAAAAAAGTCACCAGCAGGCCTGGCGAGGTTGATTACATAAAACCCAGGGAGAGAAGAAACTGCAAGGGAACGGTACCTACATTTCCGTAGAACATAATAAAATAAAAGTAGCTTGTAAGATATAGGTAGCCTGTGATAAATGCACAAAACCATAATAACACTACCTAGCCGAAATGAGATAAAATAAAAATTTATTCCATTGTATTCATAAAATCCAGTTATAATTAACACGCGATATAAGTCGCGGATTTCTATTGTCTACTAAATAGTAAATACTATCTATAAATTCATATTTAGTTATTTAAATCCCTTATTTTCAATTATTAAATCATGACATCTTGCCAGCTGGCGAAGTAAATCGGACTACATGTGACAGATAATGCGACGTTGCTAAATCTAATAGCATGGCTTGTAGCTATAGAAGGCAGTGGTTAAACAGAAGACCCATTCCAAATAATTTTTTTTGTCGAGATAGCGCTGCCTATGTTAGTTGTCTATCTTTTTCACACAAATAAAGTTAAATTCATGTGTGAAATGTTTAGAGGGCGCTCTACATCCCGTGCGAATCGCGTGCGAAGCCGCGAACGCGACTAGAACGAGAGTGTGAAACCCGTTTAAGTGCGCATTACATTCCTGTTCTAGGTCGCTCTACTTTTCTGTACGAATCGCGCGAAGCCTCGAACGCGATTCACACAGGATTATAGAGCGCCCTGCGTGTCCGATCAGCGCTATCTATCGAGCTATTTGGAACTATTTTTTTTAAATTAAGTAGCTGTCGGAAAATCTCTCCTTAGCGTACTGCTGATACGGCCACATGTAGCCATATAACCTAATGCAGCCCACGTCTTTACATTACTCCAGCCACATGCACAGCGTACAAGTACCCTATAATCCACGTCCAGCTGCCGATCGGCGACTGTCTGGCTCTGCTACAAAGATTAAAACTTTGACTGTGCCTACCCTAGTAACAAGTAGGTAGGTAGGTACCTACCATATTATAAAAACCGGTCAAGTGCGAATGGAATTTGCACACGAAAGGTTTTGTCACCATCGTACAATATACAAAAAAAGACGTTTCTTTTATAGAGGTCCCGTTCATATATAATAATTTTTAACTTCATTTTATTTTATGATTAATTGCTATAGCGGCTATAGAAGTAGGTAAGTAGGTACACACCCCATGACCCCAAATACAAGCAATTATTTCACAATTACTTCACTTCACTTCACTTCACTTCATCAGCCCTTTTTTACCCCATTGCAGGGGCTTAGGCCCCCCCCAGGGTAAAGAGGGGGGCTTGGAGCTTAAATCCACCATGCTGCTCCACTGCAGGGTTGGGGATTGTAACGACCGCCATCTATTGACAGCGTCCGGGTCCGACTGCTTAACGTGCTCTCTGAGGCACGGAGTCAGTGATAGTCATGTACTTAAGTCAGAAAAACTCATTGGTACACGCCCGGATTCGAACCATGGCCCTATGGGGCCTTATAAATTTGAGACAGGTTCGTTGCGCTTTGGGCTATCACAATTACTAATCACCAATAATGCTGAAAAAAAGCAAGTTTCTTTTATGGGGACCCCCTTTAATCTTATATTTTATTTTTATTATTTGTTGTTAAGCAGCCATAGTAGAAAGGTACAACTCAGTGAAAATTTCAAGCGTTTACGTGTTATAATAGATAGACGTTATACTGCGGCGGATGGACAGCGGATATTTAGAAATAGGGTTCCCGTAACGTTACCAATACCCTTCAGGTATGGAACCCTAAAAATTACATGACCACAGTTTCCCAAGTTGTGCGCGAGGTCACTGCAATATTTAAATACGTCATTTTAGTTATAACATATTGTAATACATAAAGGATCGTCCTCACATAGCTCGGTATAGCCTTTTATCTACCCATCTCCCCTCCGATCAGGCCAAGTAGTTTATGAACACTCCCTTTCCTTTTATTGACAGAAATCGCTATATACTTGTATATACGGACGCTGTCAATAGATGGCGGTCGTTACAGTTCCCAACCCGCAGTGGAGCAGCGTGGTGGACTTAAGCTCCAAGCCCCCCTCCTCACCCTGGGGGAGGCCTAAGCCCCTGCAGTGGGGTAAAAAATGGGCTGATGATGATGATGATGATGATGATGATGCTATATACTTGTATTTATACGAATCGCCCTCATTTGTGTACTTAGTCTAGCAAACCTTTTCATCTAAAACCTCTCACCCCTCCGCCGGCGCCACGTAGTTTTTGGACCCACCGCACGTTCACGGCCGCCACCACATTCCTTACATAGCATTACATTTTAGCTACATTCATAGCATAATGTCATATGGCATTCTGCTATGGGGAAAGGCCGCTGACATTCAAACAATATTTGTTCTGCAGAAAAGGGCTATTCGAGCTATATATAAATTAAAATCTAGAGATAGTGTAAAGGCTCATTTTAGAGAAGGTAATATTTTGACAGTCCCTTGTCAGTATATTTATGAAAATATAATTTATGTACATAAAAACTTAAATGCTTTCTCTAGGGTGGGTGATGGCCACAACTTAAATACAAGACATAAGCATATGTTATCAATTCCCAGGTTCAGGCTCTCAAAAGTTAATAATTCTTTCATGGGAAATTGTATCCGTTTTTATAATAAAATTCCAAAAGAAATGTTAGACTTGAATTCTAATCAATTTATAAAGCGAGTTAAAGTCCAACTCATGAAAAAAGCTTACTATTGTATTACCGAGTATTTAAATGATAAGTGCGCATGGACATTATTGTAATAGTTGTAAGACTTTAAATTTAAAAAAAAAAACGATTAAGAAAAACATATATTTAAATAAAATAAATAGGGAGGAGTTTCTTGCCGGTTCTTCTCCTCCTAGTTTTTGAACCGGTACCTAATCAATTTTTACGACTTTCAATAAGTGTGTGCAAACATCTTATATTGAATAAAAACTTTTTGAATTTTGAATTGAATAGGTACCTTTTTATCACATAGGTATAGTTCGCTACAAACTTTATGACGGATCGGGATGTTACGTTATAAGCGTGCTTGCACAGGTATAGTCACACACCCCTCGCTCCACTGCGTCAATCTACACCTAAAACTGCTTACTGCGACGCGAGTTGTGCCTATGTTCACATCCGCCATAAAGTTTGATTGGAACTGTACTTACATTAGGGATAGTCGCACTTGCCCCTGTCACTCGTTTCATAATTATTCATTCACATAAATAGATCATAATAATAACGTACTATACATGAACAACGACGTCTAGGCCCCAAACTAAGCATGAGTATGTGTTTTGAGTACCAAGCGAAGACACCACATACATATAACAACCAAAACCCGGCACCAGTATCAATATTCATTATATAAATACTGACCCGACCTGGGATTCGAACCCGGGACCTCCAGCTTCGTAGGCAGGGTCGCTGTCCACTAGGCTAAGCGGTCATCAAGATTAGGTAGGTAACTATCTAATGAGTCAAGATACTTTCTAAGGGAAACAATAAAAATCAGGGTGTTTTGAAATAAATAAATATATTAGTATAAATAGGGTAGATATTTACACATTAAATACAATATTTTTCGTTTCAGCCTATTATTTATGTAAAACGCTAAATAATAATATTTTATGGACTTAGGTATATATTCGCGATCTACCATCAATCCTGATGGGAGAAAAGTTCACAGACTATAAATCTGCATACAATCTGTATAGAAACAATAAGAAATCTAAACCTTGAGGGTGGCTCTCCATGCATTGAACTAAGGGATATAAATATGTTTTGGCTCACCCCATCTTATGGCGTATAATTGGAAAAATCTTTGAATATGCAATTAAGATTCTTTAGAGACTTTTTTATTTTAAAGTATTTTTCGCTATATGAGCTTCTACGGTCGTTAGCATTGATTGATTGACGATTGAAAATATAGAGAGCGGACTCTCTAATAAAAAAACAAAAATAAAAAGTAGTTAAAAGGAAATAAACAATTTCAACGAAAGTTATTTCGAACAGAATACGTTGACATGTTTTTTAAATGTATCTACGCAGTTTTCAGTTCCCAACAAAATTTTTGTGTAATATTTGTTAAATATTTTTATACAAGACCACTCTAATTTTATACCGATTAAATTAAATTCCTCAACCAATAAATATTCAAACATGTCTATTGAAACATTTTAACATGCTTAACGATTCAAAAAATTGTCAACACGGACAATCCAAATACTTGGTCACCCTACTGTTATCATATCTAAAAATCCACTAACATTTTAATTCAAGGAATAATCGGTCTTTGACCTTATCAGCTGTTTTACGAGTAGATACGTTTCTCCAATTTTGCGATTCGCAAGACAATCTCGTTGTGTTTTATTGAGTTAGCATGTAAAATAGATTCATTAATAAAAAAATTGTTTACTGTATGTTTGTTTGCATACTGTAATTATGTATTAGTGTTTTCATTGATTGCTAAAAAAAAAGGGATTAAAAAAACTCATTTTTTTAAAACATGTTTTGCTCGGTAACCGTAAGTTTGCGCCATCTGCTCACTGGAGACTTTTTGTTATGTTCGGAAAGCTCTACACGCTCTATAAGGACTACGTTCAGCTGAATACGATGTATACTGGTATAAATAGGATATAGGATACTACGTGCGGGTACAACTAGTCTGTTAATAAAATTGAGAAATCTTAATCTAAACAACAGAAGCAAGAAACAAGTTATATGGGCTAGGCAATTACAGTTGTTGTGATTTGTATATTGACAATCAGGATCAAAGTGGATATCTACTTTTCTAATTATTCAGATATTTGTAAAATTTATGAAAATCTGACAAATATTACAAAGGAAGTACAGCTATTTCATATAAAATGTTAATCTGTATGTATTTTAATCGTAGGACGCATATACCCACCTGTTTACCCGTTTACCTCGGGTCAAACATCTTGGGTAATGGTTTCTATAATTAATAGACACCCTCGCCTTGCTATTTTTGTTTAAAATTGAAAATCAAGAGTTGCCTTCAATAATTTCAAGGTGTATAGACATTTTATACAAATACTTGATATGGATAGTTAAAACCATCAAATCCAAGGATTTTTGTTGCTACTTGAAATAATACTTAAAATACAATTTGAACAAGTTGAATTCATTAGATAAGCGGATAGATTCTGATATACTTAGGTATTTTCAATATATACCTATTTCAAAGCACTTCATTTGATTCAATATCTTAGCCTTAAAATATCGCAAGTAATAAGGGTTACAAGAATTACACTTATCCTTAGAAAAATTGAGGAACTGATGAACAAAATAACTGAAATTCAAATTTTTATTTTCAGAGCACACGAAGAAATTATATTACTAGTTTTTTTTTTTAGTTTTAAGCAAAAACTAATTTTTAATGTAGGTTTGTAGTGGTTGATTACGAATATGTATATTTTAAATACTGTGCTCATTGACTTTTGGTGAAGCGATTAAAAAATTAATTCGTGCCAGTTTGTTTTGATCGACGAAATTTAGATACAGTTTTGAAGCAGAATTAATTCTTCTTTACTAAAAACAAAATATTAATAATGTTCTTTTTAGCCCAATAACAATTTAAATCTGATCAGGGATTGAGTTGAGTCGTTTTATTCACCAGCTCCTCAGACTATACGTAAACGTTTCACAAGTTCAAACTTTACAAATTGTGAGATTCATATTTGGTGAATTAAATCGAAGTGGAATAAACCATTTCATAACTCTTTCTATTTGTTCAGGCAATCCTAACTTTTTTTTTTTTAATATATAACAATGTTATTAAACCTACAATAAAGTAAGTACTTGTTTAGTTTTATTATACACATATAATAATTAAATATCGTACATCAAACTTCACCAATGTGCTTTTGTGGTAGGAACACTTGCCTTTGCTCACCATACTACAATAGATACCAAAAAAAGAAAAACTTCATTATCATTTAAAAAAAAAACTACAAGCAATTAATTTTACTACTTAGTACGAAGCCATATTTTATAGGTAAGTACGATTTCATCACTGAACTAAGAAATATAATCTCTACAGAGTTACA
Organism: Luffia ferchaultella; assembly: GCA_949709985.1. NCBI lineage: Eukaryota > Metazoa > Arthropoda > Insecta > Lepidoptera > Psychidae > Luffia > Luffia ferchaultella. The sequence goes on from OX453262.1 coordinate 2,900,425, forward strand.
CAATTTAGTAAAAGAGAATTTTTTTAAATATACTATTTTTTTATGTAAGTATTATGAATGTAAGTATAAACATTTATCTACGAGTACCTACAGGTAAGGTATATTGTAAAGTTTGTGAGTATATACTTCTCAATCTGATAATCGAAGAGATAGAGGAAAAGAGATGAGGATCACTTCACCTACTGCGAACTGGTAGCTCGCAATTGTGAAGTGATACCTAATTTTCAATCATCGAAAACGTGCAACGTAGTTTTATAATAAACGACATTTGGGTATGACACATATTTCTTAGCTCAATGGATTTTAAATATTTACAAATCATATGGATTTATGCAAACTCAGGATCGGGAGCATCCTCTGCGTATCCTAGTTTCTGTAGAGCTGCTTTGATTTCGGTGAAAACTGACGCATCTTCTATAGTGGCAGGTAGTTTGACAAGTTGCGAACGCGCCATCTTGGCTATAGCACCCCTTAGAGCTTTTCCGGAACGAGTGCGTGGTAAAGCTGGTACGGCAGCCGCTTTCCTGAATGTCGCTATCGGACCTATTAGATGACGGACGAGAGCTATAAGCTCTTGGGTCACTGTACTCTCTGCGACGATTTCTTCGTCTAGAAAAGAAAAAATAGATTAGGTAGGTACAGATCTATCATAAAAGTAACGTGATTGGACGTACTTGCAATATGCAAGGCAAATTTTCAAATAAAAGGCATACTTCATCATGTAGCTGCACAAGGTGCGCAAACAATAGGTATGTATAGGTATAAATTGTACATCGATTACCAAGACTTACCTACCAGCTGTTACAATCCTCATCCTCACTTATGCGGCTTCCCGTTTTATGAAAAACTAGCTTATGAGGTAGATATACTTTTAAACTACATATTAGTTAAAAAAGTGACAAATTTTTTGAGATATTTGCCTGAATTACTTGCTAATTAAAACTTTATCTTTACACTTTTCGTCACTTTGTCTGCGTAGACTACACAGTTTTAACGGGCAGTTAAAAGGACGCGACGCTTAAGGACATTGTGACACTTTCTAGAAAATTTTGGAACTTAACTATTACCTACCTAAAAATCTCTAAGCATACCAAATTTCATCAAAACGCATTCAGCTATTTTAGCATGAAGAATAGCCATCCCACAGGAACTGTGTCCGGGATAAAAAGTCACCTATATCACTCTCCAGCTCATAAACTATATCTATGTAAAAAAAAAATCGAGGTGGTCAGAAGTCGAGCTACTATAGTTAGTTTTTTTTTTCGTGAATTCGATTATTTAAACCAGTATTTTTGATGCTATCGCGAGTTGTACTGATCGGCGCCTGTACGAGACCGCAATTTCAGGGTTCATTTTCGCGGTCTATGACGTCATCGCAGGGGTTGAAGGAAGGGTTAAACTAATATTTCAGTATAGTCGTCAGGTGGTTCTTTACAACGATATAACTAATCATTTTTGTAACTTCTAAACTTTAGGAGTATGAATAAGCTTTCAAAAGTACATGTTTTTTTGTCGAAATTTTTTTCGGAAGCCCGCCAATACGAGGAGGAAGACGTCGATCGGATTCACGTCAAAAAATTACTTCGATCCGTTGCTCCATTGCTGCTCTGGTTGCTGCGTGTATGACCGTCAAACATCCAAACATTCAAACTCTCATACCATTGAAGGTTGAAGCAGAGTTCACTGGTAATAATGGTCTATAAGAAATATATGACAAGTATTCTATATCACTGCATTGCGGTCACTGCATTAATAATGATTCAAATATAGTTTTCCAAAATCTATCTTTTAGAACAGATTTCATATACAAAATTTTGTCTTTTGCTTGTATAATTATTTAGTTATTTAAGTAATTAAATACATTTAAGGACCTTAAATAGGCAACTGTTATGTCATAAATAAAATTACCGTCTTGCGGCGGCCTCATGACATACAGACATAAAGGCACATCCCCTTTAGTTGGATCCGGAGCTCCGACCACGACCGCGTCAGCCAATCTCGCGTGTCTCAGAACTACGTCTTCTAAAGCAGCCGTAGACAAACGGTGGCCGGCTACATTGATCACGTCGTCTGCACGGGCGACTACCCACACTGCGTTATTCGTGTCGATCCAACCGGCGTCTTGCGTGTCGTAGTAACCCTGTTAAACATTTACTTAGAATATAACAGTACCTGAGACATCCCACACAGCGCCATCTAGTCTCAAAGTGAGCAAGTATTATGCTTGTATTATGGTGTACTAGTCAACTGATATACATACTTAAATATTCTTTATAATATGGACGTATATAAATATACCTTTACTCCAGACCCGAAACAAATAGACATGTTTATGCGGTTATGGCAAATGGGGCCTAGACGTTGCTGTGATGTATACGTCATTATGATTACGTCATTATCGTTTTTTTATCATAAGTAATTGTCCCGGGCGGGAATAAAACCAGCGACCCTTGGCTCCCCAGTTAGGACCTCCAACCACTCGGCCAATCGGTTATTTACTTAGAATAGGTTTCGACTCGAACTCAACTTGCGAATTAATGGAAACGAAAACGTCTAAATATTTGTATAAACGTCTAAATATATTTCTCGATTTAAAATACTTGTGATTGAGGCATTGACATATACGGATTGACACTTCGGCTACATTTACTCCACGTAGTCAGTGGTGAGAGTACAATCATTCAGCGTTAATAGCTGGAGCGCGAATAGTAATTCATCGTATGGCTCACAGTAAGCGTAATCGCCGTTAGTTGTTCACTCGGTTATTCGGATAATTTAATCAGAAAAAAATTTCTACGTCCACATTACAACTCACAGCGCTCTCACATTTAAGCAGCTGACTGTGAGCTAGATGCGCCCGCAGCACAATTCCAAAAATTAACAAATTACTAAAACTATTTTTTTTACTTAAATTATTAATAGTTTTTTAAAATCATTCAAAATCATCGATATGGATTACGGGAGCATATGCATATACCTACTTATATACAAATGCGTACAAATACGAAAGGGCGAACCTATGCCTGTCCGTCCCTAAGAAGATTTTTCAGTTTTGTTTTTGAGTAGTTACCTAATAGACACTTTCAATATGATTATTATGATGAATAAACCGATTCGAATTATACTTATGTGTAGGGTTGGATGTAGTATTGCCGTGTTTGTACCGCGCTGTTTTAATAAAAAAAAAACAGAACCAAAATAAAATACACGCAGACACGTTGTACTGTATCAAAAAAGATATTAATTCATTAATCACTTACCGTGTAAGATTCAAAATACGTCTCCTTGAATCTATGGTCAGATTGCCATAAAGTAGAAGCAAAACCAGGCGGAAGAGGTAGTTTTGCCACCAACCTGCCCACTTCACCAGATACGCATTCAATCCCGTCTTCGCGTAGAGCCCTTACTAAAAAGATATTTAAAGATATTTACATAGGTAAGTACCTACTTCGCCTCAAACTTTATGGCGGATCGGAATACAACGCTATAAGCGTGCTTGCGCAGATACAGTCATACACCCCTCGCTCCACTCGCTACACTTAAAACTGGTTACTGCGACGCGACTTGTGCCTATGTTCGGATCCGCCATAAAGTTTGATTGGAACAGTACCTATCGAGACATATTTGTCTCAATGATGATCAATATTTACATATAATAATATGTAGATATTTATTAAAGGAATTGGATGACACTTAAATTAAAATATAAAATTAAATTAAGCACATCTATAATGGGCCTGTATATGTAACGTTCATGGCCAAGCTGAACGAATTGAGCAATGAAATTATACAATATTATAAAGTTTTGTAATTTTACACCATAGATTTTTCACAGTTATTTCATTTTAGCAATTCGTAAGTAAAGGATTCAATACTGTTAAGTATTATGAAAGTAGTACGATTCGTGAGAACGTTTCGTGTAGAGACACAAAAGCTTCTGCACAAAATGTGCTCATATGAGCTTATTATGAACCTTACGGAAGCTTGCTATACTTACTCATAAGCACTTTTGGAATTTAAACTAACTCTTTTTAAAACTTTATTATGACGGAATAGACATTTTTTTTAAATCGTCAATACCTCCATTTCTTGCAATCAGCTTTAAAATGATCTTACCAAACATAGAGGTCGAAGATCAATGGGTAAAAGGGATGCTCTGAGCCAAGAAAATTCGTTGCAATCTAACAACGTTAGAGCGCGAACGAACGGACAAACTACCATACCATAATTATAAAGTACCAACAATAGGTACTTTTAATAATCAAGCACCTATAAAATTTCCGCTCGTTGACGTCTAATGTTTATATAGGATAAGAAGTAAATAATTCGAACCCACAAAACTAAAAAACTACTTATAAAGAGGAAATATTTGATTTTTTGTTTGTTTGTAACGGATAGACTCATAAACTACTTAACTGATTTAATTTTTTTTTTCATCTGTAGAAAGCTATATTATCAGAGAGTAAGAAGGGCTATATTTTATTCTCAAACTAGCCTATCGCCCGCAGCTCCGCTCGCGTGGAATACACATTTGTACCTTGACCGCTATAATTTTTTTCATAACATAGTTTATAAGCTGAAAAGTGATATATGTTACGTTTTAGGAAGGCAAGTTGTATATAAACTTATCCATTCAGGTCCGAAACGGTACTTGTGAAACTAGACGTCAAAGGGAAACTCGGTACTAGTTTCAAAAAAATGTTTTGGAAAATAACGACGTTAGAGCAAGGAACCCAGTAAAAAAGAGCTGACTTTCATGGCAGGAGGAGTGAAACAAAAAAAAGCACTAACTGTCATAACCAGGTACAGGATATCCAGCAGAATGCAGTGGTATAGTATCGACTCCATAACCGAGGCATGCAGCGGTTATTGCTGATCCAGTTTCGGTTTGCCACCAATGGTTCAATACTGGAGCTTCGAAAACGCGTTGGGCCCATAGCTGAAAAACAATAGAAATGTTACTAGCTCGAACCACAGCTGACCGTAGAACTTATTCTGTGTTTTACCAGTTCATTTAAAGAGTGAATATATTCCCATCCCAACGTTTGTCTCAAGTTTTTGCTATAGTAGAACTACCAGTTTCATCTGTTACATACAAGTTCTAGGTATACGTCATGATGTTACGTGATGGTAAGTCATGAGGCGTCCTGTGATAAAACGATCAGCGCTAAGATTTTTTCACGTTTCATAGTATCTGTACATAATAGATTTCAGCCTACCTATGACCATAGGATACCTAGTATTTGTTCTACAAAAGTTTACAAAATATGTCTAAAGAGAAACCTATCGACCCATAGACAAGTATAAAACCTTGGCCACCAGCCAAAAAAGGCATTGTTTCATAGATGGCTGAATCCAGTACGATTTTATTGGACACGACTTTGCATTTTCAAATATTTAAGTAGGTATGTATATCAGTTGTGTAGTACCCCATGATACAAGCATATTACTTGCTTATTACTTTGGGCCTACATGGCGCTGTGTGGAATGTCTCAGATATTATTATTATTATTACTTTAATCTAAAAAAATGCCGTTTGGCACAGTTGATCCTCGAGTTGTTCTGAGCTGATTTAGCTCGGCTGATACACAAAGATACTCCCTTACAAGTACACGGGCTGCGAGGGGAAAATTGTACCTCCTAAGGTGCAGTCTACCTTCAATTCCTGCCCACATATAACTACTAGAGTTTCGAATCGTTTTCATATAACTCGTCGATGAAAAAATAACTGAAATGAACTTTTTATAGATCATAGAAGAAAATGGAGTACCTTGCATAAAATAAAAAAATACATAATTGGAATATCGTCGCTCAGAATTTATTACAATGACAATTTAAACTGAACCAAATAAAGACATATGTTATGTATATACCCTTTATCCTAAAATCTAAGAAGGTATTATTTGAATAACATTGTCAGAAGTTCAAAGTATAAATGTGTTAAAAAAAACACTCGACAGGAACTGACGGAATTTAGACCAGGTTCGAAATATACTGTATGTATACGTATTTATATAGATTATATAGATAGATATTTATATAGATAGAAATTTGTATTTTATTATTAAATCTAAATTACTTTTATCATTATGGGTACAGAAAATAAGTTTGTTTTTTGCTAAAAAAATCAATTGTTAATTCTAAGTTAAATCTGTTAATGGCCTTTCCTCTATATGTTAAATTTAATAACTTAAATGTTTGTGATTTTTAGCTGTAGATTTTTGTTAAATAAATAAATATTAAAAAAATACCTAAATTATAGGAAATTTACGAATTTGGTATCCTTCTTGTTAAAATGAGGTTTTTTTCCATTGTAATTAATAAACCCGGTCCAGTTCGAGTTAGACTCGCCCATTTATCCAATTTTGGCTAGAATTTCAATTCGATTCCTTCGTATGGTAGGATACCTATAGTAACCACTAGACCAAATGAACTTATTAGTTCTCGGTCCTCAATGAAATTAAGGAACACTTAATACATTTAAGAAATATTTTATACGCATTTTCTTTTTACAAATATTTTCCATTTCCCGCAGAAATTTAAAGATTAAATTTTTTGTCAGGTTTTCCAATAAAACCGCAATGAGGTCAAATTGTTCGTATGGGGGGGGGGATGCTCGATTTTCATATATTTTCGTTAATGTCTGTCAAATTATCTTGTATTTTCCATAGCGAGTCCTTTAATTTGACGAGGTTTTTATTTAAAATGTCTCTTGATAAACTTGACAAACAAAATCGTAAAGCGGACGTGATGAGTGACATCATTGACACCTGACGCAATATTTATTAACCTACCTACCTGATCGCGTTCAAGTATGAGCGCACTATTAAAGTTATATAATCAAGTTTATAATGTAATTTCAATCTAAATCACTTGTTTTGACTTCGTTATCATCGTGTGATCTATTTCAATTAACTTTCAACACCTTTACATTTAAAACGTAGGCTAATGTTCGTTACGTTTCGAACGAACAAAAGCGACATTATGATCTCTCTTGACCTCGACTCGACACAACCGCATTTTACACAAATCACAACCGCACTTTAAATTATATAAGAACAAGTCAAACTTATGAAATCGAGTAAGTATTGCTGGTTGGTAAAGTTTTTTTTTTTATATAAAGCATAATAAGACTAAATAAACATTGTTTTTTTTTGTAATTTATTCTTAATTGTTGTCCTCTTTTAGTTATTTTACGTCATAATTAAAATAAAATAAAGCTACTTACCCGTGTATCTTGATCACAATGTTCTCCCGCCAAAAACACAGTTTTTAACGATTTCAAACAATATCTTCTTGAATATTTGGCAGAGGGATCCGATCTCTTGAGCACTCGACACGCAGTTGGTATGGTGAACAAGGCGTTCACGCCATATTGTTCAATGATCCTGAATATATAAATGTTTACATTAAGTCGTTGGTATAATTCAAAAATTACTCCTTCATATTAAGGTGGGACGCTGCCTATGTAGTACGGCTATTTATACATGAAACCACTATAATAAGAAATATTTTTTATTTTTTCATGCTCACTTTTCTGCGTTTCAGTTGATGAAACATAAAATGCGACAATGCGACCACGCGACTATCTTCTTCACTTCATCAGCCCATTTTTACCCCACTGCAGGGGCTTAGGCGTCCGCCAGGGTGAGGGGCGGGGGGCTTGGAGCTTAAAACCACCACGCTGCTCCACTGCGGGTTGGGGATTGAAACGACCGCCATCAATTGACAACGCCCGGGACCGACTGCTTAACGTGCTCTCCGAGACACGGAGTCAGTGATAGTTATGTACTTAAGTCAGAAAAACTCATTGGGTACACGCCCGGATTCGAACCATGGCCCTATGGCTTTATAAATTTGAGACAGGTTCGTTTCGCTTTGGGCTATCACGACATGCGATTATAAAACATATTTATCTTTGATGTTTTTAACTGACATTATTGACCGTTTCAACAGTTTCGACTATATCAACATGTTTGTACAAAAACATAAAATTTGTGGAAATTAAAGGTTTTTCGACTGATTTATATAATGGTTCTTTCAATAGTTTCGAAGCGTTTGTCGAAAAACTTTATTTCCCACAAATATTAGTTTTCTGTACAAACATTATATACGAAACTGTTGAAACAACCATTACATAAAAATCAGACCATTCGAAATCTTTTATGTTTATTTATTCAGGTACATTTTATTGTGACATTTTATGTTTCGCGAACTTTCATGACCTTTCCGTAACCGTTTCGCGCGGTTGTATGAAGCTTTGCCTCTGTACGGTTTACTTACTCATGTGGTTAGGTTTTTTATTTTTTTTATATCACTCAAAGGGTACCAACGCATCGGAAATCCTATTACTAAGACTGAGCTGTCCGTTCGTCCGTCCGTCTATCACAGCGCTGTATAGTCTGAATCGTAATAGATGAACACTAGAAATTTTCTCAGTGTGTATTAATTACTATGGAACATATAAAACAAAAAATGCCCATACAAAAAATGGAACTCATTGGCTCGCACCGACTCGCACTTGGCCGGTTTTTTACAGTTAATTGCTTTTATAGTCGGATTTTTGTTTCAGTTTTTTCTTTTAATTTCTAACCTGAAATATTGTCCGGGATCAGGAGTACGATCAGGTTTTCCTTCATAAAGCACTGAAGTCAATCCAGCGAGTAGGGGCCCGTAGCAGATGTACGAATGGCCGACCACCCAACCCAAATCCGATGCTGCCCACCACACACCACGTTTCAAACCATAAACTGCATGCATTGACCAACATAACACGGCAGCGTGGTGGCAAGGTCTTTGGACACCTTTTGGCGCGTCTGTCGTACCTGCATGGGCATTGTTAAGAAAAATTATAAACTGTTAATGCGAAATTGGTTTGCGTTTTTCTTCAGTTATAACAAAATAATTATGAGGACCGCTTGGCCTAGTGGGTAGCGACCTTGCTTACGAAGCTGGAGGCCCCGGGTTCGAATCCCATGTCGGGTCAGTATTTATATGATGAATATTGATAATGGTACCGCGTCTTGGTTGTTATATGTATGTGGTGTCTTCTCTTGGAACCCAAAACACAAGCTAATGCTTAGTTTGGGACCTAGACGTTGTTGTGATGTATACTTTATTATTATTATTATTAATTCTCTTTACTAGAGATGCATCAACACAACGGAATTAGTAGGTATTATATATGAATAGGTACAGATTTTGTTTAGTACAATTTTGCTCACTTGGTTGGTCGAATTTAGGGTTTCCAATAGTTTAGGGAAGATCCAATAAACAATGAAAATGAATGAAAACGCGCGGCATCTTTTACGATACGGCTTTTTTAACCGCAAGGTTTGTATGACCATGAGCTCTACAACTTCCCAAATGACTTAAATACATAAACTGGAGCTTTTATCGTGTATCTTGCAAGCGGTTCAATTTGTAATTGCGAGATCGTCTAGGTAGACATATAGGTACTTTTCTTTAGACCTATGTCCAAATTTTCTACTATTATTCAATCTAATATTACTTCTATACTAGCTACACTGACCAATAGGCCGAGTGGATAAATTCTTCCACAGCGATTTTTATATCGTCGTTTCATTATTATAATTATTTAAAGAAAACTATCCGTCATCACAAAACGTCATTCTTGAAGGAAACATAATGTACTTTGATTTTATACCGATGAGAACTCATAATTGACCATAATTGACCGATTGGTGCTTAGAGACCCTAACTATAGAACCAACGGTCGCGTGTTCGATTTCCGCCCGGGACAAATATCTGTGTGCACTATATGTCTATTTATTGTGTCTAGATGTAAAAGCATCTATATATGTATGTATTACAAAGAATGTTTAAGTATATTTATTAGTAAAGTCGTCTAGTACCCTATAATACAAGCAATAATACTTGCTTACTTTGGGACTAGATGGGCCCAGTGTGGGATGTCCCAGGTATTATTATTATTAGCGCACGCCAGCAAAGCTCTCAAGAGGCCCGTTTTTCAACATCTTGATCGACAAACATAGTCATCATAGTTCAAAAAAACAGGAATTATTTATAAGTTATATACAGGAACCTTCTTCGTGAATCAGTCTATCTATATAAAACCTATTACCAAATCTCTACAGTAGTTATAGAAATTAGACTTTACAGACAGATAGACACGGCGGGCGACTTTAATTTATGATATGATATAGACATTAGAGAAGACAGAACTTTACCTGAGGTATACAATATATACAATGGTTCGTTCGCTTCAACTGGACAGCAAGGAACGGGGGAAGAGTCCATAGCTTCTTGCCAATCGATATCTTGTTCTCCCAGAGAACATTCTAGCACTCTTTTCCTTTGGTACACGATGCACTTACGGGGTTTGTGCTCGCTGTGGCATAATGCTTCGTCTAAGATGTCTTTATATCTAGAAACAAAAGGTATGGTTTTATTTTTAATTGGTGGAAGGATACGTGATCTCGAAATGGAAAACGGTCTGGAAAATAATACTTAAGCTGTCATTTAGTGATAGCCGAGTGATAGCGAACCCGCTTCTTGTTTAGAAGGCTGTGGTTCGAATCCTAGGGCATCCAGGGCAACATCCATCCATCCATCCTAGGCAACCATTGATCTACCGATGCCATCTACCAATGATTTTTTTTAACTTATAGGGAGAGCACGTTAAGCCGTCGGTTCACGCGCACTGGAGCAGCGAGGTGGATTAAGCTCCAATCCCCCTCATCCCAAGGGGAGGCGTCAGCTCCTGCAGTGGGGCATTAATGGGCTGACTGCATGGTATGGTATTACGAATTTTTCCGGTGATCCAGATGTTCGGATGAGATTTTCATTGAAATCATTTAAAAGATAAATAAAAAAAGAAATAAAATAATTATATATTACGATGCACCTATACAAAATAAGAATTTTTTTTTTAATTATGACACCTCACCTCTACGATCCCAGATATTTTATTTAATACTAGCTTTCCGCCCGCGGGCTTCGCTCGCGTGGACCACAGTTGTGCTGGGACAGTTAAAGGAACGTGACTCTCCAGAATATTGTAACACTTTCTAGGAAATTCTGAAACTTAACTACCTAAGAAATTTCTATACCCCATTTCCTACAAATCCATTTAGCCATTTTAGCATGAAGAATAGCTATCCTAGAAGTCAGTCCCAAAATCAGTCAACCGTTTTGGAGATTAATCGGAACAGACAAACAGACTAACAGACACTATTATTTTTTATATGGAAATAAAAAAAAAATTGCTTTTCACTCTTGACAATGCCCCCTCTTCATGTTCGCAAAATTTCAGTAAAATCAGATCAGCCGTTTCGACGATTAGCCCTAACAAACAGACAGACAAACGCACAGACATAAATCAACCTATTTCACTTTTGATAACTTCCTTTTTATGTCTGCGACGATTCATAGAAATAGTTTAGTCGTTTAGGAGATTAGCCGGAACAAAAAGACAGACAGACAACCACACGGGCAAAAAGTTACCTATGTCACTTTTGACAACCTATTTTAATGTCTGCATAGTCTCATTAAAATTTTTAAAAGTTTAGCTCGAACATACATTAAGACAGACAGACAGACAAACAAAAAGTAGCGTATGTCACTTCTCACACCCTTTTTTCACGTCTGCGAAACTTCATTAAAATTGGTTTGAATGTTTTAGAGTTTAGGTCGAACGAACAGAGAGACGGCCAGACAGACAAACAAAAAGTAGCCTATGTCACCTCCGGTAATGCCCTCTACACGTCTGTAAAGTTTCATTGAAATCGGTTTAGCCGTTTCGGAGATTAACCGGAACAGGTAGACAGACAGACAGACAAACAGACAAAAAACTTGTTGGCAGTTATAGAGACTGCCGATAGAAATGAAAACCTAGAACTCATCAAAACATCAAGTTTGAGTACCAACACGATAGATCTGCGATTGATAGTTTCGAAAATTTAAGCTTTTAAAAATTTGGTCACGTGGTCACCTGGTCAAAACATTTAGTTTGAGTACCAACACGATAGGTCTGCGATTGATAGATTCGAAAATATAAGCTTTTAAAAGTTTGGTCACGTGGTCACATAGATCTCGTCAAAACATTAAGTTTGAGTATCAACATGATAGGTCTGCGATTGATAGATTCGAAATTATAACTTTTAAAAATTTGGTCACGTGGTCACATAGATCTCGTCAAAACATTAAGTTTGAGTACCAACACGATAGGTCTGCGATTGATAAATTCGAAATAATAAGCTTTTAAAAATTTGGTCACGTGGTCACATAGATCTCGTCAAAACATTAAGTTTGAGTACCAACACGATAGGTCTGCGATTGATAGATTCGAAATAATAAGCTTTTAAAAATTTGGTCACGTGGTCACATAGATCTCGTCAAAACATTAAGTTTGAGTATCAACACGATAGGTCTGCGATTGATAAATTCGAAAATATATGCCTTTAAAAATTTGGTCACGTGGTCACATAGATCTCGTCAAAACATTAAGTTTGAGTACCAACACGATAGGTCTGCGATTGATAGATTCGAAAATATAAGTTTTTAAAAATTTGGTCACGTGGTCACATAGATCTCGTCAAAACATTAAGTTTGAGTACCAACACGATAGGTCTGCGATTGATAAATTCGAAAATATATGCCTTTAAAAATTTGGTCACGTGGTCACATAGATCTCGCCAAAACATTAAGTTTGAGTACCAACACGATAGGTCTGCGATTGATAAATTCGAAAATATAAGCTTTTAAAAATTTGGTCACGTGGTCACATAGATCTCGTCAAAACATTAAGTTTGAGTACCAACACGATAGGTCTGCGATTGATAGATTCGAAAATATAAGCTTTTAAAAATTTGGTCACGTGGTCACATAGATCTCGTCAAAACATTAAGTTTGAGTACCAACACGATAGGTCTGCGATTGATAGATTCGAAATTATAAGCTTTTAAAAATTTGGTCACGTGGTCACATAGATCTCGTCAAAACATTAAGTTTGAGTACCAACACGATAGGTCTGCGATTGATAAATTCGAAAATATATGCCTTTAAAAATTTGGTCACGTAATCACATAGATCTCGTCAAAACATTAAGTTTGAGTACCAACACCATAGGTCTGCGATTGATGGTTTCGAAAATATATGCATTTAAAAATTTGGTCACGTGGTCACATAGATACGTCTGCAAAGTTTCATTGAAATCGCTTTAGTCGTTTAGGAGTTGAGTCGGAACAGACAGACGGACAGACAGATAAAAAGTAGCCCATGTCACCCCCGATAATGTCCTCTGCGCGTCTGCCAAGTTTCATTGAAATCGGTTTAGCCGTTTCGGAGATCAGCTCGAACAGACAGACAGACGGACAGACAGACAAACAAAAAACAGCCTATGTCACCCCTGATAATACCCTCTGCACGTCTGCTAAGTTTCATTGAAATCGGTTGAGCCGTTTCTGAGATCAGCTCAAACAGACAGACAGATGGACAGACAGACAAACAAAAAGTAGCCTATGTCACCCGCGGTAATGCCCTATGCACGTCTGCAAAGTTTCATTGAAAACGGGTTAGCCGTTTCGGAGATTAGCCGGAACAGACAGACAGACAGACAGACACTTCAATTTTATTAATATAGATTTATTGTATGAATATTTAAAATTAAAAACCTGACTATCTTGTTAGGTTCAACTCCACAACTGGCTGCAATGATGACTGTCGGCGCTGCATGCTCGATACGCATACGAAGTTCCCGAGCCGCAAAACCTGAACGAAAGTGCAAAAGAGAGCATAATAGTACATTATGATGCAAGTACGGTAAGCTGGATATTATAACCGAGGTGCTTATAATAAACCGATGACGATTTTCAATATATTTGCGAATACTTCAAATGTAATAGTGGCGGGAGCTAAGGGCAAGAGCGGGCTGCTTTTCGCGGCTTACGCATGCGTTACAAACAGAATGCTCGTTTGTGATTGGTATAAAGTAAAAAAGGCCCAGTACTGTAAAATACAACATTAAGTTACAACTTTCGATGTCATAAAGACCGTATTAATAGCAAATGTATTGAAAAAATATTAAAGTGCATAGTAGCAAAAGAGCCCATATTAAGCCTTGTACGCACTAGAGCACGCTCACACGAATGAGTCGCTCAGCAATGTGAGGTCGCCTAGTGAAAAATTTAAACAATATAGGGGCGATTAGAATTTTCTTAATCATTACACAATTTAAATAATAATAATAGGTATATTTTAAATGTTTTTTTTTATTATAGTGAATACTTCTTTGTAGGTACAGAGACGTATACACTTCAAAATGGGGGTTAAATTTATTATAACGTAATTTTGTCGGTTGTTCGGTCGGCACTGCGGGTGATTTCAGTTAAATTCATTGAAGTTCGGCAGCTGGAGTGTTATAAGTACTTAATACTAGAAACATTTACATGTAGAAATATTTAGAATGTTGTATCAGGCATTTGTGATTGTAAATAAATTAATTACTCCAGTTCATTGTGCATAAATATACAAATAGACAATATAACCTCAAGTTATTTGCAAGTTTAATTTTGCGCTCCCTTTTACACAAGTTTGGGCTGCTCGGTTCGGATTAATTCAAGTTCCCATATCAGTATATGAAATATATGTTTACATATGTTTCAAAATGTGATTTTTCGGACTTATATCTAATAAATATATCTTAGGCAAACACCTCCAAAAACGACAGAATGTATGGCCCCAATCCTGTTAGCAGCTAACATTGCCACCACAGCTTCAGGTACAAGAGGCATGTAGATGAGCACTCGGCAGCCACGAGTCACTCCGAGGGAACTTAAACAACCAGCTAAGCAGGACACCTGTTTTAAAAGAACATTTTAAAAATAGGTAAGTATGTCTTCCAACGATATTATATCCTATTCGAGATTTATACTAGTACAAGTTCATTTACGAGTATCTTTGTTTTACAATAATAATCCAATTAATATGTACCTACCTAAACATTGCGTTGCAGCTTAAAACTGTATTTAGTAAAAATATGTTTCTCCTAGTAAAAACAAGTAGTGAATAAACTTATTGACTGAACGCCTATAACGTTAAAAAAATTACCACGTAGTTTGTTTTCATTTTGTCTAAACTGAATAGGTTCGTTTTGAATTCACCTAAATCGAATCAGTTTGCGGCTAATCCAAATTATTAGGTATTACGCCTAGTGCATGTAAGTATCTTTTCCCAGTTATGACAATTTTGTTTTTTGTGGGATTCGCTATAAAAGCATTGTTTTAAAAAAATAGACTTATTGGCAAAATAGCAAATTCTTTTTTTTTTAATTATATATTTTGCAGGACCTAACGTTTTCTCAACTAGGTTTTCCTTGCAATAGGGCAAGTGAACAAACGTACACACGACCACAGATCAATTGCTAGAAAGAAAACGCATTGCACCCAACCAAGAGACGTATGTGCACGCTTGTCAAACTGTGCGTTTATGGGCTGGGACGGCAGGTAAGCACACTAACGCAGTTCGAAGTGAACGAAAAAAACTTAAAGCTATCGTTATCACACGTTTTCTCTATGCAACTTTAACCGGTCCAAAGTCCAAGTGGGTAAACTTGATCTACGGTTGTGTACCTAAGTAATTTTTATCTGCATGTATAGGTTTCATGGCGATAGTGAAAAGCACGAATCTAGAGTCCACAGTAGTCCGCACCACAAAAGAAGTCCCGCGGCAAAAATTAATTATATTTGAAGTGGTTGGTTGTTTGTGTTTGAGCGTATCAGAATTTCGTCGAATGTGAATTTAAATGTCCATAAACGTTTAAAAAATGTCTCAAAATGCCTAAAATCCTACGAAGTGTTACCTGAGAAATAATTCTCAAGGTGAAAGAGTTTATGCAATGCGCTGTCGGTGCCGCGCCTACGGGACTTCTTTGGTGGCGCGGACTCTAGTGTTTAATTTGTACCTAAATACTGGCAACTAAGAAAATTGTGTAACTTTTAAAACGCGCTTTATTCTACGAGTTCTGAAAATAAAAAATAAAAAGTTATCCACACCTGTCGTAACATCTCGTAGTAAGTGATTTTGCGAACAGTGTCGGTGAGAGGCGAGTCGTGTATCAGAGCGACCTGGTCTCCTCTCCCAGCCGCCACGTGTCGGTCCAGTGCGTTGTGACATACTGACAATTCACCACCGACGTACCTGTTGATTGAATAGAAAACATGGTTTGCACATTTTACGCGTTCTCGAGAAACATTGAAAATGTACTTTATATTTTTTATGATAGGTCAAAAACGATGAGCTCGATCACTGGAACGACAGCAAGCTATCGACAGGGCAACCCTTCATACACCTCGCTAGTAGTGTATGCCACTTATAACGCCTATAGTAGTACATACTTCATAAAAATTACAAGTGTAAAGTCTATCCGTTATATTAGACCTCAGACGCAGGCGTCGGTATCCATTGATGCGGCAGCCAAGTGCCGGCGGCTTTCTTTGTGAACTTTTGTCGGTATGCGGTGTCCACGTGTCAAAGGGTGTGGGTTAATATAATGGATAAACTATACGCAATAATCTTGCAACCACCAATCACTAAAAATGTCGAAAAAAAAAACACGTTTCATGCATGGGGACCACTTTTAATCATTGACTTTATTTTATATTTATTATTTTCTTATTATAGCGGCCATAGTGATACATACTATGAAAATTTTAAGTGTCTGCCTATTGCGATTCAGACGACACAGTCTGTGACAGATGGACGGACAGACAAACGGGCGGAGTTTTAGTAATAGGGTTTTCGTTGGTACCCTTTGGGCACGGAACCCTAAAAACGTTTTGAAACTGAAAAGTCTATAATAAAATATACGTAAAAAATTAAAAACAAAGTTTTATTAAAAAATATTTGGGTTAAATAGTATACTACGTGTTACCTTCGTATGAAAATGGCCAGATGTTTTCATGTTAAATTCCGAACGCAACTTTTAAAAGCTCCCAAAAGCACTGTATTTTCTTTATAAAAATGTTTTAATTAATTTAAAAATTAAATAAGTTTAAAAAACCGGCCAAGTGCAAGTTGAATCGCAACCCCGAAAGTTCCATACAGTTATAAACTTGTAGTATCGCTGCTCACCGCCAGAATGCCACGTAAACGAATATTTCAATTCAAAAATTTAATTTTTTTTATCATGGTATAACTACAAATCGACGATTTTTGGATTTATTCCTATTCTTGTACTGTAAGATCTTCTTTCTAGCCAAATTTCATGATAATAGGTTTTGATTTACGTGCAAAAATCAAAATACCATTTAAATTCAAATTCCAAAAATTTAAAGTTGTAAAATTTCCATATAAGTGAATGTTATGTTCGTATGCTAAATAAAGATTCTTTAAACTGAAATGACCGTATTTTTTTATGGGTTGAATGAAAAGCTTGTTTATTTTACAGCTCTAAAGGACCGTAGACCCAAGTACTTAGATATAAATTTTAACTTGATACCTCCACGTGTTCCTAAAAAAAAAAAGGCTCTTGATAGACAACTGTTCCAAAAAGCTGGGTTTTTTGTCATGAAGTTCATTTGAGGCGAGATGCTAGTGATAGATGAAAGCTGAAATTACATACCATTTGGTGAACGGAGGATCGGTATTGTCCAGCACTTTGTTCCATGGTTTACTCCACTCTAACTCCTTACCCACGTCAGCCCAAAACCCTTCAGGGTCATTCAAGGATTTATCGTGAGCTTCTTTATATTCTTCTGTCACGCCGTTCTCTACTGTTTTTGGAAAAAATTATCTACGATTACTTTTTTTTTAGTTAAGATATTTATTCTATTTCATTTTACAGTTAATTGTTTAGTAACATTTTAAAAAAGTACTTATAAAATTAGAACTAAGTTGCACTAATTTTGCGCTTGTATCACTATGGTGTAGCAACTGGACAAGAGCTATTGATAGTGCGCTTTTTTGATGAAGCAATTCATAAGGCTTCAGGACAGAAAAGATTCCCATGTGATTAAACCACAAACCATTAGAATAGTTTAGACTTAGCATGTAGGCGGATATGCTGTCTCCTTCAAGTATACATGTTAACAACATGACAACAACGTCTAGGCCCCAAACTAAGCATTAGCTTGTGTTTTGGGTACCAAGCAAAGACACCACATACATATAACAACCATGACCCGGTACCAGTATCGATATTCATCATATAAATACTGACCCGACCTGGGATTCGAACCCGGGACCTTTATTTACAAAGTTATTTTAAAATATAAATTTGTATTAGCCCAACAAATAAAGAAAAAAATTATAAATGGTGATGTTTTGACATATCTTGAACGTATGAGTTGTAATCACAACATTTGGGCTGTTAGTATCTGCCTTAAGTTAATGCTATCATATTAAAATTTTTAATAATAATAATAATAATGATAATAATAATAACGTATACATCACAACAACGTCTAGGCCCCAAACTAAGCATTAGCTTGTGTTTTGGGTACCAAGCGAAGACACCACATACATATAACAACCAAGACCCGGTACCAGTATCAATATGCATCATATAAATACTGACCCGACCTGGGATTCGAACCCGGGACTTCCAGCTTCGCAGGCAGGGTCGCTACCCACTAGGCTAAGCGGTCGTCAATATTTGCACTCATTTTTAGTACAAGATTCCGACCTTGTAAAGTCCTCATTCTTTTGTTCTCCATTTTCATCCCATGCTTATTGTTCATATACTGTAATAGTACCTTATGATGCAAGTACATTAAGCTGGATATTATAGTCGAGGTGTTTATAGTTACGAGGCGAAGCCGAGTGCTTATAATAAACCGATGACTATAATATACAGGTTATTGAGTACGAGCATCATTCGACGTTTTTCAATAGATTTGCGATTAAAATGAAGTAGATACTTCAAATATAATAACGGCAGGAGCTAAGGGTGCGAGTGGGTTGCTTTTCGTGGTGTACCCATGCGTTACAAACAGAATGCTCGTTTGTGATTGGTGTAAAAAGGCCTAGTACTGTAAAATACAACATTACGATTCAAGTTTCGATGTCATAAAGGCAATATTAATAGCAAATTATTTTTAATTAAAATTTTAAAAATAATTTGTTTTTTAATAATTAGAACAATTCTTTTCGAATTCATAATTTTATACCATAAGTTATTGCATACTTCAAAATATGCCTCCAAGGTTTATTCCGATACCAACAAAATAATTAATTATTATTTTTAGTATTGTACTAATGGGATGGGAATCAAAGTTTGATTTTCACCAGAACTTCTTCAATTACTATATGTTTGTATAAATTTTTGTTTCCGATTTTTTTATTATTGTTCTGTACTTTTAAACTTTATCTCGGTAACCATTAGTTTGAGCCATCGCTCACTTGAAACTTTTTGTTTAGTTTGGTAAGCTCTACATGCTCTATGCGTTTGGACTACGTACAGCCGAACACCCGTTATGTAAGGATATTAACCTTTTATAAGTTTATATCGACAACTTCAATACAACGACAAAAATTTCTAATCATTCATTTTAAACAATCATCACTTTATAAAAGAAACAACTTTTTGGTGTCTTCAGTTCGGTAGGCACGTGTTTACTTTCTTTGGAAATTCAGTGTACCTGCCTTAGTTGTAAGTACTCAATAATCATCGTAAATCTCTTGTCGTAAATTTTCGTCGAAAGTGGTCGCTACCTACCTTCATCCTTGAGTTTTTTTTCTGGTTTTGGTATCACACGATTGAAAAATCACAGGGATGGGCATATTATTTACGGTTGTTTGTTTAGTTTATTGTTTAGCAGCTCATACTTATCTCGCGAAATATTAATTCAAATAAACTTTGAAGTTGAATTGAAAATTGACACTTTCGAACGATCTGAAAACACATGCAAGAAAGATGGTTTTTGTCTCGGAGGCTTTTCTTAAAATTAAAAATAGTTAAGTATAACCATTATTTTAACCCACACCCTTCGAGACGCCTCCAAAGCATTCAGACAAAAAAATTACAAAGAAAACCGCCGCACGTGGCAGCAGCCGTAACAAAGAAAGCGACTGTTCACGCGTGCGGCCCACAGTTTCAGCGAAAATTTGTCAGTTTATATCGACCGACGCTTCACGGAGTAATTAAATGACAAAATAGAACGTTTTGTTATAAACACAGATGGTGATTCGAAGGATACGTCGAGTGATGAAGAATGTCAAAAGTTTTTGTTTCCTCTAAATAAATATATTTTAATTTGTCCATTTCGTTCCTGCTTTGCCTTTCGGTGCACCGAGGTCTAATATAGCGGATGCACTTTAACTCCGGGGGAACGGGCGGTGGACACAATGAAAAGGTTTCATCGGGTTTTTTCGTAGAGTGACCGTGTGACCAAACGATTCTGACCTTATTGTGAGCGGCACAAAGTTGATATTAGATTCCAGGAAGCCTTAAAATTTTTAATTTACATGTAAAAAAGAAAACTTATTGACTAACAGTTTTTGTATGTATGCTTGTTCGATGGATTATTTTTGTTGTTATATGGATCACGAATAGCCACTTTGCATACAATCGCGATATGCACTGTGCATTTATGACGCAGTAATTTAAAAAAAATAAAACTACTTCTATGATAAACATTTGCATTCAGTTCTGGAGTGTGAAATCAAAATCGCATTATTAAAAAATTATTTAAAGTAGCCTAAGCATTTTTTTTTTTAGGTATACTTATAATTTCGAATCGTAGAAAGTGTTCTACGTCACTATAATACTCGTGAATGTATGCTATTGTATATGCATATGCGTAGCACATATATTGTAGTGCGGTGTAATTTAATTAACATTAATTGAAAATTCATGCAGATATTGCCGTGATGCATAACATCGACCTATAAACAATTATTTATATTGTTTTTCGTTAAGTGAATGAAATAATAGTATTCGAAGATTTCATACGATTCTGACATATACCTTTCACATTAGTGTATTTATTTATTTACTACATATATACAGCAACAGTTAACAAACTTAGAAATAGGTAAATATATAAGATATACAAAATATAATGGAGGCGAGTCTGTTGACCTTAATAGCTATATACGGCATTGTAAAATAGTACATAGGTAGTAATAATCAAGTAATAAACACAAAAACGACCACATAAAGAAAGGAAAACGGTAACATTAATGCAAAAATATTCCAACGGAAACAAGGACTATATTGAAAAAATAGAAACAGTGCTTGTTGGCGACGTTTCAAATAATAGTTTAAAAGACAAGGACTGGAACCCAGGAACTAGAGAAGAGGACCTGAGCATTGAAACCAGATCCTGGGGAGGGGGCCGGATCCATCGAAGAGGAAGAGCAGCACCGGGACCTGCGGACGAAGACGGTGCCGTATCAGGGTTGCGTTTGGGGTAGGCGAGCCGATAGCACCCGTTTTCTTTTGAGTGAACCTCTTCACTGCCGCCTTAAACCTTTCTCTGCCACCATCGTCGGGGTGAAGAAGGTGTGAGTGGTGCCTAGTTCCATTGACTAGAAGCCCTCCTCTGCGTTTACCGTCTAACCACTCATACTCTAACTAGCTGGTGCAAGATGGCGAGTTTCAGTCCGCGAGGTTCCGGGCGCGCCGGGTCTTCACCACCGCGAAATTGCTTTTGACATTTTCGATTCTATGAAGTGACATTTACGACTCTGTTAAAACTTTAAAACCATGGAACTAAATTAAAACCAAACTCTGCTGTCAAATTCGAAAACGGCAATTCGATCGTCAGTTGTTTTGTCGAGTATGCTAATTATTTACGTAGAAAGATATTTGCATAAAATGAGTTCATCAGATTTTTTTTTACTTTCCTCATATTCGAAATGAAAAGCAGAGTGTTTACCTCGGGTGAAAGACCTATTTATGCCCTCGAAATATTGGTGCCCTCTCTACGCTCGTGCGCCAAACCATCTCGTGCCTAAATAGGTTCCTTTCATCCCTTGCGTAACAATCTACTATTAGTATTCTACCCCATACAATACTTTTCGATATTTGTCATAGTTCAGAATTCGGTCATACAGTCCCATCTCAAAAATTTACCCGTATATAGAATATACCTTTCCGCACTCCTACTCCATACACACTTTAACTATGCCAAATCTCATAACTGCTCCGTGCGCGTAGTATGCTTGAAAAGGGGTCTGAAGCTTTTCCTTCACGTATTTACATATAGATATTTATAATTGCAAATAAATAAGTTTAACAGTTTGCAAAAAAAATCATGCGTTAACTCACAATTATTTCCAATTTCAGGCTTAAAATTTTTTTGTTTCTGTCCACTGATCGACGATTCGAACTTTCCTCTTTCTAATTTGGAACTTAAAGCTTCCGTGTCTTTATCTTGATACATTTTTTTTATATGTTTTACTTTATTCTGTTTAAATAAGTTCGACCGCACTGAACCGATATTCCCGACTGGAACGGAACTGTTTTAGTTAGCAAATACATTATTCATACAAACGTCGAAACGACCTATAACCTCCTGAATGCATGTAAACTAATGAGAATAAAGAATAAAAATTATCTACACGAACATCTAAACGAACAAAAGGTTCAAAAGTTTCAAAATGGTACGTATTCTTGTATGGGGTAACGTTCAAGTTATTTTTTACAAAAAAAATCGACTGCAAAACCACTTACACCATTGCACTATGCAATGTTTTTTTGTCCGATACCTATTTAAACAGATTAAAAAAAAACCTGGTGTTCAGCTGAACGTACTCCAATTATAAAGCGTGTAGAGCTTACCGAACTAAGTTAAAATAAAAACAAGTGATTAAAAAATATTAAAAAAATTAACTTTAAACTTGCTTTTCTCGGAAACCGTTAATTTGCGCCTTCTGCTCACGACGTCACCTATTATATGACGTAATTTTTTAAGTATATATCTAAAGAGGGCTCCACGAAGCAAAAACTTTTTGTTTAGTTCGGTAAGCTCTACACGCTCTAGAAGTTTGGATTACGTCAACCCTGTTGTGGTTCAACCGAACGCGCGGTATATTATATAGGTACGGGTTGTTCGGCTGAACGTAGTTCAACTTTAAATATGTTTCACTCGGTAACCGTTAGTTTGCGCCATCGGTAAGCTCTACATGCTCTATAAGTTTGGACTGTTTGATCTTACTAATAATTAAGACTTGAATGGTACATGGTACTGCAGGCAAATCATATTTAAATGATAGTATATATTTTAATATCTGCTTAAGTAGGTGTCAATCATTGGATGGTGTATTCTACGTTGTTCAAACCAAGTTCTATAGAATATAGCTTTTTTTTTTAGTTAATAACGTTTTTTTTCTTTTTAGTTAAACGATTGAGTCGGGTTTTTGTTTGTAAATAATTTTCGTTTATTTCAGATATTTTAGTTTTATTAAATGGCACCCATTTACCAGCACAAACGTACTGTCTTTGCGTTAAACACTGTTTTTTTAGTTGATGTCAAAATGTTAGCATGCAAGTGTTATAAAGTTATAACACACACCATTACCAAACTAAACAAAAAGCAGACGGCGCAAACTAACGGTTCAGAAAAACGGTGAGCATTTCCTTGCATGGAGGACATAGAGAAGTTAATTTAAGCGATTTCGTTCTACCCATGAAAATAGTAACTATAAAATAGTCAGTAGACTTCGTAAACTATATTAATAATATATGGGAAATCCCACACAGCGCCATCTAGCCCCTAAGTAATCGAGTATTATGCTCTTTTTTAATTGTTTTTAACTTTTTAG
Organism: Luffia ferchaultella; assembly: GCA_949709985.1. Classification (NCBI taxonomy): domain Eukaryota; kingdom Metazoa; phylum Arthropoda; class Insecta; order Lepidoptera; family Psychidae; genus Luffia; species Luffia ferchaultella. Next base: position 2,924,173 of record OX453262.1, read on the forward strand.
GTTATATTTTTGAATCTGGTTTATTTTGTAAAATTTTGTTTTAAATGCTGCGCTACTTACAAAACTAATGATGAGTAAATAGGGAACTTTAATCTTAAACTTTTTTTTTCTGGCCGTTTACCTTGACCTGAAATATAAAGTCTTCTTGACACCAAGACGAAAGTTATCCAAATTGCGAAAAAAGGTAGAGGCCAAGTATGGAGAGTGTCAAAGGGTTACTAAATACAAACTCCCATAGTTTTTTAAAACGGTTTCATGTGTACTGTGAGGTCTTATCGTAAGGCAATAGTGGTGAAGATAGGTTGACCAGTCGACACTGTTTTTCTGTCAGTTTCACCATCATTTCCCAAAGTTCTTGACTGTATCATGACTGTATAGTCTAGTCGACAGGTGAGTTTCTTTTGAAAAATAATTCCAAGTGTCCCAGAAATATGGGCAATCGCTGATTCGAGTCGGAAAAATATTTGGAAAAAGAAGCGCTCAGATTTTCGGCAATTACTCAAAAACTATAAGCGATAGTGGAAATTGAAAAAAAAAATGGATTTTTAAAGACCTCCCGGAACTCTATCTCTGTTGTTTAAAATTTTAATTTAATGTTGTAATTTTTTGTTAAGTTACTTTTAGATAAGTTATAACAGTGCATGCGCATCTATAGAAAGTTTTTGTGAGTCTCTAGTACGTAAAGAAAGGTAATTATTTATAGTTTATGAATTTGTTACTTAATTTTTTGTAAATGTATGAAGTTTTTTAAGTTAGCATTCCCATAATTTCCCATTCCCAGTATTTAGCGGTATTTTCAAATCCTCGTGGTTCCACTTCGATGGCGGAACCAACGATCAGTTTTAATGACTATATTGGGCTTGTAGACCCACTGACGAGTTTCGACAAAACTTCTTTTATTACACATGATTTACAAAAAAAATATATATATAAATTGATTACATTGTGTAATGTCATTGAACGTACGTTTCGAAGCTTACATAAATCAATATTTACATATTATACAACATATTTTTTTACGATTTTTGCTTAAGACTTGTTTTTGTCATTTTTACCTACCTACCGACTGATGTTTCAGTGGGTGCCTATGCGTTTAGGGTGTGATCTAAAATGTTTGCATGACGTCGATACCATCTAGCGTCAGAACAGGCTGAATAAATTCTGAAAGATGTTTGAAAATAAACCAAAGCTATTCTATGGAGCTATATCGGGGGATGGGTTTAGGTTACGCAGAAAGACTGATTATTAATTAACTGAATAATAATTATTTATTTCCTTTCATTGATATGTCACCAAAAAATTATTAAGTAAAACTACAACTTTCCAATCATTCCAATCGTGGAATCTATAGGTGGGTTCATTGTCGAAACTGAGGCAGAATATTAGCTAAATTAGAATAATGGGTTCCTGTGGGTTCCTACCATGTTCCTACTATTTGATTTATTTTATACTACTGATATGACAGTGCCATCAATGTGTTTGATTGGTTTGACAGGTAATTATGGCAACGACCAATAGTTCAAGCTCAGATTTCAAGTGTACATCCATGGTTAGTGCACTTGTATGGCCAGTATCTTTATTACAACAGGAGTGGGGTCCAACAGGATTACAAAGTCTTAATAAGTACCTAGTTCCACCCATGTTGTGCAATGGACCCACAAGCATTTGAAAATTCTGCTGGACCCACTGGTGGAACCAAGCGGTGGGACCAAGAGTCCGTAACGCAAAATTTCGAGCAATGCACATTATAAAAATTTGAAGAGCAGTTATCAATTTGTATTATACTTGTGTTTTGAATTTAGGACACAGTTGTTATTATAGGGGTAAAAGTCCCGAATTAGAACTTACATTTTATTGTTATTGCAAGTGGCCAGTAACGAGGACAGCATATCTATGCTTACTTAAATCTCCAATTAAAGAAATTCGACAAAAGTTTATTTACAAGTAACGGTTTAACCGTACGTACCTACCTTTAATTTATTCTATTGTTAGGTTCAAGTCAAATTGAGGTTATTACACTTTCATCGAAAGTTCAGTATACTTACTGTTACAGATATTTAAAATTAAATAAATCCTACCAATATTATAAACGCGAAAGTTGGTATTTATGGATGTTTGTTGCTCTTTCACGCAAAAACTACTTAATGGATTTTAATGAAAATTTACAATAATATAGCTTATACGTCAGAATAACACGTAGACTTATAATCTGTAAAGATACTAGCTTTCCGTCCGCGGCTCCGCCCGCGTGAACTACACAGTTGCACCGGGACCGCCATGATTTTTTGCGTATAGTTTATAAGCTGAAGAGTGACTAGACCATTTTTTTCCCCGGAAAAGGGGTCCTGGTACAACTATGTAGTCCACGCGAGCAGAGCCGCCGGCGGAAAGCTAGTGTTTAATAACGGAGGTACCTATTCTTAAATTTAATTGATATGTCAATAAAAATCGCTCGATGGGAAATCGGATAAGCGCGCCAAGGGTTCTGTAAAACCATACAATTTTTTGTGTTAAGTATTTACTTACCAAAAAAATGTGTTTCCTTTTAGCTAGATATCGCAACAACCAGTGAAATTAAGAAATGTTTGTTTTGATCAGTTTGTTGTTTAAATACAAGAGATGGGTGTAAAATATCTATATTTGTATATATTATACAGAATATTTAAGTCACTGAACTAAATACTAGTAGAACAGACGGCACGAACAAAATCTGTGCGCGCGGCAGTATCACCTTGTTTCTACCACATTGATTTTTCTACCAAGTATAATACACTGTATTATACATGACTATCTCATACATAGGTACCTATTATGCTTGGTTCGTTTTCACTAGAATACACAGAAGTAAAGAAGCAAGTGTTAAACAAGTCTTTAGTAGGTATTATAATGTCGTGACATTACTTGTAGTTAAAACAAGTATGGCGGCAACGGTAGAAAATAATGTAGGAACAAAATTTGTTTTGGATGGTTTTAGTTTTGTTTAATTATCGACGATAAGTTATGCCACTATCTTTTTTCTTCGCAATTGATTCATTTTTACACGTTTTAACGCCCACGACGGTATTTTTGAATTGTTGTTTAATCTCTTTTTTGTCACGCGATCACGATCAGCATAGGCTAGTGACTGAATGAGTTGTTGCCGGTCGGCCACAACGCTTGGCGCAAACATTTGGTTCGCGGCGTCGCGTCGGTTCTACTAGTAAATAGTTCAGTGATTGAAACATCTATATCAATTATCTAGTACTCATAATACAAGCTTTGCTTAGTTTGAGACTAGATGGCGCTGTGTGAGATGGCAGAGATATTATTATATTATATAAAAACCTCATAACAAAAATGATCTATTTGAAAGTTGCAGATATGAGGGCCCATTTCTTTACTTTTTGAAATAAAAAAATTAAAAAATATATTCATACCTAGTCTAGGTGCTCAATATGTTCTAGACACTCTTAGATGTAATGTAAGAAAAAAATCAAAAAAATCGACTCCTTTTTCATGTACAGTTCATCTACCCATGGTACCATATACTTACCATGGTTTTCATGTACCATGGTACCTAACCGAAATATAATTTAGGTGAATTTCTGATTTAATTTCCGGATTTGGGTAAATATTTCACACCAAAGAGTGCGAAGCGATTCTACCCATGTGGTATTTTTAAGTACCTATTGTTAAAATACTCAAATTGTACTCTACTTGGGACCCGCAGAAATGTAAATTAAATAAAACGTGTTCTATGTATTAACACTTTATTTTACACGAATGATATACCAGGGTGCGTAACATGTTTGCAGTTGCTATGGTTACCGATATCGATGCGAATTATTACTAACACACTGTCCGATGAAATCGCTTACAGCACTGAGAATATCACAGCTTCGACGATTCCAGACAATCACCAAATTACTACAGCAGAGAGTATGCTGCTACCCTCACCTCCCTTGTGGGTGTGAAATAGAGTGAAATTCGTGCATACCGAATACTTCAAGCAAATTTCATCGAACAATACAGCACCTAACTTACCTACAATTACATAAAAAAATTAACAGAAAAATTTATATTAACTGTTCGTAATTTTCTTGTTGGGATAGATATTCAAACGTCTCCAATCGACTTAACATTTCGTAGCGTAGTAATGACGTATTTTATATGGCCAAAATATGTGAAATAAAATATGTAATGTATTTTTTTTTAAAATAGCAGACAAATCGATTCAATTACATAATTACGTTGTATTAAATAAGTTAGATGTGATGCGTTTTATTTTCGATTTTCTTTTATTTAAGCCTAAATTTAAGGCGATATCTTAATTATTATCAATTCGAAGCCTCTTAGGGTGGAAATAAAAAATAGTAGGTATTTTAAATAAATTTTCTTTTCTTTAATGTTTAACCCATTCCAAAAAAGGCTCAGTAGTAGTATTTATTAATTCCACCCTTTACAGTTTTACAGAATCATGAATGGTATTTGTTAGAGATTGGAAGAATTTACTAATATGAGTACTTAAAGAATAATAAAATATTGATTTATCAAATATAGAAATCGACAAAAAAAATACCTATAATACAAATTTATAAAATAAAACTTTATTGCTATAACGAAACAATATTTTACAACACTTAACAGGTCTTAAACAACAAATTATATTTATTAAATTTTAACGTAATTTGTGTGGAGTATTTTACATATACAAATAAATAAATTTTTACACATTGTTACTGGTAATGAGCTAATAAGCAACTGACGATTAAATGTCACAATGCTCTATCCAAAAACAACCTGTTCTCTTTTTGAGATATAAAGCTGTGCCATCCTTAATATTATTTATTTTTCTATTTAAATTTTTAACGAGCACTTCTAAAATTAAAAAAAAAAACTTACAAGTATACTCGTAAATCGTTTTTCGTTTTTAATTAATTAATATTTATTGAAAACAATAAATTCTTTGAAATAATTTGATGTTCTGACATAGTGCTTAAAAAACTCGTGATTTGTAATAACCTTGGATATTAAATGTTTTATATAGCCTTCAAAAATAATGTTAATTTAGTAAAAATAAAAACTAGGGATGAAATGCGAAGAACAGTGATATTATCTCAAAATCTCCATTCTAACTATCTCTATCTATCTGGGTAATCAACAAGGTATAAATATTTCGTGTTGGTTGTGTAGAAGATACAATAAAACAAGCAATTAAAATGTATAAGAATTAAGTGTAATTGATTAACAACATAACAAATAATAAAACATGGCGCAGTCGAGAAACTCATAATGTAAGTAGATATGTTCTGAATCTACGTTAAATATAACAACAAAATGGAGGGCATGGTAAAGTTACTACCAAATTTTAATATCCAGGCAGAAAATGCTGGAGTACAATGGAAATTTTAGAAAACGGCTTATGATGTCTATTTGATTGCTACGGGCCGAGACGAAAGTTCCAACAAAATAAGTTATATTGAGACATTTATTTGGGACTGAGTCCACTAAAATAATTCGAAGTTTTCCTCTGTCTCACGAAAATGCAAATGATTTCGGCACTAATTGCTGCAATCGACAAATATGTTAAGTCAAAATCTAATGAGGTATTCGAAAGATTTAAATTTAACACGAGAAAACAACAACAAAACGAACCATTTGAACATTTTTTAACGGAATTTCGACAGTTAATAAAAACATGTAATTAAGATAACACAAAGGAAAGTTTAATGGACCAGTTGCTACGAGATAAAATTATTCACGGTATCTGTGAAAAGAACGTTCAAGAGGTGTTGCTGCGAGTGGAAGGATTAACATATGAAAAGCTGCTTCTTTCTGCCGTGCAATTGAGCAGAGCAAACAGCAGGTTGCACAAATAAATCAAGATGCAGTAAAATAATGATAGACGCTGCCACTGTGAAGAAAAAGTATAAAAAGTCAACACAAGTGCATAGCAAATGTGATAAAAAGAATAATGAAAAGTTTAAATGTAAGCAATGTCAAAAAATTCATGGCTGAAGACGGTGCCCTGCATTTGGGAAAAAGTGTATCATGTGGGACATTAAATCATTTTTCTAACAGTTGTAGAAAACAAGTGCATGAAGTTCAATCGCAACAAGAGTCAGGTTCTAGTAAAAGTAACTACGATTGAATCTAACTATGAGTGAATGGAAGGAAAAATTAAAATTTAATGTAGAATGGTAGAATGTAAATTAGATACAAGCGCAGAATAAGTATTATGCCTATGAACATTTACAAAAAACTTAAGTTGTCGCTAAATGTCAGACCTACGAACATTAAGATGGAAGGGTTTAATGGGTCAACACAACAAATAATAAAACACTAAAATGTTGAACAAAATATGATGTTCGACATGAAATGTATCTGTTTATTGTTAATGTTATTAAATGTTTAGGAATAAGGCAGTAAATGTTTCACACAATTTATCCTTCAAAGTTACGCATTGAAATGTTATCTACGTAAAAAGAAAAAAAAACTTTTATTAAAGTTAATTTGTGAAGCACCCATGCTGAGATTTCTTACAATAAAATTTCCAATTATTTCAGTAACATTTTGTTTTTTGGGTATGGCATTATCAGATTTTTTCAAGTTGCTTATTAGTTCTAATATACACTCTCAACCGGAATACAACATATTACCAATAACCCCGTATATAATTGTTCAAAGCACAATGCGCCCTATTGTGCATTGGCCTATCAAATTGCTACAACACAAATGCATTTATAATACATCCTCCACAGAGATATTCTAAATGAACCACGTCCAATAAGTATTGACCAATTTTCAACGACATATACAATCATCTCTTTTATTAGTTCTTTCTAGTTTTGCTCCATCAAAGTGATCATACAATTGAACAAGTATTTAAAAAAAATAAAAGCTCCAAAAAATGGATTTTGGCGCTTTTAGTGCATCATTCGATAACAATAGATTTTGGTGTGATTAAGTCCAAATGGCATCATGGACAATTAGTGTGTGACTGGCGTTACGGTATCAAGAAATTTACGCAAGGCATCGACACAAATGCCTTTCAATTTCAAAGTTGTTTTAAGTAACATACGCTGATATACAGCAAAACTGAAGTTTTTTTTTTTTATTATTTAACTGATTAACATTATGCTGTTATGAGATGCTTTGACTAGGTCTGAAGGTCCATTGTTATTCCATTTATAAATATTAGTTTAGTGTAACATATAAATTTAATGAAATTATGACATATGGAATGAGCATATCACAAATTTAAAATATATATATATATATACTATATGCGTATGCGAAATTTAATTTTTATTACTGCATGATTAGAAAATGTTATTTTATTCGCTTAGTACATAATATACCCTAAATTACGAATTCTATTTAAATCTTCATATTATTACACTTTTAAAGGCTTGTACCTTGTTACTGCTAGGTATAGTTCGCCTCAAACTTTATGGCGGATCGGAATACAACGCTATGAGCGTGCTTGCGCAGACTCAGTCATATACCCCTCGCTCCACTGCGTCCCGCCACACCTAAGACTTGTTACTGCGACGCGACTTGTGCCTATGTTCAGATCCGCCATAAAGTTTGATTGGAACTGTAATAACAGGACATAAGAGACCTTTTTTTAAATCAAACTTGTTTTGATCAGCATATATAAAACAGTGTTTTTTTTAAACAGACATGATTTTCAGGTAAGTTTTCAGTTTGCCAAATAAATCATATTGTTTGAATATTCTATCATCAAAGAGGTGCGAGCTAGACGCGCATAGTGGAAGTGAACGTTACAAATTCTTAATAATTATTGTGGACCGGTTATTTCTCATTTTAAGTTACCCTCACCGAGGCTTATGGTGACATTTCATATCATGTACATGTAAGGTACCAGAGATTGCAATAAAATTTAAAAGTTTACAACCAATAAATCGCTACTTCATAAAGGTCTTGGACAAATTAGTCTTTATAATTGTAGTAACAACGTTATGCAACTCTAATATAAAATTTTAAAGAGGAAAGCTAATCTGTTAGTTGTATTATGATAGAACTAATGTTAAATTACTGAGATGACAGAATGGCAACCAAAATTGTATATTACCACCAGAGTATCCAGACGCAACGGCAGATACGATAGACGCAGAGAGACCATAGACATAGAGGCTATAAAGGCAAAGAGAATTGCTAAAAAGCTTATAGGGGTACAGGGACACCACATAGGTACCTAAAGTAATGTTTTTTACCAAACACGTTGTCCAACGCGGTATTCGAACCCTGAGCTTATATGACACAGGCGAGTTGTTATACAACTCAACAGTAAGTTGTAAATTTCTGACATCACATTACTCATCAATTTAGTTACTTAAACCTTACCGCACATACTACTTCCCTTCACTTAATGCATTCTCTTTTTGTAAAATTAACACTCTATGAAAAATATCTTATATCCTGCATATGGCGAACAGTAACATTGTTGGACTGCCCTTTAAAATTAAGAAATACAACTTCCACTGAATCTTTCGATACATACAAACACTCCACAAGAGATATTTTCAAAGAACGTCACAAATTCAGAGCTTGGCGCAAAATGTTGTGATGTATATTGTAGTTTTTTAACACCTTCACTGCTAAGGGCAAAAATGAATATTACTTGGCCCAATGAATTTTGATTCACAATATACCAAAATGAACACATGATGTTAATAGCCACGCTAACAACTCGACAGTTTAATCTCTGCCCCAGTAGCCAAGCCCAAAAACTTAGATTTCTAAACGCCAAGGTAAATAATATGAAGATTTCAGTCTAGGTTACAATGACGTAGGCTTTACGAATACCTTCTACAGAAAGTTAATTAATAATAATTAAAATGAGAAACTTAATATTGACAGTTTGACCCTCGGTGCAATTTGTTAATTTAATCTTAATAATTCAACAACCTGTCTCTATCTACATAAAAACGAACTTATAAATTGTCTATATATTCAATAGACAAAAGTAATTAAAACTACAGTGAGAACATATAGAGGCAAAATAAATCCAGTTAACAGTAATTACTCTAAAACGAATACATGTAATAGAAAAGCTTTAAACAAACGCATACACACTGGCGAAAAACCAAGAAGGGAAGAACAAGAAGGGAAATAAAAAAGAAGATCCCATCAATTACACTAATATGCTTTATGGTTGTTTAAATAGTATGATATTTAACAAGCCAGTTTTCTTGATGTTGCACAAATTAATAACCTTTTCACATAATTAAATTTTAATCTATTTATTAGTAGTAACCTTAAAAATGCCATTGAGTTTTTTCTTTTCACAATATGAACAAACAAGCAAATGAATCGTTACCAGCCCCTCGAATAAAAAGTTAATTAGCACAGAGAGTCAAACCATCCACCGTTTCACAATGAATTGCTTCTAAACAGATGAATCAACGTAAGTCAGGGTTATCGTTGATCTGTTTCTTGATGCGTACCAGCATAGTGGTATACCATTGATCCAGGCGGGATATGCTGTCATATGTCTTGACAGATTCTGTGAATGCTTCTACGTTTTGTTCCTCTAGATGTTCTATCAGCTCCTGATGACAAAGAAAAGGTTGTTGTTTAATTCAGCTCATTGAAATTGTCCTTGAATTACGTCCACAGCGTTTCACAAAGGTATCGTATCCTCCCTGCCTCTTCACCTCTGAAAGTGATTTTGTTCGGTCGCAAATGGGATTTAAACTTTTACCTTTAATCTTCTTCGATTTCAGTCTTGGTCTTTTGACTTGCAATTGATTTTGTAAATCTATTTATGCGGTAAAATGATTATTTTTTACGTCAAACCATAAAACATAGTCTATTTCGTCTGAATCCGTCCAATAGTTTTGATGCTCGCTCACTTATAACTGAACGACGACCGAGATACTTTATTTTCAACGTTCACTCCCGCGGTCTAAGACGCCATCGCGAGAGGTGGAAGGTAGTCAAACATACGACGTGCCGCGGTGACACTCGAAGGATTTCACTCAACGATTCCAGAGATTAAAATTTAAAAAAAATGTAAATGACTTTTCATACTCCCATATTTAATTTTTTAGTTCATCGAATCGTATTTAATTGTTTAATTTATTTATTTATAATTTGTCTTATTAAATCGTTTATAAAAGGCAACACAGATTTTTCAACTTACGAATCGTACCGTACGATACCGTGCAAACGTTTCGTTACTCGTGGTTCGGTGCTCACTAGCCGCACAAAGCGACAACAATGCTTATTATTCGACATGGGAAACTGACAGACATATAAGTATATACATACCTTAACGAGTTTGTATTCACGAGTGTCGGCGAAAGCGGGATAGAGCGACGCGTATTTCTCGAGGGCGTGTTGGGCGTTCAATATGTCGACGCAGAGATGACAGAGTGCCGCGCGGAACATATACTCCTTGGCGCTGTATTTCAACAGGCTATTGTCGAGCGAAGATTTCGCTATCTGCAGACAATTGGTATAGTATTATTAATAAAATTAATCGTAATATGTACCTATGGTATATAGTGAAGGGCACATCCTCAACGTTGATTACCAACACATCATCACAACCAGTTTGGTTCCAAGAAACTATATAAAAAACAAGCCACAAATTGACCTAAATCTATTTTGATGGTGGGGTTTTTTGCAAGGCGCTAGAACGTAACATTCTAACAATACACATCACAGAAGCAGAAACTATTTTGTTCAAAATAATTAATGAATTTATATTAACGGCAGTAAAGGGCGAGGTAAGAATCGAACTTTTTAATGGTTTATTTTTAAGAAAACTTTTAACTACACAACATATTGCATCACAGATTACATGTGGCTGATTGGAATTTTCAAATGACAATCCTCCTTTTCATTGTACAAACACTAATAGTCTGGGAGCCCATGATCAAAACTGGTCATGAACTTCTGAAATCGGAATAGTACCTACTTAAATATGGGCGCGTTAAGGCGTGGCGTCATTACGAATATAGAAAAATTAAAAATACATATTCAGCTGATTGAGCGCAAGTAAATGAATGAGCTTTGTACCATCAGCTTTTTAACAATTTAGGACCATTTTTGGTCACGGGCTCCCTGGCTATATCTCAATATGTAGAGCTTAATTTAAGGCAAAATAATATTCGAAAGTTGAACTCAGAAATCAGCTTTCAATAGAACAAACCATATTTAAGTACATATATCAGCTGTCTGGTACCCATAGAACAAGCTTTGCTTAGTCTGGGACTAGATGGTGCTGTGTGGGATGTCCCAGGTATTATTATTATTATATTGCTTATAAGAGTATGAGAAGTTGATTCACAGTGTTAATATCCTCTCCACGTGAATGAGAAACTCTAAAAAGGGAAGCCCATCAGATTCAACTACATCAAGCTTGGGAATAATTAAATTAAAAAATTATGAATAATAATAATAATAATAACATACACAATCACAACAACGTCTAGGTCCCAAACTAAGCATTAGCTTGTATTTTGGGTACCAAGCGAAGACACCACATACATATAACAACCAAGACCCGGTGCCAGTATTAATATTCATCATATAAATACTGACCCGACCTGGGATTCGAACCCGGGACCTCCAGCCTCGCAAGTAGGGTCGCTGCCCACTAGGCTAAGCGGTCGTCAGCGGTCGAATATATTAGAATTTGATAATATTTTTGGGCATATCACTTGGTATTTTATATAATATTTTATTTATTAAATTCAAATTGAAATGGCACTTTTGAACATGGTAAATAACTTTCGTCAAGGAAATGTCAACATTTTATGAAAATATTTTTATATTACACTTGGTACTCTATAAAAGGCATCAGGCGATTTATAGATCCGTAGTAACAGTTAAAATTATGTGTGACCTAGCTATTGGGAATAATCCTAGGTCCATCCAAGTTTTTTTTATTTTTAGACCAGAATGTCCAATGTCCTTTATAAGTACTTTGATTTTTAAAAAATCTCCTTATCATCGTAATATAGCTTTAATTCATTAGAAATATGGTATTACGCCACTCAGCAATGCCCAAAGAATCAACGTGTGGCATCTCACCTGTTCATAAATCTGTATGGCTTTATCGTAATGCTCTAACTGTGCTGCATACTGAGCGAGCTTCAGCATACACTTGTTAGCTGACGAGGTCGACTCCTCGCCGCGGAAGTAGTCTGCGGCCTGTTCATAGTGCTGCATCGCCCGAGCTATGTCCACGCACTCGGTTTCGTACATCTCCGCTATGTTCTGGTGGTGGAGTTAGAATTTGTTTTAGAACTAAAACATCCAACATCCTTTAAATTTCAAACGAAATTTCCGCTTTTTATTTTTTTAAAAGCATTTTAGAGGACACAGTTGTTTTCTCTATATTTCAGTAAACTTTCAGCATACATAAATGAATTTCGGTGCCATTTTCAATATTGGAAATCATAGAGATATTACTGGTTTCACGCTACGCCCTACAAGGCTTGTATAACATATCCATCAATAAAAGTTTTGTGCAGGGTCTTGGACTAGTACAAACAAAAAACATGTGTATTGTGAATATTAAATAAAGTTGGACAAAATATTTAATCTACTGTTTACATGCATTGCTAATAATCATCAATTATCGACATTTCTCGAACGAATAAACGAAATGAGCGAGTGAGGATTTGTCGTGAGTTTTATCAAGCACACACAGCAGCCGCCAGTCGTTACAGTGCTAAAAAACCGGCCAAGCGCAACTCAGACTCGCGCCCTAAAGTTTCCATATTATTACAGTATAACATGTTTTAAATATTTATTGCTACACAAACTAAAACAAATAATTTTGTTTTTATCACCACCAATTATCGATTGTCGGATTTATTTGTGCTGTAATGCTGTGAGATTTTTTGGAGAAATTTCCTGATTATAAGTCAATAAGTTTTGATGAATCAGTTTACGAGTATCAAAATATGTAAAAATGGCTATATATACATTTATGGTTTGATTGCGTTGGTTCAGAAACTTGAACTTTTTACATTTCCCAGGGACCATAGACCTTGATATTAATTTTAAATGAGAAAAATAGTCTTGATAGATAGATAGATGAACCACAAAGTGATCTTATAAGGGTTATGGTGTTTTTATTTTTAGAAAAAAAAACCCTGAAAAGACAACCAAAATTATGTCATTTAAGGGGGCATATACAAAATAACGGCGTGTTTAGGTACATTTTTAGGAAGTTTGGAAAGGTATATCGTTATAAACCTGATGCTGAAATACAGAATAGTTCTTAATTTACAATCGTGTCAGAAAACATTTGCATATTTTTCACTCTTTCACAATGAAAAAACATTATTTTGTAACCCACTTTTGCCGAAATCTCGGAAAATGAACATTTTTCGGTACATATTACACCATCATCACAAGTTTTTTTTAGATTAAAAAATCATTTAAATATTGTTAATACTTCATTCTTTCTTTCTGTTAGAGGAAATTTTGATAATAAACGTAAAAGTGGCAGAAAAAAAATATCAATAATATGCAATTTCATCAAAATTTCGCCATACTATTTTGTATGAGCTGACAGTTCATTGACAAGCGAAAACGATATCGTGTTTCAGTTCGCTTTGAGCAGCGCTAGCGAAAGGTCGGGTGTATAACTTTTTTCTTTTCCATCCGAATACTGTACGTATGCTAAAGTTGAACCCAATCAATCTTGAGACTTAACTGTAAATAAATTTATAATATTATTTTATGAATTAAATTAGTTTTAATTATTTTTGTTACCAAGCAGATAGCTTAGCAATTAGACATAAAATAAAAATCTTACACTGTATATACAATTATACAGTATATGTATATATACATTATCGGCTAATAAATTTTTAATAATCATCATCATCATCATCATCATCAGCCCATTTTTACCCCACTGCAGGGGCTTAGGCCTCCCCCAGGGTGAGGAGGGGGGCTTGGAGCTTAAGTCCACCACGCTGCTCCACTGCGGGTTGGGAACTGTAACGACCGCCATCTATTGACAGCGTCCGGGACCGACTGCTTAACGTGCCCTCCGAAGCACGGTGTCAGTGATATTGTGTACTTAAGTCAGAAAAACTCATTGGTACACGCCCGGATTCGAACCATGGCCCTGTGGGGCCTTATAAATTTAAGACAGGTTCGTTGTGCTCTGGGCTATCACGACACTTTTTTAATTTTTAATTTTAAATTTTTAATAATAAAAATATTAAATTACAACATATGTAAAAAGTTGGGTCCTCGTGGAATGGTGCCCACTACGCAGATGGCATTTTTGCGCTGAATGACAATGGAAATCCTTTTCGCAATAAAACCGTCTGCGCGAGGGTCACCCATTGCCTAACTTAATCTCTGCTGGGTTCGGCGAAGAGCTCATGTGCTCTTGCCCCATGGCCCGAGAGCCAAATGCAACGAAGTCATATGAAGAGCCGAGACAACTGTATTTACCCACTTTCTGACAATCACGAGCCTCCGCCGCCGCCGCCGCACTGGCTTTCCTAGCGGTTGCCGAGAAATAGCTAGTGTGGCGACACAGGTAACGTCCCACACCAGCGCACGGCCCGTTCCCCAGGGTATTAATGACATACCATCAGGCCGTTTTCCATCGTTTCGAATGATACGTGGCTCGAGTGTCGCCGGGACATTGGCACTGACGAGAGCTCTTCTCAGTATGTCGTTTAGTGTGGCGTAGCGGGAGAGGCGGCCAGCACCGGAAAAGCAGGAGAGTCCATGGTGGCCAAGGCCATCCAACAGCAACTCCGCAAAAAATACAGCGATGATCTGTACAGATCTTAACCCCGAGTCGAAGGCCGACCGCTACGCGCAGGGTGTTAGGGTTCATAAAAGTGCCTGTTTTGGGGAACGGGTAGGAATGAAATCAGTGATCAGAGTCTGGCCGAGGCCTAGACACTGCCAGCAATATGGCGCTGTCTACCATTAGCAGCTTCTATTAATGAATTAAGGGGAGCCAAGGATGCGGTGCAGGCCCTTTGAATGTTAGGCGTGGGCGGTAAATTTAGACTCGGTCCAGCTAGCCAGGTATTTGTAGCTTCATCCAAATACGCTATCTTGCAGTTTATTGCCACAAGGGCTTCAAGAATTTTATCAGCGAGGTCAGAAGTACTATGGATCGAAGATAGAAAAGCCGGTAAAGACACTTAAAATTTTGCGGGTTCCCAAGCCGCCGTACCTCATTGGTAAAGAGGCTTGGATCCAAACGTGCTCGCTGAAAGTTATTAATGACCACAATTTGGAATTTTAAAGCGTTTTCAATGGTAACATCTAATTTAGAAATTTCCAAATGGGGCAACAGCGAAGTAGGTAAGTAAATTTAAGATATAATATATTAAAAAAAAAACAAAAAAATCACAAAAAAAAAGTCGCTGCTCATTTTTATTTTAATATGCTTTTATAAGTTACACCTGTATGTTTGTTTGTATGTAATGGAATCTTTAAACGCGATTACCATCCACTTCTACTGAAGATATTGGGCTGAAATTCAAAATACGTATGTAACTTCGATGACAATACACTAAAATGGATAAACATAACCTGATGCTGCAGCCAGGATTGTTTCCTCTCGAGGATACTCCTCAACGGTTAATAGCACGAATACAAACTTTGTATATAGGTTGGATTCTCATAGTTAACCATGACTTTCACCATGAACTGATGATGCACCAGGATAGTTTGTTTACGAGGGAACTCGTCAGTGGTAAGGTTCGCACCGACATAAAGCTTTGTATCGGTCTGTATCATTTCATCGTTTTATAGGTAATTGTGAGTTCCACCTTTATGTTTGTAAATTTTGATGGAATGTAGTTTAAAAAATATTACGACTAAAAAAAAAAAAATATGTTAAAAAAAATTATAAATTACACTTTGATAGACAATCGAACTTTAAAAAAGAAAATAAATAGAAAAAAAAATTGAAAATTAATGTTATTGTGAAAAATCGTGGAGTGCAATGAAATATTTAAAACAACTGATATGAGGCACCCCACGTTTTGTCACAATAACATTATTTTTCCTCATTAAACACTTTATTTTTATTCTAAAAGTTATTTTCTTCTTTATAGATCGATTTGGTATTAAAGCGCACGTTTCTTAGTTTTTTTAAACTATAATGTTTTTAGAAGGCGGTCTGAATGATCGTTAAATTTGAAGGGCAAGTTAGGCAAAACAGGGGTAAATTACACTTTGATAGACAATCGAACTTTAAAAAAGAAAATAAGTAGAAAAAAATAGAAAATTAATGTTATTGTGAAAAATCATGGAGTGCAATGAAATATTTAAAACAACTGATATCGGAGACCCACGCTTTTTCACAATAACATTATTTTTCCTCATTAAACACTTTATTCTAAAAGTTATTTTCTTCTTTATAGATTGATTTGGTATTAAAGTGCAAGTTTTTTAGTTTTTTTAAACTATAATGCAAGTAAATCAAAACAGGGGTGTTCGCGCGGTTTCTCTATTTATAGAAATAAATAATAGTGGGAGCTAAGGGCGCGAGCGGGTTGCTTTTCGCGGTTCACGCATGCGTTGCAAACAGAATGCTCGTTTGTGATAGGTGTAAAGTAAAAAGACTTAGTAATGTAAAATACAACATTACGGTACAAGTTTCGATGTCATAAAGAACATATTAATACTAAATGTATTAACAAAAATATTAATCATTGTTGTAATAACGCATACAGACTTGTTTTTTTTTTTTTTTTGTAATGTGGACCAAATAATAATAAAATTTTAATCTATACGAAACAGACTTTATTTTAGTAGTGTTAGGCCCAGAAAGAAAGAAGTTCAAAATGGCAGACACTATTTTCAGTTTTGACCGCAGATTTGTGAAGGGAGACCACATGGACCCATAGATATCGATTTTGAAAGCAAGCAGTTCAAAAACAAAAACAGATTCTAAAGCAGTATTTTTTTTAGTTCTAAGCACAGATTCGTGATCCACACAGACTTCATCATCATCATCATCATCATCAGCCCGTGTCTCTCCACTGCAGGATATAGGCCTCTCCCAAGGCTCGCCACCACACACGGTCCTCCGCCTTTCGCATCCAACTACCCCCGGTATGGTGCTTCAGGTCATTTGTCCACCTAGCCGGGGGGCGTCCAACGCTTCGCTTTCCGGTACGTGGCCTCCATTCGAGAACTCGTCTACCCCATCGGTTATCCGTTCTACGGCAAATATGACCGGCCCATTGCCACTTCAGCTTGCTGATCGCTTCGGCTATGTCGATAACTTTAGTTCTTTGACGGATTTCAGTGTTTCTGATTTTATCCATCAAAGAAACACCGAGCATAGCCCGCTCCATAGCACGCTGAGCGACTTTGAATTTATGGATCAGTCCTGCCGTGAGAGTCCACGTTTCGGCACCGTACGTCATTGTAGGTAGGACGCATTGGTTGAAGACCTTGGTCTTCAGACATTGTGGTAGTGGCGACGAGAACAGATGACGAAGCTTCCCGAAAGCAGCCCAGCCCAGCTGAATTCTTCGGTCGGCCTCTTTGTTGAAGTTGT
Organism: Luffia ferchaultella; assembly: GCA_949709985.1. Classification (NCBI taxonomy): domain Eukaryota; kingdom Metazoa; phylum Arthropoda; class Insecta; order Lepidoptera; family Psychidae; genus Luffia; species Luffia ferchaultella. The sequence continues at coordinate 2,941,697 of OX453262.1, forward strand.
GTTTGCCTAACTGGACAGTCTGTCCTAAATAGACATAGTCTTGCACAACTTCTAGAGTCGCACCCTCTACCCACACAGACTCTTAGACATTAATTTTGAAAACAATCGGTCCAGAATCAAAAATAGTAAAATTTGACGAAATGGGAAATGAAAAGGTCACCTCATTCAATGGGACCTCGGTTTCGCCATCGCCACGTATCACAAACAAAATGCACTCGTATTGCAAAACTCCTCATACGATAACTGTGGCACAGTATAGTAATTCGAAATAAAATACATTAAAAATAATCCAAGCTGGGCGAACTTGCGTTACATTTAAATCTAATGAAATCCAGTCCACATGTTCGACACAACAAGCTGATACGACACTACGACCGTAAAAACATTATGGCTCTGCTACCCGTGCGAAACCGAGGCGGATCGCTAGTTATTATCTAAAATAAAGCAACATTAAAAACCTGACATAAAAGAAAACTAATTCTTAAATAAATAAAAATAGTAATGATCAAGACTAATTAGTTCTGGTATAGCGCCAAGTATGTATTGCCTGGTGCAGAGATGCGCGTGTAGTAGTAAGCAAGCTGTCAAGTAAAACCTATTTTCGAGCTGTCACTTTTTGTGTTTGCGCCCTTAATGAAAAATTACCTGATGTTGTTTAGCTGCGACGGTGAAACGACCCATGTCTGTGTAGATTTCGATGGCTTTGAGGAGGCACGAGACAGCCTCTGTAACAGTATATCGTTGATATCATTACCGTGCCATAGCATCAGCCCATTAATGCCCCACTCCCCTCCCTAGGGATGAGGGCGCTTGGAGCTTAATCCACCACACTGCTAGAGTGGGGGTTGGTGGATTTTAACGACTGCCATCTATTGATGGCAACCTGGATCGACGGCTTAACGTGCTACATGCCATGGGATTCGAACCACGGCCTTTAAAACAAGAAGCAGACTCGCTGCCACTTGCCTATCACAACATTGATATGCGATGTTAATATTATTAATATGCTCTAATGTTTTGTGTCAAAAAAAAAAACATTCCATAAACAAGTGATCATAGCAAAATGCTACGAAAGACAGAAACTGTCTAAACTTGATATTTTATACTTGAACGTAAATTAAATTGATTTTCTGAGATTTTTTTCATTGGTATGCATATGTACTAATATGGATAACTGAAATATGTGCAGTGATCAATACACTTAATGCTTAAAAAACCATTTATACTAAAGATATTTTTAATGAGGTTGTAATTACTTTGTGATAGGACATTAGTTTTCAATTTTATTTGTGAATGTGTACTCCATGATGCCAAGCCGAAGGATCAGTTACAGAAAAGAAAATCTTCTTTAACTTTATGTTACTAACCTAGCCCGATAATTTTTGTTGCTTATGTTATTTAGATAATAAATTTATAAACAAACTATGTTTGATTTTATATACATTGATTAATTAATACTTGTGTAAGTATATTGTACAATATATTAATTTTCTACTGTAGTCCCCATTAGAATGCAAGACTTGATTTTTCATTGAAGATCAAGATCAGATTCTGATAACAAAGATAAGAAATTTCTGAACAGCGATTACTGTAAAGATTGACTCATTCATGCCTAAAATATGACATAATAAAATATATGTTTACTATATAGCTTTAAAAATTGTTTGCTCTATTCATGAAAATTGTGAAAAAGTAATTGTATGCAATGTCCTTAAAGCATAGGTTTCATAATTAAAGAAAACACAGGATATGTTTGTGATTAAACTTCCTAAAACAACTACCTACACTAGAAACCGTTTTAGTGTCTCTAATATTGTCTAATTTTAAAAGGAGCCACCCATTAATCACGTGACGTTTTTTTTATTATTCTTTAACCCCCCTTGGTGATACATGGTGAGGATTAAGACAACCTTCCCCCCCTACTAAAAAGCACGTGTATATTTTTTTTGTACAAAGTATGTTAAAAATTTCAGAATATTATCTTTAAATACAGGTAAGTAATAATGTAATTTAATTCTAGAAAATTAAGAACCGTGATAAAAATATCCAAACAGATATTAAGGTTGCAAGTTGTTTTTGACTGGCTTAACAATAATAAAGGAAGCATGTAAGTAATCATGTGAAAAAAATATCATTATATTGGTACATGACTCAAGCTCACACGCCGCTTTTTTGATTGTTTAGAAATCACATGTTCAACGACAAAATAAATACATGTGATATCTCACTATGCCTGCCCCCCCCCCCCCCCCCTCTTTGTGATATTTCGTGATTTTTGTCGAACCCCCTCACCTCTTTCGAACCTCACATGATTAATGGACAACCCCAGAATAAGTAGAGTTGTATGCTTTATAGTTACAAAGTAATTGACTAGACAGACTTTCCAGAAAATATTCCTGGACTGTCAGAAACATAATAATCCGAAACTATAGAGACAACTAAAACATACTATTCACCTTTGTGTTGCATATGGATATGTTAGCATAATAAATGCAGACTAAAGCATAGTCAGATTTATATCATGGATTAGTTCTACAATGACAAAATATACTGCATCGTTCACAGTACCCTTACTAAATACAATACAACATGTATCAGTTGCATTAGTAACCATATGCAAAAATTAGACATGGTTATGAAATTGTTGTATTTCAAACTGAGTGTTTTATTCCATATTTATGAAAAAAAAACTGGTAGTTTAAACTGTCAAAAGGGAGGTTATCGAGTAAACTTCTTTTGAAGAAGTTACCACCTGCCTTTACTTAACTATTTAATAATAAACTCTACTTGAAAAATACATTTTCTGATGTAATGTCTGTTTTGTTATTATTAACCTTCAGGGATGCGGGCTGACGCAGGTGGGTGAGTCCTCTTAGTTGTGGAATAAAGTAATGTCTAATTCTCAACTATAGACAATGACTTTCATATGCCACATACACGATCAGAATGGCCGCATATATACATCACTGAAGTATGAAGTACTCACCATTAGGATCACATTTCTTGTAACAGGTGGACGCATCAACAAAATTTGTGGCTGCATCATGACGCATGCCAGCTTTTAGGTGAAGCTGTGCCGCATTACAAAAAGCTTGACCGGCTTGAGCCCATTTCTTGGCCATCTTAAATAAGTTTGCCGCACGAAGGTAACAGTCCACCGCTTCTTCTACTTTAGATGATCCTCTGGAAGAATTGCAAATATGAAAAGAAATATTTTTTACCATTAACATACTAGGTATCTAAAGGCTTCAATTTTTTACACATTACTAGATTATGTGTGAGCTTGCAAAAAACAGATTGAAAAAGAATGTTTCACCTGCGATGTGGGAGCTTAGTTCAATGGGAATGGTTTTACTCTGAAAATATGTGTTTTTGTATTTTAATATTTAGGTGCTGAGCATTGATATATTATTACATGAATGCAGCATCACCATAATTGAACATGCTCCACAAATTATTGGAGTTATATGACTAATCTTAACATAACTCCACAGTTCTACTAAGCACGTTCACATTTTCTTTATTTTTCTTTGAATGAAATTTGGCCTATACCTAGCTATGGTTGACAACCAATCTAGTGATGTATGTCTATGGTGCTAAGTTGTGTATTAGATTTACATTGTCAGACATTAACAATTTTGTTGTGGGTAAGGTAATAGTAAATAATTATGTATAGTTCTACCAGCTTTCCGCTGGTGGCTTTGCCTGCGTGGACTACACATTTGTAGTAAAATCACGATAAATGCATGGGTGACTTCACTGGTCTGAGTGCTGCTGCTGGACAATACCTACATGTTGTTTTGTAGTATATACTGTTGTAGGAATACAACCCTGAACCAATGCATTGCAGAGCTAATACAATGAAAACAAATAACGTTTCCAGTTCGGTGTGTAACAGCAGAATTTTAGGATTATGTATGTCTAGTGACTAATTTTTGTTATATATGTAAAATTAGTCATCATAATGTTTTGTGTACATACTGATAACAAATTTTATATCAGCAATTCCAGGCATAGGTTAAATGTTGATACTTATTTAAATTAAGGCTAAACGCAGCGCATCGATAATTTACATACTAATTTCAAAATGACAACTGAATAAATTAATATAATTTGTTGCTATATTGTTGAGATTATTCATTAAAAGATATATATACGCAATCACATATTACGGCACGTAATAATATCTTACAATATGTACCCGGCTTTCTGATTAAAAAATGTTTTATGTTTATTTTAGAACTACATAATACTCTTTATAATTAAAAATATAACAATGAAAACTCACCCGAAAAGTGACCCTAGAAAGGATTTCGATGAGCTCAATTTTTTCTCGGCCTCAGCCATAAGCTGCATCGCTTTTTGTTCGTTGTCTCCCATGGTGAAGGCAAATTAACTAACACTAATAAAATTAAATCAAATGGGTTAATTTCAAGGAAATTTACGGAAATTATTAGCAAAATGTCGTCAGATTGAAAATTCCAAAAATCCTTTCGCCATTGGATACTGAACTCTTCGTCAAACTTCGGCAATTTTCGCTGATTTTCGCTAAACTTTGCTGTCATCGATTGATTTAGTGTTGCTGTTCTGTAGAATTTCAAAGTGTTTCAAACCCAGCGTTGCCATGCCAATGCAAGTTTTTGGGCGGTCAGGTCGTGTTCATTAGGCAAAAAAGCCGTGTTTTAAAGGAAAAGAGATTAAGAGAGAGATCTAGTGTGGTGTCACTGCTTTGCTCAAAAAAAAAGAAACACAGTTCAAAATTAGCCAAATAGCCCTGTTTTCAAGTTTTCATGCATAATTAAATGTTTGTAAATTTTTTCTCTTTGTATGGAAAAAAAAATTTGCAGCTAATAATTACTTATTAATAATAGTTTAAAATATTTTTTCTTTTTAATTATTATTCAACATTTTTTTTGTCTGTCACTTTTAGGGTTCCGTAGCCAAATGTCAAAAAGGAATCCTTATTGTTTCGCCAGGTCCGTACGTCCGTCTGTCTGTGGTTTTTCTCGGAAACTATTGGCAATTATAGATGAAATTTGGAAGGTAGGTGTAATCTATGAACCGCTACACAACGACGTAGTGAAATTAAGAGAAATTTTTTTTTTTGGAATAGATAGGTAGGTAGATAGGTAACTAAAGTACAAAAAAAAATCATCGTATATTAAAGCGAGAGGTACCTAACGATAGGTCTTAAAAAATTATATCAAGGTTTCAAAGTAGGTATTCCTTTTTCTTAAGTCAACAGTTGTTGAGATATGGACTCTGAAAATCCTATTTTTGTTAGAGTCATGTGAAGTCAAAGGTTCACTGTAATAAAATAAGCAATAAAAATTGTCTCTAAATAACAGTGCACTCATGTTATTTATTACTCTTCGGACTAGCCAGAGAGGATCGAGCGCCTTCTAAATAACTAACGAAGTAAAAATAAAATAAATATATTTGTACAATAATTCTTAAATTACATAATAATAACGATTAATGGTTAAGTCCAATTAACGTCGCGCTCGTTTTTTTTTTTGCATTGTGTGCGAGTTTTCATTCGCACTTCGCCGGTTTTTTTTATAACTACATCGAGGTGGAGGGTTCGTCATATTCGCCGTTACTTTTTATACATTCTTTTGTCAATATTAGTCCGTTCATAGTGAATGTAAATAATTTGTTCTTTTTCTTTATTTTTAGGTAGACGCTTACTTAACTGAATATTCATAAGTGAATTGCTGAATTTATCGATAAATTAATTAGGAAGGTATCGTAGAAATTGCGAAAAAGCCATAAAATTAGTTACGGCCACTGCTTTGCAACCGTGGGCCGTGGAGCGTGGACTTGGTGATTTTTCGGGCTGTAAGCCATAGAACACGGTACTTGCTGTAGCATTGGCAACACTTATGGTGCAGTAAGCCGCAGTAAGTTTATGGGCTAGCTCCCAGAGTCGTAAAACCAATTAAACAAAAAAAAAAAAAAAACAGTGATTTTATGTCATGGAACCACCAAGGAATTAATATGGTGCTAATATGGTTTATATACAGGGAGAGATTTTAGTAATCAGCCAAAATGTTCCTAGATGTTAGGTATCACCAATAGACTTCATTACGTAAATAAAAATATAGGTCAAATATTTATAATCAATAAAAATATCCTAAATATTTTTTAACAATATTTGGCTTCCTTCTACTACGACATAACGATACCTACGTTCCGCCGCATCAGCTGATCGCTAAGGCGCACGGCCCCATTCATTGACCCCATTCCCACCTTGCGCGGACGCCGGACGGCGGAGCGCGGAGCTCATTCAGCCATGCGATTCTAAACCGAACGTTAGCTTGTGCGTAGCCCGCGATACTTTACAAATCGCGAATATTACGAAATGGTGAGATGTTACATTTTAAGTGGACAAACTTTACGCGGAGCCCAAAGATTATACTATAATCAACAATGATATATCAATCAATAATACGGTAATCACTGGGTCGCTCGAGGAGGTGCCGTACCATGGCCTCCGGTCATAACGCCATGTGACTTTTTTTATGGGGAGAGATTAAACGGCGAGTTAATGTGCAGGAGGCCCAAAGCCTCGAGGGTCTAAAACTAGACATTGTGCGTGCTTTTAGTGAAGTGCAAAACAACACTGGGGTAGGTACTTCGTAAATTACGAGACAATGTACAAAAACGTGCTAGACTCTGTTTGGAGATGAATGGCTTACATTTTGAACATTTGTTAAAGTAGGTTAATTTTTTGAAGTGGTAAGTGGATTTTAACTCGATTTTAATGATTGTACATAAGTTGATTCAAATTTTTTAAATACGCCTGATTGACAAAGGAAAAAGGACTGTTCAGAATTGTTAATCAATTATCGAATGTACGAGTACATTAATCAAAATAGATTAGGTATGTACCTATTCATTTTTTCAATTTCATTTATTTCGATTCTATTTTAATCGCAGATAATAACTAAAACAAGCCTTTTGCATTTTGACGGTCCTATGCCCGTTAAGTATGAAGGGAAAATTTGCAACTTAAGGAGCCGTATTTTTGAAACTCATTGATGATGTCGTCAATTTTAATCGTCCCCTAGGCCTTGTCAAACCAAAGTTTTCAAGAGAGTTTTTACGACTGAGTAGGAGCCTTCATAAATGAGATCATTCGATAATCATAAATTTTCAAAAATACGACGTGCTAGTATTATCTATGGTGGTCGTACTGCGAATGCAGAGCGAAAGGGCGGAGCTTGGGCGGGGCGTGTGCACGTGCACTGAATGAGGGCGGGGCGTGTGCACGTGCACTGGCGTCCTCGTAATGTGACTAGTAATATTGGTAGTTTTGGGAAAGGTTTACGTAGGCTTAACTGAATATTTTCCTATTGAACGATACTAAAAGGGAACAAGACGGCCAACGGATTTTTATCAAAGGTCATTATATTGAAGTTTGGCTGGTCATAAAAACCTCACCCTGTATATAATTTTTTGTTAGCACTAAAATGTTTTTTGTCAGCAAATATAGGTACCGTGTTGGCTGAACGTAGTGTAAACTTATAAGCGTGTAGATCTTACCGAACTGAACAAAAAGTTTTTAGTAAGCAGATGGCGGAAACTAACGGTTATCGAAAAAAACATGCTTAAATTTTTTTTTATCATTTATATTATTTTAATTTTGTATTTAGTTCGGTAAGCTCTACACTCTACACGCTCTTTTGGACTACTTGTATAGACACTTGGTATAGCAACGCAGCAAAACATTCAACTTGCGCCAATTTGAAAAATCTCCTAACTAAGCTTTATGTGACTGAGCATCAGTTGTCAATCAAAGGCATAGAATTCATTTCAACTCTTTACTCTCTATGGAATTGTTAATAGGTCGTCATATCCGGTCTTGTCAATCCCCATTAAAATGTTTTAGTAGAAAAAATTTTTTTTAGGGTTCCGTACCCAAAAGGTACCAACGGGAACGCTATTGCTAGGGCTTCGCTGTTTGTCCGTCCGTTCGTCACAGGGCTGTATCGTCTGAACCGTAATATAGTTCGCCTCAAACTTTATGACGGATCGGAATACAACACATAAGTGCTTGCGCAGGCACAGTCATTTATCCCTCGTTCCACTGCGTCCCACTACACCTAAAACTGGTTACTGCGACGCGACTTGTGCCTATGTTCACATCCGCCTTATAGTTTGATCGGAACTTTACTTGAAATTTTCAGTGTGTATTATAGACCATTGCCACTAGGTATAACTAATAATAAAAATAATTTTTTGGTGATTAGTGGTTGTCAGAATATTGCTTACACTTGTCATGAATTATGTACCTACTACTATGGCCGCTATAAAACAACATTTATGGTTTTTTTTTTTTTAAATTAGTTGGTCAGCCAATTGATAATGATAATAATCAGCACTTTATAATTAAAGGTTTGTGATATGTAATTAGAAGTTATACGTTACAATATGGTTACAATGCAAGGATAAAGAAAAAATTTTGCTACCTTCACAAAAGTTATACCTACTTAAAAATATATGCCTAATAAGAAATTAGTAAATATGAGACCTTATTCTTGTAATTTTTGTTTTACTGCATTATGAACTTGATTAAATGCCACTTACATAGCTGGCCAAGTGGCATAAATTAATTTTACTTATGCCTATGAATTAGGCTTAAGCGGTGAACGACAATAAGTCCTAGAAGTCTAATGGTCACTTCAACTTGGCACCAAAGGGGGCATGTTTTGCAGTTTGCTATTAGTTTCTTGGACTTATTGTCGTTCACCAGGTATAAGTAGGTAATTGAAACAACGATTCATAGTCATCATTATTTATTATGCATTTAAATAGATATTCACATATCAGATATAAGTTTGGTACAAGCTATTTGCGTTTAACTTCATTTAACCATCTCAACAAGATACAACTTCTGAAAGCATCGGCTTGTGTGCATGGGTCTGTTTTCCGTTATTAAGTCTAACGCCAGAAAACGAACCTCCACTAACAAAAATATATATATCTCGTTATAGGTAAGTACCTTGCTAATTCAAACAACACTAAATAAACTCTTTTAGAAATCTACATAGATATTACTTAACCGAGTTTCAATCGAAGCCTCGAGAGAAAAATCCATACCTATTGCATTACTACTGTCTTAAATAGTTCTTTTTTGACTTATATCTATGAAACGACATTAATTAACTACAATTTATGAGGCTTCTTTACAAAACTCGGCACATCTAAATTTAATTACAGATTGATTTTACAGTGAGAATATATGGCAACAGACTCATATGCCCGTGTAAATATTTCATTTGTGAGGAGTTTATTTGCTATCATCTCTATGTCAAACACTATTAAAATTAGGAAATTAATTCTATTTCTTTTGAGTTTTAACCGAAAACTATTTAACATTATTATTATAGAACACAAATATGAAATCCAATCTTTTTGTAGGTATTTTTATAGGTATAAAGGATCATCTGTTAAGGGTATTAATAATTTGTTGATAATAATATCCATTTACACAACTATTCTACGTTCATATATTTTTAAATATTGTCATAGGAGATTTGAGATCTTGGAGTGAAATCATTTAATTAAACATTGAATATTAATGCATGTACTTGGATCATAGAAAATAAATAATTGGGCATGTGAAATGTGTACTCGCTTAAACAATATTGCATTATATTTTTCCAAAATATTTACGGATTCAAGGAATGCGGTAGGGATCATTAAAAAAAATAGCTAAAACAAAAAATACAAACAGAAATTTAAAAATCGATTTATTCTTTTATAAATAAAATAAATCCAGGATAATATTCAAAGGAATAGTAAAAATGTTATTTTATTTACAAAAAAAAGTATAAACAAATAAAATTTAAAACTGAATAAATTTCATAATACAATCCTGAATTATAAAAAGAAAATAAGCATTAAAAAAAATGCTACAATTTAGTCTACATAAATGAGCTATTCTTTAGATACATTTTGTTGTCAAATTACCACAGTCAAATATTATGAAGACCAAAAAAGTTTTTCAAAAACATTGTCGCACATATTGTACATAACATGAAAATATACAATCATGTTGTGGCAAGTAATGCATAAGACTGAAGAAACTTTTATATTAAATAAACAAGACTTTCATAATACTTGAATCTCAACATTGAAACAGTCTAAAAACAAAATTCTATGTGATATGATTCTATTTGAATAAATAATATAATGCAATCATGAGAAACTTTACTACATATCTTTATATTAAGAATAATGTGCAGACATTTAGCGACAGATGGAATGCATTTAATGTCAAAATGAGAGAATTTTGGGTGTATTGACCATGAAATTTCAATTGTGTATTTAAGTTATAAAACACTTTTGTACCATTCTTCATTGTTAACTAAACACTGAAATGTTGCGATATACCAGCAACTTAGTCCAAGCAGCAACTGTAAGAACTTGAGATACTTTTATCAATTGTTAAAGGACGAAAAAAATTAATTTCCCTGCAAAACAAAAAGTGTTGCTTTTGATAAGGTCTATCTGTAGTTTTCATATTGGAAAGAATACACGGACACTTCTTATTATAATTACAAATGAGTTAGTCCTTTGAACTCTATGATTTGCCATATCAATTTGAAGCTTTAACATTTACGCCGTTTACACACAGATGCGCGACGATGCAAACCGCAATGTCGTGGCGTTAAAGATGTTTTCATCGCTCTAACTTGTAAGTTCTTATAACTGCACCTTTTGCATTTCGATACCGCCTTAAAATCCAGTTCGCGGCATCGATGTGCAAACGGCGTTAGTAATGAAACAACAATTTGTACGGGATATGAAAACTCTCGCCAACGGATCAGATTTTCACTGGGTTGTCGCTGTTGATGAGTAATGCCTCGATAGATACTACATTTCCTGAAAGTTTCATCTTTTAATAAATGAATTCCATTTTCTGACGCTCGTCTCTCCACCTAATTCTACTTGCAAAAATTCATGCCCATCAGGTCGATTTAAAAAAAAAAAATTTCAAATCTAGTATACCTCATCTAGAACAGGTACATTTATACACTCCAATTCTTATAACATTTATATAAATACCTCAACAAATATGAATAATGTAAGAAAACAGAAATACATGATATTTGATACCATTAATTTGATTCAATGTGTAAACACTAAAATATTGCTGCATAAAACTGTCATGCCGAAAATATAGTAAACGAAAAATTAAAATAAAACTTCAATATTGCAATATTTTAATACAGAAAACTATACCTAAAATCCAGGTCGCCATTTAACGCATGTAACTCTAAATACAGCGGTAGATTTAATATGCTTATATATGAAGAAATAAAGAGTTTTATAATTATTGCAATAATGATTAACAAACATTTTTGTTATGTTATTAGAGATTGGGTATGGCATAAGAGAAAAGATCCATCCCCCTCCCTAAAATCTAAATCATATGTGCTATAATTATGCATTATAGTATCAACTTAGAAAGCACTTTATAAATGAGGTGGTTGACTGATATTTAGATTATAAAATAGAAATATAATATTGATGGAAAACCATAGAACTCATAAGCTGTTTATTGAAAGTTTTCTATCAAGTAAATGTGTTGATTTAAAATAAAAATAAAAACTTCAACTACCACATTTACATGACAATGTTAAAAGCTGCCAATGCAAATTATTGAAAAGATCTAGGATATGTAAAGATCAGACAAAATTAACGCGGCCCATATGATCGAACAGATTCATGGAAAATCTCAATATAAAAATAATATGGCGCATAAAAAAAGTTTCGAATAAAACGTATCATAAATAAAGTTTGATCACCCATACACAAGCACCTAAACTGTCTCCACAACAGACATACGTACAATATACACCCGTAAAGCCTAATTTAACAATCTACTATGCATTAACTCCTATACAATAATATATTTTCTTCTATCAATAACTACACGTGTTTTTTTTTTTACACAAGAAATATGGGAGGAATACAGGGTTGACACAATAAAATTTTGGTATTTTACCAAAATCTTTTTCTATCCATATACACAAAACATATTTGTATTTCTACCGATATACTAGTTACACAGCAGTGATTCAGTTTCTTGTTCAAATACCATATATATATATATATATGATTAAACTAAACATTAAAAAGTATACAACTTTACAAATTACTATAATTTTCTATAAATACACATAAAACTTAAAACATAAAATTTTACTTTAACTGAACAATGTAGGCCCATAAACAAATAGCTGAAATTACATAAAAATCGAAAAATTCCAAAAAATCTACCGATAATAGAAAAATATGGTGCAAGCTGAATGTTAATCTTTTGTACATTTGCTGGAATGTTCATTATACATTATAAAAATACATCTGGCCTAAAATTATAATTCGTTTTGGTTCAAATACGAAATGAATAACGATTAATTTAAAAAATCATAGCGTTCCATTTATACAATAAACAAATCTCATTTATTATATTTAAAATATTTTGATAAATAATGAAGCTAAATGTTTTATATATCCAAATATTTCAAGCGATGGAAAAAAGCAGAATTGATTAAACTATAGGCTTATCTCCATATTATCATCATTCACATAATACAATTTCATAAGTATAACATAAGATTATGATTTCATATTCTACATAAAATTATTCATTTAATCAACGCACCTACATGAATTTTTTAACACTGGCAACATTACAAAAATAAAGAACTGGCAAATTCATTAGCCATATAAATTAAAAATATTTTTTTCATAACGTACACGTAAAAGATATTCAGTGACTTTAATCTTTTAATGCACCAATCATAAGTATTCTTCAATAATAACATAGGAGCACAATTTACATACAGGTTGGAACAAGGCTGCAGGGTTTCCCGCTATACAGAGTTCTAATAGGTACATAATTATTTTTTCAATATTTTTTTTAGCTAACGATTCTTTTTTAAAAAATTTAATTGATCAAATAGTACATGCGGACGATATGAAACAAAAAATGGTTTTTTCACCAATTCTAACGCGTCGGAATACCTATACCAAATATCTACTAGACCAAGGTTTCTTAAAGTAGGGTATGCGAACCCTTAGGGGTTCGATTGTGTTAGATTTAGGTTATGGCAGCAGACCAGCTCGCAGATCAGTTTTCAAGCTGATATTAAAAAGATGTCTAGTCGATTTTCGGGCAGCGAGACAGGAAGATAAATAATAATAATATATGGGACAACCCACACAACGCTATCTAATCCAAAAGTAAGCAAGTATTATGTTTGTGTTATAGGTTACTCGACAACTGATATACATACTTAAATATACATTGATAAATTTTATACACCCAGACCTGGAACGAAATAAACATTTTCATGCACACAAATATTTGTCCCGGGCGGGAATCGAACCCGCGACCGTTGACTCCGCAGTTAGGGTGTTTAACCACTCGGCCATCCAGTCGTCGAGGAATATCCGGAACTCTCATGCTAAGTCGTTAATTTCCTTCCGCCTTTAGTGACGATTTATGGAGTGAGTTTTCAATCTATAAAATACTGTATAGAAAGATCTACTGAAACCTAATCGATAATACAAAAGTGTACCGTATACAACATTATTTTCGACTCACACGTAAACATTCACCAATACAAGTCAATATGTATTTTTTCCACGTCTCCGAGATGTCATCATATATCTTGTACATCTTACTTATATGGGTGTACTAGACTATGAAAGTGAAGATGTATATTTGATGCTCATAACTAAGTATTGGGCAATAGCTGATACATTAAAAAGAATCAGAGATGATTTTCTAAAAAAAAAGTAGAAGCGCCTAAAGAAATTTTTGAAAAAAGAATATAGTTGAGCAGATTTCATATATAACAGGAAGCCCAGCAGTTCTGTCCAACCCACATGATTAGTCGCAGAAGTGTAACTTAATAAATGGGTTAACACCATCTGCCTAGCTAGGCCAGGTAGACACGCACTACAAATTTTGCATAAGATATGCGCCCGAAGGCCAAGCGCGCACTAGGACGTACGCAAATAATAATAAGAACGTCGCACCGACTTATGACAGAACACTTGCTAATTTAACCAATGTCCAACCAATTAATTACATATTGAGTGAAGCCAATAACCTCATACTATAAAATGATAAATCTTCTAGAATACGTTAAAAATAATACTCTAAATGGCGTGCTCGACGCTGCAGTCTATTCCGCATTTTAAGAAACAGTACACTCAATAACAAAATAATATTCTAATATCTATTTACAAATTAATATTTCTGTTGATTTTTGTTTTTGTGGTACCTACTTTCACTTGCCACATTTCAGAGTTTTCCCATAAAAGACATCACCTACTAAAAAATATTAAAATTTTACTAACACGGACAAAAAGAGTAAAAAAAATTACTTATTTAAACTTAACACAACAGGTGTGCACTGCACAAAGAGAAATGCTTTCTTGATGGGTATATTGAGGATTCTTTATAGATTTCTATAGGTACATACGGTTTTTCTTAACATTCAGAATAGACCGCACAATCAGATGTATATTTAAAAATATTTTTTATTACAACGGCAACAGACATAGCTATGAAAATGTAACATCTTATGTAAATCAGTTAAATTATGTTAATATATTATCACCTGCTTTTTCGGTCCGCGTCACACCATGGCAGTGGATCACAAGTTGGTGAGGTGTTAGGACGTATAGTTTTTATTCAGCGGTTATTTCGATACAACATAATGTAAACAATTTAATATTGTAAGGGAAAAATTCCAAGAAGGCAATTACTTCAATTTTTTTTAAACTCCTATTATTAAATAAGACGATATATTTTCATAGTTTTAAAAAATAATTTTGATAGTTTTAAAAAATAATTTTGATAACCATAGAATAAACTGTCTATGTAATAAATCCGTTGTGAACCTACAATATATTTAAAAGATGCGGTTCTAGTGCTTATACAAATCAGTTTGCTGTCTGTCTGTCGCAAGACAAAACGACGCACATAATTTTGTCGCGCGGCGAAATATCGTAACGCGCGCCTGGCCATACGCTTCGAATACCATTGCCCGAGAATACCCGAGACGCTGGTTTTATCTTATAATTGCAATAATGTGGTAAATACGAATTATACATATATAGATTCTAGGTATATAACAATTACATTGATATCTCGTATATTCAATTTCTAAATAAATTCAGGTTACACGAGGAGTACATTCTTCAATTATATATATATAAACTCTAATCCATGGATAGTAATAACATAAAATTTACAATACATTCATTATATTTTTTCATAAGTTAGTTAAAAACTAATAAAAGTTTTGACGGATGCATGAGATGTTACTATAGAAATATTTTTCATAAGAATGATTTAACACATTTTAACCGATTCCTTAATAGTACATATTGTTGAAATATTCATTTGATTCAAATTTATGCCTTTAAATCCATAAATAGTGACACTGAGGACCATTTCTAACTTAACATTGATGTGGTAACAAATTTTACGATCAGAAAAAGGTATATATATATTAAGATATTCTTGAATTATCTTAACTAAAATTATTTGCGTGTTGGGGGGGCACCGCGGGACGTAATGGCGTACCCATTGGCATCATCGGAGCGGCAGCCGAGACGCCCATTACCATCGGTTGTTGCTGTTGAGAAAAGGGAGGGTATGAAAAATTCTGTATATTAAAAAAAATATATAGAAATAAAAAATTTGTTAACTGAAAAGACAGATTATATCTGTATTATTAATTCACATAGTTTTTAGCTATACTTAGCCAGCTATCTTAGCTTTAGTTAGCTTTTGTATCAAAGATATATTGCTTAACGTTGGCTCTCCTCGTGGTAACCGCGTGGTAAGTGCAGGTTGTTGCAACATTATAATATTTTAATAAAAAAATTTTAACAGATACATATATAATATAAATCACACAATTACATTATACATATTAAAAAAATGTATCCCGCATAAATTTCTCCAGGAAGTTCACAGAGTAAGAGCAAACACATAAACGCTATACGAAAATAAAATACAGAAATACACACAAAAACAGTGTGGCAGAGTCGGCGGCGGGCGAACCAGGCGCCAAACTGGTGTTTGGTACGAAGCTGCCAGATGTCCGGGCGGACCTATTGTCACCTACTGTCTATTGGACCAAAAGACTGCGCGGTATCACCCTTCCTACACCGCGTAGCTACCGCATGGGAGGTCAACGTTATGCGGTTAGTGCGCTATATGGTCACACTGATATGTAGATTTATGATATTTAATGTTCAATTGTCAAAAATGCCATAGTTACACATAGTTACACAGCACTATCTATTCTAATAGTAAGTTAAGCCTAGTTTTCATTAGTTAAGTTGGTGGTTGAGTGTACTTTTCATCCATCTTAAACAGGAAGAAATTTTAACAACCATCCAAAAAAATTCTAGAAGTTAGGTATCACCAATAGACCTCATTACGTAAATAATTAGTATACACACAAAACTTGAAATTTCAGCAAATTGTCAAAATGATCATCTTAGCACTCGACTGAACAAGATTTTTTCGAATTAATTTTTCTAAGTATTAGGTTGTTTAAATATTCTATATTTTTTTTAAGTATTTCACATTAAAATATTTTTTATAGTATATATATATAAATTTTTTTTATAATACAATAATAATAATAATACATGTGACAATTCACACAGCGCCATCTAGTCCCAAAGTAAGCAAGTATTATATTTGTGTTATGGGTTACCAGACCACTGATATACATACTTAAATACTTTTTTTTCAAATAATATATACATAGATAAATATTATACACCCAGACCCGGAACAAAATAATGCACACAAATATTTGTCCCGGGCGGGAATCGAACCCGCGACCGTTGGCTCCGCAGTTAGGGTCTCTAACCACTCGGCCATTCGGTCGTCTTTTTTTGACAGTAGTAGTTGCAGATTTTTTTAATAGTATCTTATACAACACTGAGACATAATCCGTTGATTAGGTCCAGGGACGAAACGCCACATGCAATTTGTTTTTTCCAACCCATCAACACGCAAGTCTGGTCATATGACCGTGGGTGACGTTGTGTAAAATAAAGGAAAAGGTTTGAAGCGAAAAGTAAAATATTAAAAAAATTGAGATATTTTAGACAGAGCAAACACGGAAAAATACAATGCACACATCCATTACAATGAAATAAGAGGTTATTTTGTTAAAAAAAATAGAAAATAGTATTGGCATACCAATTAAAAAATTCTATTTAGACTCAGGCCGAAAGTTTTCGTGTAATAAACTAAGAAAATAAATTTATTTGAATTAATTCAATAACAATTTCATAAGAAACAGTAAAATAACAGACCAAAGTAGTAAATCAAGTATTCTCTAAAGTCTGGCCAAGCTAACTCCACAGAGCGCATTGTCTAAAATATATAAACCTATTTAAAGTTGTTTAGGATAACATCAACCATGTCGCCAAAATTAAGTTTTAATTAAGTATCAAGACTCAATTTTTAACTAATTTATATATACACATTTTAATCGCAGCGCACTCTCGAGTTGACTTAATCCGACTTTGTTTTTCTGTAAATATGTCTTGTACATTCATACTTTTTTTGGCATTAAAATAAGCCTACCACACACATGACGTCCTAACACACGTCAAAGAAGATTATAAGGGGTTACTGGGTGACTCCACGAATGAGACTCGCGCCGCCGCGCTGTACCGGCGGTACGTCACGGGTCGCTGTGAGATGTTAGGCCAAGTAACTGCACTGCTATACCATAGTTTCAAGTGGTTTAAACCAGAGAATCGAGTAGATTAGAGGTGTCACGTGACGGTATTTGTTCGGAGTCACGTGTCTCAAAGATAATTTACTCATCATCAGCACATTTGACCCCACTGCAGGGGCTTAGGCCTCCCCAGGGCGAGGGGGGGGGGGGGGGTTTGGAGCTTAAATCCACCACGCTACTCCAACGCGGGTTGGGGATTGTAACGACCGCCATCTATTGACAGCGCCCGGGACCGACTGCTTAACGTGCTCTCCGAGGCACGGAGTCAGTGATAGTTAATGCACTTAAGTCAGAAAAACTAATTGGTACACGCCCGGATTCGACTCATGGCCCTATGGTCTTATATAAATTTGAAACAGGTTCGTTGCGCTCTGGGCTATCACGACTTATTAATTTATTCACACAACAAAAATAAGTACAAAATTTGTACTTATTTTTGTTTGTGTATTTAAGTCGTTCAACCTTTTTCCCTTACATATTTGTTATGAATTGATGTCGCATTTTAGAGTTTAGGTGATAAAATTACCGCAAACTTGAAGGGGCAGCGTATCCGCCTACATACCAACTCTAATCTACTCTAATGCTCTGTGGTTTAAACATCGACACTCCCTAGTGACGGCGTGAAAGATTTGTATATAAATAGATTCCTTTCGGTACCACTAGAGGCGCTGTAAAATCTAATATATAAAATTCTCGTGTCACAGTTTTCGTTGCCATACTCCTCCGAAACGGCTTGACCGATTTCGATGAAATTTTTTGTGCTTATCCGGTATCTATGAGAATCGGCCAACATCTATTTTTCATCCCCCTAAATGTTAGGGGTAGTCCACCCCTAAATTTTTTTTTTTATTTTTTAGACAAAATTTTTAATTTCTATTTTTTTATGATACAACATACAAAAATACATACAATCCTAAATTTTCACTTTTCTATCACCAACCCCTATTTTTTAATAGTGGCAGGGATAACTTACTTTCAATTAAATTTTATTATATAAATATGTACGTCGCGAAAGTGTACTTTATTTGATAAATTTTAATTAACCTGAATGAGTTACGACTGACAGAAATTGAAACGATAAAGCATTTGTGTCGTGGGAACGAAAACGGGAAAGGGAAGAACGGGAATGAGTTAAGACTGAGATAAAAAAGTTATTCTTGATGAGAATGGAAACGAAAATGAAGCTACACCAGGGCCAAGAACAAAAACAATAAAGTATTTTTGTGATGGGAACGAAAAAATGAAAGGAAGAACGGGAATGAGACAAGACTGAGATAAAAAAAGTGATTTTTATGAAAAACGAATACTACCCGTGCGAAGCCGGGACGGGCCGCTAGTGTCTCCATAAAAATCTTTAACGTAGTCGGTAGCGATTAAACCATTTAAAAATAATGGTAACCAGGCAGTAGCAGCATGGTAGCAATTGCACGCATTCGTCGCGTCGTCGCTTTAACATTGTTGCGTGTAGTCGACTTATGTTAACTTCAATTGTGTGACAAGACTACAAAATATTACCGAGAATCTCGCTCGTGGATCAATCCTTTAGAGTAAATTGATAAACTGGCATATTTTGTTACCCTGACATTTATCATCTTCACTCTATTAGATACAGTTGACACCTCTGATAGTTGCTTGAGGAACATTCTAAAATTAAGGCCAAGCCATCTTATGCATGTTTTTGAACGATTAAATTTGAACCAAATTTCTAAACAAAATTATTATTCTTCAGTTCTTTAACTAAGTAATAATCTAATCGACAAGTGAGTTTCTGGGGAAAAATAAAGTTCAAATGTTAAAAAAAATGTGAGCAATAGCTCATTCGGTTTTAAAAAAAATTTCTGAAAATAAGTTATGATTTTAGCACCGACCATTAAAAATAATTCCTTAATTTTGGAATAAATAAATTAAAGAATTATTTGCCAATGGAACTTTATTATTCCAAGTGTCAAGATGACACCATAATAAATCCAAATTTTTAGTTATTTATTACTATAAAAAAATATTTTGTGTGTTGTACTATCTCAACAGACAAAGCGCTTGGGCTATAATGGCCGCGCGAAAAACCATTTTCAAGATTAAATTAAAATTGTAAATAATAGAGATACGATTTCCGGAAGGAGGCATTTTTTTATTGGAAATTTTCTTCAATTTCCGCTATTGCTTAAAGGTTTTAGACAATTGCCAAAAATTGGAGCAGCTTTATTTTTGTCGACATGATTCGTGTAATTTTATCAAATTAGATTATTTTTCAAACACGTGGCTGAGCGCAGACATATTATATTTTATTAATAATTATTATATAAGGAAAATATATATTTGGATAGGTTATCGAACAAGTGAAATCATTCGGTCGTCACATAGAACCAAAAATTAATAGGTGTTTTGTAGTAAAATAGAAACCATTGTAGCGAGCGCGACTGATGACGAGGGCGTGAATAAAGGAAGTAAGTACTCACTTCCGCAGTTACTTCTCCCATTCGCGATCGGTCGCGTCCGTTGCGATGGTCGCTAGTTAGCGAACGAAACGTTAATCGACGCCTTGGCCTTAACGTATAACACACACTAGAGCTTATACCCATTTCACACCGCCCGGCCCGCAAAAAGTGAAACCCGGAAACTAGCAAAATTAAAAAAAATTGGAAATCTAGGAGAAATCATGCGGAAATTCACCTTTGTTAAAGACAGATGTTCCCGCGGTTTCACTTTTAGACTAACTGACATAGTATTTCGTATTTTCGCGTTTTATGACGGAGCGAGGTTGTGCAAAAACGGCGTTAATTTCAGCAACTGAATTAGAAGTATCCACTCAAACATTCGTCATACGTACATTCATTTTTGTGCGTCAAAAACAAAATATCAACGACGAATATTCGAGCGGATCAAAGTGATAATGCGCTATAGTTAGAAACAGAAAAAATAAGCAAAAATATCGTAAGTTGCGACACCGAAAAGAAATATTAGCAATTTATTACGAATTGCAGTTAAGTAACGTATGCAATCAAGCTGCGCCTTATATTGGAGCTAGCATTACAACAAATTCGAGAGGTTAAACATAGATACTTGACTCTCAAACATGTCACTTGAATATGGCTTTTTCAAGCCAGCTGTCTCGTTTTATCCCACATCGAACGTACACTTCGCTTCTTCTTTTCATACTTTATACCTCTCGAAGATTGATAATACGCAGTAACGCATGTTTTGATACAAAATCATTTTATACGAGCTCCAGTAGGGCGCGGTGCGAAACAATTAATAACTCCATATTAGCAATTAGCAATACTTACCACGACATAATGCGGGGGGTGGTATGTGTGAGGCAAAGTATGGGGCATGGGGGGTAACGGCATGCCGGGACCCTGAAACGAAAAGGGGGGCTATGCGAGCATGCTACAACGAAAAATAAATTAAAAAAACGGGAAGGTAAGCTTTAAAAAAATTTACTGAATAAAACAAAAAAAATTAATTAGGTACTAGTTGAAAATTAAGGTAACATTTCCAAACAATATAAAACCAAAAAGTTCATAGTTTAGTTCGATTTTCGTAAGGTGTAATAAATAATAAATTAATTATTTTAAATGAAATAAGCATTCAAAAAATAGAAAAATGAGAAAATAAATTGAGAATTGAAATATAAGGAGTTAACAAGCACTCAAAAATAGCTACACGATAACATTTAACATCGATAGAAAAAAAAATTGCACTACTTACCTTTTAATGAAATTATTGAGAATAAAAAAAATATATATATGAAATGATATACTTCAACAATGAAATTATGTACGAACAGTAATTTTAGATTCAATGAGGTTCCCAGATTCAATAATCGATATGAAATAAAATCCCCTTTGCTTAGTACAATGTTCTAAAGCTCGACCATAATAAGTATGACCTTGATGTTCGCTGCGCAGTGCAGGGAGAGTGAGGATTTGCTACTGTATAGATTTCATCCTAAAAGTATGAATTGTCTAGAAACCCTCTTCTGGGTTTACAATCTAACCACTCAAACTACAGGTAGATGGTGTCAGATGGCAAGTTTTAGTCCGAGTTTAAGCGCGCAAGGTCCCCGCGCGCCGGTTTCACCCCCTCCCCCCAAATTATGTAATGTCACTTCGATACTGTGAACAGACTATGAATTTCATGAAGCCAAGCTCCACCTTCATTTGGAGTTTATTTGATATGTACTTACATGGGCCTAAGCACACGTGATTTTGATATAAAACTTTTAAATACATTTCAAACATATAATATTAAAAATATACATATATATCTATATAAATTATTTTAATTTACATTGTTTAGTAAAAATAAAATGTGGAATCAGTTAAATTGCTACTATTTCTTTGTATTTATTGTTTAAGATAAGTTAATGTAAGTATATACAATTGTTTTCTTATGTAAGTTATTATGAAATAAATTTTTATTTTATTATTTATAAGGGCAAGACGCAACGTCGTGAAATTGAATACATATACATGGTACAAAATAGCTTTGCGAATATCTCCAGATATTTGAATTTTTCCTTAAAAATATTGTTAAATTCACAAACGAGTATTTGGATCGAGCTTGATTGAAATATTGTTTTTCTCTATTTTTCTATTTTCAAGGTCACAATTGGAACATGTGGACAAAACTTATTTTAAATAATTTCATTTGAAACTTCAGTTTGAAGTATTAAGTATATATACAAAATATATGTAAATAATTAATTACATATATTAGGTCTTAACCTATGAAGTTGCCGTTCTTCAGTACTGGCCATTTCAAACAAAAAAAAATTTTTATTGGCTGTGAATTCTAAATTCAAATTAATTTTGTTTTAAAAACATGACATTATTTTTACAAAGTCAGTCTTTTGTTTATTGCTTAGCGTTGTGTTTTATTACATGTGAAATTTTTTTTTCATAATGGATATTTTAAAAATTCGTGTAATTATCAAATATGAGTTCCGTCGTGGCACTTATGTGGCACAAACGGCACATAACATCAACAACGTCTACGGAGAGAACTTAACAAACGAACGCAAAACCCGTTAATGGTTTCCCCGCTTCCGTTCTGGAAATTATGACTTGAATAATGAACCTCGTGGTCGTCCGGACACTTTGGTCAACAATGATGAATTGAAAGCGATTGTGGAAGCTAATTATACTCAAATTACAGTTGAACTAGCAGCAGCTTTTGATGTTACCATCAAAACAATATTGGACCATTGCGACAAATTAGCAAAGTAAAAAAGCGTGATAGATGGGTCCCCACGAACTTAACGACCGCCAGCGCAACGTACGCGTCGAGACCTGCCTCGCATTGCTTAACAGGCACAGAAATGAAGGAATTTTGAACCGGACGCGCCAGAACACAACGAATGTTACTCTCCTCCCCTCCCACAACCCAGAAATACACCCCCCTCTACCCATAGTTGGACATAAATTAACGTATTATTTTCATTTTCATACCTTAAAGTCATATGTTTTTGTTTTATTATTAAAGTAGATCTCAAACATGCACATGTGATACATTTCTGAAAACTAGAACAATTAGAAAAATTTTTGACGTAGAGTGAACAAATAAAAGAACTTTATTTATTTTAATAACATTTTTAAATACTTTGATTTATTTTATTGATTCAACATTATATAATTTTGACCGTTGTCAGTGTTGTCACGGAGATAGATACGGAACCAACTGTGTATTTAAATATTAGATTAGTAATTAGAGGAATTAATAAAAATAACTGGAGAAGTACAGTATGTTCAATTCATAAGATAATTCAAGTAATGTGCGATAAGTCAGGGTATTGATGAAAATACACAAAAATAAGATTTAAAAAAAAACTGTAAGACTTTTCATGGAAGTAAGTTGACTTAATTTGATTGTAAATAAGTTGTACTGTCCACAAAAAAAAAAATCGGGGGTCGCTGTACCAAACATCCTGTATATTCAAGGTATTATAACATTATTTATATTTCACGATTACTTTCAATGAGGAGATATTAGTGTTTTCTTCAATCGCCGTCATGCAACTAGTGATGGAGATATATCAGAGTGTCTTTTGTAGTGAGTTAGTGTTAATATAATTCGTATTTTCGTTAGTAGGCCAAACAAAATAACGAAAAAATATGGTAGCTGCAGTGTAAAAGAGTTAAAAGCGAACCCAGGAAAAGAAATGCAAAAGAAAAGTACTTACCTTTCAACAATGGAATGGTAAGTAAATCACATCCTAAATAAAGAGTGATGTTATCTTGACTTCATAATACAACTTAACAATTTTAAATTATTTTTATTTTCTGGTCTCTATCTACAGTGGCGACCTACTGGTGTGATTATTAGGAACTACTCAGATATCCTTTCAGTAAATTGCTTTGAAGGGTATGCCGAAATTTCGTAGACCAACTTTAAACACTGATTGTTCGAACAAGACTATCCGGTGGGGACAAGGAGGGGTCTCCGCATCGCGCTTTGAACATAAGACGCTTAAGATGGTCGAGCTATAATATAGAAATATTTTACTCTATTTCATTATTTTTTTTAATTTTTGTTCAGTTTGCACTTGGACTCACCATGGGCCTGTAACCAGCGCCAGTTGTTGCTTGCATAGGCTGAGGGCTCCAGGCGGCCGCGCCAGGCTTCGAAGCGCCTTTCGGCGAACTCCACTGCATTGGTCTAAGCGTACCGGGGATAATTTTGGGTTTACGTGATGCACATGCGATGCTTTTATTTTTAATTCGGGAGGATTGTTTCCAAATTTATCGTTTTTCTTTTAATCCTAATCTCCTCTTACTATAATAGAAGAGACGCACACACAAAACTTTGCATATCCCCAATTATGGATACCAAAACATTTGCTACTTTATTTTCATATGTATAAGTATTCGTGATGCCGTTAACACTACTACTCGCATATGAAGGGCTACATCCAACCGTTCAATAAAAAAATTTAAAAAAAATTTCTTGTTTGGGGACCCTCTTTAATTTTTTATTTTATTTTTATTATTCGCTGAGCGCCCATAGAATGCACACTGTGAAAATTTCAAGTGTCTACCTATTACGGTTCAGATGATACAGTCCTGTGACAGACGGATGGATGGACGGACAGCGGAGTCTAAATAATAAGGTTCCCTTTGATACCCCCTGGGTATGGAACCTTAAAACACGTAAATTGGGAGCGAGTTCGTCCCTGGGCGGTTTCTTGTACATTTCTGAACTAAAACGCTTTTTAAAACAAATAAGAATTTACAATTTAGATGCTTATATTATTACATATTTAGATAAGCGACATTAATGTCTAAAAAATTGAACATGAAACTGTTCATACAACAAGTAATACGCGGTAGCCCATACTGTCAAAAGATCTTATTGCATTGTAAGCATACACTTTATTGAGTATGCTTAAAAATCTTTTTAATTTATTGCATTTTAACCCACAAAACAATGTGCTACTTCTTGGTAGCGCAATGTTCTTATCGTGTTTGTATAAGAATATTATTTTGTGCTGATGGTTCCGATTTTACCCAATGACTCAAATAATTAAAATCAGTTATTTTACCTCTGACACACAGCCGTACTTACCGCCAGTCTTTAGTATTAGTTTGTTATAAGAATTATAACAGTAGCAATATTATCTATTCAAGCGCCATCTATGGATCGCAAAATGATGTGTGTGCATCTGCTCTTGGATTATTTTCATGAAAATTATGTTCATAATGAAATTAAATGAAATTGAAAAATCGTTCTTGCATTTTATTTCTAACTACCATTCTTAAATGTTGCTATTTAAAAAGTTACTTCATTTCACATGACATCACAACTAATGTAACAGAAGAAAATAATTGACATACAGCTTCCTACTTTTTTTTTAATGATTCATTCTCTATGAACATTATTTGCTTCTGCATTAAAAATTCACAAAATAATCATTCCTAATTTAGCTAGTATTCTACTAATTAAAATTCACACTTTTACAAAGCAGCCTTATTTATTTATATAATTGTTTATGGAAATCGAGCAAAAAAAGTAGCAAATTCATATTCTCTAAAAATTACTAAACCCGTAATTTCAAATTTTATTTTAACTCTTAAATAAACTGTAGCAAATAATAATAACTGTTTTATTTTTTAAATTATTTATACTCGTCATTTATATTAAGACTAACAGTGAGATAACTTAAACGTATGACGCATAAAGTAAAAATTGACAGCTATACTTTGATCAGGACGATAATGACTTTCATACCTAGTATAATTAAATGCAGACATGGAAGACATCATGGTTCTGATCAGCTGTCAATTTTTACTTTATGATATATATGTTTACGTTATCACTTTTGGTGCAACTCTCTGTAAATATTATCTTAATTATAAATTTTACAAACAATTATGAATTATATTCCTCAAAAAATATAATAATAATTAATCCTCTGAACACATGATTTATTACTTGCTCCAGTTTATATATAAGAGCCATTATTTCAACATCAAAATGAACAGGTTTGACAGACACATCGGAAACACTGGTATTTCCAAATTACAAGTCTATAACGTAACCCAACTTTTTGTGAACTATGGGCATGTATCTCGATATTCCGATGTGTCAAATTGAATAAGTACGAATCTTGTATATTTAGAGTGAGCACATTGTACTACAAACGAAATTCAATCCAAGAGATTGACGCTTCATTGGAGTTACAAATAATCAGCAATAGATATCAGCGGGTAATTCGGCACTGAGGTTATACATAGCATGGGTGATATTTGAAACTATATCTTGGGTGGATAAGTAGTGTTCCTAACAATAAATCGTTTTTCGGAAAATTAAGGGGGTAGGATTTCATACAAAAAAAAGAGGGTTTAGCCCGTGTGTAATCCTCGCTGTATTTCTATATCAATTTGTACAGACAAAATATATGTCCTAGGAAAAATACTGTCACAGGGCGGTATGTTTTTGTTTTTTTGATATCTTAATTAGTTGTGTAGGAATGAATTCTTGAACATGATTTCCGTCGGTTCTTTGTTTTTGAAAATAATGATCCGTAAATCCGATAAAATTGCGAATTAAAAAAAATAATACAAAATGTACCGCCCTAAGAACATCCTTTTTTAATGACCCTGCAAATTTTGGTTCTAATTCATACACATTTCAGGGGTGGAAACAGTCACGGCCCGCAAGCTATTTCGACGGGTATTTTATAGGTATTTTTGGTAATTTGTTCTTGTCATCTCTGTTACTCTGGAATAGGTCGGGAAAGAGGGATTGAAACGAAGATAGTGATGCCAATTCGAAGCCGCGGATTAAAAAACTATCCCCATAAGGACAGTAAGTAACAGATGTAATACATTCGACAAAAATCGCGATACCTGATTTAACACTTGTTTGGAATCGGCCTGCTGGAATGACAACTCTTACACGATTTACACCATTATGATGAAAGAGACTAGAGCTTTACTAACGATGAGCTGCAAAAGCATTCCTAAGTAATGCTCACTGTTTACGTAGCGTCGTTTCATAGACGCGAATTCTTCATTTCACGTCTGCTGTACTACTTGTAGGACGCCTGCGTACTTTTCATACAAAATAATCGAACTCTGTCAATGGAGCTGCAAAGCGACACAAAAGTGACCCTTGTATCTGTATCGATTAAGGTTTATTATATACGAAAGCTGCATGTAAACGTTAGACAGGCGTACCGCAAGCGTAAAATGGAGAATGCGCGTCTATGAAGCGACGCTACGTGGAGAACGAGCAATAAGCGTTTAACTCGCATGTCTTGAATTTTAATCTCAAAAGCGAATCCTGTCATGGAATCAGTTAATGGCTATCCTCTGGTTGTCATCGACTTTAAGTAACTTTCTTGCAATTCGCTGCAAGAGCCATCGCATGGATCGCGTTTGTGGTTCGACGTGCTCACTCCATAGGTTGTATTACCTTCTACTTTTTAACACTCACTTTTGGGCTGTCGCGGTCTTATTTATAGACAGATTGTTCGCCAGCTGAGCGAGCGAAGAATCCAAATCGCCAGTTAAAACCTTGCCCGTTTGCTGCTGTGGTTGCTGACCTGTGTTTCAAAATGTTAACAATCAGTCTTACTGTAATAATGTTCCAGATTAATGTTCACGGCCTGAAATTTCTTATTTATCTCTTTGAAGCAATTATGAGTTTAAAAACTTATAAATATCCTTATTTTCCTTTTCTATACAAACAAGATGATAAAATATCTTTACAGTAAAATATATGAAAATAAAACAACGTCGCGAAACTATACATAAGGCAATATATTCATATAATTTTTAATCAATAGCTCTAAAAACGTCATTAAAAATAGCATACTTTATAAAAATATAACAAGCTGTACTTTTAAAGCACTCGACTTTTTATTTTTAAATATTATTAAAACCAATTTTGCAAAAGTCACACTAAAATGATCAAAGCTAACGACATTTTGTGAATGGTATGATCACTTTGACAGCACCTCTCAAAGAGCGACAAAAAAAATTTGAAATGAATTCATTGTTATAACTTTTAAGAAAAACGGTTAGGTACGAGATTTACTTGCACATCGAGGGTTCCGTACAACGTTAACGTTTCTGTCGTCAAACTGACGTACTTACAATATTTTTATTTTCTAATAGATTTAAGAGATCAATCACTAATATTTAGTTTAAACTGATATTAATGATATCCATACATGGTGACCTTCCTCGGATTCAAATATATTTTTATTATTTTTGTCGTCATCGGTGCCACAATCCCACGACCTATGAAAATTTCAACTGGATCCCACTTACCGTCACCGAATTAGAGACCTGTGATAGACAGACAGACAGATAGACATTGTAAGTTCAGTAATAGTTCCGTTTTTACCCCTCGAGTACGAACGCTAAAAATAACATCAAATCAACGATATATTAGCATAGACAAATCTTATTAGACAAAAAAAAAACCACAAAAGTTCACACAGTACTTTTAAATATATTTAAAAAAAAAACACTGAGATTAAAAAAGCTCAAGCCAGTTATTAACAATAACAACTCGAATGTTTTAATACTGGCAACATTTCGGTCGAAAGTAGACATTTAAAAAATGTGCTAGCTAATATCACGTGAGACATTATGTTGCAAGCTTTTAGCTCAGCTCTATAATTTTAAAAATGAATTTCAAAGTGATATACCTGAATATTATTCTTTTAAAATTATTAATGTCACCTTTACTTACGCTATCTGTACACACTGGCCAAGCAGAGGCGAGATCCAGAGACAGCGCTATACGTATAAAAGAAAAGGCATTTCCTCTTTCTCTTTTATATGTATAGCGCTGTCTCTGGCTCTCGCCTCCGCTCGGCGGGTGTGTACAGCCAACAGCGTTAGACAGCATAATACTCAAGATGGAGCATCACATACTTTGAAACGATGTAATGAGAGCAAAATGTCGGACTCAGTTGTTAGACGATACGTCATTGTCATTGTTTTAGACAAACATTTTGTCAAATTACACTTGAAATTTAATTTCGGAATATTTATTTTCCTTTCCAGTACAACTTTTACATGTCACACAAAATTCTACTTCGAGGCGAAAATTTCAAAACATCAACTAGTGTATATTTCTGCGTCTACGGCGTATATTTTGCTCACATTTTTGTTGTCACAAGGTGGTATATCTATGCATATCCATGGCTAGTAAATATAGTAAACATTAATCTCTTTAGCAACACTATATGCTTCATGCACTATTTCTGTACTGTACAAAAAAACGATTTTTATTATTTTTAAAGATTTCATTTCTACTTTTAGTGTTAAAACATAAAAACTCTATGATAATTTTTTTTAAGGTTTTTAACTAACATTATCGTTTCAAGTTTCGAAAAGTGCAGAAAAATCTAAAAGTAGTGAACAAGGTAATGTGAAGGTAGATGGACATGTGACTATAAAACAGCGCCATCTATTTTCAAATAGCCGTACTAGACACAGTACTAATGCACTACAGTGTACAATCATATTGCTAAGAGAACTGAAAATTTATAACTCGCGTAAATATTGAAACAATTTAAAAGTGGCAATCGTTGTGTATGCCTCTAGATCACTGTCATATGTGTAAGTTAGACAAAACGAATTTACTTCATACAACGCCTGCCATTTTAGATTAGTTTCTTTATTTGTCGGGACATTATTAATTATAGAGCTGGCCAGTAAACAAAATCAATTTAAACACAAAACGCTACTAAAACTCTACGGCGGTAAAATTCGCATTTCGAACCCATGGCTCCCATCGGTTGACCACCCATTGGTTGACGTGCTGGCGAACCAAACATGGGCTGTGTTTGCGCTTGAGGTTGCGTCATGGAGCCCATCATGACGTCATAAGACGGTGGGGCCTGCCCTCCCATTGGCTGTTGAGCTAACGGCTGTTGTGTGATTGGTTGTTGTTTTGCCGGTGACCCTCCTAGGGACATCCTCATCACTTCTTCTAGGTCATCGAAAGCTGATTTCGGCTGAGCCGGTGGTGGGGGTCGAGCTGGGGATGCTGTCATCAGAGGTTGAGCAGAGAGGGGTTCACCCATTCCCATGAAAGGATTCGGTCCGGCAGCTTGCGTAATATTAGTACATTTCAATATTTCAAACGCCTTAACAATTTGTTAACATCTAATATACGAATACGAACATGTATATTTAGTAAATAATAAACTCAATTTATCAAAAGCGTCATGAGAAAAATTTATTATTTTAATTTAATACCTATCTACATTTTCAACAACGAATTAATTTGGACATAGAAATCATAACTTTCGTTTCATTAAATTTTTGAAAAGACAGTATATTTACAAATAAACCAACACCACAACCAAATCGTTAATAAAGGAAAACCAACCATTCGAGACGAAAATCATAAATTGACTGTAACTAAGTTATCTTGCGACTGCAAATGTTTAATTGCGCTCCTATAGTTTCCCAGGCGTGAAAGCAAAGAAAACGATAGAAATGTCATATCGCTTGATTCATGGTACAGACAACCAATGACGCACGAGTTGACAACATTATCGGGCTGTTATTTTGTAAATCACTTAGATATTTTATTACTGACTGCGAGTATTATACCTTGATAAATTGTTTATATTACGTGTCACATCTTGTTGGCTTTACTTTGTATATTATATTTTAATTGATTAAAATAATTGTACCTGCAAAAAAAAGAAACCAACACCCCAGAGTGAAAGTGAGAATCATTGCCATGTCCATAAAAAAATGCGAGTTTAATAAAAACTGTCTATATGTGGTGAACAAAAAAAATACTTTAATTTTTCTACTATCTCACTTTCAATTCATTTCATCTGCGTAGTTCTTGGAACCCATTAAAGTTTATAATCGATTGCCAAAAAAGTAAACAAATTACTACACGACCAAGCCAACTTTGCACTAGAATGAAATGCGGTAGGCCGGCCTCCCCTCTAAACACACGTTGCGCGCTCTTCACACTTAGTCTATTTTGTTCACACTTAAACTGAACTTGTAGC
Source organism: Luffia ferchaultella (assembly GCA_949709985.1). Lineage (NCBI taxonomy): Eukaryota > Metazoa > Arthropoda > Insecta > Lepidoptera > Psychidae > Luffia > Luffia ferchaultella. The sequence goes on from OX453262.1 coordinate 2,972,999, forward strand.
AGTTACTCGTGTGTTTTACATGCTCGTGTTCTATCGTGTTTCTGTTATAATTATTTGTTATTTTCATCATTTTTGTGTCTGTCAAGATTATTTGTTTAAATTTAAGATTAATTTAATTATCGTTATTAATTGTTTAAATATTACGTTATGTTAAAATTATAATTACGTTAAAATAATTAACCATGTTTTTAATAATAATATTAATTAAAATTTCAATGATAAAAATAAATACATTCATTGGTAGCATTACATAAAATGTTACATTGAAAAATGTTTAGTTTTTATGCTAATCCTATATACAACTAATTGACCGACATGACATAACGATATCGAGGTGCAAAGTTGCTTTGGTGTAGTAGTACAAACGTCATACGTTTTCAGCTCGTGCCGAATTTCATGATCGCTCTGACATCGAGGCGCTAAAATAGGTATCATCGGAGCGAGAGCAGATTCCGCAACTGCGCGAATCCGCACCCGCGTCAACTTTAGAAAGATCAAGACGTTTGGCACGATATGTGGAACGCAACGGATACATTGATGTGAGTTTTGACTGGACCCAACAAAAAGCTGTATAATGACTGTACGTACACACGCGTTAAAAGATAAATATACTGTTGTTGTAACCGTTGCACCACACAACGGTTACAGATATAGTATACTCATCTCTGTCTTTCACATGGCAGAGATAATTATACTTATTTCTGTTGGTGCCCGTTTTGTACTAGTCTATGAAACTGGTGCTATATTTATCACTGAACGCGTGTCACACAAATTGTAGAAACAAGTAAGAATGATAGAATGACAGACCTCATTTATTTTAAAGCACACTCAAATACCTAAAGCACGCGTTTCAGCGACGTAACAGAATTTAGTCGATTGCTGGCACTCGCTAGAGCTAGTGGAAACTGGTTGCCGAGGAAATATATATTACATATTTTTAACTATGTTTTTCTCGAAATTACTATTCCAGTTATTCATAAGGAGTAGTGTATTGGTTAGGCAACGATCAGTTCAATAATGGAAATTTTTGTGAGAGGTAAACGTCAATAATCTTTATATTAAAGTAAAAGAATCGTATTTTTTTCACTTTAATACAATCAAAATACAGCCTTATCACTGCGTTCGTGACACCTATTATAACAAATCTCTCACGGCAGACGAGTAATACATACAACTCTCTGTGTCTGTATATTAGATGTATTTTAGCGTACATAGATGTATAAAATACTTTGTATGTAATTAATAATAATAATAAAGATGTTCTTCATCATCTATGAAAGTCTATGACCGTTGTTGAACAACTTCAATAAAGTCCAATTTGATAACTTTCGTCATTATATTAACTATCTACAGCTATTACTACCCAGTTACTTACGTTGCTATTAAAACTGGACATTTGGTAGTTGAGCTGCATCGTGCGCCACAGTGTGACCATTTTTAGTAGATTTTTACTAATTGATAGTTTTAAGACTTCAAATAAAAATTATAGGTAGTATAATAGTTTTCAAAAATGAAATATTAATTTCGTATTTTAATCAATACAATTTTACAAAATGTATCTCACCACTATATTTAATAGAATTACTTATTTCTATTTTCGCCTTTTTTGATTTCTGACAATAATATGTATTCATGTTTTTCTGCTATTAGACAATGACAACTTTATATTTGCTCTACCGCCACCAACCACAAAATAATAATTAGATATATGCAATTTTCGGTTTTTGCTTCATATAGAAAATGTCGTTTTAATTCTTTAATTCTACAATAGCATCACCGCCAGTTCTATCATCAGTGCTCAGATCCAAAACGTCTAATCTTAATAGCAATGAAACCGGACAGTACACTTACTGTATTTGTGCAGTTGTTGTACAACCATTTTATCATCCTTAACTGTTTCTAGAGCTTTTATATTTGTATAACCATTCTACAACTTCTTAACTTTTCATGAATACGATATATGTAGTTCGAGGCTTTAAAATTTGCTGAAATTCCCCCGAGATTTTATTTAGCTAGCTCACCTGCTGAATCGTCGCTACTAAATACGTCAGTGAAGTTAGATTCGCTGACGAAACCCTGCTGCTGTTGCGGGAAAGCGGCGAACCCGTTCGTAGGTTGGGACCAGGCAGCTGGAGCGTTGGGCGCCTGCGTCGTTGTCTGCGGCATTGCTACATGGACCGATTGCGATATTTACATGTGCGAGTAGCGGTTTTAAGCGTGTTAGATTGACAGTGAGAAATGGAATAATTTAGGTACGACCACCGAGTTTATAATGTTTATATTATAAAAGAACAGAGATCGCATTATTTGATAGTGTACCAAACTTATCACTTTGGAGTGGTGGGAAACAAGTGAAATTAATCCTTGTTGCGCAGTTCTTGAAAGTAAAATATCGTGGTCGATTTATTTGTACAAGACTTTAAAGGACAGCTCACCAAAACAAACTCAACTTGTAAAACAATCCAGCTGTCGGTGGCGGTTGGCGATATTTAAAAATTATGTTTTAGTTTGACATCTCATTCAGGTTCATGTAGCCTTCAGTTAATAGTGTAGTACAAACTCGGTGGTTTCAATCCCTCAACCGAAATTATAGTCCTCCAGGAGAAATACTTATTTCATACAATTCCATCTGGATATAAATGATAAATGAGGGTTACCAGGCTTTTTTTCTACCACTACACAGAGTCAAATGCAACCCAGGTTTTGCTTTCGTTGATATTTTTTACGGTTATTTGTCAATAAACGCACGAAGCGTTTAAATCTTTGAATTCCCGTAGGAAACGGAAAATATTCGTGAAGAATATTCGGACAATGTACACAAAATGTGTTGCCTCATTCCACTGGGATTAATAAGTTGAATTGGTCTATTGGTTACTATGGAGCCTACTTATATGAAGGAATCAGAAGAGAGAGAGAGAGAGAGAGATAAAGAAACATAGTAGGTAATGCTTTCATTTATAGTATGAAACACTCTCCAGGTTTTTTTTTGCCAATTAGCATAATTTTGACAGATGCCTGAGTTGCCAGTGTTGTAACCATACAAAGCTAATCCGGTAGCTCTCATGTATCTATATTATTAAGCAATAACCAGAAGATGCTACATGATGAAATATCTCAATATCTACATAAAAAAATTTGTTTAACTATATGGACAATTTGGAACTCTATAAAAAATATTAATATACTATTTGACACAGACTTAAAGAAAAAAATGGACAGATCTAGTTCTTTTGAATACAAGGAAATAAGACAAAGAGTGCACCCTGACACCGAAAGATTGTGTATAATAATTAAGAATTAAATGTTATGTCATTAACAAGCAAAAATTTACACAAACACAGCAAAAGTATACAGTAGAAAATAGCTAATGCTTTTTTACATTTTTTATTATTTAAATGTTATCCCACCCTTTATTAGTTAATTGGATTATTATTACTTTAGTAAAAATATTACAAACAACTGTATATTTTTTTAAATACACAAATTAGTTGGCTATATGTGGTGACCCTTCTGACAGGGTCAAAAACGATTTGCCTGAAGCATTGACGTAGTGTTATATAAACCACGTCTATTAATAAATTTCGCCAAACAAAACAATCTGACCAGTGATGCGCACGCGCCGTTCGTTAGTAATTAGTCGTAATTTGCATTGGCTTTGTTTGTTCGATCAACACAAAGTGAATTGCCCGGGCCTTGCACGATCGGTGCAGGCAATAAGCCTTTTTAGAGGTAGTCTAGAGGCAGCAATCATAATAGTACATGTGCAGTTCTTTTATATGGAATTTCACTCTATAATATACTCACAACCAAACATGTCTGCGAATGGATTGCCCAACGAAAGCAAATCATCAGAAGCTTTAGACGAAGCGTGTTCGGGCGCGCTCGGAGTCGGCCCGAATAGATCCACGATCGACTGATTTTGCGATTGCGCGGGCGCCGAGCTCAAGAAAGGATTGTTGGCCGCTGCATTTGTTGGTGACTGCACTTTGTTCTGTAAATCATTAATAGGCATTGTTGTAATTATTTAGTTTATCTATTTAGAATGTTATTAACAATTTGTGAATAAATATTTTTTTAAAGGTGTTAATTAAGGAGAAAGTTACATTTGAAATAAGATAAAAACATTGACTACAATAATTAGAATACTGTAAAATTATGTTATATGTTAATTATTTATTTATTAACTATTTAGAAAATGTTATAAACATACATTTTATTATGGGGTGACCCCAAGATTCATCATGTTAGAAAATATATTTTTAATATGTACCAACACAAGAATTAATTATGGAGGTTTATGCATTGCAGGCAATATTAAACATCACGAACATTTTTTTAAGACGATCATAAGACCTGTTGTGCTGTATGGTTCAGAGTGTTGGGCAACAAAGGAGACGGATGAAAGAAGAGTGCATGTGGCAGAGATGAGAATGTTAAGATGGATGTGCGGTGTATCTAGAATGGACAAGATTAGGAATAAGTATATAAGAGGAAGTCTGAAAATAACGCCAGTCATTGAGGAACAATAGGTTGGAGTGGTATGGGCATGTGATGAGGAGGAATGAAAGGCATATTACAAGGAAAGTGATGCGTATGAATGTGGAGAGATGTAGAGGTAGGGGACGACCCAAGAAGGTGTGGATGGATTGCGTGAGGAAGGATATGTGTTTGAAAGGTGTGAGTACTGAGATGATGACTGACAGAGATGAATGGAAGAAGAATACATGTTGTGCCGACCCCACTTAGAGTAGGACAAAGGCAGGAGGATGATGATGATGACAAATATATATTTTTTTTAATTACAAGTTAAAGTTATTAATTAAAGTTAAAAACAAATAATAGTAAATTAAAACAAACAAGTTGAGGCCAAACATTAAAAACAAACATAATCCCATAACCAACACAGAAAATAAACATACAACCAGAAAAAAATATTTTTGATTAAACGTCACAATTTCATAAGTTTTTCAGTTGTCAAGGCTAATTTACAAATACACCTTATAATCTAGAGAAGCACTTATTTATTAATTAAACTTGAAAACGAAGAGCGTATTCAAACCTAGTTGACATGGAGTCGGTTACTGTCTGCTGGCGTTACGTCAATGCAACATTCATATGGAAAAATTGTTTTCTTTCACACTAAAGCAGACAGTAAGCAACTCACAGTTAGCTAGGTTTGAATACACCCTTGACACAATAATAATGAAAATTAACATCCAAAATCACCCGTGAATACAGATAATGATGTCACATTAAAAAAAAACATGTATATAAAATCCCATTATATAATGTACAAATACAAGAATACTGAATCCATGATTTGATATAATTGTCTTACTACGAATGTATATTCAGAAACATCTTCATTCCCTGTCCATTCCTCCCCTTGTAATAATTGAACCTGAAATATTGTGTTATATTGTGTGAGTGAAAATATACACGTTCGTATATACACTAACAATTAGTTATTCAATCACATTTTAATCCTCACCGACGTAAAAACAAAAAAACCATGTCTAATTAATCCTATAAAGTGGTATACAGATTTTAGCATTGACATATACCAATAAAGACAAATAAACACATTGTTTTGCATACATTTTGTGATAATCGATTTTCACAAAACATATGGAAGATATTTATTTAAATATACTTACGAAAATCTCTATATACCATCTTATATAAGACAAATTTTCTGTTACTTGTATAAATGCGAAAGAGAGTCTGTCTGTTTGGTATGTTTCACAGCTAAAGTATAAAATAGATTTGGACCACATTTTATAGGCGAGTAACTTGAAGCCCGGAGGATATACGGCTTAGCCACGAGTTTCCCGCTGCCAGGTGAAACTTGGTGTGGTGGCGGTTAGCGGCAAAGCAAATGTATAGAAATCGTCTGAAAAAAGCGCGCTCGGCGGGTCAGCACGCACACAGGTACAAATTATGCGGAATTGCAATGCAACGCGCGGTGTAATTTGTATAGGTCTGCTAAGCCCTCGAGTGTGCTGGTGCGTAACAAGCTTACTACATTTCTAGACATCTACTTTTGTCACTCGCCACGCTGTTGCCGCTGCGCTAAGTTTCCGCTGATAGCGGCGTGGCTGATAGGGTATGTTAAACATGTCACGTCGTCTCCACTATTTCGTGCTGCAGCTAATACTTATTAAATATTTATGAAAGTATAGGCAGAATTCATTAGCATTATACATTAACGCTGGGTGCAAGGGGACACCAAAAAGTATCCAAAATTAGGATGAAGGATGTAAAATTTTAAAATTTATGAATAATTTTTAACATAGTCTCCTTGCCTATGAATACATTCAGTGTAGAGCTTCACCAGCTCTTTTATACCACTTCAATAAAATTCTTGTTCTTCACCCTCGAAAAATGCTTATACAGCACTATAACCTCGTCATTGTTTAATTTTATGCTTGGAATACGTGATTTTAACTTGGGAAATAGATAAAAATCACTAGGAGCAAGATCTGGAGAATATGGGGGATGCTCCATCTTGAACCCTGCTTTCTTTGTTGCATCAGAAGCTAAACTTGAGGTATGGAATACATTGTCATGATGAAAAAGGATGCAGGCTCTTAACTTTCCACGACGCTTTATTCTAATCTCTTCTTGAAGTTCTTTAGATTGTCATCCCTTTCGACAAGTAATCAACCATAATTCCTGATGTATACCAGAATGTACACCAATATTTTACCTGCGGAAGGTTTATAAACCCAAGCCTCCTTCATAAGATATCGTAGAAACAGGTCTTCATAATAGCCAATTTATTGTGACTGTTTATTAAGTCTATATAGGTACTCATTGTGCAGGAATCTAGTTAAGTGCGTCTCGTCCTTTGAAATTGATTGAAAACTAGCAAAAAAAATGTCTGAAGTCTCAGCTTAAAATTAAACGATATTCTTCTATCATTCTAACTACTGACTAGGTCATCAATTTTTTTAAATGTTTTCTTCTGTTAGGGAGGTTCCTTTCTGCTCTGTACTCGTCTTGGCAACTTTTTTCTATGTTTTAAAAGGGAGTTTATTGAGTGAACTGTTTTAAATAACATATATTGAATAAAAAATCGGCTAGAAAAATGACCAACCATGGAATGAAATAACCAACTATGGAAGGCATGCTTTCATCTGGCGAGCTAGTGATAACTTTAATAAATTATGTAATCAATACGATTTTGACTTGTTTAACACGAGTGTTTTATCGGCAAGGCGAGCATTATGTAGCGATTTCTTTATTTCTTAGTGTGTAACTATGTGTACTTGTAACCCTTTTATACAATTTTTGCTGTTGTTCACTTTCTTTTTCCTGTGCTGTCAGTTAATAACGTATGTTTTGTTTTTCTACTTTATATCTATAAGTGAAAACCTGTTATTGGCCTTTTATAACTATTATGTTTATCAATAAGTCAATTTATGTTTGCTGTTGGTTTTCCATACAAATAAAATAAAATAATAAAATAAAATTATTTTTTTAACAAACATCTGTCTTGTTTATAGATAAGAATATTATAGCAAAATCAATCAAATCGATGGGTACCTTATACTGATTCATAGCAGCTTCTTCTTCGGCGAGCGCTTGTTGTCTTAAAGTGTCGTCTATGAATAATGAACCATTCGATGGTTGGTTGTCGAGACGGGTTGAAGCGGCAGCGTTACCGAAAGACGATGAGGTCGACGAAAGCGCCCCCATAACACTTGCCACGTTCTTCTGAGCACTAGAGTCAGAATAAATTTTATTAAAATGCATGTCATACTGAGTGAAGAGATGGCATAATAATTAGCATCAGTGCCTTTAAGTTGTATAGGATTAGGTATATCCACAAACTAATACCTAAAAATAATGCACAAAATTTCACTTGGTATAATTTTAGAAACACATATTTTTACTAAGTGTATAAACATAAAGTAAAGAATCAAAATATATATTTTTTTTTAATCCGCCATATCTCCCGCCGCATTTCTTCTATGAAATTAGGTTACTGCGACGTTTGGTGACTAACTTCAGAGTCGCACAGATCAGTGCTAAGTACTGTACCTACAAACTTTTCTGTTGTATTTTTAACACGCATACAGCTGAGCACGTGTGTGCAATGACAGTTGATGGGTATAATTTAAATTAATACCTAATAAAAGACGCAGTTTTTGTGTTAAATTGAAAATGAATAACAGGGTAGGTGACCAATGTTGCAAATATTAAATTGTACAGAACATAAAAATTTTTAAATTATTAAGAGAAATTAAAAAATAGATTTAATGCAATAACAAAAACTAAAAAATTCAAATCTAACATAATTAAAAGAAATAGACAAGATTTTTCTATGAAATAACGACCAACTATGATTGACATTCATTAAAAAATGGGCGGCCTCCGACGCGGCAGTATTGGCATAATAATCTAGGTTATAAGAAGGTCAATGAACGCATTAACCTACTATAAAGTGACCGCCGCACTGGCGTCCACCTAAAATACAGCGAGACACATTATGAACTATAAATAGTAGTTATTATGAAGTATGACAGTTTTTTAATTTATTTGTTTAAATACTTGAATACACATGATACACTGTGTACTTTTTGAATCAAATCACAAATTTTGACTATCGCTCAAACATCTATTGAATTGAAGAATAATATAATCATATATTATTATATGATGAGCGAGCCACTGTTATTTTTAATTAACTTGTATTTTATTAGTATTGCTTCCTATTTTGATTCCATAGAGAACAAATCAAAAACGCAAACCTAGCAGTTTGAGTCGGCGTGTTGGCTGCGGAACCCTTCTTGCCTTCTAGCGTCGCAAGGTGACCTTCGAGTGCGTCAAGCAAACTGCTAGGAGCTTTAGTCAAATCGGGTATGTCGCCTTTGTCTATGCCCACGTTTTCAGCCACCTGGAATTTAAAAAGTTAAGTCAACATTTTTTTTTCTCTACTTGTAAATATGTGAAGAGCTTTGTAAAAGCATATAAAATTACTGCTATTTATAAAGTTAATGAAAACGAAGTTGAAGAATATTTATTTTTGCCTTAAAAAGTGTATAGCAAACGGACATTTTTTTTGACCGTTAATTACTCGGGGGCTGCCCCCGACAACTACCATCCAACAAGTTCCAACATTCGTCGACACCTATCACTGGATGTGTTGAAACGGACGATTACATTATGGATTTTAATAATTCGTTGAAAAACTACGAATATGTATAGAATTATAAGCAAAGGAAGATTGTCATTGAGTGATACCGGTGTTAGTGTACGGCATTTGCCAATGGTTGGCAAAAAAAATACCTAACATCTGTTCGTACCCTTAGAGGTAAAGTCCTTAAACTAATATTCAATTCCTTCATAATAAATATTCATAGTATCGGATTACCTTTAAAAATTCGCCAACCCTATCCATTCGTATGAGGAACTTCTTATAGAGATCAAGCGCATCCCGAGCGTTCTTTTTGTTCATATCAAAATATTTTTCTAGTAAATTAATAATACCATCATTGTAGCACGCGAATAATCTGAAAAAATAAATAAAACACATTTAATTACTCTATATTATAACATAGTGATATCTATACACGAAAGATATTTATTAGGAAATTTACTGTACCCTAATCAACTAATTAGCCATTTTTGAACGCAAGATACATGTTTCCATTTTATTTGTCTCTTTGTTTGTATAAAAGCTTACAAAGGAAAGAAACACCCTTGATTTAGACAAAGATTTCCGATTTCAATGCACGATATTATGGTTTAACATATAGGATATGTATCACAATGCAACAGTTAAGAGCAAAACAGTAAAAAGTAAAGAATGAAATTACAGATGTAAGAAATAAAGTGTGCTTTGTTGTCGGCAAAAACTACTGTACAAACAATAATAATAATAACATATACATCACAACAAGGTCTAGGCCCCAAACTAAGCATTAGCTGCTATTTTAGGTACCAAGCGAATACTCCACATACATATAACAACCAAGACCCAGTCCCAGTATCAATATTCATCATATAAATACTGACCCGACCTGGCATTTGAAACCCGAGACCTCCAGTAGGCTAAGCGGTCGTTAATGGTCGTCATAAGAATTAGTATGTTATTATTATTAATTAGGACAAAGGTTGCACAATTCTGCAAATCTTGATCTTCCATGCCGTGATATAGCAATTATACAACCACTATATAAGTATTAGCTGTTATAGCTTGCATGCTAGGGAGATAGTATTTATAAAATAATGGTTTAATAGAACAATAGCCTTGCTCCATAGTTTGTAAAGAATTTACTATTCAGGCCACTAGGCGATGATAAAAAATTAACCTAAAGTCATAAAATATTTATTAAGTACACTCCCTTAGTGAACTTAATTTTTGTATACACATATGTAATTCTTCCTGCAGTCAAACTGTTGAAACAGTTTTGCAGGGTATTGTAGTACGTTATTGTATTATATGCTTAATAAATAAATAAATAAATAAATAAACACCAGCACTTAACTTTTAATAACAGTTTATATTCTTTAAATAACTTTTTACGTCCAAAAATAAATATTATTTTCTAGCTGATCATAATAGTGAGAAAAGTTTTGTTCTTAGAATAATAAAATTATTTTTTCTTTTAAATTTTCAACCAAACAACATTTTAAAAGTTCATGTTTAAAACGTCAACGGGTCAGTTCAACTGGCCATACATTACATCTGTATAAGCATGTTTTCCCGTTTCCGTTCCTTGAGTTATATACATTTCACTTTAATAAATTTATTTTTGAATATTGTATCTAAGAGGAACCTTCAACTAGAATAAATAATAGTCCATAATAGTCATTTTGTTGCTTTATTCCAATTTAAAAAAGGACAAATAAACAAAATCACTTTTGTCCCTATGATATTAATAACAATACATTGTTACTTACCTAATGAGATCCCTGAATAGCAGCATAAAGCACATGTTGATTACGCCATTAGTTAAATCGTTCGCGGTGCAGTCGAACTCCAAAAGCGCATCTAGCTGCTGTTGCAGCGCTGGCAGCGTTTTGAGCAGCTTTTCAGCGTTCATCATACGCAGTGACCCCTCCTCTTTGCTGGTGGTTGAAATGAATGTAATTATCTAGTGCCCCAATGTAGAAGTTGTTATCAAGCATGTTATATTTATTTTATTGAATTTCATTAAATTACCATAAATATTACATTTCTAGGTGGTCAATTCTAATTGATATACTGGCAACCGATACCGATTTTCTGATATAGTGCATAACACAACCAAAATTATTCAAAAATGGCTTTTTTTTAAATCGGAGTCAATTAAGCACCATATAAGGTGTCATCAGGGCCTCTCCACCAGAGTAGACATTCATATTTCTATCCAATAAAGGTAAACCATAAACTGAAAATAGGTAAGCCTTGGTTAAAAGGCTAGCCAGAACGAGGTTTTCTTCGACTTTTATAGCTATTTGGAAATGGGGGAGTAGATGGCTATTTTCAGTTGCCTGCATCGATGACAATTTTATAAACGCAGATATTTAATAGTGAGACGTGAAGCCAATTTGATACGAAAGGAAAAAATCCACTTTTAACGAGACAACTCTTTTAATCGCGTCTAATCGATGAGTCGACGGCGTTGGCAGTAGAGTCCCAGCAGGGTCACGCATTGATCGCCTAGTCGAGGCGATAGTTCGAATTATAATACTGTAAAATGACATAATCATGTTAAGTTAATAATGGATCACAGTACTACACGCCTACACAATTAGGCCGTTTATATTTGCAATCGCCTAGCGTAAGCGTAACAATCGACTAAATTGTGTAGGCGTGTAGTACTGTGATCCATTACTAAATTAATATGGTATGTCATTTGAATGTGTTTTCATTTGAAAGATTGCTTCGACTAGGCGATGAAACAATGCGCAACCCAGCTGGTCGCAGTTGTCGCGTCTACGGTAACAAATCCTTAGTAGAGGTTAGCAATTTGGGTATTAATGCTTGCACGCATCGTTATCAGAAAAATGGTATCCGAACAGATACCAGCATCCATGTTTATTATGCGACGCTACAAACGCATCCTAATATCTGCAGTTAACAACATAAACAGTAGCGTTGTGCTTGTTTTATTATTATTACTTATATATTAAATCGAAAGATTATGAAATTAATAGATAAATATATATTTTAATATATATTTTTTATTTATTTATTTAATATTGTAACTGTGAAAACATCATTATGATAAAGCAAACAATAAGATTTATTGATGCAGTGGGTGCTTAAAAAAATTATCTAATAAACACTCACCCCCTCTTGACTTTGCAGAAGTCAAAAGCGACTGTTCTGTACGAGAGCGCCTTTTCGTTGAGATATTTGGCGTAGCGCCTGATGAATGGCGACATGTCATACCCTGGAAAATACGTTAATAAACCGTTTACGATGATTCTAATACAAAATATCTACCGTTGGTAAGCCGATGAATTATAATTCAAATCACATCAATAACACCACAATTCCAATATGATTGTATAAAGGCAGGGTCAATTAGCGTGCTATGACATTGATTTATAGCTTTAATTGTATGATTACAACCCGCAATCTTCTAGAGTAACCACAAAATTAATATAATAAAATAACGGAATAATAGGTTACTGTGCGCCGCTATCAGAATTATAGAATTCTACGACATTTTCTAAGAAGAATCATTCTTCTGGAATGGAGAAAATGTAGGTTTATAATGATTATGGTAAAAGAAAAAGTATTAGATAAGCGGTGCATGTGAAAATGTATTTTAAAAATCAATTAAAACATTGTGATGCTCAAGCTGTGTTGTTTGTAAGAGTAACTTCGAATTGATGAAAAAAATGTGCATTTAGTAACTAACTAGTTTCAACGTTTTCAATGATTAATTTCAAATTTTCTGCAACAGTTTTCATTGAACCATTTTCTTATAAGATATAAGATAGATTGATTTAAAAGTGAGAGAATAGTTCTATATACCAGAAGTACAGTGCCTTGAGGTTAATAAATTTTAATCAATTTTGATGTTTAGTTTATGACTGTGCATCAAATGTAAAGACCATTTTGCGACCGTACAGACAAATAACGCAAAACTTTAAGACCGATCTGAACATAGCGTCGTGTAGCGCAGTAAATTTTAGATTTCAACTGGTGTGAGTGAAGGTATTTTACCATCCAAACTCAAATTAGTATCGTTTTCAGTTTGGCTCGAACTATAACAGCCGGGCTTACGTGTGGTTAGATAGCTGTGGCAGTTTTGCAGCGTAGCGACGTGATTGTCGCACCCAGTTTACTAATTTTTTATATACAAGCCCGCAACCGTGCTATTACTGTCGCGAGACAGTCGTCAAATATACTAAATAGTTGTGTCATGTTTAAAATTTAATTTTAATTTAAAATTGTATGCACAAATCGTGTAGGCGTTACTCTTGTGCTTATCTAACCCAGCCTGTCAAAAGATTACTATTATTGAATCATTTACTAAAACATTCTTTTTTGATGCTTCACTACCTTAATGATGTAGTTAATAAAAATATAGTGAGAGTAACATTCCATGAGACTTGGATGAAAAATTCACACAAACGACAGACCAAGCAAAGAACAGATAAGCAATTGGTCATCTTTCGGTCACGTCAATCATATTGATCAAATTATTGTTGTTTTCATTGATTCTCAAGTTATGAATGACCATGCTTATAAACATAATTAATTGAATTTTCCTTCATATGTTTCTTAGCAATAAATAATGAAAAGTAATTTAAATATATGAATATCACTGCTATATTAAAAGATAATAGAAATAAAAATACATTGATTATCATGATTGTTATTGAGTTTTCGACCCCAATAGCACTTCCAATAACCTTTTTGCATATAACCAGATAAAGAAATATACAGTACAAAATTAGCTGAGAAATGATAACCAGATTGATAGTTAAATTTTTACGGGCTTTATTCACTTGTAACTATGTCAGCCCGTTTAGGTTCTGCATTAAAATACTATTCTTTAAAGAAATTAGTTGTTGGTATATCAATGCAGAATTCAATCGAATTATAGTAGGAGAGCCGATGACCATTTTGAATATTATGTAATTTTATTAGTTACTACCTACGGTGACCCTAATAACATCCAGCGACACCGAAAGCGACAAACAAAAAACCACACACACATCTATTATTTCACTTAACACATATACAACACTAAAAACATATAAACTTTTTCACATTATTTTCTTAATTTTACCTGTCCGTAATTAAAATGTCTACCGAAAAAAAAAACTAAATAATAAGACTGTACGTCGTAACTACAACAATGTAAGGAGAAAAAGTCTTTCGCTCATAAGTAGTTGTTTAGAGTGAAAAATAGAAAATGCTAATGAAATGAAGGTCTCTTCTCATGCTCCATTTTTCGCTGTTAACGAAACATGAGCCGCGTCATCTTGAATTCTGATATCTGAGTTAAATATAGTTTCAAACACGTTACTACGAAGCAGTCTATAGTGTTGCATATATGTTTAAACACCAAACCGATACTTAGTTCATAACTCACCGATCCTCGCTCCAGCCGCACCTTCCCAGTTCGCGAGAAAAAATGCACCGAATTAGAAACGTAAAGACTTAGTATAATAGTCATAGAAGTAAATTAGGGTTGCCATCTGAAAACTCCTTAGCACAAAATGAAAAGGCTTTAAACCATACAATTTTACCAACCCTTATTTTACTCCTAAAACTATATTAAATAAAGTCTTAGAAGTTAGATTAGGGTTGCTATCTGAAGAATCCTATGCTCAAAATGAAGAACCTTCAAAGTCCTACACTTTCAGGAACCCTAGTTTTATTCCTAAAACTAAGTAAATACCGTCTTAGAAGATAAATTAGGGTTACCACCTGAAGAATCCTCACCTCAAAACGAAGAACCTTTAAAACCGTACACTTTCAGAAACAATAACTTTACTCCTAAGACTTATAGTAAATACAGTCTCACAAGTGAAATTATGGTTGCCTTCTGAAGAATTCTCAGCTAAAAATGAAGAAGCTTTAAAGTCCTACACTTTCAGCAACCCTAATTTTACTCCTAAGACTATAGTCTTAGGGGTTTAATTACGGTAGCCAACCGAATAATCCTTAATTTAAAACAAATAAGCTTCAAAACTCAAAATTTTTAGTTTGTGAAATTGTATTTAGATATTTTTTAGGATTCAGCAACATGAGAACTGTACAAGTCTCAATATAATGTTGTGTTAAAATCCGAATGTAATTGCAATAGGTAGAAAATGTAGAAATGCTATAGCTAGGTAAGACTATAACTAGACTATAGACCATAGAAGATTATAAATAAGTAAATTCAATCAGATGGCAACACTGAATAAAGTAGCAGGATAGTTTATAAGTAAACATATTGAAAAATATTGTGAATGTCTATTGAGTTTCTATAATCAGTGTATAATATAAAATATTGTATTTTACAGTACTATATATGAATTTAATTACTTGAAGATTGTAATAATAGTTTTATACACAAAAATAGATTTTATTAATTAAATAAATAAAAATACAATTAACAGAAGTTTTAAACTGTGCCATGCAGATTATTTTATTTTTAGTTTTACAAATACAAATTCTTCTACATTTTATAATTTTGTTAATGTAACAAAAAAAAAGGAAATACAAACAAAAATATTATAATCTGTTAAGAAATTCTCCATGTTCGCTGTTTCATTAACCAATATTTAGTCAAAAATTAATTGTATATAATAGCACTATTAAAGTTATTATTATTAATTATAAATAAACAATAATTATATTTAACCATCAATTTAAATGTCATATTAAATTACTTTTTATCATATCAACTCAACCAAACAAATGGCACTTTACTTGCACAAGATAGAACAATTATTATCTAGAATGAGTTCATTGTGCCTACGCACAATTCAATAACAATCAGTCTATCGTTTGGACGTTCCTTGTCCTGACAAAAATATGAAAATATTTTGGCACGTCCAATTACAATAAATATATTTTCCCGTTATGTCCCATTTCATTGTGAATCGCATAATCAAGTAAAATAAAATTTTATAAAAAAGTGCAGTCCTAACAAGTTTCGTGCAAATATTTGCGCGGGACGGTTATATGAACCCTTGAGCCATGAGTGTGTCATGATGTTCACTGTCCGTGGTCCACCTGCAAGTTCACCCGGGTAGACTGAGGAAAACTACTTTTACCCATGGTGCACTGGAATGTCCTTACATTTACATTGTGGGATTACTAAAGATAATTGTGGACTGCTTGGTATTTTAACATTCAAACTTAAATAAATAATAGAATTATAAGTAAAACCTTTCCGGCCATAAAAACCACTTCTAAAATCAAAGCTAAAGCGTATGCTGTAACTTATTAAGTTAACCTGAACTTACAGATTTGAAACTTTGAATGACCACAAATGAAGGAAGTTGGCCTAGTTGTCAAGCACAGAGTCACCCAATGTAATATGGAAAGAGCTATACTTGGACTTGGAGTGTCTGCATCTGCAAGATATGATTCGTTATGAAGAAATCATGAACTGGAATGATTGTTTAGCATATAAATCACAGAATTAGCAAGTTAAAGTGACATTAGCAAGTCACATAGCTTGCAAAACCGGTGATCGGTTGAAAGAAAGGTTGTCGAAAGGTGGTCACGAGGATGTCGTAGCGTAGGACGAACCCGTGTTAGGTAGATTAATGACCTGGTCATGAGATGGTGAAGGTGGCTGCCGCCGTTAGTTGCAGGTGGGCCAAACGCGTGTGTTGTAGAAATCTAAGGGGAAGCCAAAATCTGAAGTGGAGGTCTGACAATTGACACGACAAAACACAGAACAACATTGTGAGGCTCGTATTCACAAGTAACAACAGCTTATGGTTTAGTTATAGTGTGCGTTTTTAGTTAAAACTATGTACTGAAATAGACCCAAGTGGCGAGTGTGAAGGCGGTTGTGCGGAATGTCGTCTACAAACCGGTGACGCATACACTAGTAAACTAGTGTTTAAATGGTTTAACGGTTTGCTATCCTTTCTGCAATGAAGGTTAATGTCAATTTTACCACCTACTTTAACTTTGTATTAAATAAAAATTTCCTATATGTCTGGAAAATAACTCATTTAAAGTTATTCATTAATAATGACAAGATAACTTTAATTTTGTCCCTTCCAAATCTGCCTTTGATGTAAAATGATATTCTTTCCCCGGCATGTAATATCACATCCATTATGTGACCGAATGCGATATTTTCGAAGATAATTCATAATTTACAGTACTGTTGTTATCAAAATAAAAATGAATGGTTTCGCTTTTGGACGCGCGCGAAGCGGTACGCATACGATAATACATCCAAACGATGCAAGTCAAACTAATAACAAACGATTGAAAAAATGACAGAGCGCCATATAGAACAAAAACAACTGTACTAGATCATTGAATGGAAAAAAAAAACAAAACGATTCGTGAGGTCGCGGAATGGCAACGACCGTGAGGTCAATAGTTATCATAGCATCATTTGTTTCGCCATGCATATACAATTATTATCGTTACTTACTCTTATACTAGTTTTGGTCGATTTTTGCACCCATTTAATCGATGCCTGCTATTAGTAATTGCAAGTATTGCTATTATGTATATACAATTTAGATAGTGTCTAAATATGGAAGATATTTCTGGGAAATTGTAATGAGCGCATCGGCCATCCCTGAATAAAAAAAAACGAGCTAAGTGCAAGTCAACCTCGCACATTAAGTGTTAATAATATAGAACAACACGTTTCTTGTGTGGGGAGCTCCTTTAATTTTTAACTTCATTTTATTTTAATTAATTGTTGTTGCAACTATATTACTACATACTTTATGAAAATTTGAAGGATCTACTTATTACAGTTCAAACGACACAGTCCTCTGACAGACGGACGGACGGACAGCGTAACTTCAGTATAGTGTCCCCGTTGGGTACGGAACCATAAAAAGGAAAGTTGTTGAGATAATCTAGGAGATAGAGACCTCCTGCGAAGTTCTATTACAATGTTTAAGGTTCGTTAATATATAAACAGTATATAGATAATAGAAATGTTGTATAGATTATCGAAGCCGGTTTCCCTTTTCATATCGTACTCTTCGCCACAGGTAGGCACGCGTATGTGTGTATGTACACATATATTGTGATTCCATTATGAGCTATCTGAATAGGTAATTTACACTTCATGACCTGATACTCGAGTTCGAGTCATGGTCAAATTGAATGTAATCGAATACAATTACCTTTTAAAAAATAGTATGATTTAAAGATCTATAGTCCTTATTCGAGCTTACTATAGTTTATTTTTATTGCATCCCTTCCCATTCCATTACCACTACCCCTCTTGGTATGGAAATCAAGTATTGTACCACGTACTTTGCATACTGTACTCTTTTAACCTGAATAAATAATATGAGTAAAAGGTAAGAATTTGGGGGGAACCACGTGTTTTTCATTGTATAGACTTACTCAATCACGTTCAAGAGTACGAAGGCAACCACCCTCTCTCCTATCCCATTATAGGATAGCAATAAGCAAAACGTAGAGCAGATGCGGTAGAAATAATAAATAGATATAAAAATTTATGTAAAGTCAAAGCTCTTCTAAAGACATGGCTTCGCGCCTATGGAAATGTGTAGTAAATAAGAAAAAAAAAAAAAAAAGGCAACCACCCTCTGTGACGAGTTCAATAAAAATGCGATAGGAAATAATATTAGAGCGCGAACGGACGGACGGACGGACGGATGGACGGAAAAACCTACAAACATAAGAATTTGGGGGGTTCTTCAACCACCACTGGTTTTGCATTGTATAGAGTTATTCAATCAGGTCCAAGAGGACGTAGGCAACCTCCCTCTGTGACGAGTTCAACAAAAATGCGATAGGAAATAACAATATTAGATAGAGCGCGAACGGACGGAAAAACCTACCATACCAAAATTAGAAGGTGCCAATGGCACGTAATAATAGACAAATAAACATATTTTTGCCAATAAACCAATACTTGGGACATCTCACACCGCCGCCTCTAGTCTCAAAGTAAGCAAGTATTATGCTTGTATTATGGGTACGAGTGCAGTATAGACAGGATGAACATAATTTAGGAGATAAAAATTTTAGCGATCTCTACAGATAGCGTATGTCGTCCCAGAGCAGCGTTATAACAAATTATCGATTACTAATATGATTATATGACGGTCATTATGTATTTAACTTTTTGACTATTAATTTGACTAGTTAATGCTTACTCTTCGAATGTCTCACTTGTAAATTTATTTATGACAAAATTGATGGTTAAATTATATTAATGGCTGTATTCTGGACATATGTCTGGACCAATGCACCAATCCACTAAATAACTCTTCAAGGATTGGCAACTCGATGCAGAATACAGCCAAAACAACTCAGTATAAAATTAATTCCACAGCAAGTTTTGTTAGGGCTGGCGATATTTTAGTAAAAAAAAAAACTTATTAAGTAACATATCTTTAAGAAAATACTATATAACATACCTTGAACTCCACTTCTGTCTAGAAAATTACTTAGTTGAAATGTTGAATTACTCGATGCTAGGTATTGTGTGAACCTCTGGAAAGAGACGAAAATTAGGTTTTAATATTTTAGATAGCTCAATCCAATCTAATATCGAAGAAAATGAGAAAGTCTGTTTGTCTCTTCTGCACGTCACGTCATAGTAACTGGGCAACGAGACGATGCAATTTTTGACACGTACATATTTAAAGGGACGGAGAGTAGCAAAGGTTACCGTTCATCCTGGCCGAAAGTTCCCACGCAATAGTAAACTTATCAATATTTGAAATTAATGACGAACAAAGCTTCAAGTTGAGAAATGGAATAATAATAATAATGTATACATCATATAGGATTATGACATATGAATAGGTGTAGTCAATGATATTTCAGTGGAAACTAGCAATTGCGCCCGTGATTTCGTTCGCGTGGTTTCTATAATTCCGAAAGTTCACGCAGAACTCTAAATATTTTCGAAATGAAATGAATAAACAGACAGACAAAAAATTACTATGTTACTATTGATAACCTACTTTTCATGTCTACGAAGTTTCATTGAAATCGGGCCGAGATTAACCCGAACTGACAGACATACACTATAATAAAGATCTAAGAAGAAGTAAGATACCTTCATACCGCACGGCTTTCGAAAATTGATCCGCAAAATGATGTACCTATGTATGTAATGACAACCGATTGGCCGAGTAGTTAGAGATCCTAGCTGCGGAGCCAAGGGTCGCGAGTTCGATTTCCGCCTGGGACAAATACTTGTATGCATGAACATGTCTACTTGTTCTGTGTCTGGGTGTAAAATATCTTTATACGTATATATTATAAAAAATAGGTAAGTATGTATATTATGTATATCAGCTGTCTGATGCCCGTGCGCAGCGAACCTGTTTGAAATGTATAAGGCCGTGCGGTCGTGGTTTGAATCCGGGCGTGTACCAATGAGTTTTTCTGACTTAAGTATCTAACAATCACTGACTCCGTGTCTCGGAGAGCACGTTAAGGAATCGGTCCCGGTTGCTGTCAATAGATGGCAGTCGTTACAAACCGCCAAACCGCACTGTAAGCAGCGTGGTGGATTTAAGCTCCAAGCCCCCCTAGCCCTGGCGGAGGCCTAAGCCCTTTCAGTGGGATATAATGGGCTGATGAAATGGAAATTAGCGGTCTGATACAGACGCCTGCTCTCATGTCTGAACACCGTTCAAAACGGTCGATGGGCGAATAGAGAAATGCACTCTGTGCACTACAAGTCTACCATTCTCGCCTTGCACGCTAGTTGCAGCACACAAACAGAATCCCTCCACATTATTGTAAGGACCCTATGCATACGGGGTTTATGTCTTTCATTTTATTAATCGTAAGCATATATTATATAGATCATAAAACTGAGTGTGAATTATAGGGAAAATAAGATACAGAAAGAGATAGCTATCTGTAATTAATTACACTTGAAATACGCTAAGTCAACATAGATTAGGAGGAAAAGGCAATAGGTGACTTAATTAAATTACTACATTGCAAAGATTTTATCTTATCACTTTCAAAAACGAGTGGTATGGCCTCGAAAATGCAAACAGAATAACACATTATGAAAAGATTTCATTTTAAACATTAACAATGATATAAACAAAATAACACTCTGAGAGTCATCCAATTTGTTAATTTATTTATCGTTTGAAAAAAAATATCCTACTAATATTATAAATGTGAAAGTTTGTATGTATGGATGTTTGTTGCTCTTTCAAGCAAAAACTACTAAATGGATTTTAATAAAACTTTACAATAATATAGCTTATATACTAGAACAACATATATAGGCTATAATTTATAAAGATACTAGCTTTCTACACAGTTGCATACAGATTTTAAAATTCTTTCACCTATAGAAAGCTACATTGTTAGCTAATAACATGAGCAATATTTTATTTTCAAACTAGAACTACACAGTTGTATCGGGACCGCCGTGATTTTTCGCATCGATATAGTGTATAAGCTAAATAATGACTACACTATTTTTTTTGCCGGAAAAAGGGATCCCAGTGCAACTGTGTAGTCCACGCGAGCGGAGCCGCGGGCGGAAAGCTAGTATGACATAAATTCAAATTAATTTAGATCACGTTATAAAAAATATTTAGATCAGATTCATGATAAATTCAAATTCTTCGAGCTATGATAGTTTTCGCGTAGCGCCCTCTGGAGGCAGCATGAAATAAATTTTGTATGAAAACACGATTACCAATCTCCGAAGAGCGAAATATGGATTCGGGTGCGATAAAACGAGACAGATGTAACAAAAGCAGTTGTCAAAAAACGGCACGATTGACAATCAATTTGAGTCGCATTCGCCGTCACCTAATTTATTTTATGCTCACTCCATAGAGGTGGCGCTCTAAACGACGTTGATACCTACCTCCATATTAAAATTATAACGATAATTTATATTCAAAGGTATGTTTTCTTATAATTTAAATCTGTCTGCACAATGTATTCACATTAGGTATAGACGTTTATTGACACAAGTGCCATTGAATGCCAAACAGTAAGTTCTCCACCTCACATACTATGCATGTAAAGTGAGAACAGTCGAACAAAATTATTCATCACTATAATAATAATATTATTACACAACTTTTATTTGACATTTAAAAGAGCTTTATCCAAATCATAAATGTTTTCTTTCTTTTTAAATATTTTGGTCGTTTTACATTACATTAGACCTGACGCCGGCGTTGGTGTCCTTTGAGGCGGCAGCCAAGTGCCGGCGGCTTTCTTTGTGAACTTTAATTGTCGGTGTGCGGTGTCCACGTCTCAAGGGGTGTGGGTTGATATAATGGATAGCCTATACTATGTACTATTTTACAATGGCGTATATAGCTATTAAGGTCAACAGACTCGCCTCTATTGTATTTTGTATATTTTATATCTTTACCTATTTTTATGTTTGTTGACTGTTGCTGTATCTATGTAATAAATAAATAAATAAACTTTCTCTAAAAAAAAAATACAAGATCAACAGATATATGTGTTAAAATAAAATGCCTGTCAATGATTCCTAAACTTAATATCTGTATTTAGACAATAATAATTTAAAAGGTACTTGTTATGTTTAGTAAAAATATTGTTCGGGGCTTCGCGAGCAAGGGCAACATGTTTGTATTATTTTGATTTTAACAAAAATCATACAACAATTGCGAAATTATTATTAAATGGTAAAAATAGGTAGAGATTATGGGTAATTATTTATAAATACTTTTTTTATTGATTTGCTTTACAAATTATTTCCATATAAAATGGCAATTTCATACCTTGATTTGAATATGTTTTATGAAAACTTAGGCATGATTTAATTTTTTTATATAGGTATATGTTGAAAAAAAAAATATTACCTACAATCATTTCCATTTTACAATTTACGGTCAGTTCTACTAGTTGGGGGGGGGGGGGGGGGGGATGGGCATGCGTAAAATTTTTTACCCTGGGGAGAATTATCAGGGTGGAATGAGTGATTTTATTAACTATATTTTCTGATTAAATACTGATTCTTTTTTTACTCTGTGGGCTTTTTTAATTATAAGCTTGTATTTAAAAAAGTTATTTTAACAATTATTTTGCTCTTCTCAAAAAAATCATCAATGTTTATATTACTATGCCATTGAGATATCATTATAAAATGTGAACGTTAACATTACATGCTTCAATGCAAGAAAATTGGATTCTGCCTAATTGGTTTGTTTTGCTGTAGAGTTTGCACTATAATCACATCAAGTTTAACTTTTGTACGCATTACCGTTTTTACATTAGAGCAATAAGAAACACGTTTCTTGTATTGGGGACCCCTTAATTTTTTACTTTTATTTATTTATTAAATTATTTGTCAGTAAGTATATCCGTCAAAGCAACAACATGTTCTGTGAAAATTTTAACCAGGTATTAATTACGGTTTAAAAGATACAATATTAAACAATTAGAATGTGTCATGTGTCGTGATAGCCCAAGCGCAGCGAACCTGTTTCAAATCTATAAGGTCATGTGACCGTGGTTCGAGTTCGGGCGTGTACCAATGAGTTTTTTCTAACTTAAGTACATTAACTATCACTGACTCCGTGCTTCGGAGAGCACGTTAAACAGTCAGTCCCGGTTGTTGTCAGTAGATGGCGGTCGTTACAACCCACCAACCCGCATTGGAGAAGCGTGGTGAATTTAAGCTCCAAGCCCCTTTATCTTGAGGGGAGGCCTAAGCCCTGCAGTGGGGTATAAAAAAGGGCTGATGGAATGGAAATGTAAGAATGTCTCTTGAAATAAAATCCGTCTATGCCAAATTCTAAATACAGCCCATAAACGCTAACTGAAGAAATCAACTATATTCAGAACAGAGTTTCTAGATATGAAAGCATGATCGAAAGTACTATTATTATCCATAATAATAGTACTTTCGGTATATCACTTACGGGTGATACTTTGATGTCCACATCAAAGTATCACCCGTAAGTGATATAGAAAACTCTATGAAAAAAGTTCTTGTCCTTGATGACAAGACCTACGTGCCTCTTAGACCCAGCACATATTCCGGGAAAACAATTTTTTAGTCCATCTACCTAATCGCCAAAACGTTAATTGTGAATACCGAGTCATTCCCAAAGCAATTAATAAAAATAAAAAAATATGTTGACAGGCTATGGATACTATAGGCAACGTCTCCGATGCACTTGATTTTGAAGATTAAATGAAATATGAAAAGTACCTAAATGAGTGTATAAAGAAATAATTAATCCCCTTCATTAACACAGCACAGATAGTGTCATGTCCTGGTCTGATATAACAACCTGTCATTACATACTTTTATCACAGATTATATAGTCAGAAAACGTAGAATGTGTACATAAAAATGAAAATATTCCGAACAGATCCTAAGACCGTGGTATAGGAAGGTTTTGGAGACTTTGTAAAAAAGAATATAAAAAAAGGATTGGATAAGGCAAAAAATATGAATAAGGTCTTTTACAAATTGGAAGACCACAATTAGTAAATACATGAGATCATCTATAATACAATCGTATATCGCAAATCAAACAATCAGAAGCGTAGTTTTTCACGTATGATTAAGTCTTCGTTAGTCATTATTTAAACGTATCTATAGGTAGTAACGTTTTAACGTCTTTATTAAATTCAAACTGATTCAGTAGTTAACGAATCACGAGAGGCAAATAGAAAAGAGCTGTAATGTGTATCGATTCCTCGTAAACAGCACCTCCATTTTATAATCAGTCTAACAATAATAGAGGAACAAAATTTACAACAGCGTTCATTGCAGCAGACGTAAAGTTTATGTCGTTCCATCCAATCACTTAAATTGGTAGAAGTACCTAAACTAAACACTAGTTTTCAGGCGTATAAGTTGCCGCTTTGCTGGCACTGCAACACACCCCCACGCTTTCACAGCTGTCAAGTTTTAGTTCACATTCCGTTCGTAGTTCAAACTAATATTGCTAACTATAATTTACGAACGGTCCGTAAAAAATGTTTATACGTTTTTTTAACACCGGGACATCCCACACAGCGCCATCTAGCCCCAAACTAAGCAAAGCTTGTATTATGGATGCCACACAATTAATATGCCTACTTAAATATTCTTTATAATATTGACATATATACTATTTAAAACCCAGACATAGAACAAATATAGACATGTTCATGCGTACAAATATTTGTCCCGGGCGGGATTCGAACTCGCGACCCTCGGCTCCACAGTTAGGGTCTCTAACCACTCGGCCAATCGGTCAGTCTACGAACGATTACGAAATCTGTACTAAAAATTTATACTTTTGAAGTTTTTTTTGGCTGTAAAGTGTTTTTTAGGAAGCCGATTACAGTCTGCGCCAAAATCCCTTCGATATATCTGTCGATAGATGCAGTCAGTTACCAATAAATTGGTAATAAATTCTTAATTTCGACACATGCACAATCAAATCACGTATTTTCACGCCAAGTTCATTGTCTGCATACAAATTACTGCAAAGAATGAGTCATACTCGATGAGAAAATATGAACGAAAAAATATAAGTCCATTCCTGGATTCATAACTTAACAAATAAACCTTCATTTAGCCCTTAAGTCTTCTATTCTACGTAATACGACGTAATAACAATAAATTCTACGGTTGTAACAATACAATACACGTTTTAGAAAGAAAAAAATAATTAATTTACGGTGCGTGACACACGCAACATTGCAAACTACCGTCGGATGTCGATAAGACTTTGTTTCCGATAATTTTCTAATAAGTAATGTAAACACAGAAAAATCTTTAAGCCCATCATATATTAATTAATACTTTAACAGGTACTAGGTAACTAGCATGATTCTTTAAACTCGGAAGAAAGCCTAGAGTTCCAGCATAGCAGCGTATTTGTCGGCTGAAATAACTCGAGCGATTGGCCGAGTGGTTAGAGACCGTAACTGCGGAGCCGAGGGTCGCGGGTTTGATTCCCCCGGGACATATATTTGTGTGCATGAACATGTCTATTTGTTCCGTGTATAGGTGTAAAATGGTCTATATATGTATACCAGTTGCCTAGTATCCCATAATACAAGCATTATACTTGCTCACTTTGGGACTAGATGACGGTGTGTGGGATGTCCCAGATATTATTATTTTATTTGAACATTTTTCTTGTCAAAGGTTGTCAAGCATTGTGCAAAATTCAACCGTATTCTGGATAAACATTGAAACGGACTAAAATTAAGTGGGCCATACTGAAACTTTCTGGATTCCTATAAATAAGACCTGATATTTTACTTATGATATATTCATTGTTTTTCAAAGTATATGCCGGCATAATTGGCACATTTTTACATTCGGTAGAACCATTTAAAAAGCAATTGGACCAATTTCTTTAGGGACCTCTTCAATAGCTTCATGGAATGCACTTGCAGCCGATTCAGAGCTCGTAAAACGTATGCCTCTAAGTTTATCTTTAATTTTCGGAACAAAAAGAAGTCGCGTGGCCCGAGGTCTGGACTTTATGGCGAATCATTCATCAGTTTTACATTTGAACCCTTCAAATACGCTTCTGTTATCTAACCGGTACGTGAGGACGCATTATCGTGATGGACGACTTTGCTTCGAGGACGCTTTTCCCGAACTTTTTGTTTTTGTAAGACTCTAGGCAAGCAAGTGTTGACATATAAATCTGCAGTTACTGTTCTTTAGTACTCAAGTGATACTGTTGTGTACTGTCCTGATTTGCCGAAAAAAGAAGCACCCATTTTCTTGTCAACGGTTGGACTTTTCTTAACTTTCGTTGATAAATCTTCAAAAGGAAAGACCCATTCTGCCGATTGACTATTTCTTTCCGGTTCAAAGCAGTACACCCAGGTTTTGTCACCTGTCACGATAATATAGACAGCCAATGATTGCCCTCCATTAAACTTTGTTATAATTTTGCGACATCATTCTACACGCAGTCGTCATGTGGTATCCATCGAGTGTAAAGCTATGTACCTTCAGATGGGCATGTCAAATCTTTTGCATTTGACTCATTCCAATGCCTAATACAGTACGAATTTGCTGACATGTAATTCTTTTATCAGTCTCAACTAATTGACGTACGGTATCAATAGTAAATTCGGTAAAAGCAGTCGCTGGTCAACCTTCACGTGCATAGTCATAGAGATAATTACGTTCACGTCTAAAATCACTAAACCACGTATACACAGAACCTCGAGATGGAGTTTTATTACCAAATGCTATTGAAGTCTCTGGCAACTCTCTAACTGACTTAAGCCGCAGCGAAAATCATAAAAAAATTATAGCGCGAAAATTTTCTCTAGCTAAATTCATTGTAATTCCGACACACAATCTTCAAACCGACGCCACAATCAAGAAACAAATGACTATATCCCAATTTAAAAAGTAACGTGTTCCCAGAGAGATCAATTTTCAAATTTCATAAATGGCTTTCTAATTTTTCTATTGTAAGTGGCCAGTTCCAGAAACTTTAAGTATGCCCTACATTTCAAAACATTTATTTTCGCATAGATAACGTGTAAATAAATGGGATATATTATTTACACAATATCTAAGCAAAAATAACTGTTTTGATAATTTTAGTCTGTTTGGATGTTTATCCAGAATATTGCTGAAAGAATACTGACTGAAATTTTTTTCAGTCAAAATTATTGAATTGAAAAATTTGCTTTCCTAGTCCACACGAACCTTACTGTCACTTTTCGAATAAATTATGTAGTCTTCATAAGACAATGTTTATCTTAAGAGTTTTGCAAGAGATTTTTTTTTAAATATTGCTCCAGTATGACTAATTAATTTTAACAAAATTTTGATTGCACGCAAATTATAATTTTATGTAAGGGATATTTTTTTTCTGTTTCTTATTTATGTTAGAGATAATAGACAACCAAAAAATTTGCGATTTACCTACATTAAAAATTTTGTTTAAAGAAATTGGTCTAGGCTAATTAAAAAAAAAAACACAATATTTTAAATGTACATTGCAAATGTGTTTGCTTTTAGGGCATCTAAAGCAAAGAATATAAATGGGAGTTAATTTAATTAAGCAGACAGCGCATACTAACGATTACCGAGAAAAAGAAATATCCAAGATAATTTTTTTAATCACTTATTTTTGTTTCTTTTATATAACAACAGGTGAAAACGTAAAAATTATAAAATGTACGTAATACATTTTTAATAAAGTAGGTTATTGAAAATTCAATAGAAACCACGAGACTGTCTCGCAAATCGTAAACTTGTACAAACACTAGTTGTGACAATTGCGTGAAATAAAAATTATTAAATTACGAGTAGTACCTACCACATTCAAAGGTAATTGGAAAGGTCGAACTGACGAGACATATAAATGACCTCCTTTCTCAGATATCGCGTAACATACACACACAAAGGAAAATACAGTCGAATTGAAAATCTTGTTAATTTTTCACTCACCTCATTTCCGTATGCCAATAGATGGTGTACAGTGATGAGCGCTTTATAAACCACGACCCAATTGGTGTTTTGTGTCCTTTCCACCAACAAGTTTGCGAGTTGCGGGATGGAGACATTTGGCTCGTTTGTGCAGTGAACTAGATCTGAAAACATATGTTGAAATATTTAGTTAAAGGGGTAGGCTTTTCATACAAAAGAAGAGGGTTCGGTCCGTGTTTAGTCCTCGCTGTATTTATGTATCAATATTTACAGAAAAAATATATGTAATAGGAGAAATATGCTGTCTCAGGGCGGTATGTTTTTTGTTTTTTGATATCTTGTTTAGTTGTTTTAAAATGAATTCCTGAAAAACATGATTTCCGTCGATTCTTCGTTTTTAAAAATAATGTGCCGTAAATTCTGTACTAATGCGAATATATAAAAAAAACACACACACAGCCCGTACCGCCCTAGGGACATCATTTCCTAATGATCTT
Source organism: Luffia ferchaultella (assembly GCA_949709985.1). Classification (NCBI taxonomy): domain Eukaryota; kingdom Metazoa; phylum Arthropoda; class Insecta; order Lepidoptera; family Psychidae; genus Luffia; species Luffia ferchaultella. The sequence continues at coordinate 3,002,019 of OX453262.1, forward strand.
GCAAATTTTGGATCCAATTCATACACACTTGAGGGGTGGAAACAGTCACGGTCCGCAAGCTGCTTCGACGGGTATTTTATAGGTATCTTTGGGAGTTCTTGTCATCTCTATCACTCAGGAATAGGCCGGGGAAGAGGGATCGCAACGGAGATAGGGATGCCGATTCGAAGCTGCGGAGTCATAGACTATCCCCTTAATAGCGTCTCATACTTCGAAACGATCGGAAACGCGAGATAAATGTCAGACTCAGTGATTAGACAGACCATACGTCATTCATCATCATCATCAGCCCATTTTTACCCCACTGCAGGGGCTAAGGCCTCCCCCAAAGTGAGGAGGGGAGCTTGGAGCTTAAGTCCACCACGCTGCTCCACTGCGGGTTGGGAACTGTAACGACCGCCATCTATTGATAGCGTCCGGGACCGACTGCTTAACGTGCCCTCCGAAGCACGGTGTCAGTGATATTGTGCACTTAAGTCAGAAAACTCATTGGTACACGCCCGGATTCGAACCATGGCCCTGTGGGGCCTTATAAATTTGAGACAGGTTCGTTGCGCTCTGGGCTATCACGACACATACGTCATTATCATCAATTTAAATAAACGTTTCGCTAAATTACACATTCGATATATAAGAATCATTATTTTCTTTTAAAGTATTTTTGTATGTTAGTGATTGGTGTATATTTGGTCAAAGTGGTATATTTTTTTGCTCACATTTTTGTTTTCACAACGCGGTATCACTATAACGTCCACGACTGCATGTTAACAAAAAATATTGGTGATGGAATATTTTTATGAACTGATCGTACAAAACCAATTACCTATCATGTTTGAGCAATAAACTTCAAGTAATAACATGAACTGTAAGAAAAAAAATTATTAAATATCTGCATGGAAAATATCGTAAAACGTTATATAATACGTAATTGCGTCAACCTTTTTTTTTGTTTCGATTCGTCAGTGAATACTTTCAATGAGATATTTATTATGGTAGCCGCAGTCAATTATGTTTTTTCTATGATGGTGACGTTTAAATAACACATTTTGGTGATAAACACAAAAAAATTGTTTTTGATTTCACCTGCTAATTTTTAGGGTACTATAACTGGGTTCTAAAACTTACTTTTGTCACGTCCGGGCGTCCATCAATCCAGTACACTGAGAGATATAGTGAATTCAGAGTTTATTATGATGGTTTCAATTACAGTAGAACTATTGATTATCGAGATCATCATAAATACGAGGAAATCGAAGAAAAAAAAACTACGCACCATCTTAATTTTATTACGTTACAGGAATCATAATTTCCGCTATTGCGTATTTTGTCCTCTTTATATTCCCCGTCTTTTATCATGGGGGTTATCCATTGCCCCACTGATGATAAACTCTTTTCTCAGGGTATATAATAATAATAATAACACACACAATCACAACAACGTCTTGGCCCCAAACTAAGCATTAGCTTGTATTTTGGGTACCAAACGAAGACACCACATACATATAACATAACAACCAAGACCCGGTGCCAGTATTAATATTCATCATATAAATACTGACCCGACCTGGGATTCGAACCCGGGACCTCCAGCTTAGCAGGCAGGGTCGCTGCCCACTAGGCTAAGCGGTCGTCGCTTAGCCTAGCAGTATAATCCTTTTGTACTTTCTATATATATTTATAGACATTAGGTGAATGAATTTTGGCATTTATATTGAACAAACCGAGTTAACATTTTATAAGTCGTCAAAAATAGAATTTCATTTTTCTAAAAGTACCTCTCCTGCCATAAAGTCGTGATAGGCCGATCGCAGCGAACCAGTTCCAAATTTATAAGGCTGTGCGACCGTGGTTCGAATCTAGGCGTGCATCAATGAGTTTTTCTGACTTAAGTACATACTATCACTGAGTCCGTGTTTCGGAGAGCACGCTACGCAATCGGTCCCGGTTGTTGTCAATAGACGGCAGTCGTTACAATCCGCTAACTCGCATTGGAGCAGCGTGGTGAATTTAAGCTCTAAGCCCCTACAGTGGGGTATAATGGCCTGAGGGAATGAAATGGAAATGTACCTCCTTATAACTAACCGTATAAAGGTCAACACAGCGGTTTAAGAAAAACATCCATTGCACTGCCTCCTGGTGTCCTATTATCGTTAAATCTAATAAGAATCTGCTCTGAGGTAATACCTATGTAACCCAACAATCCAAATCAAAACACGCTATGCCATTTAAAAAACATACATCTACTGGAGCGCTCCCTAGTGGTTTATAACAGCCAAACCTATCTAAGATTCTTTTGAGGTGCTACCTATGTGATTCAAAAAACCACTTTAAAACCCAGCAACCCAGCCATTTTAAAGAAATATATTTAATGCAGCGCCCCCTGGTGGCCTATAATTGTAAAACACTACCTCTTTTAGAATCATAAGAAACATTATAATAGTATAAACATGGATATTAAGATAAATAGTTACAGATATGGTTATAACAGTATAGTTTTAATTTTGTTTGAAATATGGAATAAGAGTTAATAGTTAATGTAATACTGCGACATACACGCTGTACCTACTAAAACTAAAATGGTACGTACTAAATCCAAGCTGTAACTATAAATCATAGAGTAAATTAATTTGACAGCAGCGTTTGGTTTTAATAGAGTCATAAAAGTCACTTCACAGTATCGAAGTGACATTACGCAATTTCGCGGGATCGAAGACCGGCGCGCGGGAACCTTGCGGCCTGAAACTCTGACTGAAACTCGCCAGCTAGAGTATGAATGGTTAGACGGTAAACGAGGAAGAGGGCTTCTAGTCAATTCGTACTTTTATGGCACAAATACACTAGAAAACAAAACAAAAAAAGTCATAATCTAATTTTACGATGACCTTACCAAGGATTACCATACCGAGTAAAGACAAAAAATGTTGGATGTTGTAAGTTAGAAAATCAATCGCAATGATTTTTCTACTCAATGACCTAACATGTGGTACACCTACAACAAACAGATGTATGGAAATTGAATACATTTTATAGATAAAAAAATATGTTTATTGCCATAATAAAATATCTGTAACTGATTCGCAGCCAATCAATTTAAAATCCGTCGTCACGGACGCCACCCGGCAAACAAATATTATCAAGTCGACATGCTATTACGACTTGCTGGCGGTATGAGGTGACCATTGACCAGTGCTATAACGCTTTTATACCGCTGAAAATCAACTGAAATAATAAATAACCACTAAAAAAAACTGTTTTCTAAAAAAAACTTAAGAAAATACCCAAAAATGGTTTAGGTAATATTTACAGAAATATACCATTTTCAACTATATACTTAAGTGTTGAATTTCGAAGATTTAGCAGGGTACTTGGTAATTTCTTATTTTTTCGCTCCGCAATCTCTGAGATAATTTGTGCTCTAAAACACTCCTTGCGTTTAAAACACACGATTTCTTTCATTTGGGATTACAGTTATAAAAAAATATTATGAAACCAAAAAATCTTAAAACAAAATAAATATCAATATGCAGAAAATTTTGTTATATTGCACGTAATGTCTATACTGTTTTCGTACTGGGAGTGTTCACCGATGCGGTCATATTTGACACAATAATCTAGGGCAAACGAAGTGGACGACCGTTTTTAACCTAGATGTCTTAATTACCGCCGCGCCACATGCCGTACAAAAAAAAGTAATTAGGCAAAAGGCAGTGACTACCACCGCTTGGCCTAGTGGCTAGCAACCCTGCCTACGAAGCTGAGGGTCCCGGGTTCGAATCCCAGGTCGGGTCAGTATTTATATGATGAATATTAATACTGGTATCGAGTCTTGGTTGTTATATGTATGTAGTGTCTTCGCTTGGTACCCAAAACACAAGCTAATGCTTTAGTTTGGGGCCTAGACGTTGTTGTTAACGTATACATTATTACTATAAAAAAAATAATTATTATCTACCTAATTATAATGAATAATGTTTATAATTTTTATTATATATGTTAGTCGATATTCTATAACCCTTGCAATATTATCTCAAAAGAAAGATACTTATAGGTATAATATTCTGTTATCATAATTTTAAATATAGAACCTAATATACATAAACATCACTACAATACATAAATAAAGTGTACTGGGTAATATTCCTTACCTTAAATTATATAACGACATATCACAACAACTCTATTACAAAGCTTACTACAACAACGTGGCAACAATGTACCTATCATAATGTAGCGATTACGCGTGCGCTACGTAATGTGTATGGCCGAATGTACGTACCGGTTCAATATATGTAAAAATCGTATAAAAAAAAAACTAACAAGTCCAGTGTCCATAATGTTACTTGAATATTTATAATGTAAACAATAACAATGTACTACCATGTATTAGAAAATTCAACATGCGCACGACGTCCTCGGCTTCTCTATTAAATACTTTGACCAAAACCGCTGTACCGCGCCTTAGGTATGTGCGCGGCGCGGAGGGAGGGTGATCTGCTCTGTCACTCCATCGTCAACACAGTCGTCAACGCTTAGGAGTTGTCTTCCCTCCTCCCCGCGTATACATAAGGCGCGGTACAGCGGTTTCGATTCGATCAAACTATAGCCCATGTATCGATACGATTTATGTCGTGAGTTTGAATAACATATCGTCCCAGGTTCATAATCTGTTAATGGCAGATATATTAAACTAAAATTGACATCAAAAATAAAACGTAACATATTTAGAGCCTATATTAAATCTTCTTTTTGAATTGAATATTTTTTCATATAATTTTTTCTCCTTTGTATAACGATTTTATTTTTTACTTAGCGTTATTAAAAACATTTCCACGTTTAGCTGAAAAGTACGTCTGATTGATAGAACAGAGAGAATATATAAAAAATTACTATCTGCGATTTGTAATTAAAGAACAAATCTGTTCTGGCTGACTAACCGGTTGGCCGAGTGGTTAGAGACCCTAACTGCGGAGCCAAGGGTCGCGGGTTCGATTCCCGTCGGGGACAACTATTTGTGTGCATGAACATGTTTATATGTTCCGTGTCTGGTTGTAAAAGTATCTACATATGTATATATTATTAAAAATTTAAGTATGTATATCAGTTGTCTAGTACCTCATAATACAAGCATAAAACTTGCTTACTTTGGGACTAGATGGCGATGTGTGGGATTCCATAACACCCCACAAAAAATAGGAAAAAAATAATTTCCGGCCCAATCTTTTCAACTACGTCATTTAACTTTGCCAGTTTACACTTGTCATAAAACCTTCATGACCTACAAAACAGACAGAACATATACTATTGTAGCTAAGGAGAGCTCACAGTTTTAGGCGTATAAGTTATCGAAATCCATCCAATTATCCCATTTTATGGAGCACATTAAAAAAAACCATCTATCCAGAGTGACCAACTTTACTTACATGATAGGGATGAACATCGAATACTTTTTTGTCATTTTAACCTATTCGCTACTCATTAACCATATTTGGTCAGACTGAAGGTCAATTGTAGAAACTACGTTGGACTATGACAGATGCGGGGATACAATGAAATTTTATTTGTTCATTGGCTACATAACCTTAAAATAGTCGGTGTTTATATAAACTATAGGGCCGTTTCTATGCGACAATTAATCTCTCCATAAAGGATATTTTGAAGGTTACCACAAGAAGGTCTCAAAATCACGTCACTTCACGTCACAGAATGACATACAAAAATGTCGAAGACAACAGAAAGACGAATAATCCGTACCTCACGAAGTACATAGTATTTGTTGCTAATAATATCGGGATCAGTTATATATGGTCAATTTATCTCAGTACTATATGAATGAAATGCCAAATAAATATCAATGTTACTAATGCAGAATATCATTTTTGAAAAAAAAACTCTTGCACTAAACGATATTATTACTTAAGGTAGTCAAAATAGTCCAAGGAATGCTAGCACAAGGCAGTAACTAACATATTATTATGTGCGTAAAAGAACCAAACAATATCTTTTATATAGATATATGCATTAGTAAATTGCTTGTGCCAGTTTTCCTTGGACTACCTATGCTTTCATCAGAAAAGTAAAGTAAGTGTATTGAAATTGTTTTTTTAAATTTTATTTTACGTTGTTTTTTGAAATTTATATTATAATATCGCGAGTAGGGGTATATAACAGACATTCAGACATAACCACAGATTAAATAAACATTACATTAATTTCCCTTAAAGGAACCCGGTATGGTAAAAGCAAATCAAGAACACTCATTTAAGGACATAACTACCACTTACAAAGCCAAGCATTCAAATCTTGGAATTGATTTTGTATGCAGGTAATTTTTTTTCTATTATATGTTAACATATAAAAATTAAATTAAAATCCATAATTATAATAATTAGACAATATGATTAAATAAGAAATTGCCAATTGACATAGGAAAACTAAAAAAAAAAATACTATGAAAAAAGTATTTATTTAATCAAAATAATTAACCATAATTCTTTATCGATGTAAATTTCTCCATCACTTATTTTATGCTTCTGTTTAGCCAGACACAAAATTTAGTCATTTAGTAATATATTTTTTTTTAAACCACTGCAATAATATGCAGAATAAGTCAATTCAAACTGCATCAAACGACAGACTAATTAACTCGTATGGTTGACAGTATTTGTAACGCATATTATTTATATATAGATTTTAGCTTTTGGCACTCCTTTTCCATATAAATTTTACTTATTTCAAATCTTACACTTCTCTAGAACTTTTATCTTCCCGTATTAATATATAAATTATCAAATCAAGTGGTTTCATTCCCACTTAAAGTAACAGATTTTTCAAAAATGTGAATATGCAGTTTTTTTTTCTCATAAATCGAGCTCATGAATCCTTTGAATACTTTTCGCTATTTCCCATAATTTAGGATTTGGCTCATTTCAAAAACTCATCCTGTATATAGATTTTAGCTTCCTGGCACTCCTACTCCACATAAACTTTAACGATGCCAAATCTCAGACTCTTCCGTGCGCGTAGTAAGCTTAAAAAGGAATTGAAAACTTTTCCTTCACGTATTTATATATTAATTTATTCAAACGGAAGTTTTATGAAAAGTACTAGTGACCAAACGGGCTATATAAAAAAATTCGTACATATGTATCGCACGCGCATCAACTTGGGGTTCCATTACATGTTTCGACTAACAAACGACAGCATTTCAAATGAAAATTGCGGATATCTTTATCCATCGGAACATAGCCGAAAACAATAGCTCTGGAACTGATAGATGGAAATATTAGCATTTTTTGTTAGAAGTGGGATACCAAGGTCAAGATTAATATCAGTTAAGTGTCGCGCGCGCATCGACTCTGGGTTTCATAACTTTTGTCGTTTTGTAACAACCTTACGGCTTTTAATCGAAGTTTATTTCGACTGAAAATTGCGGATACCTTTATCCACCGGAACATAGCGCAATACGATAGCTTTGTGATTAATAGACGGAAATATTAGCATTTTTAAAAGTTTGATCACGTGATCACACCACAGCTTTGTTCACGCAGATCTCGCGAGTAGGTGCACGACATGAACATTTATTATTGAAGAACGATTGCGCAATATCACTTGCTCTACGCCTTCATTTCTCGGGGAATGGTGAAACCTTTCATGCGGCGACATATACAAGGAGCTTTCAACATATTTGACATTTTGATGAAAATCAAACCCATATTATGAAACTACCTTTCTACTGCTTTCTACGTGATAGCCCATACAAACGCTCTTAAACGATTACTAGGTTTATAAGCATTATAAACTTGTTATGTTTTCAACTATAATCTCACTTAGGTTAGAACTAGTTATACATACATGTATAGAGCTAAAACTTCAAAATTTCTATAAACATTCTAGTTATTGACCCTCAAAAAGTGCAAATTTAGCCCCAGTTTCACCCATGTTTGGCCAGTGTTTTATCTACTTAATAAATAGTGAAAACTAAATGTTATTTCTATGCAAACCTTGTACACATGTTTCCTATACTAATATTATAAAAACGAAAGATTTTATTTTTTGTTAGTTACGAATAAACTCAAAAACTACTTAACTAAATGATTTTTTAAATCCTTTCACCTATAGAAACCTGCATTATCGCCGAGTAACATGTGCTAAAATTTATTTTCAAACTAGCTTACTTACCACCTGCGGCTCCGCTCGTAAGCACTAAGCAGTTGTATCGGGACCGCTATAATTTTTTATGTAGATATTGTTTATGAGCTAAAAAGTGACATAGGCTACTCTTTATCCCGAAAATGGGATCCGGAAACAACTGGGTAGTCCGCGCGAGCAGAGTCGCGGGCGGAAAGCTAGTCGATTATATAGATAGTACCCAAAAGTCTTTTATCAATTACTAGCGACCGCCCGCAGCTTCGCTTGCGTAGACTACAAATTCCTGTTATAGGTACTATTAACGTTCGAGATGGTTTATACGTACTTTTTGCTGGAACCAATTTTGGTCACACCCATTCAAACTTTCAATTTTCATTCCCCTTCCACCCTTTAAAAAACCGATACAATTTTTCATCTCCCGTTTCCCACTCTTAAAATGTGAAAATCTAAAAACCCTGAAACACGTCATTATTTAAGTCCCTCCATTCCCATCCTTAAGTTTGAAATTTCTAAAAAACCTTTCTTAACTTTATAATGCTCACGTTATAAAATAAACTTATGTTCCAAATTTAAGCTTCCTAGACTTAGTACTTTCGGCTGTACGTTGCTAGATCAGTGAGGACAAACGACAGACAGATAGACAGACAGACAAACACAAAAAGTAGCTTATGACACTCTTGACAATATTCTTTCACGTCTGCAAAGTTTCATTAAAATCTGTTCAGCCGTATTGGAAATTAGCTCGAATAGATAAAATTGAATTGAATAGACGTACAGACAAACAGACAGACAAAAAGTAGGTAGCTAATGTCAAATATCTTGACAACCTTCTTTCCCGTCTGCAAAGTTTCCTTAAAATCTGTTTAGCCGTTTTGGAGATTAGCTCAAATAGACAGATACACGTACAGACAGACAGACGGACAAAAAGCAACTTTGTTAGTTTTAACGACCTTCTTTTCATATTCATTGATGTTTCATTTAAATAGGTTTAGACATATGGACGTACAGACAGACATACAAAAAGTTCTGTATGTCACATATGGAAAGGGTGTAGTCAAAAGATTACATCATGTTATATGTGTAAAGTTTCATCAAAATCGGTTAAGCCGTTTTGGCCGAAGCCGATTTGCTCGAATAGACAGACAGTTCGTTTTCATGTATATAGCCTATAACTCTCCGCTAGAATCAGGCTATCAAAGGCAAAAAGAATTTTTCAAATCCGACTGGTAGTTTCAGAGATTAACAAATTCAAACAAACAAACAAACGAACGAACGAACCAACCAACCAATCAACCAACCAACCAACCAACAAACAAACAAACAAACAATCAATCAATCAATCATTCTATCAATCATCAAATCAATCAGCGCGCGCGACGGAAGCTCTCAAAAGGAATAATTTTTCCCGTTTTGCAACATTTTTCATTGATGCTCCACTCCTATTGGTCGTAGCGTGATGTAGTATAGCCTATAGCCTTCCTCGATAAATGGAATAGCCAACACAAAGATAATTTTTCAATTTGAACCAGTACTTCCTCAGATTTGCGCGTTTAAACAAACAAACGAACGAACGAACAAACGAACGAACCAACCAACCAACCAACCAACAAACAAACAAACAAACAATCAATCAATCAAACAATCAATCAGTCAATCAATCTAACAAACAAACAAACTCTTCAGCTTTATAATAAGTATTTCTATTATATAGATTAATAGATTATAAGATAATAAGAAAATAAGATATTACTAAAAACCGTATTAAAGTCTATTGGTTTGGAAGTAAAAAGTTAACGAACAGAGGCAGACAGCGAATTTATTTTCTCCCGCTATAGTTTTTAAATTTCAATAAAAACTGTTAAGATATTAATTTAAATTGTATGATGTAAAGGGCAATTATAATATGCATGAAATGCTTAAGACAAATAACGTATTTAATTTGATAAGGATTAATATCACGTTTAAAAAACATCTTCGCAAATAGTACATTATGTTGAACAAATTTGATTGTCATAAAAAAGGTTATAGTAAGTTAACCTTAAAAGATACACATATGCTGTTGCGGACTTTTGGTTAGAACTTTTAAAGGGGTACAATTCCATAATACATGATTTTTGCTTAACATCAACCGTTTACGCAGCGCGCGCGACAGAAGCTCTCAAAAGGAATATTTTTTCCCGTTTTTGCAACATTTTTAATTTATGCTCCACTCCTATTGGTCGTAGCGTGATGTAGTATAGCCTATAGCCTTCCTCGATAAATGGACTATCCAACAAAAAAATAATTTTTCAATTCGAACCAGTAGTTCCTGAGATTTGCGCGTTCAAACAAACAAACAAACAAACAAACAAACTCTTCAGCTTTATAATATTAGTATAGATTCTCATTATTCAGAATTCAGATGACTAGACATGTAGTAAGCAAGATAATTATATTTGTTACAAGTATAGACGTAAAACCTAAAAAAAATCTTTGCCCCAGTAGGCGCCTTTCTAGTCAACCTGTTTTGTTGCTAAACAAAAAATCGAAATTACGTCTTTCACAACAGATTTCGAGCATAATATTGAATGAAATGAATTGATATTAGTTGCACACCCGCAAGCATAAGGACGTCGATGCACCTCTATATAAACCCTAATATACTATGTATAAACAAATACGCAATTTTCTACCGTTCTCTTTTTTTCTAGGTATTGAATATCATCTAAAGACATTTTAAAAAAAATCGTCTAAAATATTCTTTTTTTGAAAGAATTATCGATACAGCTTGATTACTATGCAAAACGATCTCTCATGCCAAATATACATAAACTAGCGACCCGCTCCGGCTTCGCACGGGTAGCAGAGCATATAAGCCGTAGTGTTTTTTTCTGTCGTAGTGTCCTATCAGCTTGTTGCGTCGAACATGTGGATTGTATTTAATTAGATTTAAATGTAACATAAGTTAATCCTACTTGCGAGTATTCTTAATGTATTTAACTTCCAATTCTGCAAATATTTGAAAAAGTTATGAATATATACTTAAAAACTAACTAAAATATTTCTTTACTAGCGACCCGCCCCGGCTTCGCACGGGTAGCAGAGCATATATAAGCCGTAATGTTTTTTTTCTGTCGTAGTGTCATATCAGCTTGTTGCTTCGAACATGTGAATTGGATTTAATTACATTTAAATGTAACGTAAGTTCATTCTACTTGGGGTATTTTTAAAGTATTTTATTTCCAATTCTATAAATATTTGATAAAGTAAAGATCAAATACATATAACCTAACCAAACCTAACCACGCGTGGCATCGGTCGTCCCGTATGGCCGGCCGGTGCGGCTCGGCGGCGCCCGGCTAGTCGCGCGATATTTTTATTTCGCGATAGCTCCTAAGATATTAATTTAAATTCTATAGTGTAAAGGGCAATCATAATGTGCATGAAATGCTGAAGGTAAATAACGTATTTAATTTGATAAAGATTAATACTGTATCCGTATAAAGTGCTTTCCAATTATGTCATCATATGACACAATTTTTTTAAACATAAAAATAGGTATAGAAAGCTATCCATAAAATATAGACATATGCCATCCCGGACTTTTCTTTAGTCCTATAAGAGACACAATTCCTCCATACATTATTTTGTTATACCTCAAAAGGATTAAGCAGCGTTTTCGATGAAAGCTCATAGCCGGCATGATTTTTTCCCGACTTCTTCAACAATAATCGTCATATTTCAACAAATTTCTTCTTGAAATTCCTCTTGAATCACTCTGTACTTTGGTGTCGATAATATGCCAATCTGTTCGGTAGTTTTTGAGTTTATCGCGTCCAGACAGACAGATGCGGCGGGAGACTTTATTTTATAATATGTAGTCAAGTGATATTGCGACCGTGTATGGAGTTGCGAGAGGTCTTCGGTCGGCGGCCGGTGACCGATACGTTTACCACTGTAATACAATAACTTTGTGGTGCCATATGTCAAAATTTTAATACTGAGTCATGCTAAAAAAAACACGTATTTCATAGTTTTCACAAGAAATCATGATATTAAAATTTGGAAGGTGATTATGATTTGAACCTAATTTTTAGGGTTCTGTACCTAAAAAGGATAAAAAGAAACCCTAATAAGATCACTTTGTTGTCCGCCTGTCTGTCTGTCTTTCAAGGTCCTTTTTTTAAATACGCATTTTTTTTCCAAGTTCTAAATAATTTCAAATAAAAAATCAAGCTTCTAAATCAACCCAATTTATGCCGCAGATGCTTCCCGTTAGCCTTAAATTATGAAATTTGGCTAGAAGCAAGGTCTTACAGCGTAATATGAATAAACCCCTTTTTTCTCTAGATTGCATGGAGGTATAAAGTTGAAATTAATATTAAATATAATTTATTTACTTTAATTATATAATTAATATAAATGGTTCTTTAAAACTGTAAAAAATCTAATTTCTCAATAAAACAGTTACGGCCATTTATGCCACATAGTTTAACACTCCCAAATATATCTAAACCTTTAGGGTACTTCCCGTTGACCTAGAATCATACAGCACAATTAAAGGAATAAACCTGAAAATTACTTTGTAGCCATATCACAATATTTTGTTTTTAGTAATTTAAAATTTAAATATGACTTCTGCGCGAATCTTTAGGGCTTAAGTTTAATTCGCACTTGGCCGGTTTTAGAAACCTTCCTACTGACCTGTATAAGAAATCTGATAATGAAATGTAAATCTATTGACTTTTAGTTTTGTTACATAATAATAATAATAATATTAAGGCTGTGGTTTTGTATTACTTATATCTTTAAAAAAAAATCAAGTTGATCAATCAAATTTTCTAACAAGATCAAAAATTTGATGGAAATCAATCAATATGATTTTTTAATATAATAAAATATTTTTTAAATCTTGATATAAAATGAAAATCACCATAAGACTGACTATAGTTGTAACGGTTTATAAACAATAAGAAGGCCAAATTGCAGTATTGTGTTTGAGTACTTGACCCGCTAAAAACAATACTAAATATCTATTCACAGTTTCTAAAGAGGGCATAAATAATGCAAAACTGCATGTAAAACCTTCGTCCAAAATTCATATTATCACACAGTGAAATCATAATAACATCTGAGCACAGTGCCATCATCATTTTAAAAATATCTTTTTGTAGAAAAGAATCTTGGTTGTTAAATGGATTTTTTTTAGATAGTCAATGCAAAGGGCATGTCTAATATTTATATAATGCATTGGTTGGGTAAATTATTTTGGTCAAAAAAAAAGCCATAGCTTGCACAAACCTAAACAAAATTTAAATAAACTACACATATGAAAGTAATCAAAATTATGGAAGTCCCATACAAACATTCATTCCTTATTTTGCTCTCAAAAGGGTTAATTTTTCAAAAAATTCCAAACACACCATACTTACCTATTTAGTTTTTAATCTTATATATCAATTTCCACATATATTTCACTTGAAAACTTACAAATTTTCATACAAACTTGTCCCTTCTAATTTACCCCATTAGGGGTAGAATTTCGAAAAATCCTTTCTTGATAATAATAATAATAATAACACACACAATCACAACAACGTCTAGGTCCCAAACTAAGCATTAGCTTGTATTTTGGGTACCAAGCGAAGACACCACATACAAATAACAACCATGGATGGATGGATGGATGGATGCTTATATCAGAAAAGAAACCTAATATCTAAATTTAAATTTTGTGTGATCAGCTTTTCAGTGTTCCTTAAAAATAAGGAGATTCCCATACACTCATTCCATGTTGGGGGCGTTACTGTTTGTACACGTTTAGCACCAATATTCATATTTTAAAAGCGCTAAAATAACTCATAAACATTATCCTTTTTTATTACACTTTTATGTTACCATAGAATATTTGGGAATATTATTAAATGATGATAAATTAACGAAAAAGTACCCGTTACGGGCGTTACATGATTTTGCCTATCTCTTTTGACTAGCAAGACAAAACATAAAGACCCTGCGAATTTTGATAAATAACTGTATGTTTTCTAATATTTTGTTAAAAGTGTGATAATTTACTACTTGCAATATACGTTTACGTGGATCCTCTTGCTATATAAATATATATTTTTAAATAAACATGATGTTACGGAAGCTTGCTTGCTTTAAACTATTAAGTGTTTTATTCAAAGCTTAATAACCACGAAATTGACAAGAAAAGCACAAATTACATGTAATTTTTCAAAGACGTCGACTTCTTGCTCAAACTCGTACCTGGGTGGGTTGATACGTACGTAGCCTAACCTACTTCTGAGTATTGTAAATTAAAAAAAAATGTTATACTGAAAATTGGTTTTGTAACTGGTCACATATAAAATTACAAGCCAGATAAGCCAGTAGTTTTTTTTTAATGTCATTAGAAAAGCGCTGGATTGACGGGCAGTGCAATTTTTGAAGTAATGAAAAATGTTTTAGGTCATAGTGCACCATCATATGCAACAGTAAAAAACTGGGTAGCTGAATTTAAACGAGGCAGTACAAGCATTCAAGATGAACACCGATCTGGGCGTCCAAAAGTGTTACAAGTCCCGAAACGGTATTTAAACTACATGACATAGTTTTAGCAGACCAACGTTTGAAATTATCTGAGATAGCTGACTCAGTAGGTATTTCTAAGGAATTGGGTATGAAAAAATTATCGGCGAGATAGGTGCCGCATTAGCTTAGTATTGACTAAAAACGTTTACGAATGAAAATATCACAGGAAAATTTGACTCGTGGAACTTCAGCCCCAAAAAAGCGAGAAAGCAATTTTATTTAATTGGGAGATTATCTTCCAAAAGGCCAAACCATAAACAGTCCATTACGCTAACCTACTCGATAAATTACAAGATTGCATTCGTCTGAAAAGACTGGGACTGAAAAGACGGGTAGGGTTGAAACTGACTCGTTCTAGCATGTCTTCAGCGACTTTTACGCGATTGGGTTTTTGAAGAAAATTCAGATCTTTTGGAACTAGTCGAGCGGCAATGTGTTTCATGCCCAAGCGATCGTTTAAAATTATACGAATCGATGAGTGAGACACAGAAAGCTCAGCGGCTATCTCTCTCAAACTTGAATGAGGATTTTCAGTCACCGTTTCCTTCACTTTAGCCATATTAACTTTAATTGAAGACGTTGATGGCCGACCAGAGCGACGCAAATCTTCCACCACATCTCGACCGCTTTTGAATGCACTGTACCACTCATATGCACGTGTTTTTGATAAAGTCGATTCACCGTAAGCTTTCTGCAACATTTTCAGCGACTCGGAACACGAAATTCCATTCGCAATGCAAAATTTGAGACAAACTCTTTGTTCAATGTTTTTATCAATCGGAAATAGGAAAACACACTTGAGAGGACCTAACAAAATCGAGCACTGTACACAAACTAAATGACAGATGGTGTTGAAACTTCGCGCCAATATAGAAAACAATAGAGTGAACTCAGCGACAAAAAAGAATTTTTTAATTGAATTTGGAATGAGAATTATATGAACAATTCCCGGTATTTTTTTTACAGAGTAGTAAGAGCAATTATCGACTATGTTATCGTTTAAAAAAATAACTAAAATATGTCATTTTTTAAATTAATTTTGTCATATTATGAAAATATGTAATGTTTATCAATAAATTATGCATATATATAAATATTTTCTACTTCAATCTATATATTAATAAAATTGAAGTGTCTGTCTGTCTGTTCCGGCTAATCTCCGAAACGGCTGAACCGATTTCAATGAAACTTTGCAGACGTGCAGAGGGCATTGCCGCGGGTGACATAGGCTACTTTTTGTTTGTCTGTCTGTCCATCTGTCTGTCTGTTTGAACTGATCTCAGAAACGGCTGAACCGATTTCAATGAATCTTGGCAGGCGCGCAGAGGGTATTATCAGGTGTGACATAGGCTACTTTTTGTTTGTCTGTCTGTCCATCTTTCTGTCTGTTTGAGCTGATCTCAGAAACGGCTTAATCGATTTCAATGAAACTTGGCAGACGCGCAGAGGGTATTATCAGGTGTGACATAGGCTGCTTTTTGTTTGTCTGTCTGTCTGTCTGTGTGTCTGTTCGAGCTGATCTCCGAAACGGCTGAACAGATTTCAATGAAACTTGGCAGACGTAAAGAAAGCATTACCGGGGGTGACATAGGCTACTATTTGTCTGTCTGTCCGTCTGTCTGTCTGTTCCGGCTAATCTCTGAAACGACTACATCGATTTCAATAAAACTTTGTAGACGTATCTATGTGACCACGTGACCAAATTTTTAAATGCTTATATTGTCAAAACCATCAATCGCAGAACTATCGTGTTGGTATTCAAACTTGATGTTTTGACGAGGTCTATGTGACCACGTGACCACATTTTTAAAAGCTTATATTTTCGAAACCATCAATCGCAGGCCTATCGTATTGGTACTCAAACTTGATGTTTTCACAAGATCTATGTGACCATGTGACCACATTTTAAAATGTTTATATTTTCGAAACCATCAATCGCAGACCTATCGTGTTGGTACTCAAACTTGATGTTTTGACGAGATCTATGTGACTACATCACTAAATTTTATCTGTCTATCTGTCTGCCTATTCGAGCTAATCTCCGAAACGGCTAAACCGATTTCAATGAAACTTCACAGATATGATAAAAAGATTAACGGGAATGAGATACAATACTTTTTGTTTATCTGTCTGTCTGTCTATCCGTCTGTTTGTTCGAACTAATCTCCAAAAGGGCTGAACTTATTAGAATGAAACTTTCAAAGATGTGATTAAAAGATTGTCAGGAGTGACATACAATACTTTTTGATTTTCTGTCTGGCCGTTTATCGGTCTGTTTGAGCTAAACTTTAAAACATTTAAACTAATTTTCATGAAACTTCGCAGACATGAAAAGACGGGTGTGAGGAGTGACATACGCTACTTTTTGTTTGTTTGTTTGTCTGTCTTTCTGTCTATCTGTATAGTTCAAGCTAAACTTTTAAAGATTTTAATAAAACTAATCCGACATTAAAAATAGGTTGTCAAGAGTGATAAAGGAGGTTATCAGGAGTGACACAAGTTGGTTTTTGTCTGTGTGTTTGTCTGTCTGTTTGTTAGGACTAAAAGTCGAAACAGCTGATCCGATTTTACTGAAATTTTGCAAATATAAAGAAGGCGTTGTCAATAGTGAAAAGTATTATTTCAATATACATATAGAAAATCGTAGTGTCTGTTAGTCTGTCTGTCTGTTCCAGTAAATCTCCAAAACGTCTGATTTTGGGACCGACTTGTGGTATAGCTATTCTTCATGCTAATATGGCTAAATGGATTTTTATGAAATTAGGTATAGAGATTTCTTAGGCACTTAAGTTTCAGAATGTTCTAGAAAATGTTACAATGTTCTGGCACGTCGCGTTCCTTTAACTGTCCCAGTACAACGCGAGCGAAGCCTGCGGGCGGAAAGCTAGTATAAAAATAAGTGTTGAGTAGCGTTTGGCATGGAATGAGTGCATACTGACTTTCTTCCCCTATTTCACTCCCTTAAAGGGTTAAATTTTCAAAAATCTTGAGACAACATATTTTAGTTCAAGCCCAAAGGTCAAATATCAACTTTCATCTATTTAACTTTAAATTTAATGGGCCTATAAATACATTCTGTAGGCGCGCTTAGAAATTTTGAACACTACACCTACATAACTGCGGAATCCATAGGTAAATAATAATAATAGGTAATAATGGATAAATTTACGTTTTTCGGTCAACGTCGACCTAATTTAAATTTCGAAGGACCTGGTGGGAGTAATTACAGGACAATTGGAAAAAAAAGGAAGTCGACAACCCACTGACTTGGATAAGCAACGCTGCCTCTCCACAGTACAGTACTGCCGTCTTTACAACACAAAATAAAAGTTCATCTACACACAAACAGTTTATAATAATCTTCAAATTAGTAATATTCGGCGGTATCACACACATTATAACATAAAAATATATTAGAGCGGAGGTTTCGATGGGGGATGGGTTTCGAGCGCTAGCGGTTTTTTTTTATTGTGTGAGTTGCCTTGGGTTCCGGAACTTTAAGGTGGGAGATAGTAAGGTAATCATTTTCGACAGGATAGAAAAAAAAGGATTTCGAAGCTGACTATAATTTTGGCGGCGACACATTCATCTACTAATTCGCTACCTTAAGAGTTAAACTTCCTAAAATCTTGAAATACAACGTGTTTAGTTTTCAACTCAAAGCCCAAATACCAACTTCCATGCATTTAATTTCAGAATGGATGGAAGTCCCATACAAATGTTGATTCCGTATTCTACTGTCTCAAAGGATGAAAATTTTAAAAATGTTGAAACACGTCATTTATAGCAATAAAACTAATTTCATACATCTAGCTTCATAAATGACAGAAGTCCCACAAAAACGCTCATCCCCATATCTAGACGCTCATGCGTCATATCTAGAGGTCGTGGCGGCTATTCTTTAGGGTTATGTGTGCCTATCAAATTTTCCGAAAAATGATTCCTTAACAAAGCTCTAATTACTAAACTATGCTAGAGCTCCATCTAATTGAAAATAATTTTTTTGGTGTTTATCCCATCATCAAGTATTTTGAGCATTTTAAACATTATATCTTGAAATATATCATGTGTTTAACGTACTTTCACATAAATGAACAGCAAAATTTCTGTTATCTAATAACATACACCAACAATTGAACAAAAACCTGACCAAACTGTTAGAATATAATTTTGATAATGCATCTTTCTTTTGCTAACTCTTTCTTTGAAAAGAGTGACTACTGAGTTCTTTGTCAATTCTTCTCAATTGAATTGACTATCTGAAACTTAAAAACTAAAAACAAACAACAAAAAAAACCTTATCTGAAGTGAGTCTAAATAAGTACCTACATAATCAGTAATTATAGGTAGTAATGTATTTAAAATAAAATTATTCCCCCTCCCTTTTTTGAATGTTAATAATGCCTCATATGTTCAAATCCATCAAGCTGTTTAGGCTACAGGATGCGTTAAATAAATATCCAGAATACATATATACGGACTCTCAAAAAACATTACTCTCTGCAGTTGGGTAAAAATGCAGTTTTAGCTTGTATTCAAAGTGCTGCATATGAATACATACGAGTATTTATTGCATATGAACACATACAAGTATTTATCAGAAACAAATGATAAAACAGGAAACAATACGTCGGTGCTTATCATATTTTGGTACAATCACATTCACGCCTTATCTATCAGCATATGCCATGTAATTTGATATAGATTTGTTTATAATGAGGATTATACAATAATTTATTTTACAGTTATGGTGCAGAACTTCTGTTCTACTAGGTAGGTATGCCTAATGCAATTTATTGCCATCAGAAAATAATTTAGATTGAAAATTCACGCTCACACTCGTCCAATTTAGCAATTCGTTCTAAAATCATTTGAATACATTAGCAAACAAAAGGAATCATTATATTAATTATCATAATTCTAAAAAAATCTGTGAACAATGCGACACTATATTCGGCAATATTGGACAATTGGACAGAAAGAAATTTACCAATGACGATGTAAACAATGCTATCTCCGAAATAGTCGAATGGTTCACAGCCAATATTTTTTTACTAAATGAAAAAAAAAACTAAATGTATATGATTATCGTTAACAAATATAAAACAGGCGCCTACCAATATTGTTATTAAAAGGGAATTGGACTTTGTGAATTCTACTGTATTCTTGGGAATCACATTGGACACAAAATTTCAATGGGATCCTCATATAACTAACTTGGCGAGAAGGCTCGGTTCCGCAGCTTACGCTGTAAAAAGGATTCGCTTACTTCTGGACATAGAAAATGTGAGTTTGGTGTATTTCGGTGGGTTCCATATTTTGATGACTCATGGCATTCTGTTGTGGTTGCCAATATGAATACAATCTTCATGTTGGAGAAGCGAGCTGTTTGAGCAATTTATAAACTAGGACCTAAAGTCTCGCTTAGAGACAAATTTAAGGAAATTTATATAATGAAATTGCCAGCTCAATATACACATATTTGAAAACATAATGTAGTTAAAAAATAAATAAATTGTATTATTTAACAAAAATAGTGATCGGCATCATGTTAATACAAGAAACAAAGATAAACTGGCTAACCATGTCAGCCGCCTCAACCAAATTACAAAATCTTTTAAAGGGCAATGTATGCAAAAAGCGTGTGCTTTTAAAATAAGATCCCAGTTTTAAAAGCAGACCAGGTATCCGTCACTCGTGCCAAGCGCCTACAGCGCAGCGCAATCCAAGGTTGCAAAATTATAACACAAAGTATTATTGACTTTTGCGTGAATTGCTTTTTGTAAGATAAAATGGAGTGCAACTACGGTACAAAATAATGTTATCTAGTCTGTGGCCAGACAGTTAACCCTGAATGTCCTTTGCATATTGTATACATGGACTAATATACAATATCAGCTTTCTGCCTGTGGCTTTGTGCATTGCTTTTTATAAGATAAAATGGAGTGCAACTACTGTACAAAGTAATGTTATCTATTCTGTGGCCAGACAGTTAACCCTGAATGTCCTTTGGATATTATATACATCAATTCATATACAATATCAGCTTTCTGCCTGTGGGTTTGTCTAATAATAGTGGAATAGAAAAATATTCATTGGAGTTTCTATGTCCCACCCCTATATGCGAGTTTGTTCAATTTTCTAAAAGAATAGTTTGATCCTACCAGTGCAGCATGTATTGTATGTCCAGCCCTATATATTACAAGATGCAAAAGTAGATGAGATATCTATTCCTCTGTTTAAAAGCCAATAAGCCACTTAAAATGAAGCATCTATTCATTTATGATTGTGAGCTCAACTGAATTAGATGAACAGTTATAATTTACAGCTTGTTGCATCAAATATGTGGATTGAATTTAATTAGGTTTAAATGTTACATAAGTTCATACTACTTTGAGTATTTTTAATGTATTTTATTTCCAATTCTGTAAATATTTGAAAAAATAAAGAATACATAAAAACAAAGTACAATATTGCTTTGTATACAACATTGATAACTTCTGCCTAATTTTACATCACGCGTGTTACGTCAATGTGGGGCCCCGACTGCCCGGCCCGGCCGCTTGTCGCGCGATAGTTTTTATTTCGCAATAACTCCGAAGATATTAATTTAAATTATATGGTGTACAGAGCAATCATAAAATGCATGTAAGCAATGCTGAAGGTAAATAACTTCTAAGTACTAATTTCTCCTAAGTACTAAGCATAACTTAACTTAACTTACATTATCTATCTGTACCAGTATTAAATTGCTTCCCAATTACCTCATCATATGACACTATTTTTTTAAACCTGGATATAGGTACAGTAAGCTATCCGTAAATGATACATATGCCACAGCGGATTTTAGTCCTTTAACAGAGAAATAATTCCTCCATACATTATTTTGTTATATCACAAAGGGATTAGGCAGCATTTCCGTTGAAAGCTTCCAGTCAACATGACATGTGATCATTTACATCTGGTGTCAATTTGTTTTAGAATTTTGAAGGTAGTTTCTAGTTAATTTCAAAATATTATTTTTTCTTTCCTGTTTTGGTAAAGTACTTTTACAAAATTGTAGTAAACAATAAGATTTCTCAGCTTTATTACAAATATATGTACACATATGTACATAAATATTATTTTTTCTTTCCTATTTTGGTAAAGTACTTTTACAAAATTGTTGTAAAAAATAAGATTTCTCAGCTTTATTACAAATATATGTAAACATATGTACATAATTATTCATAAAAATTGTGCCATTATTTTATGCAAATGCTATATGGGTGGAAAGATTTATGATGAGGAACTAAAATAGTACTTTAAAAATCTGCCTGATCAAAAATGAATAGAAATATGTTTGGGCTAAAAGGTAACAAAAAGGTGCGTAAACGTTCCACGATATCTTTTCTGAAGAAAATAAAATATACCTAAGGCTTCTTGGTGGTTCACATTAACAACCAAAATCTAACCTGTAATTTTTAATAGTTGATCAACAACTCTTTGCTGAATTTCAAATAAGAGCATTGATATGAATTAGGCAGATATGGGAAGTTGATTAGGAATGAATAATCCAATTAGAAATTTAGAAATGAATAGTCTATTTTCCAATTTTTAAAAAGCAGTTGATGTAAACAATAGCTAATGACTAGTATGAAATGGTATTTTAAGATTTAAAATTTATATATTTGGCTCCTCTGCTAACAAGGAATCTAATGATTAAAAACCATACTATAGACATGTAATATACAAGTGTAGTATTAAATCAGGTTTTTCATAACACATATGATAGAAGCATCCTTCCAGGTTCTGTGACATAATACACGAATCTATGTCAAATTGCATTATGTATCACAATCTCAATTTTTTTACTGCAGGTTTCGAAATTTATCGAAACTACCTGCAATATATTCTGGTTTTATTATTAGCCTATTTCGTAATTTGATATGGTTTATATACCTATAAAATGTATTCAATTCAATAGTCTATAACATGCAATCTTTACGCATATAATTTCAAGTTCACGATGTGAATTATCGACCATCGGAACGGCCATAGCTTGACATGTCATCGTAATAAAAACTGTTTAGACGTGTGTTACATGAAATTAAATGAATATTTTTTATGAAATATAAGGTAACGATACTCACAATCTAAATGTTTCTTTTTTGGTGCAATCATTTCTTCCGTAGTAGCTTTGCATACTGATTTTGCCAAGCCCTGGCCGGCGATACTGTGGCGAGCAGCTAACAGCCTATCGTTTATAGTCTGACCCGCCATCCTCGCCTATAATCCTCTGATATTATTTTCACCTCAAATATGCCACTAATTTTCTTATAACCAACACAAAATATCTTTTCGACGGGTAAAAATATGTCACCACCCGCCCGTTATCCGCACTGCACTAAATTCAAGATGGCGCTGATCAGTGTGACCTTTATAATGCTGGTTATAACCATAGACATATATATACTAGCGTAGGAGACCAACTGACATCTAAACATCGCATGACCGAAACGGAAATGAGTATGTGTGCAAAATTCACATGTGGTTGAGCCAGTTTTAGTGATGTGCATGGGTGTTTTTCATATTATCGATAGCACGTAGTACTTTCATGATAATGTGTCGTTGAAATTACCGCGATATCATAAGTCGAAATCGGCAATCCTATTTATTATTTTGAATCTGCTATACTACATAATTTTTGTTTTAAGTTACTTTTCCTAACTTTTAGTTTTTTAAAATGACAAATCATCAATCAGTCAATTCAAATGCCATTTCCTTTACTACAATAAATATTTTTTTTGTTAACAGTTGATAATAAAAAATTTGCAGAAGTAAAGAAAGCGTTAACATCATTATGGAAATTTTTATATTTAGTTGAATACAAGCCAAGTAATAAATAAAACAATATAAATAAACGATTTTTATTTTTAATTACAATACGTCACGTTGCAACGCATAACAACAAAATTTTAACTCTTTGTAAACAACAAAATGAGAACGTACAAAACAAAAACATTTACAGTGGAGAAGTTCATGATGTTCAAAATATACAATTTAACTCGATAGAATTGAAAGATAAACCAAAACTAATAAAACAGTGAAAGTTTTTTTTAAATTCGTCAATAAATGACTGAGAAATAATTTATTGAAATTTATGTATTTTCGTGCGGTTTGACAGGCGGCCTCTTACTGCCCGTGACGTCACATTGCCTACTCGATCGATTGTCGTGTCGTCTCACCGCACCACCAATTATGTCTTGAATAAAATTCCTATATTTCATCCCAGTCTATATCTTTTATTTCTTTATGTAATAGGTAGTTAAGTTTTATTTGATTATAAACAAATTTTTGTAAAGACAAAGTAATAATTTGCCTAAAATTGATATTTACACTGTGATGGACTTTCTTCTTCAAATTCGTCATAAATTAGTGCTGAAAAGTGCTAGTTTTCAAACTTTACACGTAAGTATTTACCTGCGTAATTATCTAAAGTCTGGTTTTTAGGGTTCCGTATCTTAATAGGAAAAACGGGACTCTTATAAGATGTCCATTTCTGTCCGTCTTTCCCTCCGTTCGTCTGTCTGTAAAGACCCTTTATAAGGTCTACAGTCCCTTGAAGTTGTGAAGAAAATCAAATTTCTAAATTAACGTAAAAAATATACGGCTGTTTATGCCGCGAAAAACGTATATTTAGACTCTCTCAAAAGGATCAAAATTTAAAAGGTACTTTCCATTGACCTATAACTATGAAATTTGGCAAATAATACCGTTCTATACTACAAGTATAGGGGAAAATCTGAAAACTATACATTTGTAATTAAATCTTGAAAAATATAGTCTAAAAGTAAATTATTTAATGCTAAAAAGCTGAAATTTGATATGGTTATTAAAGACATTTGTGTACCTATTTATTTTTATAATTGTTTAATAACACCCAAAAAACCAGAGTACTTGTTAAGACGAATCAAACAAGCTCAAACACCGGACACATGAAACTGAATTAAAAAAAAAAAACCGGACTCGCACACGAAGGGTTCCGTACCACCATACAATATAAAAAAACGAGCGTGACGTTAATTCAACTTAACCGTTAATCGTTACTACTATATAATTTAAGAATTATTGTATAAATATAATTAATTATTATTTCGTTAGTTATTTAGAAGGCGCTCGATCCTGTCTGGCTAATCCGAAAAGTACCTCCAAAATGAGTCGGTGGTCGGAGGCCGGTCGGAGGATTGTACTTTCATATGAACCTTCGGCCAACTAATCCATCTTCGATTGTGAATTTGTTTGACTCATGAAATTCAGCTACTCTACCTACCTAGTTAGGTTCTTCCCTGAATTCTTACATTATTGGCACAACGCTGCCGTCAAATTTGTTTACTCTATGATTATAGATTAACAATTTTTTTTTTCTGTTCTCACTGTGTAAGTATTTGGAGTTTTAATTGTCGTGCCTTTACACATTGTAACTATATCTATAATATTTATACGCTTGCTTTTTGTCTCTATGGTTTCAGCCATCACGAGAAATTACTCTTATCTATAGAAATAATCAAAACACTGCGACTTGTTAGCGCGCGGATGAATGAATGCCAATGAATTCGGGCAGCGTGACGTCACACGCTGAGCCGTCGTACGGAGCAAAATTATTTTTGCAAGTGCGACTTTTATGTCCTATACTTTCTTTATTTGTTTTTGTTTTATTTAGCTTAAATTTTAATAATAGCAAATAGTTTATTAAATATTAAATTTTTAGTAAACTTCTCCATTAAAGTAGCCAACAAAAGAACGATGAAAACTTAACGAAAACTTAAAATTGAACAAATCACAAGTCAACAATTTTATAGATCCATCCATTACACTGAATTTTAATTAAAAATTAATTGTTTATAAAGATGAACAACTTTACACGATAACACAAAATAAGTTGAATGAGGTCGACAGAAAGTAAGTATGATTTAGTCTCTTCTCCGTGTGCATGTACAAGACAAATAAGTGTCTCAGAGGCCTAGATCTAAGTATCTCCGCCGTTAAAATTATCTCGAATAGAATGATACGTACTACTGCTGCACAGTATGAAATTATACTAATCAAGAAGAATAGATCTATGAAGAAAATAAGAACATATATAATCAAAAAGAATCATGATGTTGTGCTGAAATTGAAGTTTATTATGCTTAAATTAGTTTATTATGCTTAAATGTAATGTCTGATGTCGTGATAGCCCAGAGCGCAACGAACCTGTCTCAAATTTATAAGGCCCCATTGTGCCATGATTCAAATCCGGGCGTGTACCAATGAGTTTTTCTGACTTAAGTACACAATATCACTGACACCATGCTTCGGAGGGCACGTTAAGCAGTCGGTCTCGGACGCTGTCAATAGATGGCGGTCGTTACAGTTCCCAACCCGCAGTGGAGCAGCGTGGTGGACTTAAGCTCCAAGCCCCTCTCCTCACCCTGGGGGAGGCCTAAGCCCCTGCAGTGGGGTAAAATGGGCTGATGATGATGAAAGAATTTTTTTTAAGATAAATAGGTTTTATACGAAGGTTGCGTTTATTTTAACGTGTGTACAAAATATGGTATACATATTGTAATCCAAATTAGGGTATACATTAGAAGGTAGGTATAAATTAAAGAAATCAGTACCTAGTATGTAGGTATCCGTCAAATTGAGAGCTTTATTTGGGTTTTATTTAATTTTGGGTTATATTTTTTTATTCATAAATCCTAACATATCTGGATTAGATTTGTACATAAAATTATTTTCTGTCTGCCCATGGATTCTCAAAAAAATTGCACGTCCACATTTCATGGGGTCTCGATGATATAGATTTTATTTAAACTTAATAAAATTTTTTATTGACAAAAATGTTTATACCTGTCTATATAAACGTGAAGATCATAAATTATTATTGTCCTCTAAAAAGAACAATCTTATTCAAATAATTTCTTAATGTAACTTTTGACAAATTTTGCAATGTTGTTTCATACCTGAGCCTTATTGACAAATAAATTTCAATTATATATTTTAAAATTAAATATGGATGGCTATTCAAAGGATCCTGATCGTAAGAATGTTTCACCAAAGTAGTAAAAAAATTATCAGTAGCTATATTCCTCAAAATGAGTAAAACCATTCGATCAAAACTTTTCTTATCAAAATTCGTAATGGTTTTGATACGTTCTCTGAAATAACTTTCACATTTTTGGCAAACGTTAATCAAGTCCGTAGAAGGATAAATCATAAAACCTGCACCATGAACATCAAAATCTTTGCGACTAATAAACGAGTTACGATTTCGGATCTGTTCTAGAGATAAGATGCAATCATCGCAATGTATACTTTTTTTAATCTTTTTAGCTACAAATCCAGCAATATACTCTACAACGGATTTGGAAAATTGTGTCAAATCATTGGAACTGTCTGGTAATCTTTCAAAAGCGTCGTTTCGCTCTTTTAAATTATTTTTAATGGTCAACTCAAATTCCTTTGAAATTTTGTTAAATATAACGGAACAATTGATACGTTCTTCTGTTGATGAAAATTCACCAGAAAGGATTGTAATATTTTCCAGTGGTAAACAGTTACCATTTTCACTTATTTTGACCTCCGTATGGCACAGCAACCTTTTATACGCTGATTCAAAGTTTCGAACCGTCGGATTGTTATTAAATCCACCTCTAGACCTGACAGCGCTAAAAAATGTCTCCACATGATCTTGTGATAGCTTGTATAAGGGCAAAAATCGCAAACGTCCCGTTTCTAAGTAATCTACGTAAAGCCCTTTCAAACTTATAATGTTCTTCAAAAACCCAGCAAGGCCTAAGCGCCTAGATGAATTGATAACCAAAGTTCCATTCTGAAACTTAAGATTCGAGAAATAATCATAGATTTGGGAAATTTTTTGGAAAATTTCATCTTTATTTTTTTTGTACAGTGGTTTTTTCAACCCAAATGAAAGAAAGTTCCTAGAATTGAATATGTCGAAAATATCATTGACATGTAAAATAAATAACTCGGTAGCTTCTGATTTTTGAAATTCAGGTAAATTTAAAGAATCACGGCAGAATTTAATACCAATAGCAACAGACCTAGAAAGCAACTGTGCTGCCAGTTTCACTTTCATTTTTTGCTTCAAATAATTAATGTGTCTAAACGTTAGTTTATTTGCTAGTCGTAGTCCTTCGTTTACTTGAATATTGTGCAGTTTAATAATATAATTAAAATCGATGGTCCTACCGTTTCCGTCAACTAGAATTTTTTTTTCAGAAAACAGATTTCTTATAAGTTTCAACAAGTGGCAAGCATCCAATAAAATGTAGTACTTTTTACCTTTAAAAGTGAAATATGGGATATATGGTTCTATGTTTAATTTTGCGCCTAAAATATTGCACATGTTAAGATTTGAGGCGATTCCATCAAAAGTAATAGACATTACTGTACATCCTGTCTCTATGAGTAAACCAAGGCAAATTTTTAATAAATTAGCTTTTTGAGAGGCCGTAAAACTTCTACCTGGAAAATATCCTACGGGAAGCTTCCAAAAACTATTAACTGCCACTACCATAAAAACAAGTACTTGATTGGCAATAGCTGATTCATCGTCCTCTGGATCATTATCGAAATTGACGGTACCATAATGCTTATTACCAACAAATTCTATGTACTCTTTGATACTCATTTCATCGAATGTTAGACTGACCAGTAAATCTACATCGTTCGCAGCATGTTTTAAAGTATTGAACGATTCAGCAGTGAATCCAGGCTGACAATCTACCCGTTGATACCATTTCCTCAATGTGTTGACATGTGGCAAACAGAGATCAAATTTTTGCCGTATATAGTTGTAGCATCTCGGACTATAAAAATGCAATGTTACTGCAAATTTTCTTAACTCATCATTATATTTGGAAGAATGAGTTAAAACACCAAAATGTTTATTATGAGTTCTCTCTATTAAACGTTGTAATGTTTCATTACTACATGCAGCAGTTATTTCATTTAAATTGTCTTTTAAGCTTGAACGTTTTTGTAAGTCTTCAATTATTGCCTCCGCTTTTATCATTTTTGTATGTAGTCTTTTAGACTTAGCTTTTAAATTTCGAATATTTTGTTGTTTCTTTTTTAATTTTTGTTTTAATTTTAAACATTTGTTAATTAATTTTTTTTTTCGTGGACTCAAAGGTTTAGGCTCTAAAGATGAAGGTTCTAGTGCTATATCCCGGTAAACGTAGGCTGACACCGATCGCTTGGGCTTCAAATTGACCTGTACAGAAATTACAGTTGGCATAAATGCTCTGATCTTAGATATTAAGTATATACTACGGCGTTAGTATACTACTTAATATACTAAGTAAGCACATATGAAAAAGAAAGAAACCGCTACCGGCACGAATTCAGTGGGTATGGATCCTTTCTTCAAAAGTCGTCGGTGCTTCCGTTGGACAAAACAGTCTTCCTTGAAATGTCTGCTGCAAACGAAAGAATGTTTTCCAGGCGTCCAACCTATTCGATTTAACATTCTTATCCATTGTTCTTTGTTAATGGCGTTTACAGGAAACCTGGATATTATGAAATAGTCATCATTAGCACGAATCATTTTTTAACACCGCAGTTTCTTGGAGGAAATTGAGGTTAAATCATGTATACAGTTACTTCGTCATTCAAAGTTAAATTATTTACGACGTTCTTAATCAGAGAGCAGATAGAGCATCAGATTTTAAATCATAAATAAATAACGATTAAAATTAAATAGAGCATCAGATTTTAAATCATAAATAAATAACGATTAAAATTAATTGTGTATATATCTTATATTTTCATTTGAAAAAGTCTTGTATTTACATATATACCCTATGTGTAGTATATATGTATAGATGTCATACTTTCCCTTACAATGTGCTGCCAGGCTAAATAAACCTCACAATATGTTTAAAAACAGTTAACGACATCATTCCAGTGGAACAGGTGCAATTAGATAATATCAAATTTACAAAATATTTATATTTGAAAATATCGACATATCGATACATTTTGTGCAATCCCTATGCTTCATTGTTTGAATGTAATTTTACACAATATTTTTGTATCGTACACATAATTGTTTAAAATAACAAATTATTTACAAAATAAAGTATTTACCGTATACTACTGATGTATAACCAAGTAAATTTAGGATCGCTTTTTATAAAAATAAGCATTAAGATAACAATATGTTATTGGCAGTACTTACCGGTGAAATGTCTCTTTATTTGGATTATTAACATATGTTACAGTGCAATTTAAAACTGAACACTACACCATTTTTATCACAAGAATTAATTTTTGTAGAATTCAAAACGATTATAACACAAAATAGAAAACAAAGCTGGACCTTATTTTGACAAGTGAGTAAAGAAGACTAAATGTGTTCAAAGAGGTTTTATGTCAGATTTTCTTGCATTTCTTTCTCGCATGTAGGATTTCCGCAAAGAGCTGGATGTCATTCGCACACTGTGTTCCTCTCTTACGCTAGTATATATACCTTTATGGTTATAACTAACCATCTTTCGATTTTTCTACCATTATTCTTGTCGGATAAAACGTGGTTATTTGATTTTGAATGTGTCAGTCAATCATCAATTTAGCCTGTAGTTTTGAATAGGTTTTGACCATGGATGTACTTCCTACAACTGGAATGAGCTGTACGAAGAAATTTTGTGGTCCTAGATATTTAACCTTGAAAACGAATTAAAAAGATAAAAGAAACAATGACGTTAGTGGGTTCCCTACTGTCTCTTTCTGATTAGTGTGACCAAGTTACTTAGGATAAACAGGACCTTAACAGGACTTTCTAATTCTTGACTACGAACGAACAAAACTATCTAAAACCTATCTTGTGCCTGTGACACTGATGTAAACTTTTTTTTTTCAAAAAAACAAAACATACTGCAATTGTCACAAAGTGTGTTATGGGGTGTTTGTCGTTACAATGCTTATGTAGGTGTAGGTAACATCACTTTTGTGATTTACTAAATTCTAGAGCTACTTCAAGTGTTAGAGCTACTTCAAGGGAACTATAAATATGCTTACCGATGCCCAAATTAGGTAATTGAATTTTCATATATACGTCTAATGATGTAATATAATATGTGATGGATATAATACGAAGATACCATGAGAGAATTACTTAGATTTAAAAGCAAATAGAAGCATGTTACATATATAAGTTAATATTCACTCACCTATAAGTTACTGCACGAAAGGCTCTCGTCTGTTCCTCAGGTCTGTTCCCAATGAGAGGTGACGCAAAAGTAATACTAGCCTCTTTTTTTTTTATTTAGTGAGAGCCGAATCTGCATACAGACACTTGCGCGCCCGACCTACCGTGCAGAAGTGCAGGGTTGGGATTTCTACACAGAAGGTGTAGCCCGACCGGCTAAACGACATCGTCAACCTATACTCCGGAGAGTTTATAGGGTTTGACATGAACAACGCCCGGACGCATTGAGGATACTTCGGTGTGTTAATATCCTTGACGGGCGGTGCCTTAAGGGCGCCGTCTTGTAGGCGTATGACTCTAATGGGGATGAGGGCCGACATGTGTCGATCCCTCGGCAATGGAGGGCAGTTGGAGCTGGACGGCCCGACTGTGAACAAACTAGGATCAGATGCCATTCGAGCAGATTTATTACGTTAACTAGGTGATATCGGGCGCTAGGTACTGCTCCCCTACGTCAGACTGAAAGTCTGATCTGCCTGAAGCCCTGAGACTTTCGACCTCGGCGGTGAGATCAGGAAGATCTGTTAGTACATTTCGTGGACGTCTGAGAAAACACTAGGTGATTTTTGGTGATTGGTGGTTGTGAGATCATCGATAAAAATAAAATACGGTTAAAAATAATAAGCGAAATTGGTATTTATACTACACAAAAACCAAACAAAAATAACACAACAACTGAGAGTGAATCATACACAAATAGGTGCAACAGATTATAATAGATGGCGCTGTTTTAAAAAACGTACATCGCGCTATCAAAATTTTTCTGTCACTCCATATGTAGTTTTAATGAGTATATTCGGTATCGCTTCTCGGCCTTTTGGCTAAGATCAAAGTGTAGTATCTGTTCTTTTCAGCTTAATATCTGAAAGTTCCTGCATTGCAGGACCAGTATATTAAACTGATTTTTGTAAACCGACGCTGAGTACAGGGCTCGCTCCACTCCTGTCACGGGTCGGCCCAGCATTGCAGTGCCACCGGGATCATCGGTCTAGTGATGGGTAGGACCATAGACATATATATACTAGCGTAGGAGACCAACTGACATCTAAACATCGCATGACCGAAACGGAAATGAGTATGTGTGCAAAATTCACATGTGGTTGAGCCAGTTTTAGTGATGTGCATAGGTGTTTTTTATATTATCGATAGCACGTAGTACTTTCATGATAATGTGTCGTTGAAATTACCGCATTATCATAAGTCGAAATCGGCAATCCTATTTATTATTTTGAATCTGCTATACTACATAATTTTTGTTTTGAGTTACTTTTCCTAACTTTTAGTTTTTTAAAATGACAAATCATCAATCAGTCAATTCAAATGCCATTTCCTTTACTCCAATAAATATTTTTTTTTGTTAACAGTTGATAATAAAAAATTTGCAGAAGTAAAGAAAGCGTTAACATCATTATGGAAATTTTAATATTTAGTTGAATACAAGCCAAGTAATAAATAAAACAATATAAATAAACGATTTTTATTTTTAATTACAATATGTCACGTTGCAACGCATAACAACAAAATTTTAACTCTTTGTAAACAAAAAAATGAGAATGTACAAAACACAAACATTTACAATGGAGAAGTTCATGATGTTCAAAATATACAATTTAACTCGATAGAATTGAAAGATAAACCAAAACTAATAAAACAGTGAAAGTTTTTTTTTTTTTAAATTCGTCTTGGTACCCAAAACACAAGCTAATGCATAGTTTGGGGCCACGACGTTGTAATGTGCACGTTATTATTATGTATTTTCGTGCGGTTTGACTGGTGGATTCTTACTGCCCATGACGTCACATTGTCTACTCGATTGAGTGTCGCGTCGTCTCACTACACCACAAATTATGCCTTGGATGCCTTGGACTAGTCTATAATATCTTTTGTTTCTTTGTGTAATAGGTAATTAAGTTTTATTTGAATATAAAGGAACAAGTTTTTGTAAAAGACAAAGTGATAATTTGCCTAAAATTGATATTTTCACTGTGATGGACTTTTCTTCAAATCCATTTTATATTAGTGCTGAAATAAAGGTTTAGGCTCCAAAGTTGAAGGTTCTGGTGATATATCCCGGTAAACGTACGCTGACACCGATCGCTTGGTCTTCAGATTGACCTGTACAGAAATTACAGTTGGCATAAATGCTCTGACTTTAGATATTAAGTATTATTAGTATATTACTTAATATACTTAGTAAGCACATATGAAAAAAAAAGAAACCCCTAACGGCACAAATTCAGTAGGTATAGATCCTTTCTTCAAAAGTCGTCGGTGATTTAGTTAGACAAAACAGTTATCCGTAAAATGTCTACTGCAAACCAAAGAATGTTTTCGAGGAGTCCCACCTGTTCTATTTAACATTTTTTTCCATTGTTCTATGCTAACCGTGTTTACAGGAAACCTGGATATTATGAAATAGTCATCATTATCAGGAAGCATTTTTTAACACCGCAGTTTCTTGGAGGAAAATGAGGTTAAACTATTGTATACAGTAGTTTTGTCATTCAAAGTTTAATTATTTACGACGTTCATAATCAGAGAGCAGATAGAACGTCAGACTTGAAATCATAAATAAATAACGATTAAAATTAAATAGAGCATCAGATTTTAAATCATAAATAAATAACGATTAAAATTAATTGTATATATATCTTATATATTCATTTGAAAAAGTCTTGTATTTACATATATACCCTATGTGTAGTATATATGTATAGATGTCATACTTTCCCTTACAATGTGCTGCCAGGCTAAATAAACCTCACTGTTATGGAACCTCCTTTGAAGGTTTCATAAATATGTACCTATAAAAAGTGTATAAAAATAAGATGTCATGTTTGACATCTGTCTTCATTTTTCCATTATTAAGAAATATAGTATCGTTTCCATTATTTTATTATTTTAAGTTTATTTGGGGAAGACGAGATACGTAAGAGGGAAAAGTGGACCCTCCTCCAAGTGAAACCGATTTCTGTACACTCACAATATGTTTAAAAACAGTTAACGACATCATTCCAGTGGAACAGGTGCAATTAGGTAATATCAAATTTACAAAATATTTATATTTGAAAATATCGACATATCGATACATTTTGTGCAATCCCTATGCTTCATTGTTTGATTGTAATTTTACACAATATTTTTGTATCGTACACATAATTGTTTAAAATAACAAATTATTTACAAAATAAAGTATTTACCGTATACTACTGATGTATAACCAAGTAAATTTAGGATCGCTTTTTATAAAAATAAGCATTAAGATAACAATATGTTATTGGCAGTACTTACCGGTGAAATGTCTCTTTATTTGGATTATTAACATATGTTACAGTGCAATTTAAAACTGAACACTACACCATTTTTATCACAAGAATTAATTTTTGTAGAATTCAAAACGATTATAACACAAAATAGAAAACAAAGCTGGACCTTATTTTGACAAGTGAGTAAAGAAGACTAAATGTGTTCAAAGAGGTTTTACGTCAGATTTTCTTGCATTTCTTTCTCGCATGTAGGATTTCCGCAAAGAGCTGGAATGGAGCTGGATGTCATTCGCACACTGTGTTCCTCTCTTACGCTAGTATATATACCTTTATGGGTAGGACACGGATTTCAAACGAGTTTGTATGTGTTACTCAAATCAATTAATGTAGTGGTACATTGTACCACTTCATTTGTCCCAGAAAATGAGGTACTATTTGATATTGTGACAATCGAGGCAGAAGAAGTATTGAGGCATTGAATGAAAGTTTTATACCAAAAAGTCAAATAAGTGTTTGTAACGTGTTACCGTAGTAAGCGTAATACATTGCGCTCCAACAACGATTTTGCACTAAAAAACATTATTTTTCAATTTGAAATAAACGTTTTTATTACAAAATTTTAGATTAGTTTAATACATTGTTGCTCTTCAATCCAACAAAAAGAAAGCTATTATCTGACAATATGACATACCTAACGATTATTAAAATAGCCTCAGGTAGCTCTTTTGATACCCCAGCGAGTTCCGAGCTTGTGCGACATTCGTTCGCCACCTCAATGGTACCTACATTCATTCATTTGTAACGTTTCCGTCGCACTCATACTCGAACGACGCTACTATCTATGCATGTGACATGTACCGTGACCGGGACATTGTGACGAGGTGAGTAATACTCTATGGTGAGTATGACATTTGAATTGAAGTGGTGCTCGCACGACGTTACTACATGAACGGCATGAACGTGACATGTACCGCGACCGGAGGGCCAAGTGCGAGTTTTTTTACTATTAACTGTGTCGTATGCGTTTTCCGTAATTTGTATGGAAACTCGTAGTTACCTAAAACGACCGCTAAATGTGCTGTACGAGTTTCCATACAAATTATAAAAAACGCATACGACACAGTTAATAGTAAATAACTCACACTTGGCCCTCTGGACATTGTAACGAGGTGAGCAATACTTCATGGTGAGTATGACATTTGAAATGAAGTGGTACAATTTATTTTTTTGAGGTGATGTTACAAATGATCAATTTGTATGCGACATTTGTAGTGCTTCTTGTATGTCCTACCCAACTCTACATCGGCCTACATAAACTAAAAAAAAAACACGGCCTTCAAGCCACACCTCCGTGCCCGTCGGAGTGGGGAGCGTGAGGTTTTTTTTCGTTACGGAATTTCTGGATTAGGTCCCCGCCACGGCATGGCAACTACGAACAAAGCTGAATTAGTGGTTTTTTATAGTAAAATGTGCCATCTATCCACCAGCTTGGCTACTAAAACAAAATGGTAGGTAGTTTGCTGGTGTTGCTATATTAGGTGAAATCAAAAATATGGAAAATTCAAAAATAACAAATATAAAATGTAAATGGACACATAACTATTTTATTTATTTAATTACAGAAGAGTCTAGCAAACATATACTGATATAACATGAGAGCAAATAATAAGCACATTTACATTAGTTTTATTCGACCATTTGTTTTATATAGCTTATCTGATTGTGTGGTATGTATGTGTTTAGTGTTTAAATATTATAATAAGTTTTAAGTGTCATATTTGTGTATTGTTCTGAAATGTATTGTGTGGTATAGATATATGTATCTTGTTTAGGTAGCTTAAATTATTCTCAGTTATAACCATTTTGTTGTCTCAGGCTTCTACCAATCCATCCAAAGGTTGTCTGGAAGAGATTGCTCTTAGCGATAAGACCGCCCACTGTACCTACCAAACATAGTTATAAGAGATACCTACATTATTTATTTTTGTTCTAACTTTTGGTGTACAATAAAGAATATATTATTATTATTATATAGAATCACCATAGAATTTAGTATTTCTGTATCTAGGGAACATGTAGTAATTCCAAATCGTCTCTTATGTATTCGACAGATGACAAAAGGTGATAGGTACACAACCTTTTTAGTAGATACAAGGTATAAAAATGTGAGTGCATTCCGGATTCTTCCTTATTTCATTTTATATTATTTTAGTCAACGAACTTTCTATTTAAAAATTTCTTTATATAATAAAAGAGTACCTAGTAACTTTCCTAGATTACTAGTGATAAAGCTAATTGTTCGCGACAGAGAGCCGGAGGCCAAGCTGCGGACGACGAAGATAGACAAACTTAATAAGTGCTAGTTAGAGCGTTTAGAATCGAAAACTTTACTATTGGATTATACAAAATCTATAAAGTATGTAAGATTCAATTTGTAAAAATTTAATAAAGATGGGCTTCTATAGTGTTTTTCTTCCCTCCCACTAGTCGGTACTTGCTGGAAAATAGGAAAAATCGAGGAAAGTTCGTCCATCTATAGAACGCAGCTCTCTATAGAGCACTGCCTCGGAGACGCGCCTAGCGGCCAAACAGGGCTCTCTTTTTGGTACTGCCCTCCGAGAGTGCTTCATTTCTAGTGGCTTTCATTTTGCCAAATTTTGCTGAAAAAGCTCTGATTGGTCGCTGAACACAGGCGTGAAAATCTTTGAAAACGCGGCAAAAAACCGCGGGAAATTAGTAAATAGAGAGCACATAGAAGTTATATATTAATCGTGTATAAAAGGGCGAACGACCCGCCATATCGCTACTTCTACACTTCTACTCCGATAGTCAAGCTTCTTATAGTGAGACCTCCAATACAGGTCATAGATAGCAAGTACTAGTACTAGTTGGCGCGACGCTCTGCCCAAATCGAAACTGGTGTTTTGAATCTTCACCCAGCCAGAAACCAGCACCCGGTACAACGTCGCACATCGTGCCGATATAGTGGCTGGTTCGACGCGTACACTAATTACCTACCTACGTAACAATATTTTTTTATCCATGGATAGAAATAATGTCTTTAGGCAGTATATTTAGCACTGAGCTAAATTCTGAAAGGAAAAAAGGCATTATAGTTTCATTTTTTGTTCAGACCATTACTAGTAAAATTTGCTTAGAATTTGTTTTATAAACATATTTTTTTAGGTCTGGGCACCTTTATTTATTTTGGGTTTTATTTTCAGATATTCCTATAAGGGTATTGACCGCTCATACTAAAGTCCTAATCAGTGACCCCAATGTCGCAACATTTTTCGATCATTTTTCACCGTCATTTATTTTTATTGAAAAACAATATTTCTGCTAGTTCAGTACACGTGACATCGTGCGGCCCAAATACTTTGGACTCTCGGATGACACCAAACGTTTTCTGATTGGCCAAATACAAAACATATAAAATACCTAGCAACAATAATGCATTGTTACCAGTAGAAACACCACCGCACTCAGATACGCAAGTCCTTGTCCAGCCTTGTATATTATGTAATATATAGTATAGTATTGTAAATATTTTTGTGTAAAGTTCAATAAATTTATTTTGTTAGTAAATTAATTTTGGTTTTACTACAACATCTACTGGTCGGCGAGGCGCGGCTGAGGACACGACAACCTTCCCTTCTTAACACAAGTACAAGAGTCAGACAGATGTCAACTTTCTAAGGAAGTGTAATCCCATCCGTTTAACCCCCTATATTCCTTTACATAAGTTCCCTAATCCAGAAACAAACGTAGAAAGATTTAATACGTGGATTTCAAATATTGGTGGTGAATTAGCTTTGTTGGACATCACGAATACATATAACAATAGACGTGTGTGTCATAACCACTTTGAGGATATTCATAAATATCCCAAGATACAAAAATACACAGCTTTTCAGCCGAAGCCGCTTAGACCCTAGGTCGTTTTCCGGACAGGTGCCAATAAACCACATCAGTATGCTAGTTTCATATAATACGACACAGTAAGTACTACTACTTACGACTAGTACCTACTTAAAGAAAATGGGAAAGTTATAGAATAATAAATGTAAACACAATAGGAATAGGTACAATAAATTACCCATTCGTGACGATGAGAACTGCTAAATAAAGTTAGGATTTTTTTACTTCTAGCAAGTATTTCTTAAACTTTCCTTAAAAGCAAATCTACACGTAAAGCAAAATTACACAAAATATAATTTCAGAAACCATAATCGGTTATGTCACATTAAATTCTAGTGCTATGTCAAAATATCAAGTAGCATGTTTATCAAGTGGTGTACCTATATATTTATGCTCATGTATTTGTGGTAACCACGCGGTTCCGCGGTGCGGTGAACGATATGACATGAACACGAGTGCGTATTATTTTTATGACAGTAACACTCTGGGTAACATTGAATTGCACAAAACATTATTGAATTCATGACGTAATTGAATTTTGACATTTTTGACTGCATGTCAAATGTCAAACGGATGTAGCATATTCAGGGGTACCAAGAGACAAGTATAAAAGTTTCTGGTATGTACAAACTAGATGGCGTCATTTACAATTAAACTTCCCAGCAGGCTAAAATTGGAGTTGCCCGTCTAAAACAAGTATATAGGTACTTACAATAGTAGTCTTTGGTCCCCGCGCTCAAGGTCCGCGATAGAAGCTATGCAATAGCTTAAAAATAATACGATAAGCTACATAAGTGACTAAATTAAGTACAGAATTAAGTACTAATTGCATATTAATGGATGACATATAAACTGACTAAATTTTCGGTTGTATTATCCAGTAATTGTCGTTCAAGGTTTTAAAAAGTATCTTTAAACGAGGATTATTGAATAATGTAACCGAACATTTGGTCAGCTTTTAAGTTTTTCATTAACATGCAACATGTACTTTATTCAAATTCAGCCACTTAGCTTGTCGAAATTTTTTTTACGTTATAAAAAGAATGTTTACACGAGGAATACTGAATAACGCAACGGAATATTCGGTCAGTTTTTATGTTCATTATTATGCAACTAGTACTTAATTTTGAATCAAATTCAGCCACTTTGGTTATCGTTTTTTTTTTGTCACGATAAAGCATCTTTGAACGAGGATTGCTGAATAAGGCAACCGAACATTTGGTTGGTATTTATGTCATTCATTAACGTGCAACTAGTACTTAATTCTGTATCAAATTCAGCCAATTTGATTGCGAAAACTTTGAAATGATGTCTAAAATTTTTAAGTATTGTATAAAAAATTAAAAAACGAGTAAAAAATGAATTTAATCAAACAATCTAGAACAAACGCAAAAGAAAAAAAAATTTAAATGCAATGTCAAATACCTAAGAGAGAATTTTTAAATATTGTTTAAGAAAATTTGAAAAACGAACAAACAATGAATTTGATCGAACAATAAAGAACAAATGACGGACAAAAGAATTAGAAAAAAAAATATTTAAAAAATTTTCTTTTGAACACCAATTTTAGAAAGAATTTTTAAATATTGTTTATAAAAAATTAATGAACCAACAAACAATGAATTTGATCGAACAATCAAAAACAAACAACGAACAAACGAATAAGTAAACAAATAAAAACATTTTTTGACCGCCAACTTAAGAGGGCTCTATTTCACTACCTGCTGTGACCATAGAGCACCACAGAGCACCATAAAGTCTGTGACTACTGGTGTGGTGACTACCTGGGAGTTTTTTGTGGGTTGACTGGGTTGCGATTTTTAATAAGTCTAACAGAAAATGGTAAATGAAATAAATTGATGTTAGTTATTGAAACGTGTACATATTATCAGTACGAGTTAACATGGCACCCAGCTCAGCTGACGTTTGTGTAATGTATAGTGTGCAAAAAAAAAATTAGATTTTTTTTAGAAATATATGGATTTAATTTTGGTACCTGCATAAGTCCATTTGATATCATACGTTAAATAAATTGAACAATAATGAACAATTAATTTCTGATGAAAATAAAACAAAAACAAATAATTTGTTAAGAAAAACTCAACAGTTTCAACAAAAATGTTCAAACGTGGTTATTAAAATTAAAAAGCACAAGGTTCTAGAATAACCTCTCAAAAAAAAAAAATATTGATGAATTTCCCAGATGTTTTTGAAAATACATCTGATCTGACAATAAAATTGTTCCTGTGAAGGCGGTTTATCTTATTGCGCTGCTTAGCACAGAAAAAATCGAAGTTGAAGAAACAACTAAACAAAAAGTATGGAGGTAAAGTGAAATCCTCACGAACCAATGAACCAACGAAAATATTATGAATTTGCTCTAAAATAATGCTATTGTAGTTATGAATAATTTAATTGTGTAAACTATTTTCTGTATGTTCTATATGTATGTTATATTTCATGCTCTATTTAGTACTGTTTGTTTCCTGAATAAATAAATTAGTAGTCATCTGTCCAGTTGACGTCACAAGGACATTTTATTAATATTTTTTTTGAATAAGACTTCTTTTTTTAATTTTGAGGGGAAGGTATAAATTGAGCCATATTTTCGGGAAAAATATTAAAAGTATGTGTTAAAATTTTTTTATGAAAAGTATATATTTTTATGAACGTTGACACCCGTCTAAGCAGGATACAGCAACCATTCAATTGCATCAAATAACAGCCACAAATGACACTTTTGTCTGTTTTATCGCTATAATCGTTCACGTGTGGCGGTTTAACTATCAAAGTCATGCGTTTCAGATGCTTCTTTTCGGCGTTAATTGCGTTTATAACAGCTAAGATTTTTGCATTTCACAGAGTATTTTGACATTAGATATTTAATACGGTTCCAGATGCAATTTATGTGTCGGTAGCTTTGTTAGTAAATTAATCGTAAACAATAATAACACAATACAATAATAATAGAAACAATAATAATATATTATAATGTACGGGGGAATTATTTCCCTTTTATAGGACTAAAGAAAAGTCTGTGATGACATATTTCTAATTTTTATGGATATTTTAATACTTCAACGTGTTATATCATATGACACAATTTTTTTAAACATTTTTATGTTTGAAAAAATGGTGATTGGAAAGCAATTTATACGGATACAGTATTAATCCTGATCAAATTAAATACGTTATTTGCATTCAACATTTCATGTACATTATAAATGCCTTTACACCATACAATTTAAAATAATATCTTCGGAAATATCGCGAAATAAAAACCATAGCGCCACAAGTGACAAGCGCCCGAGCCGGGCCGGGCGTCGGATGGGCCGGGCCGGGGGATCGGCGCGATCGGCGCCTTATGGCCCGACGTGATTCGCGTGATGTAAAATTTGGCCGAAATTGTCAATGTTGTATACACAGAAATATTGTAGTTTGTTTTTATTTATTTATTCTTTACTTTATCGAATATTTATAGAATTGGAAATAAAATACAATAAAAATACTTCAAGTAAGATGAACTTAAACATAATTAAATTTAATCAACATGTTCAACGCAACAAGCTGATAGGTCTATACGACATAAAAACACTACGGCTTATATGCTCTGCTACCCGTGCGAAGCCGAGGCGGATCGCTAGTGTAAGCTAAGTAAAGGATTGTCTGTCTCTAATAAATAAATAAATAAAATAAATAAATAAATAGTTGTTATGCTATCGCTACTCGCAAGACGACAGCGGGGCTCGGCACGAGGAAGCGGGAGGAAGATCGAGTTTCGAGCTGGGTGTCATCTTATCGCGTCTGTATTGTACTATACCACAAAATAAATTAGGACAAACATGTCTTCTTCAAATAAATAATATAAGGACGAGTTAACATGACACCTCGCTCAGATGACGTTTGTATAATGTAATGTGCAATGGAAAAAAATTAGATTTTTTAGAAATTTATGAATTTAATTTTGGTACCTACTTAAGTCCATGTGATATCATATGTCAAATAAATTGAACAATACTGAACAATTAATTTCTAATGAAAATAAAACAAAAAGAAATAATTTGTTAAGAAAAACTCAACAGTTGCAACAAAAATGTTCAAACGTGGTTATTAAAATTAAAAGGCACAACGTTCTAGAATAACCTCTCAAAAAAAAATAACGATGAATTTCCCAGATGTTCTTAAAGTACATCTGACGATAAAATTGTCCCTGCGAAGGCGGTATATCTTATTGCGCTGCTTAGCACAGTAAAAAATCGAAGTTACAACTAAACAAAAAGTATGGAGGTAAAGTGAAATCCTCCCGAACCAATGAAAATATTATGAATTTATTCTAAAATAATGCTATTGCAGTTACAAATAATTTGTGTAAACTATTTTCTGTATGTTCTATATGTATGTTTTATTTCACGCTCTATTTATCACTGTTTGTTTCCTTAATAAATAAATAAATAAATTAGTAATCATCTGTCCAGTTAACGTCACAAAGACATTTCATCAAAATTATTTTTGGATATGAATTTTTATTTTGAGGGGAAGGTATAAATTGGGCTATATTTTCGGAAAAAATATTAAAAGTATGTGTTAAAATTTTTTTATGAAAAGTATATATTTTTTATGAAAGTTGACACCTGTCTAAGCAGGATACAGCAACCATTCAGTTGCATCAAATAACAGCCACAAATGATACTTTTGCCAGTTTCTTGCGTTTCAGACAAAAAAATATTGCCAAATTAGTTAAGGTGTAGTGATGTAGCTGTCAGTGTCATGCGTTTCAGACGTTTCGTTTTAGGCGTTTGTAACTGCTACGTTACATCCACCTCGGCAGGTGGATCATCGTTCGTTCGTGTTCATTTAGAGTTTTGACATTTCATACGGTATTTTGACATATGACATTCT
The DNA here is from genome assembly GCA_949709985.1 of Luffia ferchaultella. Lineage (NCBI taxonomy): Eukaryota > Metazoa > Arthropoda > Insecta > Lepidoptera > Psychidae > Luffia > Luffia ferchaultella. The sequence goes on from OX453262.1 coordinate 3,045,084, forward strand.
ATACCGCCAGATGCAATTTATGTGTCAGTAGCTATGTTAGTAAATTAATCGTTCAACAATAATAACACAATACAATAATAATAGAAACAATAATATTAATATCATAATGTACTGGGGAATTATTTCTCTTTTATAGGACTAAAGAAAAGTCCGTGATGGCATACTTCTACGTTTTATGGATATTTTACTATACTTCAACGTGTCATATCATATGACACAATTTTTTTAAACATTTTTATGTTTAAAAAAATGGTGATTGGAAAGCAATTTATACGGATACAGTATTAATCGTGATCAAATTGAGTACGTTATTTACCTTCAGCATTTCATGTACATTATAAATGCCTTTACACCATACAATTTAAATTAATATCTTCGGAAATATCGCGAAATAAAAACTATAGCGCCACAAGCGACAAGCGTCCGAGCCGGGCCGGGGGATCGGCGCCCCATGCCCCGACGTGTTTCGCGTGATGTAAAATTTGGCCGAAATTATCAATGTTGTATACAAAAAAATATTGTAGTTTGTGTTTATTTATTTATTCTTTTTTTTATCAAATATTTATAGAATTGGAAATAAAATACAATAAACATACTCCAAATAAGATGAATTTAAATATAATTAAATCTAATCCACATGTTCAACGCAACAAGCTGATAGGTCTATACGACATTAAAAAAAAAACACTACGGCTTACATGCTCTGCTACCCGTGCGAAGCCGGGGCGGGTCGCTAGTGTAAGCTAAGTAAAAGATTGTCTGTCTCTAATAAATAAAATAATTAAATAAACAGTTGTTATGCTATCACTACTCGCAAGACGACAGCGGGGCTAGGCGCGAGGAAGCGGGAGGAAGATCGAGTTTCGAGTAAATGTGGTTTCGAGCGAGGTGTCATGTAAATGCGTTCGTATTGTAGATCACTGACAATCACTGATCAAGCCGGAAAATTCAGAACTCTCCACAGATAACTCTCTCTTTGTAAAACTCTAATAGTGCTCCGTTACATATTATCACCAATATAAAAAACATTTACTTTCACAATGGCTAGAAAAAAATCTAAAGGAAAAGCTGCTAAAATTAAAGCTTCCAACGCAAACAACCCTTCCTCAGCGAAAATTAGAGACGAGGCCATCGAGGCTGTTTTGAGTTCAGTAAATCAAACCGTTCTTTATAAAATATGCAGGCTCTGTGAAACCAAAGACGGGCCTTTTTTACATATTTTTAGTCCTGATAGCGTACTCGCGAAGAAAATACAGGAAGTGTTACCGTTTGTTGTAAGTATAAAAAATCCCTTTATTTTTCTTAAATACCTTGATAAGTACATACTAACAAACTAACTAGCTACTACCTACCTATCTCACAGATAATGAATGATTTAGAAGCAATATTTTATCTTTGTTAAATAACAAAGTCTTTACTAAATATCAAACTTACCATAAACCAGTACTCAACTCACATTATTAAAACCAAAATTGAAAACTGGCTCTTTTCATTAGATTACAATACTATGGAAAATGTTATTACTGGAACTGTATAATAATAATAAGGAAACCTAAATTTAATGACATTAAATAGACTTATCCAATCTAGTCCTTAACTTGAATGGCAGTTTACAATTTATTGTATTTCAATTTATAACAAATTCAATAGAAACAGAACTTGTCTATGCAAACACACACACACAACACGCAACACTTAAACATAAATAAATAAAATAAATAAATAAAATCGTTTATTTCGCAAATAATTCGTTACAAATTTCATTGAGACTGACCCCCACACTAGGCAAAGCCTGTCCTGTGGTGGGTATATTACGTTTGTCCATATGAAAAATACGACTACACAATAACAGCGATAATAAAAGGAGAAAAAAAATAATAATAATAACAATGACAACAGAACAAATGAAAAATGAGAATTTAATTAACGGAGTGTAAATATGGGTAAAGGTGTGTGCGTATGAGGGTGTGTGCGTGTGTGTGTGCGCGCGCGTGTGTGTGTGTGTGTGTGTGTGTTTATATTTATTTAAGCACTCTTAACAAGTTTTCTGTGTTGGTGTATGATTGGTGCATCAGAAACCTCATCACAATCCTCTTAGCTTCCGGTACCGAAAATTTTTCAAATTGACATTTACTGACTAGTTTGTTATAAATCTGTGGAAACAAGAACATTGGGAATCGCTGCGCAAAGTACTGTGGTGAATTAAGGACAGACTTATGTACATACATACACCCATGCACACACGCAAACACACATGCATGCATAGAATTAGATTGTAAGTATTAGAATGATCTTAGGTTCGTACTATTGGGAGAAGACACTGACTCCTGAAACACATATATATGTCTTTTGTTCGTGTATCATCAAACGTTAAGGCTAGAAACTATGGCTAATATTATCGGTGAAAATAATTAAAAAGCACACCAGTTTTTTTTGGATTTCGAAATTTTATTTTGTACATTAGCTCTATTCTGATTTGGTCCCGTATTACATTTGAACCAATGACCAGACATACTTTAAAAATATATTTTTATAAACTATAGTTTACTAGCTTTTATAATAAAAATAAGAACATATTACTAACATATAATTTTTATTAAAAATAAAAACAAATAAACATTCAAATCTCAAAAAATGCTCTTCATTTTTAATTGTTCTCCCATTTCTCTTTTAATTGTTCTCCCATTTCTTGAAAACTAGGTCGTCATATGTATGTTTTTCTATTTTATTTTTCAATTTAGATACCATAGATCCAATTCATGAAATAGTCCAAGACTTTAAGTATTCGAAATTACTTACTAAAAAAGATAACAAAAAAAACTTCTTTGTTAGCTCCTTAAACATTTTCATTGTTTGGATAGTTACAAGAAGGAAAGGGCCGAAAAAAAATAGTGTACTAGACCTCGCTTTTTAATTGTTTTTACAGTTAATATTAACCATAGTTCTAGCCTTAACGTTTGAAGATACACGAACAAAAGACATTGTATATACCTACCTCAGGCATCAGGGCATTCAACATAATTGATTGTACCATGCTTATGTCAATAAAGAATTATTATTTATTAATAATAAAATTGTAAATTTAGATGAATGTGTGCCACCAAGACATTTCGACTGGTGCATAAATAACATGTGATTTGTGTTGAAATAGTCTCTTAATCCCTGGACTGTAGGTAAAATACTGCTCTCAGAACTATGGGTTATTTGTTACTTGACACATTCCATTTGAGGGGTAATACCAAAGCTCATTTGGTGTAAAATCAGCATACTATTGGAGATCCTACTTTTTGAACAGTAAAAAATATTCCATTCCATTACACTACACTGCAGGGGCTTAGGCCTCCCTCTAGGGTGAGGGCGTTTGGAGCTTAAATCCCCAACGCTGCTTTAATGCAGGTTGGTGGATTGTAACGACCGCCATCTATTAACAGCAATCAGGACAAACTGCTTAACGTGCTCTCCGAGGCACGGAGTCAGTGATAGTTACGTACTTAAGTCAGAAAAATTCATTGGTAAAGTTTAGTGAACAGAACTACTACTACTTACCACTAATCTTTCCAGCTCTGTGATAAGCAAAAAAAATATTATTTTCTTACGTTTTTGATGTCAGTTTTTATTTATTTTTTGGTTTTGAATCGTATTTTAATTTCACATAATTTTTTTAAATTCGAATCGTAGATGACACATTTGACAGATAAAATTGCATTATGAAAGAAACCCTTTCATTATTTCCTTAAAAGTTTTAAACAACTCAGATTATATTCAAGTATTGAGTTATTAGCAGTTTTATTATGGAAATGATAACAATACTGTCATTTTCTGCAGAAATGGACAAACAATGGTGTTATGGATAGTGTTTACTCATTTTCAAAACGGGTATGTAATTAGTACGTGGGAACCAACTTGTCTAACCCCCTCCCTCCATGCGCGAAACAAAAGACTTATATTGAGAATCCAACTCACAAGGAGATTTTGGGTCCCCTCTTAAGATAAGCTCTGACTTGCAAAATCTTTGAGTTGAATTTATGATATATGGAGTCATATGTTTAAATGATAAAAGGGTACTTAGTAGTTTTGGTATAAAATTTTAGTTTTTAAACTTTACTATTATAGTTGTAATTTAAAGAAATGATAAATGTGGTTTTTATTTTTCGTTATAGATTGACGAGAATGATAAACTGCCACACAAAATATGTTTTCGGTGTTCTGCGAAGGTAGAAGAATTACATGAGTTTATTCAAAAGTGTATCAAAACTCAATACAACTTAAATAAAGTTCTTGGACTGAAAGATGGTATTAACACTAAAACAAACACAAGAAAGATTTATGAAGAAAAATTAAACAAATTAAATGTGTCTAATGATGACATTTGTAATGCATGGGTTAAAAAAGCCATGGAGGGTATTAAAGACTTACCTATAGAAATCCCTGTGAAACCAGAACTTGCTTCCACAAAAGAAAAAAAAAATTTAAATATCTTACTAAAAGAAACTAATACGGAAAATGAAAATGAAGCACAAATGAAAAAAGAGAAGAGTAATAGCGAAGAAAATGAAGTTAAAGTATTAATGAAAGAAGTGAAAATCGCACTGGATAAAATTAAGGACACTAAAGAAGAAGAAATCACTTCACAATTGCATTCTACTAGATCCATGAAACCTGAAAATGTAACTTCTGAACTGAAACCATTTAATAAAAATGGAAGTAGCAACAGAATTGAAACTAAAATAAATGCAGAAAACCCTGAAATCATTAAACCAAATATAAAAGTTACGAATGAAGAACATAAGAAAACAACAGATTTTAAAATCAATTTCGAAGAACCTAAGGAACTACCGCAAAAGAAAAAAGAAAAACCTTTTGATATAATGCAACATGTTACTTCTATTAAAGTTAATGGTGTAGGTTATTTGTTCCAATGCAAGATTTGCAACAGAAACTTCTTAAAGAAAGAAGTAGTGTTGTCTCATGGATGTGCTAAAACTGGTGTTCCAAAAGTAGATTGTTATAAGGCGCTAGAAAAAATTGAACCACCTAAAAATCCTCAACCCAATGTGAAATTTATCACTAGAAATATACCGGAATCTCCAAAAGAATCAAAAGAGATTGAAACTCCGAAAGAAACCCCAGCTGTAAAACCTAAGCCTAAAATAGGACCTGCAAGCAAAGTACGAAAAGAAGCTGTCACTGAAGCACAACCATCAACATCTAACCATATAGGACCTAGTTCAAATTATCCCCCAATTCCATTGCAAGTCCAGCAAAAATTGCTAGGGGCCTCAACGGTGCGGATTCCAGGAATGATGAGTCGATACAAATTAGTTCCGGGTCCAAATAATAGTTTTACTTTAGTAGAAGATATATCAGCTCTGGATGCACCTACAGGTTCACAACAAAATTCTAATGACAATTTACCCAAACCTACTACTATTGTTGACTTGGGTGGTAAAACCAACAAAAAAAATAAAAATACTGGAAACGTAAAGAATAACAGTAATGAAGAAGTAATAGATTTAGAAGACGATTCGTCGTTGCATGCCGGAAATAGTGGTGTACGACACCAGCCGTCATCACAATCAGTTATTAACAATGATCAAACTTTTACTCATGGTCAGCCTTATCCTGTTGGTTTGTTTCAAACAATTCCTGCTAGAGCTCCTGACACCACGCCTACCTTTACAACTCCTGCTATGAAAAAACAGTCTTATACAATAGTACAAACTGGCAATCCAAACAAGCTGTTAATATCAACAAAAACTCAACCTAACCCCGAACCACCGGCAGTACCAGTCCCAAAATCAAAAGGCAAAAGAACCAAGAAAGTAACACAAGAAATACTTCCACAGGAAAAACCAAGTCAACCATTTTCAGTCACTTTAGAAGATGCAGCTCCACGTGAACCTTTCAATTCAAACATATTTACGTTTGTCAATGTTGATCCATTATTACAACCATCGTATGTATTGCCAACAAACAATATTATACAAGAGTCTCAGATAACTACGTCCACACCAACTGGATCATCAAAAGCTAGCAAGGACATATTTCCATGTCATTTGTGTAATGAAGTATTAAAGAGTGAAAAGAAATTTTTGCAACACATTCAAGTTCATTACAATAGAGTAAATATTGAAGAAAATGTTCAATATGGCCCAAGTTCTAAAAAGCGAACGAGGAAGTCATAAATGTGTATGTAGTTATGACATATAAATTAAAATTGTGTAGTGTTTGCCGTGATGTTGACAGAAAAGATGATGAAAATGACAGATTTGATAAGGTAGTAAACTGTTTGTTGAAAGGGCCATGTATAAATTTTGACATGCTAAAGTCAGGTATTTTGGATGCATCCCTGGCCCTTCGTAATACATTGTCCATTTTCCATAGATCCTCCAGCATATACCACGTCACGCTATATCAATTTGCTATAAACCAATCAATCACCATCTTTGAAATCAAGAAATAATAATATGTGGGACATTTTATGATGGTTGGTAGAAATTTTAAAAAAATTGTCATATGTCATTGTTTTACTATGTTATGTCATGGTTACTTTAGCCCTATTTCTTCCTGGTCACACATATTCATGCTGGGCGGTATACCCCTTTTGTAAATTTTTTTTATGGACGGCCCCAAACATAAATCATTGTTATAAATGTTAAAATCTTAGTTACATAGTCATGTACTCTTAATTTTTTATGTATCCGAATATATAATCACATAATATCTATTATTTTTATGAAATCCGATCTGAAGGTATCTTATAAGGTTTACATTTAAGGCGACATAGTATCAATCTTTTCATATAAAATACTGCATTTTTCCAAAGGTTATTTTTATCCACTAAACCTATAGTAGCATGGAATAGTTAAAATGGAATACTTATACTTGGAATTGAAAAATTTGGGAAAAACAAGCACAATACTGCTACCTCATGTTTGGAATGAACTAATCAATTTTGATACAGTTATATTGTCTTAAAGCACTAGGGGGCGCTGCACAACCAATGTTTGGTCTGTAATATACTTTTAAAAGTTAAATATTACTTTGAAAACATAAATATTCATTAATTGTTATCAACACTTAGAGTAGAATTCATTATGCTAGACTAATAAAAATACACAATAATTTTATTACATAATATTGTCAAGCATATGTTAAGAGAGGTAAAGTAATGATGTAATAGGTCCCATGACACGATGTTGGCCAAATGATTAAAAATTATGGTCAACAACCCACCAGTTGTGTCTAGTTTAAGCAGTAAAATGGTGGCATAAAACTTTATAAAAGTAGTTCAAAAAACGAATGATTCCAAAAATCAGGTTTTGTCCATAGACAATGCAGTTGGGCCTAAGTAGACCGGTCCATATTTGTAAATTAAGATAACTTTGCCTCTCGTGACATTTTAATAGCTAATGTCTGCAATACTGTTGTGTTTTTCGACACGTTTTCATAAACATAGAAGATGTAGGAAACTGTAAGATACATTGTAATTTTCACAATGTAAACTGATTCAAGTATGGCTGATTAACAGGTCGACATTTAGATGAAAAATGATTTCTATGTTTGTTGCACACATTGATGTTGTGGAATTACTACACTACATTAACTATAATTAAGTAGGTAGGTATACCACTTGGAAATATTTTTTTCGAGGAGGATGCTGTCTGATCGAAGTGCTAAAATGATTGAGAATTTTGTGATTCGCATGTTTCCAGATAATGAGCAAGTCTTGTAATTTTTGCATTTAATAGAAATATGTTATGTTTATTAAGAGAAACTAATGAGTGAAAGAATTTTATTGATATCTATAAAAAATGCCCAAGATACAAATATTTTAAATAAATCGTGCTATGACGTCACTCGGTTACATTACTATATGTAGCGGCACCTAGTGACGTCACGAGCGGGCCGTAAAAACACACTTTGATTTATTATATCTCTGGTAGTGATTGGTATTTTTCCGAAATTTAAAAAGTATGTCATCTGTCTGTTATACTCTAGCGCGTGAAATAGCGTATGATACCTACATAATTTTGTTGAGGAGGACGCGCTCATTGTCAACTTCACTCGGTACAGTGTGTTCGCTACTGCCTCCACTACTTCACGAGTGAAAATAGAGTGAAGTTTGCGCACACCCAATCCTTTTAGCAATTCGACCGACGTATGCCTCTACAATTTATATTTCTTTATAGCAGGGAATTACAATTTAAATGGTAGAACTTTAGGAAATAATAAAATGTAAAAAATTCTAATTTTGACTAATGTAACAATTGTAAAGTATAGAATAGTGATGAAACAAAGTTGTAATATAAGATATTTAAGATGTATTTTCCTGTAGGTATGTATAAGATTATATTGAACATTAAATTAATAGGTAATTAACTAAACTCCATCTGTGACAGACATGACTGGCATACACAGAGCACCTCGGAGCTATTTTATCGTTTTGAATCTCACTAGACGACACCATTCGCAGTGAAGTTAGCTGTAAAAAGTTATTGTATTTTTCGTTGGGCGGGTAACAAGTTTAATTTGGACAGTCCTATTTGGTTTAGTACTGAAATGTTAAATTGTATATTTCATTGATATTTGATGTTTCCTGACCTCACTACACAGCGCCGCCCCGTGGTGAATCCAAGTGAGTTAGCCAAGAACCAAGAAAATTGAATATTGGGCAAAGCTATTTCGACAACTCTAATTATGTAAAATGACTAAAACAAAGTTTGAACAATCGTCTATAAAAGAACATATGCCTATAAATTTTTTTGGTTCATGAAATGCTACTTACTAAAATATTAATAAAATACCTGAACACTCTCAAAAAGTATGGTAAAAACGCTTCCAAGTGTATTATAAATGGTATTCGTTGATTTAAAAAAACCTGCTTATTTACTTTGTTCGTTTTTATTATTGTTTGTTTATTAGTAAACATATAGCACAACGCACGGATCTTTGCGGCTGTGAAGTCATTTACAGAAAGCGTGGCTGTAGTACAAAGGTACCTCGCGCTTATCACTCGCGCGCGCGGTGTCCGCCTCCCACTACTATCCCTCGCTGCCTGCGCGGCTGCACCCGCGCATTGAGTCATTCGCAGGCAAATCAGAGCGGCAAAGATTTGTGCTTTATACTGTACGTACGTACACGACCTCTGTCTCCGGAGTAGGGAGATGTTATAGATCTCTTGATATGACTTTTTGTTTCAAAAACACTGCCTCACAAATTAACTTGTAATTTTTCATAATCGGAATTTAGCCATGCCAAATGTTTTCAGTATAATGTATTGCTTATTTTCTCTTGTATGCTTTAATATTTTTACATTATAATAATAATGGTTGGGACATCTCACATACAGTCATCTAGTCCCAAACTAGGTAGAGGCCTGCACTATGGATACAAGGCACCTGTTATACCTACATAATTGATATATATTTTTCCGTTATTCATATACGAGTATAAATATTTTACAGCCAGATACAGAACAAATACACATGTTCATGCATACAAACATTTGTTCTGGGCGGGAACCGAACTGGCGACTCTTGGGTCTGCAATCAGTGCCTCTGACCACTCGTCTAACCGACCGATAATTGACTATAGGAGTTGTACTTAGTGTTGACGAGGATGAAAATGAATTTCATGTTCATGATGAGTATGTGAACGAGGACAAGAAAAAGAAAAAATCTTAGAAGAATATTGTTTGGGATTTCAAATTTTTAAAAAGATATAATTGTGGATAGGATCTATAATTTTTACCAGAAAATAATAGTCAAGAGTAACAATCGGGAGATTTACAGTTTAATTATTTAATACAGTGAGCAATCGAAGAATGGAAGATGAAATTTCATTTTTCTCAGGTTGGTGTGGGCGAGCGCAGAGATGGCCGAAAAGCGTAACGGAACGTTATGACACACTTGTCATAAATTCCTTTTTAGAATTTAAAAGAATTTAAAAAATAAAATCAATACCCTACATTTTCCATAGATTGAATAGGTACTTGTGAGCTCACTGTAGAATGTAATTTGATGTAAAAAGTGACCTTTTTGTTTTATTGTTTATTACAAATAATTTAATGTTTATAGTAGTTAGGTATATACTATTGCTGTTATTGTATTGTCATATGGTAGGTAATATTAAAGATACCTATACAATTTCATACATTTTTAATAATATACTATATTATTTTATCTATTGTTAAGAATTGATTTCTTTCTTGTAATTTCTCGTTGCTACTAACAGTTTAAGAACTATTTTCTTTTATTTCTACTGTTGAGCCCCCTAGCAGTTTACTTTTTCAAAATGTTACGTTTGACCATTTTAACAAAATGACATTTTGCTATTTGATTTTTTTGGTATAACTTACGAATGGTGCACTTTATTACTGATAATCCTAACGAAAAAATTTCATAAAGATTATTTCAGGTTTTATAATTTTCTTGTTTCAAACAAAATTGGTATGTTTGCTTGTGTTAATGATCATAGCAGAATCCAATGCTTTTTCAAATTCTGTAATTTTTTATTAAACAGCTTAAAACTTTAACAATTTTTGTAGTTCACACAATAGTTAGGTACAAGCTATTCTAACATATTTTCACTAATCATGGTTTAATAAGTCTAACAAATGAATATAGCCCTTTTATACATGTTTCTAAGTGCAGTGTCTTTGAATGGATCTCTACGAGATGTCAAAGTGCTTACAATATGTTTCGCGCCCTTTTAACTAGGGGAACGTGAAGTCATGCCAAACATGAACATGAGGTGAGGTCAAAAGCCCGAAGCTCTGAATCCAAGGCCCTTTAAAGTGAGGTCTAGGGCGGATAGTCCCTTGGCTCATACTAAAGCCTTTATCTTTAATTTATTAATAAATAATCGTAGTAGCGTGATTATAAAGTTCTTAATTTAATTGGTTCTGTCTGAACATTTTCCACATTATTAGAAAATAAATGGTTATTTTTAGTTAAGGTTAATACGACGTTTGTAGAATTCAACTTAGTATTTAAGTTTTTTTTAGATATTTGAAGAATTTGATGATTTTTTTAAATGTTGATAAGTATTATGTTTTCAACAATTCTTGGTTTAAGAATTGATGTAGTTTTTGTTTTTACATAATAGGTAATATATAGTTAAAGATTGTCATAAGATTATTTTTAAAGTGAAATATGAATTAATTATATACCTACAAAAATGTGATTTGTTTTTCTCATAAGATTTAAGGGCCCTATATTAAAAAACGCAGTTTGTAAACAACTTATGTTAACTACAATTTTCTTCCATTTTATCTTATTAGGTAAATAATTTCATGGCATTATAGGGTAATTTCGCCAGTAGCCAGTTAAGGCAATTCTGAAACTGAAGCCTTGGTAAAATATACTTAGAGACAGTGCCTATATCATCTTGGATTTTTTTTCAATATAAACATTCAAAAATAATAATTTACAACTATTTTGTTGTTATACTGGTAATATAATTTTTTTTTATAATGAAAAAAGAAAAGTACGTCGTTTTTGCCAGTGGTCAGCCAGTTTAACCCAATCAACAGCCAATGAACTAGTAGTCAGCCACTTATATCTAAGGTCAGCCAGCATATTACCCGTACTCAACCATGAGTCTTATAACTAACGAAATATGGTTGAATTTACAACAGTAATAGTCAAGGAACAAACCAGAATTTATTGATCTTATTATTCACTAGCATAGAACAAAAGAGTATGAGATGTTATTAATCATGTTAATATGGAGAAAGTTTTGGTTGTTAAAACAAATATTAAATCTATTAAAAGGCGACTATAGCCTATACACACAGACAAGTCAACCTTTAGACCACGCTTTAACAGGGAGTAGCATTCGCCAAGGCTATGTAGTGACACTACATAACTACGTCACTAGTGAGCCGTCAGTTGGAAGCACGTCGGAAGCCATTAAATTGTCAATTTTGAACGAGCCAATGAAAACTAGCCGACCTCTCCCCGCAATCCGCCACTTTTTGGCGATTTCGTTTTCGTACTGACGTTTGTTAAAGCGTGGTCTAAAGGTTGACTTGTCTGTGGCCTATACATGAAAAAAACTGTGATGGACACTTGGATGCATGTATTATGCCATGCTTCTTATATGGCTGTGACCTGGACATTCACAAAAAAATCAAACGAAAAATACAGAAATTATACAAAAAAACATTTGAAATGTAAAATTAGATTTTAGTCACATTTTCAGTCATGTCTAGCAACAGTGTTGTAAAAATTGCTCTCAAATTTTTTTTCAGCAGCCTCAATATAGGGCAATAGCAAATGTGTACATTTCACCAACGAATACAATTATCACGACACAAAATTTTGTATATAGGTACGTTGCATTTTGATAGTTAACCATGATTTTTACCACAATTGATGCTGAAGCCAAGATTGTCTCCTCGTGAAGATACTCCTCAACAGTTAATAGCACGGACACGAAATTTTGTGTATACGTTGCGTTTTAATAGTTAAGGCGACGAGTAGGTATACGCCACGGCCGGCGCGGCGCGCGCGCGGTAGCAATGAGCGATACACTCAAATAAGCGTAAACGATGGGTGAAAAGCAGACTTCGCTGTTTAAGAATAGAGCATAGATTGGTTCGTCAAATCTTAAAGTAAACGCCTGATTATTTTTTAGGCACAGCATTCGCAAAGCGTGCAATTCGCAGGCGCTTAACAAAATATTTTAAAAATATTAGTAAAATCTAACGGATAAAGTATTTCTAGATGATAGGGATTTCGACTATCTCAAAACAAAAATTATGTCACCAATATTTTGGTACAAACCTGCAAAGCTAGTGATATATTTCGAAAAAACAATAAATTTAAGACTCTTTTGTAATATTAATTTATATTGTATAAACATATTATTTCCAATATATTAGATGACAGGGATCTCAAGAAACAATTAAACTACTACGTTTGTATTTTTAAAATGTTTCATGTATAACGAATGGACCGAGATATTGAATCAAACTACACTTTTTCCCGATCTCTCGAGGTCATTCACTATACTCGTCGTCTTAACCATGATTTTTACCACGAATTGATGCTGAAGCTAAGATTGTATCCTCATGGGGGCAAGTGGTTAATTTAATAGCACGATATGAAACTTTGTATCTGATTTCATCGTTTTATATGTACCTAGGTAATTGTAACTTACACCCATACACCTGTACGTTTGTAAAGTTTGATGAAACGTAGTTTAAAAAGATTTAAGACTAAAAATGAAAAAAAAAATTATAGTTTATAAAAACTAGAAAAAAAAACATGCTTCGGTAGCAAACTGAACTAAAAAGCAGAAAATAATCTCTAGTATACGAATAAAGTTATTAACCAGAAAATTAATGTAATTGTGAAAAAGCGTGGGGTGCTATATATCAGTTATAAATATTTTATTACACTCTACGCTTTTTTACAATAACATTATTTTATTATTCTCGTTAATCACTTTATCCTTATACTAGAGATTATTTTCTGCTTTTTAGTTCACTTTGCTACTGAAGCGTGTTTCTTTTAGTTTTATTTTTCTGATTAGTCTTTCTGTTTTCTTTTAATATAGTCTTTCTATTCTCCTTGTCTTTCTTCTGTGCTTCTTTCTTTGCTTTCAATGCTATTGTTAGTGCCTTTCTATCAGCGATGGCGTTTGCTTTTTCTGCTTTGATTTTATCACAAGGCTGTAAGTAGTCTCTCAATTCTTTAGATGAAATAGCACATGGCATTTTATTTACCAACTTCTCTTTAGTCAATTCATTCGGTTATTGTTAGGGTTGTTTTTAGAGTCTTTATAAAAAACTTCAGGTGTTTTTCAAACGGATCAAAAGATGATTTGCAAGGTACAGTTCCAATCAAACTTTATGGTGGATGTGAACATAGGCACAAGTCGCGTCGCAGTAACCAGTTTGAGGTGGAGCGAAGGGTAGGTAGGTATATGACTACCTGCGCAAGCACGCTTATAGCGTTGTATTCCGATCCGCCATAAAGTTTGAAGCGAACTATACTAGCGACTTACGGTCAGATTTTTGAGAGGATTTAGCTATATCGATGCAGTCTCTACTTTCTACGTCAACATCTTTAGATACAACTGGTTGTTCAGATGTATAAACAAAAGACGAAATAGGTAGTGGCTCGGCATTAATGTCATTAAAATCAGATTGTTGTTCTGTCATAAAATTAGTCGTATGCTGTTTCCCAATTTTCGGTCTTGATACTAAAGGTTTAGAGTGAATTTCAGCTGTGATAACACATTTTTCAGAAGCGATGTCTGCGAAGCGATTTCTTGCAGAGATCGTCGATCGGTAGTTTGGGCGCCACGTGTCAGGAACGGTCATTTTTACTCACACAATTATTACGACTCGTACACGCCGCCACTCGCCATAGATTATTGATCGGATGAGACAAAGTTCTGCTCCATTCGAACTAGGTAAAATATAGGTACCTACATATTTAATGTTTTATTTCAATATTTTTTATGTGTATATTATATCTAATAAAAAATGTAATATATGAAGCTTGATACAAGAAGAAGAATAATATAAAATTCTGTAAAGAAATAAATACACGTCAAAGTCATAATTTATTCAATGTTTACTTTAAAGCAAAATTTATACACATATCACGTCGAAATATTCAATAAATTTTTAAACAATAAAACTTCTTAAATTGGCGTTTTGTAATTTGGGTAAGTATTTATTACGCAAAAACTATTGTGTACTTAATTGCTTTTTTAGTTCAGTTTATAAATCAATGTCCATTAAATTTTATCATAAATAGCATTAGCTGTTGAGATGATAACCTAAACGGTAACGTGTATCGTATCGTATTAAGGTAGGTACATCTTTAATCTTGCCAAGCGGTTCGAGATGTATGCTCGAAATAAATCGTAAATAATTTGTTAATAGCTACTTGTGCATGAAAACTAACACCTTTATCTTAATTTGAGTTTCAACTCGTATTTTTACACTCGAAATAAACACGACGCCGACATAATTCAGTGTCTAACTACGAATTAATCGGAAAAACTTATCGCTGCACTGTACCTACCGCTCAAGGCGAGCACTTGTTGGGAGAAATGTAACAATCAATACTGATTCTATCTTTTTGATACAATACTTTCAACTGTTCGACTGAAACAATCACATTCCGTTAAAAGATTCGGTCAGTGGGTACGATCGGTCACTAAGATTGTTTCTGTCTGACCGATCGAATCGAACAAATGCGGAACGCTACACCCTGCGATCGAATTGAAACGAACGGAACGAACGTGACAACGAACGACCCATATCCATAGACGTACCCCATATCCCTTATTAATCTATGGAGCGCCGTATCATTTGAGTGCGTTATTCACTGCTTACTTCGGAGCGGTTGTCTTTCTAAACCGTTCTATTACAAAGCCTTCGAATCAAACTGCTTACCTACCACAATTTTGAATGCAAGCTACTGTTTTCTGTGTAATTTAATAAACGTTATGTCAAACTATCGCGATGGTTTATCGGATAGATTCTATCCTAATGTTTAGAGTTCGTTAGTATATGTATAAACATTAGAATAGACCACCGCATTATCAATGACAGAATGTCTATCGCCGAAATTTTTACCTTTCGGCACTGCTAGTCTTTCGTTATTCGTTACTTTCTTCTAAGTTTGAGTCCATGAGTACAGAGTGTATGCGTCTTGACCGTTGTACATTTTTTTACTAAGTACTTAGTCTATCCACTAACATAGTTAAAGACAAATCATTATGGACGGGCATGCCTTTTTGAGTTGAGTAGAGTTATCTCTACTAAGAATTAAAATTATTTCAAGGGAAAAATACAATAATAACCTCCTTTCATACTTTGGCAATGGCAAATCTGATGTTTTTTGATAAGAATGTAAATAAAAAGTAAGTTACAACTATTATTGTTTTATAATTGACGCACTATTTACCTATTCATAAGAATGTTACATAACTATTGAATAAAAGGCAAATTTTAAGATGAATCATTTAATTTGTCTCCAAAGAACAATAAGCCATATACATTGTCAAAACATTCAAACTAACATATATTAAAAGATTGCTTTTACATTTTCATATATGAAATTTGAATATATTAGATATAGTATATTACTTATATATATAATTAGCACACCGTGTGCCAGAAATCTGACGCAAGTTAAAATCAATCTAAAACTAAGTTATTTCATAATATCTATGAATAACTTATCTAATTTTTAAACACGTATAGAGAAATATTAAAATTATTATTAACGCTCGAAAAGAGTATGAGAAAATGTTTCTTTAGTTTTTAGACAGTTCTTAGAAGCAGATTAAACTACTTTTTTTTTAGTTCAGGGAGTAGGTAAGTTCTTTTTCAACTTCTGACAAACACAGGCTCCCTCGATGTACATATTTTTTTTCATAACCATTTTGTATCACTTCATTGAATGAAATGTAATAATGTGTTTTTTTCCCTCATACCGTGTACTTCGCTTGAAGTAATTTCGTAAATTAATTCGTTGTCTTCCTTAGCCCGCATTTGACAAAAGTTTTTTTTTGACACATAGAATTGAAAACGCCTTAGATTAAATCGATTGTATACAACGGGAGCCGGCAACGTTTTAACTTACGGTATTTCAGCAAGCATGTTTTGTTTGTTCATGAAGTATTCAAATAATGAAAGTTTATTTTATTACAACAGTCACGATAACTTAGATATATGGATATACAATATAATTTCAACAATTTATTCATCGATAATGCAATAACAATAAAGTTATTACAAAAATTAAACGATACAGGTACGTAGGTATATCTGTAAAAGGATGGCCAAAATCTGTGACAAATTATTTTGCCAATAGAAGCACCTATTAAAAATATATGGCTTTCAGCTTCCTAAAATACTGTAAATAATAACGTAACCAGTAGTAAAGCTAATAAGCATTCCAAATCTACGAAATATAAAGTGCAAGTATAAAACAATGTGTCCCTACTACAGCTACACAATCATTTATTCTAAAGTTTAATATTTTCGATCACAATACTATGATATGTATCAGATTTGAGTGCAGCACCTTTAAAATTATATTTTATAATAAATATATATATATGTATATATTTGACGATTAGTGGGGACAAACATGTTTCTACATTATAAGTTATATAATATTTAGAAAAATTTCCATAAAATGTATTATATCAATATATTAAATATTAAAATATCGTAATTTATTCTCTAGACACTACGATATGTATTCATTCTATATACTACTATAATGATACGTGTCCATGGTCCTATTCTGGATTTTTCCAAAAGCCAGATATAAAGCGTATACATTCTTTCATTTCACTTTATTTATATACTAAAGGGCATCGTATTTTCAATCTTAGGAAATTACCAATGACCGCATTTTTTGCTTTATATCTCGCTTAGAATGGACTGTAAACCTTTGGAGTCGCCTCTGACTCGATTTTTGAGTAGAAAAGTTAGGGTCTAAAATAATACTACAAGGTGTTAATTTTAAACATTCAAAACACGATCACGCATGCCAATCCACTCAATGGCGGTAACTCGGACCATAGATTTTTAGCCATGAAACAAAAATATAAAAAATCGGTCAAACTGTTTTCACACGAACCGATTTTTATTGACGCGAGATTATCTAACTATAAATCGGTCAAAATCGGTCAAACTGTTTTCACACGAACCGATTTTTATTGACGCGAGATTATCTAACTATAAATTTATGGCCACACACATTTTATAAATATTGAAACGTCACATCCTGCCTACATTGTAAAAGTATTCCTAGGTACATGAAATTCTATTTTTAGTACAAAAATGATGCATATAATGAAAGTCACAGTTAAAGCTTTAAAAGAAATGATGTACAGAATCGAGAATCGATGGAATGTGGCCGGTGAATTACTCGATCTCATCTTCGATTCAATCGATCATTTCTTAGTGTCAATAATACATATTACATCACCATTATCAATCGTACGCAAAAAATTAAAGGGTATATGAAATATGAAAATTAAATTTTAACAAAAAGAAGGAGAAAATAGATACATGATATATATCTATTTCTTGTATTTTACGGAATCATAAGGTAGATAACTATAGAAGGATGAGCTGATAGGGGCATGGGCTATTTGGATTACGTTATAGTAATCAGAGGCCGACTCCGGTGCTATTCAGTCCAAGAAACCGGTGTTGACCAGCTTCTCCAAGAAGAATTTCACGTCTCCTAGTTCAGAATCCTTGATGCCCAAGGATTTTAGGGTACCTAAGTCGCCATTCTCCACAGCCATGAAGACGGAGCGTAGGTGTTCCAAGTCTGACCTCATTAGATGTAATGCCGCACCGAAATCTTCGATGGTCTGGGATTCTGAAAAGTTGATATATGCCTAAATTATATTATGAAAACAATTAAATAGGTACCTACTTATGACTAGGACTATTAGAATTAATTGTCAAGACGCCTTACATATACTTCGAAGTGATTGAAAACAAAAACTATATATTAATAATATGTGGAACATTTTACACAAGGCCAATGGGTACCAACGCTGCTGTCAAATTTATGTTCTCTATGGGGTACACAACTAATACACGTACTTATATAGTTTTGTTTTATATATATGTAGATATTTTACACTTTTAACAAATAGACATGTTCATATGACAAATGGTTGTCCCGGACGGGGATCAAACCCGTGACTTTAGGGTCTGCGGTTTTATAGATGTAAACATTTCCTTAGTTCATAAGTCAGAGCGACATAAGAGCGAAGGAAATAGATTCATAATAAAGTAATTGTAAGTTGATTGCGAAAACTCGTTAAATGTTTAAGACTTTTGCAGTAACGTGGTTTTCACTTTCAAACCCACGAAATGGTCTGAGGAAAACGTATCTCAAAGTACGCCGGGTTATGTTTTTTTTTTGCTCACATGTTGTTACGACGGCGACGCGGTATCTTGTTCTTTCTGAAATCTACCTACTTAGTTTTGCCGTTTCTACAATTTTTTAATTGTCACAGATACGCAGCTCTACGAAAAGCGTAGGCTTTCTTAGAATTCTACAGCTACACGTTCATGTAATTTTTTTAAAACTTGATCCATTTAATATTTTTTTATAGTTTCTAAATAATTAAATAATTTTTAAGCACCTTGTAATTTTGGTTAATTTAATATTTAACTAGATTTCCGCCCGCGGTTCCGCTCGCGTGGACTACACAGTTGTACCGAATAGAGATATTTTTTTCAATATAGCGAGTAGCCTATGTCAGTCTTCAACTTATGAACCATAACTATGCAAAAAATTATAGCGGTCCCGGTACAACTTTGTAGTCCATGCGAGCGGATTGCTAGTTTGGAAATAAAGTATAATACATGTTACTCGCTGATAATGTAGCTTTCTATAGGGGAAAGAATTTTTGAAATCAGTCAAGTAGTTTTTGAGTTTATCAGTAACAAACAAAAATCAAATCTTTCCTGTTTATAATATTTAATTTTATTGCTATAAATAAATTATAAACAAATTTAACGAAAAATGCTGTGAGTCATCCATCATAAATCACGTTATAGTTTATTATTTATTTCATATTTTAATTCCCAAAGGCTTAGGCCAGTCAATTTAAAAATTCTTACGAACGTTTAGTTTTGAAAAGTTGGTATACCCTGCGTCTGACTTCATGCCGCCTAGCCTGTTTGAAAATCATGACATTGAAACAATTTTATCCACAAACATTACAAAAATATCCCACTTGGGAATCGAACACGAAGAAGTTTATTCTTTACCCCTCAACGTAATAATACTGCTTTTGTGACTTAACAAAAATTTATTATATAACAAATTTTACTCTGAAAGAGAAAACCTTTTATTGACGTCTCCCGGCGAGAATTTCAAAATTTGGACATCTGCGAAATTGTCTGTGTATAGAACAAGGTCGATGGAATAAGGTGACTAATATTGAAATTATTGTTTTCATGAAAAAAATATAATAAATAAACTTTATACGATAACAAAATTTATATACAAAATTATACTTAAAAGCTATTAAAATTTTATCTCTGTCTGTTTCTTGCAAAATGGGGGTCTAAGCCCCTGCATAATTGGTTGGTGGAAGTGGAAGTAAACCATGCAGTATTGCCGTCTCTGTCTAACAGGACATTTTAAATATTCATAACTTTGTTATTAATGACTATTTTTTTTAAATTATTTTACTGTTATTTATTTAGAAAAGTCTATCATATTAAATTTTTTTTTTTTTCAAAAATTGTCAATTACCCTAATCTTTCACTCACAATTCGAGAACTGGAAAATACAACAAGATATACTGGCGAAATAATAGTAACGCAACGGAAATAAATAATGATGAGCTGGCATGTGATGATAGCCACATCAGTCTCGCTTTGTAAAACTATGACAAAGATATTCGGAAGTATCCTGAAGTAAAAATTATTTGTGTTATTATAGAGTTAGAATTATGATTAGCGAAATACACATACGAATAGATTCAACCAACCCGCACTGGAGCAGCGTGGTGGATTAAGCTCCAAGCACCCTCATCCTGAGGGGAAGTCTAAGCCCCTGCAGCATGGAATAATGGGCTGATATGGATATAAAATCGATAAGTTTCTGACACCATTAACGATTTCTTTAAAAGTAAGTCTAGCTCAATATGGATTGTTATCCCGATAAACCACGATCATTTACATTTTTACACAAATAGTTGAGTAATTGTACAATTACGAATGAATAGTAGTTTGAACGACGTCGGTCCCGGTTAAAACCACCATACCGCACTGAAACAGCGTGGTGGATTAAGTACCAAGCTCACTAACAGCTACGCCTTAAACTAGATTAGTGTGCTGGTAACTACCGCGTCAGCGGCCACTTCAGAGAAACATATTAAATAACAGATAAAACATTTGTTTATTTTTCTTTATATGTATCTTTAATTTTTAGTCTACGTAGGTGTAGTTATACACTTTGACCAGTATCAATATGCCCATGACAGATACAAATAATTCGTATGTGCTGACGTTTAATTTCATTTCAAAACGCGTCAAGTCGTCTATAGCTGTATGCCGGAAGGAAACCCACAAGGAAATAGACCGCGTGAAAATTTAATCATTGCCTCCGTCCGTAGTTACGACTGTCAGACATGCACTACGTGGAAAATTCCTGCTTGCACAGAATAAATATTAATAAAAAAAATCACTTAACAGAACAAGAAAAAATATAAATAATTCACATCCACGTAAAAAAGACCTGGTTCATGCAAAATTCATCTTTAATCTATTCCATACGAAAAGCATGTTAGGAGAGCTTTCCCTCATAATATTTCCAAATTACTGTTTTTGAAAATTTAGAGAGACGTGTATATTTGTTTCCGTGCTGCGCAATATATACATCATAAGTACTAGATGTATACATATTTATATTTTAAAGATGTAGTTTGTTCAGAGTTGAGCTATGCAGCAAGTCGATCGTCTACAGCTCGTGAACTAGTTGACCCTGTATAGTCGTAATAATTATCCCAGTAATATGTACTACTATTAGCTATAGACGTTTCCAACTTTTTTGAAACAGTGCGGAGGTTTAAAAGTTAGAGGGCGAATTAGCAACTCATGTAAAAAAGTCACTTTAGAATCAAACATTTTTGTAAACATAATTTTGAAAAACCGTCATGTAACCTCATATGGATTTCAAAAGCTTTCGTACAATGATTTTCCAAGATTTTATTACAGTATTAACTTATAACGTGTTTTTAGCTTAAATTAAAGCGGATATTTATGTATATATATATTTTTTCATTATTTATCAATGTTATATATGACTCCTCAGGCCAGCCCAGAACAGGATAAATTATTTTTAATTAGATTATTTAAGAGATAAAATTTAAATAAATCAGATAAACTCCGTATGTCGCGGGATTACCGCATGCCTACTACAAACAAAACGTGGTGCCGCACCCACTCATCCTCAAGAATCGCATCCTTTATTCCCAAAAACCGTTGTGCGTATTTATATAATAATAATAACGTATACATCATAACAACGTCTAGGCCCCGTATGTACGTATGGGCCTAGACGTGCTGTATGTACGACAGTTACGACGCCATCCGCACTCCAACTTGCGTTCATTCGAAGTTCATTAGTGGATCGACCAAATCCATGTACAAACGGATGCTACAACGAATGGTTAACACGTACTTATTCGTTGCAGCAACGATACGATGTGAGGTTTGCGAGCGAACCACTATACCTAGCTTAAAGCAGACTTGGTAGTCCCACAGATTACTTTTTCATACTTCCATATCCCCACGACTTTGACCTAATACACGTACTATCAGTTACAATAACTAAACAACTTCCAAAGCTTACGATCCAAATCAGCTATGAAGAAAGTTTCTTACCTGAGAGGGCTATAGCAACTTTTTCGACCCCGCCCAAAGGTGCGAGAGCATCTCTTGCTTTGGCTCCAAAAAGTTTTTCCAGATAGTTCGGACCGTGGGACGCTATCAGTGATTGTAGAAATGACGCTGTCTCTTCTACGGGTGGCCGTTTAGCTGTGGAATTAAAATATAATATATTAAATTAGAATTCATTTTATTTATTAAAAAGAATAAGGAG
The DNA here is from genome assembly GCA_949709985.1 of Luffia ferchaultella. Taxonomy (NCBI): domain Eukaryota; kingdom Metazoa; phylum Arthropoda; class Insecta; order Lepidoptera; family Psychidae; genus Luffia; species Luffia ferchaultella. Next base: position 3,067,712 of record OX453262.1, read on the forward strand.
ACGCGCGCTACTTCGAAACCCTCAGTTTTAAACGAGATTTTTATTTTCGTAATTCAACAGACAGTTTCACTAGATTAAACCGAAACAAAAAGAGGATGTTTTAAAAGGTCAGTTCTTCTGCGTTACACATCGTTTCCATAAAAATAAAATATTTAAAACATTATTAGCGGAAAATGTTGATATGGCTGACATTCTAAATTCACTTTTACAATTTTAATTTTTACAATTGGGTTAACTTTAATTACTTCGTTATCCTATTTCTACTTTTAGATACCATAATATGTACGTCTGAGACGTCCGTACTGAACCTACTGACTTTACTAGTGCATCCGTCTCTCTTACCTAGAGGCGTAATATTGCGATTGAGTGTGAGATAGATTTAGATGCCAACTTTTCTTCGGAATCACTTTCAAATTAATTAAAAGTTGCTCTTGGTACCACTCTTTTTGTTTTGTTGTATCAGACCGGTACCTAGCTGAATGAAGTTGTGCGTTGGAAGTACTAACTATAACTTATCGGAACTTCGTGTTTTAGAATGTCGTTATCGTTTATGGGCACGGGATCCCGAACTATATGTATCCCAAACCAATACAACAACATTCACGGATATATAGGTACAGATCATTATTGACGACACATCCAATCCAGAAGCTCGGATGTGTAGACGAAGTTTGTTTTCCTAACAAACGCCGCCCGAAAGCAATTCAAACCCGGAACTTCGGAATCCTTAACAAGACGTTAAACCCCTCTCAAGGGGTTTTTATCTTCTAATCGTGTTTAGTCATGGTGCAATCTAATCTATATACATATAAATGAAAGAATATGTCCTGCGTGACTGATAGACTGATTCATCATTACCAACGAAACCGCAGAAAATAATTACATAACATTTAGAAAGTAGATTTCTTTTGTGACGTGAAAACCCATTAAGAATGTACTGTACGAAATTCTTCCCCTACAGGGGTAAAATAGGGGTTGAAAGTTTGTTTGAAAACTCGTAATTTTTTAAGCAGCGGTCGCGCTTAAGAACGTCACATCAGTGGTAGCGCGGGTTAGATTTGTAAGAAATTTACCTCTTCACTTTCTGATTATTTCAATGCATATATCATTGAGTGTAGATTTTTTTACCTTCATGACCATTATAACGAACTTGCAGACAATTTGTCAGCCACTCACCAGCAGTACAAAGTTTCGAGTCTTCGTCATAACCATCGATGCAGTCGGGCGCGCCGTCGCAGAGGTATTGTATGGAAATGCAGTTACCGTCCACGGGGCATTTGAAGGGCTCGTAAGGGTGACAATATTCTGAAATCCAAATAAAATCATTGTTTATTACAGGACCTGGCAATAAATATTGCACATCGGCAATAATCGCATTTCCAAATACAAACGAATGCCAATATCCATGTTCATCAATTAGTAGTTTTATCGTTTATCAGAATTTGAATTCAGAACTAAATACTTTATTATTGTTTTGTTTTGATTCCCGCGTGAACTATATAGAGCTAGCTGTAAAACTACTTCCTTTTTAAATAATATTTAAAGTTTTATTTTTTATTTATATTAATTTAATTAAATTAATAAAAATGAAAACAAAATAAAACACATCTTCAACCGACTTCCAAAAATGAGGAGGTTCCTATTTTCGCCAATTAGATATGCAACTAAAATGAATATTTATTTGACGACCGACGAAGTTTGCCGAGAGACATTAAGAAAATAGAAGCACTGTAATGTAATTGTATTTCTGTTAGATCCTTTGAGCGAAGCGTATTTATTTTGTAAATTAATGTTATGTTATTACTTCTACCTAGTAGTATGTTTATAGTGTAAATAAAATAATTAATTTCTGTTTTTAGGTCGGGGAAAAATAATAATAACGTATACATGACAACAACGTCTAAGCCCCAAACTAAGCATTAGCTTGAGGTTTGGGTACCAAGCGAAGACACCACATACACACAACAACCAAGACCCGGTATGAATATTCATCATATAAATACTGACCTGACCTGGGATTCGAACGCGAGACCTCTAGCTTCGTAAGCAGGGTCGCTACCCACTAGGCTAAGCATCATCATCATCATCAGCCCATTTTTTACCCCACTGCAGGGGCTTAGGCCTCCCCCGGGGTGAGCAGGGGGGCTTGGAGCTTAAGTCCACCACGCTGCTCCACTGCGGGTTGGGAACTGTAACGACCGCCATCTATTGACAGCGTCCGGGACCGACTGCTTAGCGTGCCCTCCGAAGCACGGTGTCGTGATAGCCCAGAGCGCAACGAACCTGTCTCAAATTTATAAGGCCCCATAGGGCCATGGTTCGAATCCGGGCGTGTACCAATGAGTTTTTCTGACTTAAGTACACAATATCACTGACACCGTGCTTCGGAGGGCACGTTAAGCAGTCGTTCCCGGACGCTGTCAATAGGCTAAGCAGGCGTCATCAAAACAAAATATGCAAAAGAGAATAAAAAATATGTTTATATTATGTTTTAATAAAAAAAACTCTCAATTCCTTCCATTTCACCATCTGTGCTTCACATTAAGGTCAATATCAACGTCATTATCCGCCGCATTTATCACTAGTCTATCAATGTAATCTTCTACACTGTGTTGAATTTTTCGATATTCATTCTTACATTTTATTGCATGATCGCAAACCTTTTTCCACTCTTCAGCCTCGATTATGTTTACTTTTTCAGTCAATATTTTTTTTATTGAAGTTAAATTCATATCCACGTTTCTGGCGGCTACATAGCCTTTCAGTTGCGACCCTATATTTTGAATGGGATTAAAATCCGGATGGTATGGTGGGAATCGTAACACAGTGTGCCCATGTTCGGCAAGTATCTTGTCCACGGAAGACTCTGTAAACCTCTCCTTGTGCTGGCATATAAAATAGCGTATATCTGGGGTCACGTCAATTCTGGATCAACTGGAATTTTGTGTCTTTGTAACCAGTTGATCATTTCCTGTTTAATGGTGTTGGAATTGGGGGTCTTTCAACATATTTATTGTGATAGGGTGCGTTGTCGACAACCAGAACAGAATCACTGGGTATATTTGGGATTAATTGATTAACCGGCCATTTCTCGAAGTTTTCGTCATTCATTTCTAGTGTCCGTGGATTTATACGTTAAAAAGCTCCAGGTACAAAGCCTTTTTAGTTTCCTGCATGAATTATTATCATGCGTTGGACGTTTGGGATCGGCTTTTTTACTCCTTTTTTCTTATCATCACTTCAAGTTCTGTCTTTAGTGTAGGACTCATCCATATAGATCATATTTTTTCCCTTTTCACGAAATTTGCGTATTTTATGTAGGTATTCAATTCGTTTGAGTTGTACATCGTACTTTTCCATAAGAAATTTTCGATTGTCTCTCATTTTAGTGAACTGAAATCCCATCTTATGTAGTATTTTTCTCAACGTCTTTTCAGACCCATTTTAATTAATAGCCTCAGATAATTTAGCTTTTAATGATTTTACTGTCAGCAGTTCCTTAAAACGCAAGTGAAAATCGTACACCATTCTTCGAACAACATCATAATCAAAATCGTCCATATCTAAACTAAATTGTTTTTTTAGTTTGCCTTTTCTTCGGAGAGCTGAACTTAATTGCACTGGAATGTGTTTCAGTACTTACTTCGTTAATATATTGTTCAAAGTTCTTCTTGAAAGTTCAGTAGCATTTGCAACTCTCTCTTGAACCTTCTTAAAATAATTACTTACATTGTCATCCTCATTTTTTTTAAATCTGTCGGCTTCGGTAACAAAGAACTTATAAACATTGTAGACAATTTCGCGTGACTGGCCTCGTATAGGTTCCCCTTTTTTTCCTATAGATGCCATCGTACAACTTAAAATGATTTATAATTTGGGCTTTTTAAAAACTCTATTTATATATTTTTAACTGGACGCGGCCGCATTCTATCACATTCGAACTGATTTGAACCAATAGATGTGCAATAGAGATAACGCTCTAAGAAGCCGAAATTGACCGATTGTCTCTTTTCAAAGGTCGATGTGCAATATTTACCGCCGGGTACTGTACGTCATCCGAAACAAATTTTCTGTTTTTTGTATGTACTCGTGATGGCCGAGTGGTAGCGAGCCCGCTTCTTGTTTAGAAGGCCATGGTTCGAATCCCAAGGCATGTACCAATGAGTTTTTTCTAATTTATAAATATAATTATCACTGACTCTGTCTTTCGGAGAGCACGTTAAACTATCGATCCCGATTACCATCATTAGGTGGCAGCCGTTAAAATCCACCAACCTGCACTCTAGTAGCGTGCTGGATTAAGGTCCAAGTCCCCTCATCCTGAGAGGAGGTCTAAGCCCTGCAGTGGGGCATTAATGGTATGATATGGTATGTATGCATAATTTATATCTAAACAACAAATTAATTAATTTAAAGTACGATTTAAATTCCCTTATGGATAAATCCACCAAGCCCTCCACTGCGGGTTGGGGATTGTAACGACCGCCATCTATTGGCAGCGCCCGGGACCGATTGCTTAACGTGCTTTCCGCGGCATGGAGTCAGTGATAGTTATGTACTTAAGTCAGAAAACTCATTGGTACACGCCCCGATTCGAACCATGGCCCTATGGACATAAACTTCGGTGTACCTGAATCATGAATTGATGATGATTGATGAATTAATAATGCTCAGCCAATAAACCTCAGTGCTTTCATAAAATTTACGACACTTGACAAGAAAATTGAATACAAACGCTAATTAATAGTGCTAATTCGTCTAGTTAGCGAGTAGAAAGCTGTTTTACATAAATAGAGACGTTGCGCGATCTTGTTTTAGAGATCATATTGAAATGTCAAGAATATGTGAGAGATATTACGTTTCTAATATTCAGGAACCGGAGTAATAAAGTCAAAGTACGAGATTGGCAGTGAATGGCAGATTGCCTGTGTTACTGCCAATTAACATGAAGGCGTCTGCTAACAGGGCTTCGGGCGTAATTTCGAAATATTGTTGTCAAAAATTAATTTTTCATGAACGTTCCGCTTTTTGTTTGTTGTTGTGTTGAGAATACTCGCACATGCAAGTTTCATCGGTCGTTTTTTAGGGTTCCGTACGTACGTACGTAGACTAGAGGGTACCAACGGAAATCCTATTACGAAGGCTCTGCTGTTCGTTTGTCCGTCCGTCTGTCACAGGGTTGTATCGTCTGAACCGTAATAGGTAGAGACTTAAAATGTTCACAAAGTTTGTATTACTATAGCCGCTATAACAGCAAACAATAAAAATACAATGAAATTAAAAGTAAATGGAGTCCCCATCCAAGAAACGTGTTTTTTGAAGTGAAAACTTCTTTAGCATCGTAGTGATTTGAAATTCGATGAAACGAAAAAGCGACAGTAAAAAGAGACATACACATAAATTCATAAGATTTTACGTGGGAGAAAATGAGATAGGAAGCATTATACTGTGTTTCTTATGATTGTCGCGATTAACAAAAAAAAGAGTAAACAAGATTAAAAAGACAGCAAAAAGTTCAACGGAACGTGTTTGTGAATTTCGTACGCGCCGAAAAGCGTTATTGAATGTGAACAATGATAGTTCTATTACGCATAATGATGATTTTATTGTTCAAAATAGTGAAAGTTATCATAGGAAGTACTCAAATATGTAAAATAATTACCTAACTTTGTATCACTATGATTATTATTAAAACCTACAATTATCCTCTTCCCGAAATTTTTCACTCGTCTCATTATCTTGAAACCAAAAGTTTTGAAGGTTTCTTTTCTGTCACGTGTGAATTGCACACATGTTTTTTTCGACGTTTTTGGTGATCGATAATTGTAAGATCATTGCTTATACTTGAAATTTTCATGAAGTATGTACTACGATGGTCAGTATATTAGCAAATAATAAAAATAAAATAAAGTTAAAAATTAAAAGAGTCCCCATACAAGAAACTTGGGTTTTTCATATTGTACGGTGGTACGGAACCCTTTAATTAAGAGTCCGACTCGCACTTGGCAGATTTTTTTAATGTACGAATATAAAACTGTCACTTTGACATCCCGCGACAAATTTTTCTTTTCTTTATGCTTGACTATCGTTTTTTCTGTCACTTCAAAATAACTGAAATCTCAAATCGAATCACACTTCTGTCAAGTGCATTGTCTTATACTATTCGACGAAGGTTTTAAGATTGCTGTACTGTTGTCCATAAAATCCCCGTCAAATCAAATTTGTTGTGTTGTGTTTTTCACCGAACTTTCTAGCATTCGTACTATCTAATTCATAGAGAGGAGAATATTTAATAGATGATTCTTACCAACAGTCGCATGGAAACCATCCTCATTTTTATGTAAATATTTGGTATTTTATAACAACAATTTTTTTATTCTATTCTGTTATAGGTCTTTGCTGTAATCATCAAACAATAACTGTTACGACCTTGAATTTCACTTTCCAACAGCTTTCTTTGAAATAAATTCAGTAATCTAACTCAAAATCCCTTCGTTGTCATCACTGACTGAAATGTGACTTTACACTTGTTAAGTGTACTGCTTTATATATTCCATGATTCAGATGTTCTAGCGCTTTCCAGAGATCCCAATGATTATTCGTCGTTTGTTTTTCAACGTGCTTTCTGTAACGAAACTAGTTTTCATCACTAGTTTTGCCACAGAAAATATGTCGAGAAACAAGCGATGACTGATTGAACTTTATAGGCTCTTTCTGGAAATAAGAGTCAGTCCCACAGGTCCTCAGTATCAGCTAACCGCCTAATATAATAATAAAAGCGCACACAACTTGCTATTTCACCTGATGGATAACGGCTATTCCATTAGCCGCTATCCTGTGAGACCGCACAAGTGTTATTAACTTCGAGAATGTACACGAATAATACCTACGCTGGATTTTCAGGTTCAGACATAAAGCAGATTTTTGAATAAAGGCGGAATAACATGCGCGTATGAGTAATATCTGTAAGTTTATATTTGGAACATCGTGGATGACTTCCTCGCGAAAAAAACCGTTATGGCATCTTATTACCAGAGGCAAAGGAATTTTGAGCGCTGAAGGATACTATTTAAGAGAATTATGAGCCCTTTTCTTCGTGAAAATCGTTAGAAACGAACGAGATTCGCGTGAAATATAAAGGTATTTGACGTCAATGACGACGTTACTTTGTCTTAATGTTTACATCGCTCAAATCTTCTTATAGCACAAAAGAGTCACGCATATCAACACATCTTATGTGTTGAAATATTATTTAATTTATTTATCACTATGTCTAGTTTCGTCAAAACCACTGAGGATTGAATGAGTTAATAGAGAAGTAGTGCTAGCCCGTTTAGTAAAACCAACGTTATCATAATAGAGCGAGTCATGTCATTTTTGCATTGCATTTGCATAACTGAAAGAATTTTACTTAAAATACCGAAGGTGAAATTTTTAAAATAAATCGTGCTATGACGTCACTCGGTTACATTACTATGTTAACGTGAATAATTTGCCGCGGCACCGACTGACGTCACGAGCGGGTCGTACAAACACAGACTTTAATTTGTTATATCTTCCGTAACAATCGGTATTTTCCCGAAATTCAAAAAGTATAGTTTGCCATCAGTTTGTAATCTAGCGTGTGAAATAGCTAATGATACATTGTTCGATGGTTGAAGAGGACGCGCTCATTAAGCGATCGTGTGAGTAAGGGAGATAGATGATGATCGGGACACGCGTATGGCCCACGTTATTGGGTTACCTAGACGAACCTCGATCATCAATATTTTGTATTTATTTTTTGTTTTCTTTTTTATTGTAGAAAGCAAAAGAATAAGGTCATCCGTCCATATAACGTCACAGACACAAATACAACGACAGATGGATTTTTATAAATATCTGGAAAATTCGTAAAATTGAAATTAGATATTTTGAAAGCCCACAGAATAAACTTTCACTATATAGTGGTTTTTTTGGAAATACATTTCCTATTTAGTTAAAAAGTTCTTTCCAAATTCGATCAAATGTTTCAGGCTCGATATCTATATAGGTTGTTAGCTTAGTATCGTCTATAAGTGTTTAACAAGTTTCCTTTTTCCATCTAAAAAAAGAAATCAATTTGCAATCCAATATCTTCGGGGACTGGTCGAACGCCTGAGGCTGTCGTTTATTGTTGCGGGATGTCTTTACATAACGACTTAGAAAAAACAATTCTTTTTCAATAAGTATGAAAAGGATTGTTATTGTAAAAGTATTTTTGTTTTTTATTACAAGATAAAATACATATTCTTGTTTTTAAATAAAATACATCAAAAAAGATGGTATTTTATTATGATACAAAGACGATTTTTGTGATTATACGGCGTTTTAATATTTATATGTGAGGCAAATCATTACTTAACACTTTTTTTTAACTTCCTGCTATCCAAGGGAAGTTATTGATTTGGGTCAGATTTTCGAAAATGGAGTTTTCATCAGATCTCCACGTTTTATGGTCCTGGGAAGCCATTCTGACCATTTTCGGTTAGTCGTCCATATGTATTTGCGTGTGTGTGTGTGTATGTAACTTTTTTTGTCGTACGATATCTTGAGAACGGATTGACCGATTAAAACCCACGATACGGCGTTTGAAAAGCTTCATCGAGACTTAGATCTGATTAAATTTTGAAGTCAATCGGCCGAGCTGTTTCAAAAATATTCAAAAAATAAACATAAAAAAAAATGTTTTATTTAACGTTTTTAAAAATAACTTTGAGATTTTGCAACCGATATACTTGAAACCTTATATACATTTTTTGTTAATAAAAAACTGCGTTTAGTGCCACCAAATATACCAATATCGAACGACACGTTCAAAATTTTTCGTAAAACGAATTTTTTTAACATAACTTTGAGATTTTAAGATCAATCGATTTTTGGTTTTACACAAAAATTATGTGTTCATAAAACTACATATAATGCCGTAAATTGCATTAAAATCAAACGAAGCATTCCAAAAATATCGCAGTCTACAAATTTCCGAAAAAGTGTTTTTAACACAACTTTGAGATTTTACGATCAATAGATTTATAACTTTACACAAAAATTTTGTGCTTATAAAATTGCATAGAATGTCGTAAACTGCATTAAAATCAAAACGAAGCGTTCAAAAGATATCGCAGTTCAAATGTTTCCAAAATAACATTTTCTTTGATATGTCCCAGGTTTCCGAGCTCTAAGAACTCTAAATGTATACAAATTCTGTTTTTGGGCTTTGAGAGCTCGGAAAATGAATATTATGAGCTCGAAGTGATCAAATTACGAAAATCGATATTTTGAGTTCGAAGAGCCTAAATAGCTTTCTAATTTTCAAGCGCTTTAAACTCGAAAATAGCGGGAAGTTTCAGGGATGGCCTGAAGGATCAACCGATTTTTTTTAATAGAACTTTGGAATAACTTGAATTTTTAAAATACCGTTTACCGTAAATACTTTCAGGTATAAAACAAGTCGAAATTTTATGGATTGCATAAAGATTACTTAAACTTAGCATTAGTGGGGATCACTGTATAGATAATTTTCATAGTAATTTTATATAGTATAATTTGAAAACATTTAAATTCATTACAATTCTGAGAATCAGGTGCATTCAGTATATGTAATATCGTATATTATTTAATTTTATATTTATACAGATAAATTACAATAACTTATTCTGAAACATTTAAAAATCTAAGTTATTTTCCAAAAGTAATTAAATTCGATTTCAAAAACACAAACTAAAAAATTTTAAATAATATTTTACATTTATAGAAAAGAGAATTAATGGGCGGCATATAGTTTATGAAATCTGTGCTAACTCAGACACTTTAAATATGCTTTTAATATGTACTTACCAAGTAATAACAATTACAACAATAATATATTTACAACTATAACAATACTGTATTATTGTTTAGGAAGTACTCCTAATAAATATAATTTTACTGTTATTCTAAGCCGAATTTAAGTTTGGTTTATAATTTATAATAAAACTAAATTTAAAAAAACGAATCCACCGAATCTACTGTTTTACGCAAATATCTAGTCCATTAACACTCATATAGAAAAACCTTAACCGCGCGTAACGATATAATTAAAGTTATTTCATACGTTCGTATTCACTAAGATAAGCTTACATATATAACCCAGCTTTTCTGCCGCCCAGTGTAGTATATAACGCGCACATAACCATTTTATTTAGACAACAGCACTTCTCTCACTTTAATATTCGAGTTTAATAATGTCTCCTGGGTTTTATTGTCGTGAATTTATAATGGCTGTATATCCATCGAGCTTCGTTGGTTAATTATCTTGAGTAGCAAAGAGTATAATCCGTGCAAAGTCTTAACGAGGGCTCATTTCAGAGCGTTCGATCTGAAACCGTTGCGGTTTCTAATACTGTACTTATCGGCTAATGGTTTTTGTTGGGCGGTAGGCAATGGCTTTTATGGGCAAGAAAATGGTCGCGGTCAACGCGTGGTACAAGAGACGTATCTATTCCGATACTATTATTATTCTTTCCATAGTGACAGTACATACACAAGTAAAACTTAGTAGAAAGTAAAATCTGGAATAAGTAAAACAAACACTCTAAAATTAAAAACAAAAATTCGTAATACGACATTTCTTTTGATTTAAACATCTTGTTTTTCTTTTACATAGCCTACGTCGGAGTCTGAGCTAGAAAACGGCCAGGATTCCAGAATCCAGAGATTCTGAATTCTAGCCGTTTTCTTGTCCCGAAAAGCCCAGAATCTGATTTAAGTAATCTCGGGATTTTCGGAATTGTGGTTTACAGGTATTGTTTCTATAAAAAAACGGTTATAAATATTTATCTCATATGATCATTCTCATTATTTCAGACACCGGACGGCCACTGCAAGATATATAAGCTTTCCCTCTAAATAACAACAAATGTCTTTTGCCATTTGCTGCCAACGATGGCCCGCTACGTTTAAAACAGGCTGTCTGTCCAACTAGTGGGAGGCTGGCGCACACTACGACCGTTTCATAATTGTCATGTGAACGATGTCTGCCCATTGTCATTTCAACTTATTCTTTAAGCCATGTCGAATGCCTATGTCCATTTTTTTCTGTGGTTTTCTTCGTTCGAATTCTATCCGGCAGAGAATTCTAAGCATTGCTCTATCCATAGCACGTTGAACAACTTCGACCTTATTTGTTTTCGATGGTATATTTAAAAATAAAAAATTACGTAAATATTTCTTTTATTGTAATTTCAACTGTAATAGTTATACCTATACGGTATTATTTCGCAGAAAGATAAATAACACCATAAGATGCGCAACAAAGTTCTCTACCGACCAATACATTTCAACTCCAAAATTAATAGTAATAATAATACATGGTACATCCAACACAGCGCCATCTAGTCCCAAACTAAGCAAAGCTTGTATTATGGGTACCAAAATAAAAGCAAGCGAAAAATATTTCATAATGTTCTTGCCCCGTAAAGCAACATAGCACTTCTAGAATTACTTAATGTTAATTTCCAGAATATTCAGATTAGTTTTAGATACGACCTGTCTTTCGAAACTCTCTTCAAATGAATGGATAAGTAATAAGGTCATAAAAGGTGTTAGCTTGCAACGAGCAGCGACATCAAAGATATATTATCCCTGGGACTACTGATAAACCTTTTGAGGATCCATATATTCTATCTCTTTGAAATTTGTATGTTTCTTAGATCTAATATCTTATTGAAAATTTCATGATTATAATTTCAATAACATTTAAAATATTATATTTACCAAGAAAATTTTAAAATAGATTTACTTTATAGGATAACAAAATATATAGATAAAATTAAATTCACTTGAAGAGTATGGAACTTATAAGCTATTAAAAGCTTCTATGTCTCTTTCTTGAAAAAGAGATATTTATTTTAAATCATGTTTTAAATAGCCTGACGTCACACCGTGCGGTGTTGCCCTCGCTGTCTAACGGGATATTTTAAACATTTATAACTTTGTTATTGATTATATATTTCTTAAAATTATTTCACTGTTATTATAAAAAAAATAATTCAAGCTACTATGAATATATAATATAAATACTGGCGGTGTATAGACTTTATGGTATGAGTGTGTTAAAATTCACACATGCGTACGTAGCCAGCTGACTTACTTAGAGGTGCATACGTCCGGGTATTTATAGGTTAATTTTTGCTCTTCGATACGTACTTCTATTAACTCTGGTTATTTTGTTTAGTTAAAAATAATTATTATTTGAAAACCGAACTGACCGATTTTAGAGTGGGTCGAAGAGAGGTCCTGTACGTTTCGAGCTACCCACGTCTTGGTATCTAGAAAGAAACGTACTAAGTTTAAAACTCTATAAGTTAAAAAAGCGGAAATCTCTAGAAGTGGAAAAAATTTGATCGTCACAAAAATCATGTTTTCCAAAAATACCTGAGTTTTTTTGAGAGTCAAGTTGTTTTATATATTGTGACGTCTATGTATAGAAACACGTCGATGTGTTATAGAATGTACTCGAAAAGATCACACGGCTATTTATACACATCGATCAAATACAGAAACATTGAGAGGAAAAATAAATTCCACAAATTAAATTCATTTTAAAGGCGGTTCATACTCAAAGAGCCTTCGAAAAATACAATTTTAAGACGAAATTATCAAAGTGGCGCCATGGCTCTAGAACTTTCCCATGCTAAATTGAGATTATAATTTTGAAATATTCGAGGATGGAATGTTCGAGATGCCTATCGATAGGGAGATTTTGAAGGTTATAAAACGACGACGCAACGCCGGACAATCAATTTACTAATAAGTTAAGTGCGACTAACTGCGAAGTATAAAGTGCGACAACAGTGTAATTCGTGTTCTGTGTGAATTGTGATTAAATCAGTTAAAATAAAGTACAATTAAATTGGTGTTTTAGTGCATCCCATACATCAGGACCGATAGCCCGTAACAATATTATATTGTGTAAGTAGGTAGACTACATAAGCTTTCTTTTTCATCATGTATAATAAATATTGTTGAAGAGCCAAATATATAAATAAAAAATAAATAAAACAAAATATTAATGAAAACAACCAGATCATACACGTGAGTAATGTCTAAGCAGTGAATTATGTTATGAAAATTGTCTGTTATGGACCTCTTGGAAAGGTCACGAACTGCGCATTGCCATCTACTTTGCAAACCCTCATTTATTAATCGAGAGAGTCAATGGATTATTCCACAGGCGAATTTAAACAGAATCAGGTCGGTGTACATTGGATGTTTTCGAGTTGTTATTTTATTCATCTCAGGTGTAATTTGGACTTCCGCGGATTTTTCCACGTATGTAACGAGAAAACATATTTTTTATAATTTAATATAATAGAATCATAATGAGTAAAAACCATTCCCTCATATTTATAGTATAATTCTGACAATACGCTTCAGAAGGGCTCCTAGTCTGTTACGTAACTATTTGTAATAATAATACATGGGACTTCTTACACAGCGCCATCTAGTCCCAAAATAAGCAAGTATTATGCTAGTGTTATGGGTTACTAGACTATTGATACACACATACCTAAATATTCTTTTTTTTAACTTTATGTACATATATAAATATTATACACCCAGACCCGAAACGAAATAAACATGTCCATGCACACAAATATTTGTCCTGGGCGGGAATCGAACCCGCGACCCTCGGCTCCGCAGTTAGAGTCTCTAACCACTGGGCCAACCGGTCGTTTATATTTATAAATTTTTATATGCAAAGTAATATGATAAATAGGTTTGTTTATTCATGATTTTTTTCAATCGTACGACATAAAGGTAAACACGTTTTGGAAATTGCCAACACTTAAACATAGACTAAAAAGGTCTAAACTTAGATTCCTTGTTTTGCGCTAAAACAGTCGTTTCAAGTTTTTCGGCTTTTAAATGTTATTAATACGCCATCGATGGAAAAAATAAAAAGTTTGCACTAACCCGATCTCTTAGTGTGGTGTCCATATAAGCGGTTGAGGTCTAGCGCCAACACAGAATTTGGTAGCGCTGCACAAAGCGTCGCGAGCGCTGCAACGCCCGCCGCGAGACGCGTGCGCGTCATGTCTGGAAGAAAACAAGTTAATAAACAATTTAGTAATGTACACATGGAAAAAACATAAATTGTATAGATACAGAATAGCCGTAATATCGACATTTGAAACGTTATAACCAGCAACTGTTACAGTCATCGATCCCGACCGACAGAACCGGGTTCGAGCAAAACTACAAAACAGCTGGGATCCCAGGATTCCGAAATTCGGATTTCCGGCCGTTTTCTAATCCCGAAAAACCCAGGATTGGACTAATTTAATCCCAGTTTTTAGGGTTTGCCACTTAAGGTATTGTTTTGATTAAATATGGAAAAGGGCTATAAATAACTGATAAAATTACAGTTAAAGATGGAAAAAAGTTATAAATATTTATCTGATATCATTTAAGTCTTCGGACGGCCACTGTGAGACATAGGCCTCCCCTCTAGACCTCCACTAAACATGGTCTTGTGCCACCTGGTATTACTAGGTATCAATCAGCAGTCTCGTGATCGAATGCATTGATTATGTTTGTTTGCCATTTAACATGTGTCATTTATAAGTAAACCAAATAAATGGTGGATATATTGACAATTTCGTTAAGTGTACACTGACCTCAACTAGCACATCCTGTATACAACAATCAGAACAACGACACCGAACAGTAAATATGCCAAAAGGGCAATCACGAATCAACATACTAATCTTATTCTTTGACTATGACTACTTGGTACTAAGATTTACCGATTGGCCGAGGCGTTAGAGGCCCTAACTACAGATACAAAAGTCAAGGGTTCGATTCCTACCCAGAACAAATATTTGTGTTTATAACTAAAACTTTTTTTTTTTAACTGTTTCTTATTGTCTAAAACTTGAAACAAAGTAGTTTTCGCATAGGTGCCTACCCAATTATAATTGTTTTTATAAATACGGTTTATTAACGTCCTTACTATACTTTGCTTAAAAAATTGGGCAAGATGTAAAAAAAATCAAATTTCTTTTGTGATTTAAAATTTGTATTTTTTTAATACGCTTTTATTTAACTTCACTTGTATATCTGTCCTGCGATTTTGCAATCAATATTTCACTCACTTCCACTGAAGATATTGGGCTGAAATTCGGAAGACATACACGTATACGTTGTTGATAATTAAGCATGATTTTCACCACGAATTGATGCAGAAGTCAAGGTTGTCTCCTTATGAGGACACTCTTCGACGACAAACTTTGTATTTAGGTTGGATTTTAATAGTTAACCGTTATTTTCCCCATGAAGTGATGATGCACTTAGTATATTTTGCTCACGAGGGAACTCCTCAGTGGTTACACAGACATAAAACTTTGTATATGAGTTCATCGTTTTAGAGGTAATTGTAAGGTTCCGCCTGTATGTTTGTAAATTTTGATTCACTGTTGTTTAAAAAAATTTAATACCAAAAATTTAAAAAAATAATAGTTTAAAAAAAATAGGCTTTAAGGGAAAATCAAACAAAACATTAAAGTTATTGTGAAAAAGTGTGGGGTGCAATGAAGTTTTTATAACAAAGCGTATTTTTTGTATTTATTTTATATTTTCATATATGTCAAAATTAATTTAACAATTTTAATTAATAAATAGCGTACACCAAATTTAGCGTGCCAACCTTCCTTAGTAATGTTTATTAATATATTTTATATTATACTAGCGACCCGACCCGGATTCGCACGTGTAGCAGAGCATATAAGTCCTAATGTTTTTTTCTGTCGTAGTGTCATATCAGTTTGTTGCGTAGAACATGTGGATTGGATTCAATTAGATTTAAATGTAACGTAAGTTCATCCTACTTGGAGTATTTTTAAAGTATTTTGTTTCCAATTCTATAAATATTTGAAAAAGTAAAGAATAAATATATGTAACCTAACCTAATCACAGGTGTTGCGTCGTACCGTATGGCTGGCCGGCGCGGGAGTGCATGGCTGGTTGCGCGATATTTTTATTTCGCGATACTTCCTAAGATATTAATTTAAATTGTATAGTGTAAAGGACAATCATAATGTACATGAAATGCTGAAGGTAAATAACGTATTTAAATTGATAAGGATTAATATTGTATCCGTATAAATTGCTTTCCAATTATCTCATCATATGACACAATTTCTTTAAATATAAAAGTAGGTATAGTAAGCTATCCATAAAAGATAGACATATGCCATCACGGACTTTTCTTTAGTCCTATAAAAAAGATACAATTCCTTCATAAATTATTTTGTTATATCTCAAAGGACAAGGAAAGCCCCCAGCCGGCTTGACTTTTTTTCGACTTCTACAATAATCGTCATATTTAAACTAATTTCCACAAAACATTAATAAATTATACACATAAACCTTCCTCTTGGTTCACTCCGTCCATTGATGTAAGTGATATGCCAATCCGTTAGATAATTTTGGAGTTTATCGCGTTCAGACAGACAGACGCGGCGGGGGACTTTATTTTATATGTAGTGATGAACAATATTTCGTCTGGATAGTGAATGAGGGGATCACAAGATAGATCGGGATCTTAGAATATACCGACTATAACAGAAACATTACACAAGTACGTACGCCTTCCGCGTATCGAAACTGTTATGCCATTCCGATGACTCTAGAACGCATATCTCGAATTTTATAAAGAAAAAAACGTAATCCTTCCACTTTAAAGCCAAAACCCTTTACATAAAAAAAAAAAAAACATTCAAATCAGATTCAAATGTGGCACGTATTATAAACGAAATAATGCAATATGTAAAAATGACAGCCGAGTTTCACTTTGCGTTTATGACATGTTAATTCTTAATTTAAAATTCTGGCTGAAAATTCGGTTAAAAAATAGCCTAAAGCAAAAAACATTCTCATCATATTATTAGGTAGAGTTGTAAGTACATATACATTTTGTCACAAACACCTTTAATTGAACCAATTAAAACATCTTTTGTGGTATATCTCTTTAGAATTCTTGATGACTTTCGTAGAGAATGTTTATTTTTTATTCATACAGTAACAAGTTACAAAATTAAATTTGAATCATATTTCAAAATGATAAAATTCGTGTTAATAGATAATGCTTTTCGTATAATGTTGGACTTCTTTGCAATTTTCTGTCAAAACAGTTTTTCTCATATACACAGTATATTTATTCTACTACTAAACACAGTGATTCTATTTACCTACTACCTACCTACTGTATAATTCAAAAAAATCGAAGGTAACATTAAATTTAGATTTTTGAATAAATTCCTTTAGTTACATATTATAAAATTCATAGTACGGTATGTCTTAAACAGTTGTAAAAGTTTAGGTCAAGAGAACAATAGCAAGATTAGTCGAGTGGTTAGAGACCCAAACTTCAGAACCAAAGCTCGCGGGTTAGATTTCCGCCCGGAACAAATATTTGTGTACATGGTCTCATGGTCGAATACAAAGCATAATACTTGCTCATTTTGCGACTAGATGGCACTGTGTATTATTATTTTGGCAACTATCTTGAAATAAATTAATTTTGTAAGACACAAAACGAAAACAGCTACAGAACGCCATAACAGTCCATTATGTCCCATTGCAGGGGCTTAGGCCTCCCCTCGGGATGAGGGAGCTTGGAGCTTAATACGCCACGCTGCTCCAGCGCGGGTTGGTGGATAACGACAGAAGGCGTGAATGACAATGCCATCTCAATTCGATAGGTATGATAGGAAGTCACGTGTTAAAATTTACATATAGTTAAGCCTGCTGTAGACATTTTGCGAGTACCCTCGTCAAAAATTTGTCACCGACTCACACTATTCGTCTGCCGCTCTGTAGTGCTTTACATGAATTTATAACTTGTTATTGTATTTCATAATCTTGACGTATATGCGCCGTGAGACAAATCGCCAGCGACCTCTCGCAGTAATCGTCAAGTACGAGGGTGTGAAAAGCGCACCCTCACTAAGATACGAGAACCTATAAACTCGTGCGAAATTACTGCGTTCGAACCTAGACAACGCGAGGGACAAGACTAGCCGAGACTTGCCGAGTACATCTCGTTTTCTTTGCTCAATTTCTAAAATCATAAATTATATTCCCTGTTCAAAATCCATATACCCGTGAGACATTAAGGTTAATATTATTAAAACTAATTAGAATCATATACCGAAATGTATCCACCAACCCGCGCTGGAGCAGCGTGGTTGATTAAGCTCCAAGCTCCCTCATCCTGAATGGAGGCCTAAGTCCCTGCAGTGGGTATTAATAGGCTGCTTGTATAATCGTATATAAAGTCATTTATAAACAAGCTTTTACAATACATAATTATATCTATCAGTGGGAAAATGTAAATGGTTGACTGTTAACCATTCACTGCTAATTATTTTAGTTTGTATATAACTGTTGGTTCTCCTTAATATAAATAAAGAAATACTTTTACATAAAAATACTTAACTTAAAATTTAAATTTGAGATTTAATGTCGCAGAAGTATAGCTATCGAAATATGAGTTATATATTTAAAAATTTGAGGCGTCAAACGTCTTTCCTCTAAATATTATGTTAAAATTTTCTATTTGAAATAAAGCCTCAAGCTTTTAATATATATATTTCTTAATTAATTAGCTATAGTTTAGAGATTAAACGGTAATAATTTTTAATTCAGTTTATTTGGAATAAAAGTTTATTTTTACAAAGGTTTTTTTTAAATCTATTTTCAACACAATTTCAAACAATTTTCCATTTTAAAACGCATTCATTCACTAACAAAATCTCCCCCGACACCTAGCGAACGGTTTCGTACATTTTCATGAGAATTTTCGTCCTGAAAGAGAAGGTACAGTAGCAGTGAATTGTGTAATTAAAATTTTGCGGTAAACTTTGCCCGTATTCAGTAACAGTTCGTGTGTGGCTTTTCGAGGGCTTTAGAGGTGAAGTTAATTTACGAAAGTTTAGTTTTCTTGTCTGATTGTATTTTGTATTTAATGTTTTCTTTTATTGAAATGTTTTTCTTTTATTGACCGCGAGATTTTATCCTCTTACAGGCGTATATAAAATAAGAAACGGACTAATTTATCGATTGGCTGACAAACTTCTAAAGCGCTATATCTACGAACTTGAAATTTCGCATTCTATGGGATTTGGGAGGGGTGTTTAACTTGTATGGAAATAATATAAGCATTTCGCTTATCAATTTCAAACCTTGCACAAATAATTTATGTAACATATGATTAAAAATCAGAGTTTTTAAAATTCACCCCTAGGCTAGTGGTGATCAAAGTTAGCACGGAACAAAAATCAATATCAAGTTAGTTTGTATAAATAGATTTCTGTTCTGTGTTACACATCATAACATCAAAACTACAATAATCGTATTATCAACAATAGGTACCTATACGCGGACGAAATCGCCATCGATAGTGGTGGATCAAGCTCCAAGCCCCCTCATCCCGCGGGGAGGCCTAAGCCCCAGTGGGACATTAATAAGCTGATGGTATGGTATGATATGGCCGAACTCGCACGAGGATCTAATACCTAATTATCAAATAATCACCAAAACTTATACTGATCATTATATCTACGAGTACAGTTCGAAGCAAACAAAGACCATCATCGCCACTTTCGTAAAAGTCGAAAAACCCCGAACTTGATATGAGACGATAAACGTTGTTAGTGCACAATCGACGCAATCCAATATAAGCCTAATGTATATAAAACATAAACATTAACATTGTTTATACAACATCGTTCGACTTTTATTCTTGGACTACGAAAATGCTCGATAGCGTTCTAGGTTGCGTCGACCTTGTAGATTCGTACCAAATCAAATTTAAAATAAAATAATGACATGTTTTTTATTTGCTCCATATTTATAGGGTAGCCAATTATCTAATTTTATCGAACTGAAATAAAATCTACTACATAGTTTTATATCAAAAAGTTCGACGAAAAATAAATAACAACGATTTTTATTTGACGTGAGTTTTCTGAAATCCTCTAGAACGAACAAACTAACGGTAACTTGCGGTAACTATGAAGATCAAATATAAAAGGAAAGAATAAGTTGTGTCTGAGTGTCAGACTGACCTGTGAGTATTTAGTGAACATCGGTAATTACCTAAACTTATAATCAATTCACTAAGCATTTTATTGACTGTACTCATAACACGGATTTGTAACAATGTGACTTTTTAACCACTATCCAAAAATATTATGTACTTATGATCCTTGGTGAAAATAATAAAATACGTGTTTTTTCTTTTATTGTCAATCAGTACTAAATTATTGACTTATCGTGTTAGCGTGGGAGTGCACGGGCGACTGACGATAGCGTCGATGCCTCGCCCTGCCATACCTGTGGTATACCTATGGTCACCTCTTTCTCGTGCGTAGTATTTACGTTTAACTTAATAATCACACTCTATACCGATAATTTTTTGGAAAAATTGTTATATTGTGAAAATTTTGCTTACCTCCTTATTTTTCACAATGGAGTTCTTGAATAGTACTTAATGCCTAAATTTAGACGGTGATTAAAAAGTCTTAATGTGTTTCCACCAATTTTTGCATTTATTTAAAGGAACCATATTTGGTTGGAATAGGACTGCAAGACTTTCCGCTAACTATATTATTCCACGGAATCTGCTCAAATAGCTACACAATTTAAAAAATATCGGTTAATATTTAACATGTTTTTTTAAATGTGAAAATGATGAAAACGAAAATGTGAAAAATATAAAGAAAATTATAAGTAAAAGAATTTGAAAAATCGTATTTAACACATTTTTCCCAACTCTAGTGCGTTGTGCCGCACGGGAACGTGGCCACGTGCAAACGCGTACTCTCATGTCTGAACACCGTCTTAAACGGTCAACGGGGGAACAGAGGAGTGCATCACAAGTCTAGCATTCTCGCCCTGCATGCTAGTTGCAGCAGACAGAATGAATCTCTCCATTTTACCGTAGGGGCCCGCATGCGCGGTTTATGTCTTATTTCACGATTTTAGCTGCTATTTGAAAGCGATCAAAATACAAAGTATTCATATTTGAGTGCAAGCATCTGTACCTACTAAACTGTGAAAATAACTATTTATACATTTGTTACTTGTTATCAGTTTTAGAAAAAAACATTCTAATATTTTTAAGAAAATTTCAAAGAAGGTTTTTTCGAAAACGATAGTCCGTACAAAATAAGGGTTAAAAAAATATTTTATATTACACCTGCTCAGAAAGCGCTCTAATACTCGTCAAAGAAGAAGGCAGAAAATCCTTTTTTATTCCCGTGGGAGAGAAAAACATTCAATACTCCCGCCAGCAGCGGGAGGAATGTTGTATGAAAATCCATTACTCCCGCTGTCTTTCCAAAAATTAAAATAAGAATTTTTTATATGAAGATGCAAAACGGTACTGGCCACATACTTTTTATTCTAAATAAAAATTTTAAATAATAGGAAACTAACGTCAGAGCCAGTAGAGGCGTCAAACTGCGTCAATATATATAAAAAAGCGAGTGGATTTCTTTTAATGATATGTAAATTTAAAAAAAAATGTCCTCTAAAAGCGATAGTGGCAATTTTTTGACTCCAATGGAATTAAAAGAAGCTGCTCAAGCTGTTATTGACAACTTGTTGGTACCGGGGGAAAGCATTGCTTTAAGTTTTAATAAGTGTAGTAAATTTAATATTAATTTTAATTCCTAAACATTTTATTTGTTTCATTTTCCTAGTAGATATAGTATAAAGTAGTATGAAGATTCTAGAGAAAGTCCGATTCCCGCTTTGTGTGTTTAAGGTCCTCCGCCTGCGGCGTTGGACCTCAAATGTACACTCAGCGGTAATCGGTCACTTTCTTCCCTATGTGAACAATCTACTAATGCAAGTACTCGGCAGATTTCGTAGGTATATATACAGCGGCAAGCTCTGCAGTCCTGTTCAAATCTGTAGGTATACCTTTTCATTTATTCAATGTTATCCTAATTTAAATACCGTATTTGTAAAACAAACAAAGTTAAACCGTTCAAAGACAAAAGTTTATTTAATTTCAAACAAATTAGCAGCAATTTAATTTGTAATTAGATATACTATTTACAAAAGCGTTTCCTGTGTTTTCATTAAATTAATTACAACATAATTTTCAAAGGACTTTGAGGCAAAATTTTATGTATGTGTATTACACAAAAATTCAACTCAGGCTAGTAAAAATAACATACCTTTTTTCTTTCACGTACTTCTATGTAAAGAGGGCGTCTCCTCCAGCAAAATTAATTATTTTTCATTATTTAATATATGTTAGAGTATAAGCATTTCAAGATTGTGTAACATAACTACGAAATAAAGATATTTGACTCTACTCTGACAACGCGGCGCTG
Organism: Luffia ferchaultella; assembly: GCA_949709985.1. NCBI lineage: Eukaryota > Metazoa > Arthropoda > Insecta > Lepidoptera > Psychidae > Luffia > Luffia ferchaultella. Next base: position 3,090,121 of record OX453262.1, read on the forward strand.
AAGTAGCGCCGAATATGCTCCGTTTTCAAAAATCCGGCCACTAATAGGCGCTACTTCGGCGCTGCTTTAATTTACCAAAGTACGGCTGCTGAGATATGATAAATCAAAGTTTGTGTATTTACCACCCGCGTGTGGTGTCACTCGGAGTACTCGGACCCACGCTAGCCATGGGTATCACACCGCAACCAATTTTAAAGATTTTTAACTTCGCCATTTACGAAGATATCAATAAAATTGTTTCACTTTTTAGTTTATCATTATTAGAAAAGAGACACTTGTATTTAAATATTCATTTCAATTTGTATATGCGAAATCGGCTGAACGTGGTTCAAACTTATACAGCATGTGAAGCTTACCGAACTAAACAAAAAGTTTCAAGTGAGCAGATGGCGCCGACTAACGGTTACCGAGAAAAACATGTTTGAAGTTGATTCAGTCGAACAACCCGTAAATAATATACGGCGTGTTCAGCTAAATGTAATCCGAACATAGAGCTTACCGAATAAACAAAAACATCCAGTAAGCAGATGGCGCAAACTAACGGTCACCGAGAAAAAAACACGTTAAAAGTTTTTTATTTGTTAATACTTTTTTTAAAACTTTTTATTTAATTCAATAAGCTCTATGCGCTCTATAAATTTGGACTACGTTCAGCCAAACACCTGGTATATAATAGAGAAATGATATTTCCCAAGATATTTATTATAGATATTTCAATTTATATTCCTAAAATTTTTGTTGGCGACTGGCTTTGTTCCATTAGATTATAAAGATATGCGATACACTGCTTTTAATTTGCATTTCACTAAAATAAAAAATAACCCATCTTAAGTTTCTTGCTAAGTTTCTTGCATAAAAGCTTTATGACGTTCAAAAGTGACAGTAGAGACGTGTCCTAATTGAATATAAATGATTTTTTTTTAATTTATTTATTTTTAGACTTTTAAAATTTATATATTCAAATTCAAAAAGTTTTTATTCAATATAAGATGTTTGCACACACTTATTGAAAGTCGTAAAAATTGATTAGGCACTATTATTTCAAAACTTGATTATTTGAAAACTTATCAACTTCCTACTGAAAAGCTATATAATATCAGCAATTTGTTATCAGCCAGAAAGCTATTTTGTATCTGTAAATAACTCTAGAAAAAAAACACTTTCATAAAAAATGACACTCAAGTAAAAAAAAAAATTACATCTCGTGGCTCGCAAGATAGACCCAAAATCAAATAAACTGGCAGATTGTCAACGTATTTACATAATGTGATAGACAAAAAATAAATACGTATTTACAAATGTGCCCTAATTTTATAATGTTTATAATATAAGTAGGTATAAGTTTTCTAAACATAGTTATAACTAATTAAGTTATGAAACAACTTGTCCCTTAAAGCAAAGCGAAGGCTCTTGGAAGAGATAATTTATTAACTTAAAAAGAGTCCCCAACAATTACAAACTGCCTAGATTTAAGTTGTGACTCATACTACGTAAATTTATGTAAATCTTTGACTAAGTCAACAGCAGCTTATTTTATTATTCAACTATTTCGTTTAAAAATCAAAGAAATAAAAATTAACAAACTTTGGTAATCAATAAATAATTACTTTACTATATCATACAAACAGACCATTAATACACCACTACAATGGCTTAGACCTCCCCTTGAGATGAGGGGGCTTGAAGCTTAATCCATCATACTGCTCCAGTGTGGGTTAATGGATTTTAGAATAAATAGAATATATTTCAAATAAATAGAATATATTAATTTAAAAATCGTGTGCATTTTATCTCGAAAACACAAACTTTACTTTTTACTTTTAGTTTTATTTTCTATCTCTGAATCTGTACAAGATGACAAGATTGAGGGAAGTAAAAAGCTTCTGTGACGGGTGAAAAATACGGCTTTAACCTAAGGGCCTTTTCACGAGTCTTCGTTCACTTGAAATCCTTTTAAGGATTAAATTGGCGTCTCTACATTTTGGAAGGTGCTGTTTATATTGCGGCATTTTTTTTTAATATTTTACAGTAGTACATTGTTACACAAGGGGTACGCTCGTGCGCCAAACCATATCTGAATCTGATGAAATCATTTTATACAAATATATGTCATCATCATCATCATCATCAGCCCGTGTCTCTCCACTGCAGGATATAGGCCTCTCCCAGGGCTCGTCATCACACACGGTCCTCCGCCTTTCGCATCCAACTACTCCTGTTATGGTGCTTCAGGTCATCTGTCCACCTGGCCGCAGGGCGTCCAACGCTTCGCTTGCCGGTACGTGGCCTCCACGCAAGAACTCGTATACCCCATCGGTTATCGGTTCTACGGCAAATGTGACCGACCCATTGCCACTTCAGTTTGCTGATCGCTTCGGTTATGTCGATAACTTTGGTTCTTCGACAGATTTCAGTGTTTCTGATTTTATCCATCAAAGTAATACCGAGCATAGCACGCTCCATAGCACGCTGAGCGACGTTAAATTTGTGGACCAGTCCTGCCGTGAGAATCCATGTACAAATATCTGTATATGTAAATAATTAGCACTCGACAAAACAACTGAAGATCGAGTTGCCACTTTTTCACATTTTTTATTTTTCTTTTACTGTGGCATTCTACCAGCCAGTAATTTTTATCATTAATGATGGCTAATTTTTAGCTCAAATCTATGTAAATTTAATAATAATTTACTTAAAAGTTATTTAAGAGTATAAAGTCATATTACATTACAAATATATAATATTAATAATATTTTCTTTATTACAATTTTATGCCACGATTCAACAAAGTTGTTGTATAAAAATTTGGGACATAGCGTCCCAAATTTTTATACAACTTTACAAATTGTCCCAAATTTTTTGACAGCAAGGAAAATCGTTTCCCGGTGACGAAAAGTACTACTTTCATCCCTTCGATCAGGTAACTTAAAGCGTACTTTCAGAGTATGAGTAATGAAGAATATATACCTAGTTACTTGCCAATGCAACAATAGAAGTCTATTAAATTATAATAACTAGTGCTCGACCGTACTCACTTTTTGAAAAAATCAGTAATAAATAAGGCGAGAATAAATCAAATTGCAACAAACGACATACAATAATTTTTAACATTGAAAATTTAAAAACGACATGCAAATGAGGTAGTTTATAAGTTTATCGCGGTCAGGCAGACCGACGCGGGGGGTGACTTTGTTTTATAATATGTAGTTAGCTTTCTACACTCTTTCCCCGTATAAACTTTAACAACCGCTTAGCCTAGTGGGTAACGACCTTGCCTACGAAGCTGGAGGTCCCGGGTTCGAATCTCAGGTCGGGTCAGAATTTATATGATGAATATCGATACTGGTACCGGGTCTTGATTGTTATATGTATGTGTTGTCTTCGCTTGGTACCCAAAACACAAGCTAATGCTTAGTTTGGGGCCTAGACGTTGTTGTTCATGTATACATTAAAAAAAAAACTATGCCAAATTTCACACTCCTCCGTACGTGCTATATGCTAAAAGAAGAATACAAAATTTTCTCCTTACCTACATATGAATATATAGATATGTAAAAACGCAAGGAATATGTAACAGTTACAATGAATTCTAAATATTAAAAAAAACGTGTGGAGTAGTACAAAAGTATGAGGGATAAAAAGAAACAATATAAGATTATTTTAACAAATACTAATTATTTCTTTATGGACTACAATTACTACTTTGCATAAATGTTAGGCAACAATTTTGAAAGCAAATTTATCTTTGAGTTTGTTTTCAAGTGATTAAAGAATAATTATGAATTTACATAAATTAAATTGTATTTTCGATGAAAACAAATGTTCGGAGGAGACAGAACGAAGTGAGGGTGCTTTTGTTTATAATATTACGATGTCACGGATTCCATGTGTGACAAAAAACCCTAGAAGCTGCCCACATGTTTATTCCACTCAATTACAGTGATTTACAACGAAAAACTATAGATATAGCGGAGATATTACGTCGTGACCACAAAAATGTGAGCAAAAAATATACGCCAAAGAATAAATATACGCTACTTGATCTTTACCTAAAAAAAAGGACTGTTTGAATCCGGTGGTTGAGTCGTCCACATAAAACGATGAGTTAGCGTTAATGTTAGTGTGATACTCAATACGATACAAGTGACACGGTCAAAGTCAAGTTGTTGTCATCTTGTTGTCAAGATGTGTGGATCACACAAGTGGATCATTATGGTGAAAATGATTTATGTTTTTCGCTTAGATAGCAGAATCGAAAAGCCAAGCAAAATGACATACTTAGAGATTAGACAAACCATACGTCGTGTTCATTGTTTGTTTTAAATATTGATCATGAAATATAATTTTAGAATTTTTATTTGTTTTTCCAGTACGAATTTTATATGTGTGTCATATTAAATACAACTTTCATGAAATACACTGGCATGAAAGTGATGGGAAAGTAGTGTAACGGCATTGACATATCAAGTGCATCCATATCTATGTCAGCCCATTATACCCCACAGCAGGGGCTTAGGCCTCCTCTCGGGATGAAGGTGCCTTAAGCGTAACTCAACAGGCTGCTCCAGTGCGGGTTTGTGGATTGTAACGAGTGCCATCTGATTGTGGCAACCGGGACTGACGCTTAACGTGCTCTTCTAGGCACGGAATTAGTGATTGTACGTAAGTACTTAAGTCAGAAAAAAATATTAGTAGGTACATGTCCGTTTCTTTGGGATTCGAACCACGACCTCCTAAACAAGAAGCGGTCTCGCCGCCAACACATGAATGTTACAAAAATATCGTTCGTATGTTCAGTATAATCTCCAGAAACATTGCAACTTCAATATAACTACCACCACCGCATCCCTTGAAATATCAGGAGTAAAACCAAGTATCTTAGCTGTTAAGTTTAATGAATTACTAGATGAATTTAAAAACTATGAATATTTGAATTAGATCTGCCGGCAACTGACAGGACATCTGATATACCTACATAGTCAAATATTTTTTATGTAATTCATACATATCTAGATATTTTAAATATAGACAGGAACTAATAGACATGTTTAGTCAGATAAGTATTTGTCCACGGCGACATTCAAACGCTCGACCTTTGTTACTACAGTTAGAGTCCCAATTAGGTCAGTCGAAAATAATATCTGCACAGTGAAAGTTTTTTGATACTTTTTTCAAACAAAAGCTGCAGTATTCTAAATTCAAAATCATGGACAAGTCTAAAACTTGAGTAATTATCATGGGTGTAATTGGTAATTATTCAATACGAATCCCTCAGACACGAGTCATGTAAAATTTTCATAGCCTTTTATCATATGGTCTATTATTGTGGGGTTTTGCTGCAGATATTGATAAGATATTCATCTTACAAAAACTGGCAATGTTTACGGTCTAAGGCGTCTTGACTCTTTGAGGAAAAAGTTCAAGGAGTCTAATATTTTAACTGTGAAGTACTAATATATTTATTTTATTATAATGTATACGTATATAGGAGTATTTCGAACTTTGCAAAGAACCTCGAAAAGCATGACTATACAATACTACAATTAAAAATAAACTGACACTACCCCAACTTAACCAAAGTAAATAAATCATTTTTGGGTCTCTGTACGCGGATCTACCCAAGATGGACATCCCACATAGCGATGTGGAATGTCCATCTTGGGTAGATCCGCGTACAGAGACCCAAAGGCCATCTAGTCCCAAAGTAAGCATGTACTTTTTGACGACCGCTTGGCCTAGTGGGTAGTGACCCTGCCTACGAAGCTGGAGGTCCCGGGTTCAAATCCCAGGTCGGGTCAGATTTGTATGATGTATATTAATATTGGTACCGGGTCTTGGTTGTTATGTGTATGTGGTGTCTTTACTTGGCGACCCAGAACACAAGCAAATGCTTAATTTGGGGCCCAGATGTTGTTGTAATGCATACGTTATTATTATTATTCTTGTATTATGGGTACTAGACAATTGATATACATACTTAAATACTCTTTATGACATAGGTATACATATAAAGATGTGTTACACACAGATACGGAACAAATAAACATGTTCATGCACACAAATATTTATCCCGGGCGGGAATCGAACACGCGAGTTTTGGTTGTACAGTTAGGGTCTTTAACCACTCGTCCAATCGGTCAGTCATCATCGTATCCATCATGTATAGGTAATATATAGATGTGATGGCATGAATTATAAGAGAATAAATTTGTTTGTCGAGATTAATCCAATCGAATCGTCGACAAACTTCGACTGGCACTGAATAAACATTAAGGTTTGTATATTGTATACGAAATCATAAATTAATGTTAATTCGCTTTCCCCGGGCTCCGCGTGAAAGTATTTTGTGGCACAAACGGCCTGCCTCCTACCCTACGAATTATTCGAGCCATATTTTCCGTGTACATCACGTTAATGGGTGCCATATTTCTTATTTATCCCATTACTTCTGCCTTAGATAATTAATAAGATACCATTTCGCGTAACAATTCGTGACAAATTGTCAATTATTTATTATAAGAGGTATAATATTGGACAGTAGCTTTTCCCGAGAAATATTTGAAAGGCCAAAGCAGGAGATTGACCTACCGACTGGCAGAGTGGTTAGAAATCCTAACTGTGGAGCCAAGGATTAAATATTTGTGTGCAACATGTCTAACACGTCTATTGTTCCGTTTATGGATATAAATGGTATATATATTATGAATGTATATATTTTAAAAATAATATTTAAGTATATTTACCAGTTGTCTAGTACCCCATAATACAAGCATAATACTGCTTACTTACTTTGGGTGGGACTAATGAGAAGAAAAACTTAAACGCTCGGGGGATTAGTTTTCCAAATTGTTTCATTTTTCGTAACATGTTCATTATGACACTAATTGCATTTTTACATGTGAAAATAAAAAACAATCGAAAAATACCCCGGGCATTTAAGTTTTTTTTTTCGTATGCTGTATCAAAATATTTAAATAATTGAAAACGTATAACCCTATTTTTTGCTGATTTCAATATCATGTATTCAATATGTTTGACGACCGCTTAGCTTAGTGGGTAGCGACCCTGCCTACGAAGCTGGAGGTCCCGGGTTCGAATCCCAAGTCGGGTCAGTACTTATATGATGAATATTGATACTGGTACCGGGTCTTGGTTGTTATATGTATGTGGTCTTTGTAAAAAAAAAATATTTATATATGTAAACATATATTATAAAGAATATTGAAGTATGTATATCTGCTGTCTAGTAACCCATAACACAAGCATAATACTTGCTTACTTTGGGACTAGATGGCGCTGTGTGGGAAGTCCTATGTATTATTGTATTGTATTATGTAATTTTTTAGTGTCAATCGTTAAAGGTTTAATGGGGTGCAACCGTTAACGCCGTTTGTATGGAAATTTCGCACTACACACTCCTCTTAACATTGTCATTTATTTACATAGATAGGTGCCTTACCGTTTTAATATGTGAACGCACATATTAAACTTTAGTAGGTATGTATGCCAATATAACGGAAACAGTAATTTAAGTGTATCATAAAATTCGTTTATTGGGGTATTCCCCGAGAGACATTCATAGTCAAACACGGACATTAAATATACTACAAACCCTGAATAATATTAATTTACGATTTAATTAATAATAATAATAAAAATAATAATACCTGAGACATTTCACAGATGGTTACTTAATCCTAAGGTAAGCGGAGCTTGTATTAAGGTACTAGACGAGAATAGCTGATGTACATACTTTGCTTTTTTATAATATATACATACATAGATTTTTTACACCCAAACGCCGAATAAATAGACTGTTCATGCATACAAATATTTGTCCCGGACGGGAATCGAACACGCGACCTTAGCTCTGGTTCTGTAGTTAGGGTCTCTAAGCACTCAGACGATCGATTAATTAAATAGCTATGCCTGTGGTTCCGCCCCCGCCACGGAAACTTTAAACGAATTTAATATTTTATTTACGCATAACTTTAATCTGTTTGTCGACTTCTTAAATGGAGTTTTTTTTTCGTTTTTGGACTACAAATTTAATGGAGATTTTTAGACTTTAAATATTATTACATAAATAATATTCGCCTTTTAAATACTAGCCTGTTTAATATATCCAATGGCAAATGAAGTTAAAATAATATTTATTGTGAAAATAGATATCTAAATATATAAGAATAACACGAATGGAAATTAAAAATAGTTGTAAAAACATACAATGTACCCTAGGGATTTTGCCCAGCGTTTTCAGAGATTGAGATAAGAAAAAAAATTAAATACCTTTTGTACTCGCATTCTCGCATTTTTTAAATTATTTTAATTTTTCTCATCGATCAGTATCTAATTGTTTAATTAATTTACTTATAATTTGTCATTAATTCGCTTTATAAAAGGCAACGCAGTTTTTTCAATCTACGAGTTGTACCGTATGATACCGTGTAAACGTTTCGTTACTCGGCTCCGCTGCACGACGAAAAGCATAAATTTTAATATTTACCTTTTCTTTTATATTTCAAACAACGAGCAACAGATAGAAATTTTTTTTTTAAATTATTTGTTTCTAACATTGATTGGAAGGTTCTGTTAAAATCCCTCGGGTACCTTCGGAGCACGAGGTAAACTGATTATTTATTTTTACCAATCTTTACAATTTTTCTCGTTGTCGCTTTGGGTACATTAAGTTAGCTGCCGTTGATAGACGAATAAAATTACAATGTGTAAAAACACCGACATGAAGATATAACTTTGTATACCATAGACAAAAATGATGGATCTATCAAAGTGATGCCAGATAGATTATATTTACCACCCTTTTCCCGTTTTCCCTTCATCCTTTTTCCAATATAGTAAATTTAATATTCATTCGATTTCGACACCATACAAATGTACATCTATAAGAAAAACGGAAAAGTTCGAACATGTATATTCGATCATGATATTTTATTTTTTTTCGGTTTATTCATCGATACAGTTTATCCGTTTTTCGTGACAATACCCTATTATTAGATTTTTTGGGAACTAAAATAAATATTGGTAAGTCGTAGGTGTAGTATAAAGTATAAAACTTCTTTCTAATAGGCACTGTAAAAAACGAAGTACACCATACAAATTTTTTAGCATTCCGTACTCAAATTGTATCAAATGGATCCTATTACTAAGCTCACGCTGTCTAACTGTTTGTCCGTTTGTACATACACTTAAAGGTCTGTCTTTTGAACTATAAAAGTAGTCAGTTGAAATTTTTATAGAATATATGTCATTGTGGCAGATATTCTAACAAATATTAAAAAAACTAGAAAAACGCTATGACGCTATGTGTCCACACAAGAAACGTTTTTCATGTAAATATTTTATTACATATTTATTTAAAAAACAGTAAAAAAATAATTGAAAACCTTATAAAAATTACTTCAAATAATTGAAATTAAAAACGAACTATTCATTAGAAAAAAACAGCCAGTGATGAAACCAGTTCATTGATTTCAGAACTGCGATACCTCAAACAACCAGATAGAAAAGTAGCTAAGAATCATCCCGGTTAAACCAGCTTTCAATAAAAAAATCAATAAAAATCGGTCTACCCGTTCAGGAGTATACAGTGCTACAGACAGACCCGCACATAGACACACATACAAGCATACACCTCAAACTTACAACACTCCACATTTTCGGCGTCGGGGGTTCAAAGGCTCCTGAATTAAAAACTTTTAATATGCTATTTATTATTAGTTTCGTACCTATCTACAAAATCATTAATAAATGGATCAAACATTTGCGAATCACTGTATAAGTAGAGTATGTACAGAACGCAGTCCTTCTTATTCTTTGTTATTTATAGATTACGATAATTTAAACTTAAATTAGTTTAAAAAAAAAGTTTAAGCAGTCGGTCCCGAACGCTGTCAATAGATGGCGGTCGTTACAGTTTCCAACCCGCAGTGGAGCAGCGTGGTGGACTTATGCTCCAAGCCCCCCTCCTCACCCTAGGGGTGGCCTAAGCCCCTGCAGTGGGGTAAAAATGGGCTGACGATGATGATGATGTATGTGGTGTCTTCGCTTGGTATCCAAAACACAAGCCAATGCTTAGTTTGGGGTCTAGACGTTGTTGTCATGTATACGTTATTATTATTATTATTAAACTGGATAAAAAGTTTCATGTTAAATGAATTCTTTGTCTGTTATCGCATGTCACATTATACTTCCTATTGAATTAGGTCGCACCTGTTTCGGGTATTTTCCTGCAGTATCTATGTATCCAATAACATCTAGAAACGAATGTTTGCAAATGTCCCCATTTACATAAAACAGTTCGGCGAGCAGATTGTATCTGTATTTACATATTTTTGGGGAATATAATTTAAATTTTAAATAAGAACACATTTTTTTTTTAATGGAAGTAAAGTAGAAAGAGTAGAGTGGAGAAAAAGAAGTCGGTGCAACGACCGATAGGTATTTCGTGAATTCGATCAAGCTATAGTTCCAATCAACCTTTATGGCGGATGTGAACATAGGCACAAGTCGCGTTTTAGGTGTAGCGGGACGCAGTGGAGCGAGAGGCATATGACTGAACCTGCGCAAGCATGCTTATAGCGTTGTATTCCGATCCGCCATAAAGTTTGGTTGGAACTATAACAAGTTTCTCAGTTCTTAATCTAGTGCACTATTGTTGTTGTATTTCTGTAGGTACTATTTCATAAATGGTGATAGTTAAACTTTGATTTATTAGCATTTAAAATTGTATACACACAATTGTATACATTGTTAGTAAACACAGCCATTAATATGACGGTTTATTCATATCAAAAAACATATCACCAACAAATCAATGACACCAACAAAGTTATTATTTATTATTATTATTGTTTTACCAGAACTCTTCAATTTTTTCGTAGATTTTTGAATCTGATTATTTTTTTCTTTATTATTCTAATATGATAACATTCTAATTTCTATTATGTGAAAATTAATGTAACAATTTTAATTAAAAAATTGTCTGGCCATAATTTAGGGTGCCAACCCTCCTTAGTAATGTATATTGACATATTTTTCAATACATTTGCTATTAATACGGTCTTTATGACATCGAAACTTGTACCGTAACATTGTATTTTATAGTGCTAGGCCTTTTTAGTTTACACCAATCACAAACGAGCATTCTGTTTGTGACGCATGCGTAAACCACGAAAAGCAACCCGCTCGCGCCCCTAATTCCCGCCATTATTATTTGAAGTATTATTTTAATCGCAAATAAATTGAAAAACGTCGTATGATGCTCGTACTCAGTAAGCTGGCTATTATAGTCTCGGTGTATTATAAGCACTTTTCTTCGCCTCGTGCCTATGAACACTTAGACTATAATATGCAGCTTACCGTACTTTCATCATAATGTACTATTATAGTACATGAACAATATTTAAAGCACTGAGAAAAAGATATTCAGTTGAATTTTGGATGTACAACAACAAACAATGGTACGATTAACATGTTATTGTAAGTGTAAAAATGCACGGTTTGCGTAATCCACTTGCGACTCGCAAGCATTAAATTCATATTATTTCATTTCATTCAGATCAACATAAACTAATTAGTCCATGAAATTAACTTACCTATATCTTTTTAATTATATCACTTATTGTTGCAAGCGTTTGCCACGAGCATAAATTTGAATCAAACGTTTCGCAACATCATTTAAATTCAGTCCCCAATCAGAACTTAATCGTGTACTTCAGCCAACCTTTATTGAGGCTATTTGTATTTTTCGTGTAAATAAATAATTGTTTTTTTGCCCTCGTTTGACTTCTATTATTCGGCGAAATGGCACTGGATCTAATTAGGGGTCGCTTTTGAAGACGATTCGGAAGAGACAGAAAAAATACGAATAAAATAATGAAACCACAATGTGTAGAAGCGAATTAAATTGGATTTAGGTCTGTAGTAAGACATTTAAGTTTATTCACAATGAATTTTAAATGAGAAATCATATTGTTACAAATAATAAAGTATCGAGTAATAACTACAAATTAATAATAATAATAATGAAATATTTTTTCTCTAAATAAGGGCTAATTTATTTATATATTGCGTACCACATCAATTTCAATAAAAGTATAAATGTATTTTCAACGTCAGGTGAATTTTCATATATATCTGACTAATTCGTAAAAAGCAAAAATAGATATTTAGAGAAGAGGCTCTAGTACCTTATTCCCATATAATAATTTTAAATTCGTGCCATTCGTGCGGAATAGACCCGACTGCTGTCGATTCTGGATCGGTAATAGCCGCCTTATCTATTTGACCTTACGCAAATCTAGTATTCTCAGACATGGGCAAATAATTTCCATACCAAATTATAAACACTGTTCTAAGTCAACAGACGACTCCTATTGCCAAATCAAGGACCAAATTCGAACAACTAACTCTTCATTTATGCTTTACAGATTATTCTACCACTGTGAAACGTATTCAAGAGTTAGAAAATCGGCAGTTTATTTTGCGCAAAGTGGCTACTTATTATAATTATACTTCTTGCTTCGTTCTCGAGATTAGAATAACTTGTAGTACCGCGTACTGGCTCGCCATTCAACCACTATAGTTTAAATAATCTAAAAATTTAATAAATAATATTATATTGATGGCCACACGTGCAGCTGCTCGCCGGCGGCGGCCGCCAGAGGCGCTGATGTCATTCGTGTTTCTAGTGCTGTCATTCACCACTTGTTCCGAAAATGCCTTTTTATTTCAGTGAAGTGAATATTGCTTGTTTGATCGGTGTTTCACTGATATGCCCAAGCGAATACATTCTGAAGATGAGGGCAGCGACAAAATTCGTAGAAAAATAAAACGGATGATGAAAAAATTCAAAAAAAAAACGCAAGAAACGTTCTCGACGGTCGGATTCAAGTTCTAACGTTTCATCAACTAAATGGCTATCCCCGAGCAATTTTCTTACCCCTAGAATCATAAACTTATGAATATGACCTAGTAATGTTCATTGCTCGTTACGTATCTATGTAAAGTGGCTATTGCCTTGCAGACAAAATGGTTTGTGTACATCTGTGATAGACGTATCTAATCTTAAAAATAATATACTACAGTGTGTAGTCCTTTGTGATTACTACCGAGTAATATCTATAATAATAACTCTATGATTAAGCTCATATGATTATTTTCCTTTTTATTTAGAAGCAATTGCGTACATCTTATGTAGATGTTACCTATCTTCCTATGCAAAAATAAAAATGGTGTTATATACGTCCATCGCTGTTGTATAATAAATTTTTAAATGCACCCATAGGGCACTACAAAGAATTATTTTGCTTTCGCTTTTAGATGTTGAAGACTTATTGCCGGTGGCTGAGCATAACAATGGCATGAACGAACTTCCTACCGCCACTACCGCTGAGAGTGCGCAACATCTGCTCGATGAGGACAAAATGATCGCACCCACCGTGGTTGAGAATATTCCACACTTACCCGTACCACTTACTATGGGCGATCCGACTCAGGAAACTTTGACCAATGACGACAAGCCCGCAGACGATGGTGGTCTCCACTGTACCAGAACCTCCTAGTTTCTGATGTTATAATATTCGCCCTCAGGATAATGCCTTAATATTTCCATTCCACAGCAACCAGCCGCATCTAAAAGTCAAGCTTATGGCTGGAAAGTTGTCAAGTCGGTGTTCTTGAAGACGGAGTTGCCCCCTCAATCTGTTGAAGTCATCTGTGAATCGCTGTCCGATAACACCCTCCGCCAATATGAGGGTGCTTTCAAACGCTGGTTTGAGTTTTGCCTTGATCACAATTTAGATCCTTACTTTTCTACAGTTCATCGTGTCGCAGAATTCCTGACAGAAATATATAACAGAGGTGCTCAATATGGTACCTTGAATAGCACCACTCAGCTCTATCTTTGATTCTGGCTTCAAAAATGGGTTCAGATAGCATATTAGCTAGATTATTTATGGATTGTTATTGACTTCGCCCCCCAACACCCAAATATGGTGTTACTTGAGATACATCCTTTGTTCTAGAATTTTTAGCCAACCTGTATCCAAACTGCAGCATTGATCATTATCGAAAAAATTAACTACCCTATTGGCCTTGATTACTGCACATAGAGTGCAAACCCTATCTTTAATTCTTATCAAAAACTTAATAATCCCCTTGTATTACTACCAAACGACAAATTTGTCCGGCTAAAACTTTACTTAGTTATTTAAAAAGAACAAAGCATTTAAGAGGTGAAGTCGACAACTTGTTTATAAGCTTTAGATAACCTCATACAAAAGTCACTAGCCAAACGCTGAGCAGGTGGAACAAGGATACCTTATTTGGAGTGGAATTGACACCTCTGTGTTCTCAGCTCACTCAACAAGACATGCATCGACATCTAAAGCCGATAAATTAGGTATCAATGTAGATCTGATTAGAAACACGGCTGGTTGGAGTGGAACTTCAAATGTGTTTGCTAAGTTATTCCTGAGACTCATTACAAGTCATGATAACACTCAGAAATTTGCAGTCTCTATACTAGATGATATGAGTACTTGATTTAAAATTTATATTTATTTTAAATTAATTTTGATTTAAGTCTAAATTGTTATAGTACATTACCATTGTTTTACTTAAATTTGCAAAAAGGAAATACATAAGTATGTTTATATTTTTAAAAGAAATTTTGATTATATATATACCCAATACTAAAATGGTTATGTCTAGTTATATTCGTCTTTAAATACTTTGACGAAACAGTATGGGATTAATCTGGTCAACAATAATTTGTCCTAGCTTTAAAAATCTAAAAGTTATTCTAATCTCGAGAACGAGGCAATAAGTATAATTTGTGATTAAACAAATTTACCTTAGTGAAGTTCTATAATATACGATTGCTTCGGTCGAAGAGATTAGATTCCCACCCACCTCCAGATGTCCCAGGACAATCTATTGTTGACTGTTAGAGCTTTCAACTGAATGACATCAGCGCCTCTGGCGGCCGCCGGCGAGCAGCTGTACAGTGTGGCCATCAATTTAATATTATTTATTAAATTTTCAGATTACCTATTTAAACTATAGGGGTTGGATGGCGAGTCAGTACGCGGTACTATAAGTTATTCTAATCTCGAGAACGAAGCAAGAAGTATAATTATGATAGAACTTCACTAAGGTAAGTTCGTTTAATCACAAAGAAAGCATGGTTTGCATAAATTTAACGCATTTCAGCGTTTTAGTTCGTACGTTTGACCTTTCAAATGCACTTTAGTATAGTGGATAAAGAAAATTTTCAAAATAAACTGTATAATAATAATATCTGGGATATCTAACACATGTATTTACGTTCAAACCCGTACTATAAAAAAAAAATAGTATTTTTTTGGTGATTTTGTTGTATGTTCTTCGTTCTTATTGAGGATTTCCCAGTTTTTTTTAAAAATAGTTCACAAATAAAACTCTTTTTGGGGAATGACTCTCTAAAACTTAATTTTTTAATTTTAATATTTGACTAAATAGTTAATACTTTAAGATATTTAAAAAATTTAAAAAATCGGTTGAACAAGTGTCAGACACGCACAGTGAATGTTTGCATAGTCGAATATGAAGATTCACGTTAAAATTTAAATAATAAGTTTAAAAACAAATATCTCAAAAAGTACTCAATTTATATTATTCAAATTATATTTCGTTGAAAGGGTTTTTTAACTTGTAGTAGATAAGTTAAAAATATTCAAGAATTTTTACTCCATAGTAAAAAGTTATAACACACTTTTTTAGGCTTCAGGAGATAGGTGCCTCCTTAACTGTTGCCTTGAATAAAAAAATAATTTTAAAACCACTATCAAAGACCTATTTGACATAGATTACACGTTAATATGCGCTGGAAGTTTTTTTAATCCCACAGTTAGGTGACATACCTCAAAAAAAAATTTATAACTTCGTTACACCATTGTATAGAGCTTCATAAAGATAACACTTATTTCATCTACGAGTTTATAGTGCTCATAGTTTCCGAGTAAATTGACTGTGACAGATAGACAGACAAACAAAAGAACAGGACGAAATTTAAAGCCATTTAGCTACGAAATCTAAAAACCGGTTTATTGTATATCCGATACGCAGAAAATTATATGCATATCAGCACACTAAGTATATACCCCACTGCACTGCAAGGGCTTAGACCTCCCCTCGGGTTGAAGGTATTTGGAGCTTAATTTACTACGCTGATCCAGTGCGGGTTGGTGGATTTTAACGACTGCCGTCCGTCCTGGGATTCGAACGCGGCCTTCTAAACAAAAAGCGGACTCGCCACTACACAGCTATCACGACATGGTTTATTTTTTTTAATCGAAATATTGAAAAAATAGAGGGAGGCAGAACTGCTGATGATTTTCAGAACTTTTAATAGCGAAATATTGAGTTAAATTTAGAACTTATTTAAAGACCTCCCTTGCATTTTCAGAGGTCTGTCTAACAAAAAAAAAAAATACCACACACGATATGGGTACTTGGAAAAAACCTAAATAATTTTGTTTTCCTACCTGCGACTTCAACAGAATTCAATCTGATTCTGTATTAAATGCATGGACGAATAAGACGCACATGACGAAGTTATAAGGATATCACATCTGTAATTTGATTCCTGAACTCTAAAATCTCTAAAAGTAAGCAAAAACATAAAAAGAAAGCAAGTATAGGTACGTATGTGCCGGGAACCTGTTAAAGACGTGAGGTGTTACAGACATTAAAAAAATTATCATCCTGATTAAAACGGGAATAGCTCAATAATAAACTATATTTCTTCCTGTTATTGAAGGGGTTGTAACATTTTAGCAAAGTTCTTACGCCGTGGTTTTAGCATATTCATCAGTTAGTTGTTTCTCAATCGCGGCTACTGATGTAACTTACCTATATGATTTTTTATTATTATTTATTTGTTATTTGTGTACATGAACATGTCTATTTGTTCCATGTCTGGCTATACAAGTATCTATATATGTATATATTATTAAAAAAAAGAATAAGTATGTATATCAGTTGTTTAGTACCCTATCATACAGGCATAATACTTGCTTACTTTGACAAGATGCAACTGAGTGGGATGTCCCATATATTATTATTAATATTAGACAATTTTATTTTATTTTGCGATATGAGATTATTTTATTTTATTGTGTATTTACTTTAGCTTAAAGATCATTGTAATTAAGTAATTATGGCCCCTACTCTGAAATAAATGTTCATTTATTTATTTATGTTATAAACAAAAAATGTCAAAATGTTTTTTGATATAATCTCAGGATAAAATGTATCTAATAATAGTATAAAAATAATGAGGTTAGTAGGTACATTTCGCACACGAAGGGATCCGTACCACCGTACAATTAAAAAAAAACTATTTTCTTGTATGGGGACCCCTTTTAATTTTCAACTATATTTTATTTTGATTATTCGTTCTTATAGCGGTCGTAGTAATACATGCTCTGTTAAAATTACAAGTGTCTATATATTACGGTTCAGAAGATAGAGCCCTGTGATAGACGGACGCACGGACGGACGGACAGCGGTGTCTTAGTAATAGGGTTTCCGTTGGTACCCTTTGGGCACGGAACATTAAAAAAAAGTAACAATTTATATTCAAAAAGCTCCGTAATGTTACACTTTAATAAGTTACATCAGTGACCGCTATTTAAAAAAATTAAATTGCGCCGGTAACTACGCCAACCTACTAAAGGAAAATATTGCAACTCCTTTCCATAATTATTTTTCAGCAACGCCATCAGTTTAATAAACTTAATGAACAAACGGTTTTCCCATTAACTATGGAAAATAGGCGCGTGAAATTATAGTACGTGCATAACCATTAAGTAAATTAATAAACCGTTTCAACACATAGACCAAAACTACGACCAAAGTATGGTTATATACGAGTGCACATGATCACTTTAGGCGTTCTATGTTTGTCTATATATGTGTGTATGTATGCATGCATGTATATATATGTTTGTGTCAGCCTTTGACGCTGACAATGTCTTTGGAATGATTCGATAATAAAAATCCAGAGTCCGATAAATCCGCTATGTCCCTGGAAGTTGAAGGGTCAGAGAAATGATTTTGATGGCGAACTGATTGTCTTCGGAAGAGCTACAAATTGAGAAGAAATATTTTTGAAAAATTAGGATAGATTTCGAAAAAAAAAGAGAATCGTTTTGTGGGTAAAAAATGGAAAGGGCAACTTTTTGAAATTTTTTTGCTTAATTATTAAAAAAATAGTGGTATGAATAAATTAGTAAAGGTTTATTCTAGGAACCTTTTTTCAAAATATGGTTGACTTTTTTCGATAAAATATGACTTATGAAGATTTTTGATACTTGTAAATATACTCTGTGGGCGTTTTATCAGAAAATATACTACTTATGAGTTTTTTTTAAAGTTGCATAGAATTCGAAAAAAAAAACATAAAAAAAGGTTGTTCTCTATAATCTGAAAAAATCCACAGCATTCGCACATAGTTTAAATATACCTACTACAAAAATTATTCGTACCACGGGGATCTAGGATCCACTAATTTACGATTTTGGCAGATCTAGTTCGATAGTAATATAAGTCACAACCTTTTGAAATTATTGGTCACAACCTATTGCTTTAAAATCGAATAATATATCTGGTGTTCGGCTGAACGTAGTCCAAACTTACATACAGTGTAGAGCTTACCGAACTAAAGCAAAAAAAAAATTAAACTTTAAACATGTTTTTCTGGGTAGCCATAAGTTTGTGCCAGCTGCTTCCTCAAAACTTTTTGTTTAGTTCGGTTAGCTGTACACGCTCTATAAGTTTGGCCTATGTTCAGCAGAACATGCGGTATATTATATACGGATGCTCGGCTGAACGTAATTCAAGTTAAATTTTAAACATGTTTTTCTCGGTAACCGTTAATTGGCGCCATTTACTCACTTGAAATTTTTTGTTTAGTTTCATAAGCTCTACATGCTCTGTAAGTTTGGTCTACGTTCGGCCGAACACGCGGTATACACACTTATGATACTAAGAATAGCTTCTACAGTGGGTTGGGAATCTTTGTGAAACATACAGAATGATTAGAAAACATCTCTAAAATTCTATGTAAAAAATTTACTGCGAAGAATGTGATGAAATGTGTGAATGATTTGTGAATGCTTATGCAAGCAGTTTTGAAATATCCTGCGTGTTCTGAAACATTTTTGTTAAAAGTTTTTATAAGAGTTCGAATATATGTATACTTAAACGAAAATTTTAGAACAGGTAAAATTCAAAAGCATAAAATTTTCGTTTTTTTTTTAGTTTTGTTGAATGTTTTTACAAATCTATTGTAGAATTGTATTGTTTTCTTCTTTGTCTGGCCCTTTCCCATTTTATTTGGGGTCGGCCCCCCGTATCATGCGTCTCCAGGTTGCTCGGTCGCTTCTTTGAGGTTCTTATTTATTATGGACATCCATGTGATTCGGGGCTTCCTCATCTTCGGGGTTTAGTTTCTTCACTTCACTTCATCAGCCTATTTTTTACCCCACTGCAGGGGCTCAGGCCTCCCTAAGGTGAGAGGGGCTTAGAGCTTAAGTCCACCACGCTGCTTCACTGCGGGTTGGGGATTGTAACGACTGCCATCTATTGAATGCGCCTGGGACCGACTGCTTAACGTGCTCTCCAGGGCATGGATTCAGTGATAGTTATGTACTTAAGTCAGAAAAACTCATTGGTACACGCTCGGATTCGAACCATGGCCCTATGGCCTTATGAATTTGAGACAGGTTCGTTGCGCTTTGGGCTATCATGACACTTTTTAGTTTCTATTTCTAGCTTTTTTCTTGTCATGTGGTCGGGTGGTCGCCTTATAACGTGTCCGTACCAGCGCAGCTGCTCTCCTATAATTTATCTGCGATAGGCCTCACTTTGAAGGTCTTGGGTAGTAGGTAGTAATTTTATTGTAAGAATTTTATTAAGTTATTTATTATTAATAACTAATTTATTAATTAATAAGTATTAATTATTTATAAAATTACTAATTAATTTATTATTATTTATTAATTACATAAGTAGGAATTTTATTGTAAGACTTGATAATAAAATATATGTTTAGATCATGTTATTAGGACTCTTATTGTATTAAACTTTGCTCTCGTGTTATTTACATATACCGCAACACGTGCTGTGCATTTTTTGTGTCGGTCATACGAGAGACGTAAGGTCAATGCCAAAATAATTTCCAAATAGGTAAGTAGTATGTAAATGGCACTGTTGTGTAGATATTCATATTAAAAGTTTTTTAATAGTAATTAAAATGTCAAAGAAGTTTGAAAAATAACTTTAAAATACATTTTTATATTCATGTATTACTTTATTAAATGTTAAGTCGACAACCCTACTAGCGTTAAAACTTTGTAAACCAGCCCTAGTAGAAAAGATGTTTTACTATCTATTTTGCCGCGGCTTCGTCAGCGTAGTCTTTGTGAACATTTAACTTATAAATTACTTGATGGATTTTTGTTTTTTGTCTTAATTTTTCCTCTGATTCTTGAAATGATGTATTTTTTCGGTTGTAAACCACCAAGGGACGCTGCGTTGAGGTGGTTTTTATGTGAAAATTTATCATCTAAGATCAGGGTATTTAACCACTTTAGTTCGCTGCCGTAGATACATTTCTCGAAAACAGCTGAGTAGATTTTGATTTTGAATAGATAAGTTTACAGCTCTAAGCCACCAGATGGCGCTACAGTAGATATTCTTTGATACAAACGGCTTTTCCATCATCATTAGCCTTTGGGTACAGTCCAACTATTCTTCCAAAAGTATTAATTAAAAAAAGATACACTTAGTAAGAAAGTTAGTAAGAATATAAAAGTGTCATCAAAATCAGATCGTTTTGTTTATTTGACATGACACTGGCACAAATGTATGGGTATCAGTACAATTGCTCTTAAGAAAATAACCGCTGCAGCCCTGCTGCTGCTGAGTGAACGGAGCCGCGTAAACATCTTCTCAACATATTTCAGAATTCAGGGGGGTAATTCTCGGACTACTTGAGTTTATGTCTCATTACACATTGTTGATGAAATTCAATATTTTTCTAGCGAAAACGTAATTCTGTATTCTCAGAAGCCATATAAAACATAACAATTTTTAAGAATCATATGTGTTTCTGTGAGTACCGCATAGCCGTGAATAATTGGTATTTCTTTCTTCTTTCTATATGAGACATACCAACTTTCATGATACAAAATTATCATACTTTTCGACAAGGCACAAAATATGTTTCTTTAAATATTTGACGACCGCTTAGGCTAGTGGGTAGCGACCCTGCCTACGAAGCTGGAGGTCCCAGGTTCGAATCCTAGGTCGGGTCAGTATAAATATGATGAATATTGATACTGGTACCGGGTCTTGGTTATTATATATGTGTGGTGTCTTTGCAAAAATATTTATATATGTATATATTATAAAGAATATTTAAGTATGTATATCAGTTGTCTAGTAACCCATAACACAAGCATAATACTTGCTTACTTTGGGACTAGATGACGCTGTGTGGGATGTCCCATGTATTATTATTATGTTTTATTGAAGTTGTCTCATTTCACTAAAAAAAGTCAAGCGGCACGAGAATCACCCCCCCAGTACTCTACTTATCTACATGTGACATTAGCTTTTCTAAATATGTTCTAAAATCATTAAACATCAAGAAACTCGTAACATGTAGGTAGATATAATAACTACACACACATTGTTATTACTCCGCACATGTAGGCGTTAAATTAACATGAAACGGGCCACTGAATAATATATGCCTTGTTCTCGACTGTTCCAATATAATTAATTTACACAGGGCGTCTGCCCGAAATACTAAAATAAATCTACCCAGGTAGTATTGAATAAAATTATTATATTTTATTCATGCAAGTTTTACAAAATGTTAGGTTGCTTTTTTATGATTTTGTAGGTACTACATGCTTTATTTATTTACACAGAAACAAACGTTTCCGTTTTAGTGGTGGACGCTGGGGTGGAGTTCAATAATGTAGTTATTCAAACGTAAACTTTAAGACAAAGGAATTCATTTAGTTAATTTCCGTACTACCCAACTTGATAGAGATATTCGCATTAGGAATTCTAACTAGTGTTTCTAGTAATTATTTGTGTCGACGTAGCTGTCAAACCAAATTAACTTCGTTACAAGTATGAATAACATAATATCCTCTAATATTTCATCGACGTTGTGTCTGGAAAGACTGTCAGTAAAAAAAAACCGGTCAAGTGCAAGTCGGACTCGCACACGAAGGATTCCGTACTACCGCACAATATACAATAATACCTCTACGCGTTCATGAGGAAAGGGGTAGTAAGTTCAAAATTGTTAAAAATGCTTTCATTATATGATGTAACTAAAAATTAATGCTTTTCGCTATTTTTCTTTATTTGTGCTATAAGCCTTTGTTTCTATTGAAACCTGAAAGGTTCTTATTATAAACTAATTATAGTTTAATATAATAAAACCATTTATATTACTAATAGAACCATTATATTCAGACACCATAATGGAATAGAAACAAAAGACAAAAGTGACAACCATATGACAAGTGTCAAACTCAAAATATATTCTTCATCCCCTCTCAATTCTGATTCAGTTAGAAACAGGAATTGTACTTAATATTATTAGTAAAAACAAACAAACTTAACTTCAACAGCTCTCTAGTTAGAATAAAATTAATAACAAAAATTGGATAAATACATATACAAAGAAATTAAATACAAAAGCAAAATTTTAGACATTAAACAATTCATAAAGCCAAATTTAATTTATTTACAAAGTAACAATGTTTTGGCTTTGCTAGTGCTTTTGTTAACACATCTGCAATGTTTTCATTTGTGGCCACATATTTAATAGATATCAACTTTTTACTGATTAAGTCCTTTATAAAATGATATTTAATATCAATATGTTTTGACCGCTTACTATTTTCATTTGATTCTATCATTTTCATAGCACTTTGATTGTCAATATATAGTATGCAATCACAATCGGATCTAAAATCTTTTAATAAACCTCTTACATAAAGTATCTCTGTAGAGTTAAGAGCAGCAGCTATATATTCAGCTTCGGCAGTAGATAAAGCGACAACATTTTGTTTCTTTGAATACCAAGAAATTAAATTATTCCGATAGAACACTACCGAACCACTAACGCTTTTCCTGTCACGTTTATCACCAGCCCAATTTGCGTCACTATACGCAACTAAACTACTGCTAGAGTGCTTTCTGTATACCAAAGCCTTTGACTTTGTTTGTTTTAAATAACGCAAAACTCGCTTTGCAGCTTTCCAAAGTGATATAGTAGGCTTATCCAAAAAACTGCTTAAGTAAGAAACGGCAAAACTAATATCAGGTCTACTTGAAGTAGACAAGTATAAAAGACATCCAATTAACTCGCGATAAGGTTTTTCAAAATTTAAAGTTTCATCTGCTTCATAAGAGAAATTTACTTCCATCGGAGTATCTGCACCCTTACAATCAGTCATATTAAACTTTTCTAGCATTCTTTCTATGGCACTCTCTTGTTTTATTGCAATAGAATCAAATGATCTTGTTATTTCAAGTCCTAAATAAATTCGTAACTCACCTAAGTCTTTAACATTAAATTCAAGTTTCAAGAAATTAAATACTTTATCTAAATTGGTTTTACTCTGTGACATCAAAATTATATCATCCACATATACTAGTAAAAATGTATCTTCAGAAATATATAAGCAAAAGTCATGTTTTGATTGAACGAAACCTTTACCAACCAAGAATTCATGTAACCTTTCGTTCCAGCACCTTGGTGCTTGACGTAAACCGTACAGCGACCGATTTAATTTGAACACAATGTTTTTCTCAGCAGTCACTCCTAAAGGCGGTTTTAAATAAACGTCTTCTTTTAGAAAGCCATTTAAAAACGCTGTTGGAACGTCGAGCTGTCTTATATACATATGGTCTTTTTGAATGGCTTGACTAAGCATCATTCTGATGGTGGGCATCCTTGCGACCGGAGAATATACATTAAACAATGTTTCTTCCTGAAAACCTTTCGCCACAAGTCTAGCTTTTTTAGTTCCATCCTTTTTTGTCGTAAACACCCATTTAGTATCTATTGCTTTCTTACCTTGAGGCAGCACTGCCACTTTCCATGTTTCTAAATTTTTCAAGGAAGTTAATTCTTTGTTTATTGCTTCTTCCCATCCGTTTCCTCTTTCAATTGCTTCTTTGTAACTAACTGGATCCCCAATACATAAACAATAAGCCATGTGAATCTCATAGTCGAGTAGTTTGTTAGGTGGTTTAATTATTCTTCCACTTCTAGTCTGAATATAATTTACTTCAAGATTTTTCTGGCAGTCTTCAAAATTCTCCTCATCTTTTTCATTTTCTGTGCTCTCAGTTCGTGTTATATCCTCGTTTTGCATTGTATCTCTTTGTCTATTAAAACCTTCTTGGTTGACCTCAATCCATCCACTTGTAACCGTGTTCGGTGTTTTATCTTGATTATAGACAAAGTCCGTTTCATCAAACCGTACATCACGTGATTCTATCAATTTATTTTCTTTAGGGTCCCATAAGCGATATCCTGTTCTAGCATATCCTACCATTCTCGTTTCCTTTGCTCTAGCTGATAATTTGTCAGCTTTTGGCAGTATGTATGCCCATGATTTTGCTCCGAAAACCCTTAATTTCTCTAAATCTCTTCTTCCATATAATATTTCACATGGAGTGTTAAAATTTATGGCTTGTGATGGGCAACGATTCAATTGATATGCTGCACATTTGACAGCCTCACCCCACAAATATTTCGGCAAATTACTTTCTATCAATATTGTTCGTGCTTTATTATATAAGCTCCTATTCAATCGTTCAGCTACGCCATTGCTTGAAGGAGAATATGGCAAGGTAAATTCTAAGCGTATACCCTTTTCAGCAGCAAATTGCTTTAATTTGTTACATGCGTACTCAGTCCCGTTGTCACATCTAACCCGTTTCACAGTTTTCCCGAATTCGTTTTCATATCTACGTATGTACTGTATAATATTGTCGGTAGCTTCAGACTTCCTTTTTAATAAAAATACCACACAGAAATGAGAAAAATCATCTAAAACTGTTTGAAAATAAATTTCATCGCCTAAAGTTGGTATATTTGAAGGACCCGCTATATCACTGTGAATAAGCTCAAGTATATCGTATGATCTCGGTCTTTGCAAACGTTTAAAAGGAATTCTAGTCGCTTTACCTTTCATACAGGGCCCGCACACTGTATTGTTCATTGGTAAATTTAACCTACTTAAAGTTTTTGAACTAGTGTGACCAAGCCGTCTGTGCCAGAGAATACCTTTCTCCGAATTCATAGCTGCTTCTCCATACTCATCACACTTTAGTTTACCCTGTAATATATACAACTTTCCATTATTATATGCCCGAATAGTTGAACCATTAAAAAATATTATTTTTACAAAATCACGAGAAAATACAATTTTGTTATTTTCTTTCTCCAGAAATTTCCTTACAGACAGCAAATTAAATGCTATATTCTGTACAATCAAACCTTCTATAATAATCTGTAGGTTTTCACAAACAATTTTTAATTTACCTTTGCGATAAGCAATTAAACTATCACCATTTGCAGTATTTATATTTATCGGATGATCTAACTCTATAACATCAAACATGTATTTTTCATAATGATGACTCATAAAATTTTGAGATGCACCTGAATCTACAACAAAAAAGATATCATCTTCAAATGACTTACAAGTCAAATTATACTCTCCACAGTCAGTCACAGTTAATCCGGCAGTATCAGTAATGGTTTCTTCTTCATGACTAATGATAGCTTGATCTCTGCTTGGTGTTACGAACGCTGTTCCGCAGCGACGCTGTGGTCTTCTATGATTACTGAAAGGGCGTCTACTTACCGTGGTACCACGAAAAACATTTTGTGAAGTAGAAGGTGGTCTCTGGTCTGGCAAATTACGACAGTGAATTGCTTTGTGACCTAGTTGATGACACTTGTAACATTGTATATTAAACGCCGTTTCATTATTCATCGGATGCATTATCACTTCACTCCTCATACTATCTGTTAACCTTATTTCTGCATCTAACAGAGTAGCTTTAGTTTTCTCTAGTGTAATATTCTCAGAACTCATTGCTTCAATAGCGGATAACACGTTATTGTACTTAACTGGCATACACAACAGCAAATGAATAACTTTGTCTGCCTCTTCCATTTTTGTCAAAGAAATCACATCAATATCGTTGATCAGTTTGTCAAATTTAAAGAAAAATTCTTGTAAGCTGTCATTTTCATCACATTTGAGGTAAATTAACTTCTTTTTCAAATTATATTTATTCATGACACTTTTTCTTTTGAATACGTTCTCCAATGACACTATCATCTCGTGAGCTGTCCCTTTGTTTTTAACTACGTCTAAAAATTTATCTCCTATGCACTGGACTACTAATGACCGGGCTTTTATATCTGATTTCTTTCGATTTCCGTCTATTAATTGTACGTCATTCAACATATCTTTAAGCCCTTTTTCTTCTAAAAGAAGTTCCACTCTGTATTTCCAATTTCTAAAATTTTGTCCATCTTCCAATTTTGGAATTACATCGGACATTTTCGATGCCGCCATTTTCTTCAAAAATATATTATTATTTTTGTGTTCAAATCAATCTGGGCCCATAACCTATTGAAACCTGAAAGGTTCTTATTATAAACTAATTATAGTTTAATATAATAAAACCATTTAAATTACTAATAGAACCATTATATTCAGACACCATAATGGAATAGAAACAAAAGACAAAAGTGACAACCATATGACAAGTGTCAAACTCAAAATATATTCTTCAGTTTCGTACCAAATTTCTGCGTTTACGGGAAGTACCCTGTAGGTATAGATTCCCTTGCGAATGTATAAATTAGCAGCGTAAAAGGCTGTATCTTTGGATTGCGTTGGCTTAGAAATTTGATTTTTTTTACAGCTTTAAGGGATAGTAGACCTAAGTATTTGATATGAATTTCAGCCCGACCCCTCCACGCGTTCCTAAGAAAAAGGGTATTTACAGACAGACAGACGGACAACAAAGTGATCCCATAAGGGTTTTTTTCCTTTTGAGGTACGGAACCCTGAAAACATCATAGAAAACTAAAACACAAAAAATCCCTAGTTCGAGAAACTTGTTTTTTTATGTACCTATCTTATTTTGCTTTCACTTGTAGTTATAACTTCGTAGTAATATGGTTTAACAGAAATTGTTTGTTTTGACATAATGTCATGTGTTTCACGTTTCACGTAAGTTAACATTAGTTGGCTATTAAGTATAGGTTCAGGCTGTCAAAAATTAATAATTCTTTAATAGGCGAGTTAAGGATCCTATATTCGTTATTATAAAAATATTTTGAAGGAAGTCTTAAAGTTAAAGAAACACAAAACAGAATATTATTGTGTTAAGTATATTAAAATAACATTAACTCATGCACATCATTTAAACCGACCAACGAATTGATTCCATGAAGAGAATATCCCATCAAAAACAATACTTGTCAAAAAAACCAAGTCTCGCAACTCAGTTGTTCTGCGGTAAAAAGTTGTGAGATCCATGTAATACCAAGTCGGTTATTAATTTATAAACAGCATCTTATAGTGACGCATATCAATATAAAAATTCTTTAATGTTTTATATAAATATATTGAGACTTGGCCATCGCACTAAATAATTGAATTTACATGTGTTTTCAGGCGATTGAATTTACACGTGTTTTCAGGCGATGGCCAAGTCTCAATATATTTATATAAAACATTAAAGAATTTTTATATTGATATGCGTCACTATAAGATGCTGTTTATAAATTAATAACCGACTTGGTATTACATGGATCTCACAACTTTTTACCGCAGAACAACTGAGTTGCGAGACTTGGTTTTTTTGACAAGTATTGTTTTTGATGGGATCTCATTTCTTTTTGTATTTTGTAGACAGTTCTACTTTTTTCCTTTTCGGTACCTTCTACTTATTGTATATATGTATATCTACCAGCAACGAATTTTCTTAAAGCCCTCTCCCGGACTTATGAACTTTTCTTATTTTTGTATTATTTTCTTATTTTTTTCTTATGGGCTTAATTTTCTTTGCGGTCTTTTCTAGATTTTTTAGTTTTTCCTTGATTCATACATCAAACACTACTTATATTCCAAATTTGAAGCTTCTAGGTCTGCTAGAAGTGCCTTAGAATTTTGATGATCGGTGAGTCAGTGAGTGACAAAATTAAGAAATTTGACCCGTTATAATTTCTTAAAAATACTGATTCAAATTGAATGAAATTTGAAAATATGCTTATATAATATGCCTGCATGGTTACTGAAAATTTCAGTCTTCTAGGTTTATCCACAACGAAGTTACAGGGGGTCGAAAATGGTCTGAATTGCTTCGAGAAAAGGATGGTACGGCCGTGACGCTTTTTCGCTCGACTTGGTGGGGGCACGACCGTGCCCCCAGATGCATTCAATTTTTTTTTTTTAATTAGACTGTACGGAAATTTACATAAAAATCTCAAAATTGTTCAAATGAACAAAACTTCATACACACATTACTTTGTTAAATTTCTAGGTTTTCAAAAAATAGTTGAATTATGTAGATTGACTACGACATATTTACATAATGTACGACTCAGAATATTAGATTCGTCTACTTGCTTTATTATGCTACCAGCATTTACGGGGGCAATGGGGTGAAACGGGTGAGATGGGGTTACAAAATTCTGATGTATTTATTAAACGTAGGCCCGTCGTGTATTAGATTGTGTACATTATTATATAGTGTGTTTACGCGTGGGCATCGAGACAGAGTCGATAAATTCCCGACCGCCCACAAGTTTGGAGAACTTAAAAACAGTACATCACGTACCAGTAATATTTTGCTATACATGATATTCGGTCGTTCTGCGAAATTACTGGATTGTTAACCGATTAAAATATATCAAACCAAACAGCTGAGAACTCTTCAACGGTTCCACAACAATGTGTACAAGATTTGTAACTATAAAAGGGACCCTTTTTACAGTTACAAATCTTGTATACATTGTTGTGGATAGTTCCTGCTCAAAATCATGGTCGAAGCTATGCGGTAGCTATATAGGAAGGTCAGTTAGCAATACATTTGAAATGACTTATCTATAAACCAGCCTATTATCAGCAGTGGCGGCTTTAGGAAATATTTGCAGTGTGGTGAATAAAGTGGGCAACATTGCGCGGTGGTGGTAATTTTATTGTTAATTTACGGTGGAGTAAAAGATAGATGGTTGGTAAATAAAAGCCGACATGAACACACTGGTCAAGGCAACCAAAAAAGTAAATAGTCTAAGTTTATGTTCAAGTATGTAATTGTCATTTAAATGTGGTCGATACAAAAAATATAAGGAGATATTTTGCAATGAGGCAACATAAAGTGGGCAACATTCTCTGGTGGTGGTAATTTTATTGTTAATTTACGGTGGAGTAAAAGTTAATACAATATACATGGTAGATAAATAAAAGGCCGACATGACCACACTGGTCAAGGCAACAATTAAAGGTAAGTAGGTAACAAAAAAGTAATTATTTTTTGGGTGTGTAGGTAATCATCATTTAAATTTGGTCGATACAAACAATGTAAGTGAATAATAGAAACCAAATGTATTACGCAAATATGCGACGCGAGTTTCGTGCAAGTGAGGGGAGTGAAACAGACCACTCACCTTCTCACTGTTTACACTGCCAGAGGGCGCAGCGAGGCTAGCAAGTCATTTGCCTCACCATAAACAAGTGAGAGCGTAGTCCATTGCTACATGAATTACTAATTATCTGACTCTCTTCGCTGAAGCTACGCAATGTATACAACTCCAGCGTAGTCAAGTCATTGTTAACCTCCGCTGTTTTTATCGCATCATGGATCTGTGACGGAGCATTCACTAAACATAAAATACTATAATGAAGTAGTTATCGCAAAAAAAAAATGTAGAGCCACTTAACTGAAAATAAAACGGTAATTAACAAAACGTGTTTGTTGTAAAAATCTTTATTTTCACATAAAAATCACTACCAAACATTTTGATTATTGGTCTGTTTGTCTCCGTCGTGAACTGATGTCTATATGCACATTGTAGAATGTGGCTTTTGATTGACACCATATAGCTGTTATTTAGATTAATCATGACGCATTGTACTTTGATATAGAGCTGAGAGCCATAACCTCTTAAATATTTAAGTCTACGTATTTAAGTGAATAACTGAAACACCCTGCCTTTTGTGCTGTCAATTTTATTGTTTTTAAACCATTTTAAACAATGTTTAATAGATGTTATTTTGTGCCATTTCGTCAATAGAAGAGAAAAGAAAAAAATAATATTTTTAGTCTACTCGTATAGAAAGAATAATGCCCTTATTCTTCGCGATGGGACTCTAAAATATACAAATCAATGGGGTGAATTTGTTTTCTACGTGTAATGGTATTTATAAAATGTAATTACGTCTCGATTTACATTAGAACACGGGGACGGGCCCATCCCCATCTCGAATTACATTGGAAGGTGGGGTCGTCCCCGTTCTCGTGTGGAATGAACGAACACGCCGTAAGGCTAGTAATATACTGTTACGAACACACAAAGCAACTACCGCCATCTAGCATCAACCAGTAAAACCACTTAAAGAACAAAGACAACACGAAACCCCCTACTCAATACTAGATGGCGTTAGAGGAAAAGTATAGTCTCGAAAACCGAGTACATGCGTGAGACTTTCCAGAATCATCCAACCCGGTCGATCACGTTCGCGCGAGTCGGGTAAGTTCTGGAATAGTCTGGGGGCTTGTCTCGGCCCATATAAATAACCGCAGGGAGGCGAGCAGTGCAGTTCAGTTTTGGGCTATCTTCGAGATGACTTCGAAGTGAAAACTAGTGATCAAGAGTGATACAAGTGAAATCTACGACTTGGCTACGACCTAGGACATCGTTAGTGCTTAGTGTTTGGACCTAGTGCTGTGTGTTGGACCTAGTGTTAGTGAATAAAGTTTTCAAAAGAGTCAGCAAGTGTTTCTCTCCAAATCCAATCCATTCGAAACATAACACGTAACAATACGAATATCTCAGACTGTTGATCGCTTGATAAAACGGTATTCGTCTCACGGTCGACGGCTCCAGCATTTCCTTGCTGTAAAATCTATTAAACGCAATTCGGCATGAAGTCGCTTCGAGCTTTCGATTCGAGCGGTTTATGTAGGTATTCAAGTTTAAGGTTGGAAACACGTGTAATCGCGACTCCGGGAAAAAAATCGCACGTGTGTTTTTATCTAAACATGACTAGAACTACAACCTCTTCTACGACGGCATTAGTCTATATATAAAATCGTAGTGTATGTCTGTCTGTTTATTCCGGCTAAAATGCGAAATTGGTGAACCGATTTTAAAGAAACTTCGCAGACATGAGAAGGAGGTTGTATACCTCACATAGGCTACCGTACAGTACATACGCTACCTTAACCTGGGGGGGGGGCGGTGGCGAGCCTTGGGAGAGGCCTATATCCTGCAGTGGAGATACACGGGCTGATGATGAACCTGGGGGGGGGGGGGGGGGGGCTAAGCCTCTGTAGTGTGGCACAATGCGCTGGTGGAATGGATTGAAATGAACTTTTTGTCTGTATATCTGCCTGTCTATCTGTTCGTTCAAATCTCCGAAACAACTGAACCATTTATCCTTTTAATTCCGAAAATATTTATTGTTCCCGCCTATGGTTCTTGCGCAAACATTCGAAACAGTAGAAACTGAAATCATGGAAACTATCGAAGTCGCGGGCGGTCACTAGTTCAGATATATGTATTCCTATATATTGCTGTGCTATCTGTGTGCTATTTCATCAATGGTACGCGTAGGTATATACATTCAGATTGCGTGGGTGCCGTAACAGTTGGAAATATTCCACCTCGGCGCCGTCGCGTCCCACACATGTTTTGTGACTCGAAAGTAAATGTTGTTACGTAGGTGATTCGGAAAATATGATTTTACTAAAAGTCGGAAGTTGTTCGACACCAATTACAATTAGTGCATTGGTAAAAGTCAAAATTGATTGTAAATGATTCTTTTGAAATAGTCGCGTACACATAATATTTCATTATAATTTTCACTATTTTTTACTATAAAGAATAGATAGTGCGTACCTTGGGAGTAGAGTTTACCAATCTACGGATTTCTAGTGAGCCCAATTTCGATCACGCAAACCCCAAGCGAGTCCGAACGAGCTTCGTTACCGATGAAGGAGGAAGACGTTTTACATTAAATATTGAATGAGCCATCGACTTGATTGCACCTCGTGGCGCCCTGTTTATATATTTTAATGTTGTTAAAATTGTGTACTTATTGTATGTATTGCAAAGAATCTGTTTACGAAAATTGGTTTCGATTATAACAAACAACAATGCCCAAGACGAATGCCACATCGACCTTCATTGACGACTGTTTCAGGTATGGTTTGGTCAATTTACCGCGATTTCCTTCATACAAATATACGAAAATACGTAATAACCTACCCCATGATAATATTGTCAAAATAGAAAATATTTTTAACAAACCTAATCCATGTTACGAGGAAAATTACAAGTAGCCGAGTGAGTTCTCAATAAGGATTTTTTAGTGACCTAACAATAGAGTTTTCTTAATTTGGTCAGGTCAGGTCTCGGAGGAGGAATCTTGTTACCTTAGTTAGAGAGGGTCGTTTGATGTTTAAATGAGGGTGCGTTTCGGTAATCCCTTTTACTAAAGATTTTGTGAGCTCACGGATCCACAACACAATTCTGACTTACTTTAGGTATTTATAGATAAATATTTAATGTGTTTTAATGTTTAATATGAGCTTGAATTCAAGAATCTCCAATTACCTGTTTGTCAACATTTTTCAATAAACCTATAAAATGCAAACCTAGATTTTTGAACAGCAATGTTTTTTATTGAAAAGCAAAAGAGTAAAAGTAGTCGTCGTCGTCGTCATAATCACTCAGGAAGAACCTTCAAGAAATTTTATAAAACCTTCTAGAACCGTCTAGAAACTTCACAGAACCTTCCAGAAACTGTATAGAACTTTCTAACAACTTCAAAGGACCATATAGAAACTTCATAGAACCTTCCAGAAACTTCATATTAACCTCATAGGACCTTCTAAAAATTTAATAGAAACTTCATAACTTTGTACAAAATTCACAGAACCTTTTAGAAATTTCATAGAACTTTCTAGAAATATCATAAAACCAAAAAAAATTCATATAAACTTCTAGATGCTGTATGGAACCTTCTAAGAACTATAGAAAGCCTTCTAAAAATTTCAAATGACCACCTAACCTAACCTAACCTCCTAAAACTAAACTGCATAGAAAATTATAGAAACTTCATAGGACTTTCTATAAGCTGCATAGAACGGTTTAGAAACAACAAGGAAACTTGTAAAAACTTCCAGATCCTTCTAGAAAGTTCTAAGAACCTCACAGGACTTACTAGAAACGTCATAGAAAACGTTATCTATAACCCTATAACAACATTAAAAAATTTGACCATAACTTTTTGTTTCACAATAATAATTATGATTAAAAATAATTTTAGACCTTATATTTATTATCAAATAGAATTCAATGTGTGACTCACAATATCATTGGTGACTCACTCAGCTTTACTTGCCTCACCCGCATAACCGCCACTAGTATGCGGAAAAGGTTTCCAATAAGACATCACCGCTACCAAACCTATAAAGGTCACCGAGCTTGGAAATAGTTTGATTCAGGAGTAATTACTGGCAGTTTAGTTCTAGAACCATAGTTATCACACAGACGTGAGCTGTATATCATGATTAGGAAAGGAGACAGGCGGAACGTGCGAATGACCCACGCGATTGATCACCTAGATATTTGTGATGTGTCTAGGTCTTCGTGTAGTTTGTGCAGGTATTCGTACCCGCCACAACTAGTCACATACAATTGAATGAAAGGCAAATACCTATAAAAAAATTGAAAGTCAACAAATTTGACAAAATTTGTCAGCTTGCGCCTTCTAGCGAGTTAGAGTAAATTAATTTGACAGCAGCGTTTGGTTTTAATGGTTTTAATCTGTTTTAATACAGTCATAAATGTCAGTTCACAGTATTCAGGTGACATTTCGCATTTTCGGGTGGTTGAAACCGGTGTGCGGGGATTAATCGGGGGAAAAGCGCGCCGCGCGGGGACCTTATGCACTGAAACTCGGACTATAAGTCCCCATCATACACTGGCTAGCTATAGTATGAGTGGTTAGATGGTAAACGCAGAAGAGGGCTTCTAGTCAATTCGTACTTTTATGCCTGTTACCTTATTTATATTTTAAATAGGCATGGTTGATAGACGCTTAAACAATAAAAAAACAAATAATGAAATGATGAAAGAAAAAGTTTAAGCTAATTTACCTACCCTTAATATTTAAAAAAATATGAATGTAACTGCTGTTTTTTAAATAAATAATGAAGATCTTAGGTTTTCTGCTAAGCGGAAAACGAGATGTGCAAGCGAACCCGATGGATGCATGAACATATTTAATTGACTTTCGTTGATACAAAATATTACGAAGATATTGCCAGTACGATTCCCAGACAACCAAAGCTATGACTGACTGTAGTGACCATTAGGTATTTAATACAAGAATGAAATATCTTCTTCGTTTATTATTTCAATAATAAGTTCCTACAAAATTCCATTACGTCATACCACATAATAATTACAGCTTAAAAGTTAATTGATAACCCAAATTACAACCCTTTGTGTTACATGTTACACACAATTACCGTTAATACATAATGTATCAATTATTTTGATAATGGAAAATAACTGGGAACGGGTACCTAGCTGTATAATTTGTAGTTCGCTTGAATAAATACGTTGGAAACTTGAAACCTATTTCTGACGCTGTCGGTATAACAAATAGATCGTCATGCTCTATCGAATCATATTTACTTAAACGAGAAATAGGTGAAGTTATAATGTATTGATTTATTTTACAGAATAACGCTCCTGGTTTCATTTTAATTTGTTCGATGCATGCTAAGCGTATGGAAAAGTTTAAAATGTTGCCTATTTTTTTGCATCGGTTCGTATCTCCGCTATCTTACTATACTTTTGGTTTTCGAAGCTGTTGTGGAGGAAACGTGCTCATATTTTTGGGTTTCCACATGGTATTATGGTGGTAAAGCGCGACAAACTTTATCAAAAAAAAAAAATATATTTCAAACATTTATATCTAGACAATTACTGATCTTTTGCACAGCGTGTTTGGGCTTATTGGGATCGATTGAACGAGTTCTATCCCTAGGGATAGTTCTGGGGGGCAAAGGTAACTTTTCCCGCTTGGCTTCTGTCTTCTGAGGGACTTAATTATTTAGTAAATCGAGACGGTTTTCCATCCAAATAATAAATCGCAACTTACGTACCTTTAGTTTTGTTGTCAAATGGGAAAACTAAAAGGAGTACCTATTATATATAAAGAGTGCGTGACGCTAATTATAGTTATTATAGATAGGAAGCCTGTTACCAAAAATGATCACAACTTTCTAAAAGCAAATATTTTTATGAATCTAATGTCAAATTAAAATTGGCCACCGTTTTAGAAATCTTTAAGCGACCTAAGCATGTAGGGTGTCCTCTTTGGACTTTTTAGTCTCAAAAATCGGAATCTGATATCGAAAATGACCGAAATTTTGCGAATTTTCAAATGCCATTTTCGAAAGATTTAATCTTAAGAACTCGAATTTTCAAATTGAAAATGGCATCCATTTTGAAAATTTTCAAGTGGGATTTGCATGTATTAAAATCTGAAATAATTTTTATTTTTTTGTTTTGTTACACAATAAGTTCCCAAAGGTTGTCTTGTTTTTAATATTTTTCGTTACCACTAATTTTTTATAACCGTTTGAATCCGAAGTCCTTATTTTTGTTGACAAACGTTTACTACCTACGAAGTTTCGCTACTGTGGAGGATCCTGCGACCCATACCGTTTTTTTGTCCGCCGCCGATTACTTGGCACCTCCATACACCGGTCGCGACCAAAAGTTAGTCCAAACTAACTTAACTAGAACACCGTTTTCATACAAAGACCTAGGAGACTTATTTAGTAAATGTTCTAACTTCCTGTTTAAAGAGTCTCTTCATAACCTCAAGTATCGCTCGAGTGCCACTTTATAGTTACAAGGGGTCGTTAAAGTATTACGTAAGCATCGAAAGGGGATGTGAGTGTTTACTTTTTCTTGTGTTTGATGACATGGGGGACGATAAGGTTTGAACGGCGATTACGCCATCAAAGAATACAATAGTGGGCATATATACAATTATGAACATCTAATGTCATCGACTACATAAGATCATGGATTCAAGTGTTTTGGACTGAGGATAACTGATTTTTTAATTAAAATATTTTCAAATAAAACATAAATGCAATTTGTTCGTTTCATTATACTTGCTTATGAATAACAGTCTAAGAATTAAAGCATTTTGTAAATATTATGCGTGCTTATATACGTAGGGGTATACGTAAAAAGAAAGCGATAACTTTGCTTACTTTCGCTGATAAACAATTAAAAATTACTAAAACTCAGGTTACGTAATACTTGAACGGCCCCTAAGTTCTTGCATTTTAAACTCGTACTTCTGAAATAACGAAATAAATAATTCGGAATAAATGAAGGATAACAATAGATATTTATTCAGATATTTAAATAAAGTTAATTTCAATTAAAACCTTATTAATGTAAAAAAGTTTTATTGACAATGGAACTTGACCAAATTTTTTAACACATAGCTTTAAATTTTTTTCCGAAATTTCTATCGTTTCAAAAGGGTTGCAATATCATTTCTCAATACATTGGCTATTAATACGGTCTTTATGACATCGAAACTTGAATCTTAATGTTGTATTTTACAGTACTAAGTATTTTTTACTATACACCAATCACAAATGAGCATTCCAGCCATTATTACATTTGAAGTATCTACCTAATTTTAATCGCAAATGTATTGAAAAACGTCGTACGTTGCTCGTACTCAGTAAGCTGGCTATTATAGTCATCGGTTCATTATAAGCACTTGGCTTCGCCTCGTGCTTATGAACACCTCAACTATAATATGCAGCTTACCTACTAGCATCATAATGTACTATTACTGTGCAAAGCAGCGCAATAATCTCAACTGGCCATATGACGTCACATACACAATTTCTACTATCGGAGAAATCAAGTAAATAAAAAAAATTGATATTGTGAGAGGTTATTCTAGAACCTTATTCATTTAAATTTTCATGACCATCAGCGCAATTTTAAATTTTTAAAATATATTAAAATTTTAAATAAGTATATTAAATATATTAAATTTAAGATTTATTTAAAATAAATAGTTCATATTTCGTTGCATATCAAAATTCCACTCTCTGTGCGCCTCCATGCGTGTACCTATGCGTCTGAGCTTGATATCTGACAGGACAGGTGTTATATGTGATTAGTGGGTCGCGTAATGCTCAGTCACACAAAATCTATAAGTTTATACGAATAAGATTGAAGTGTCTGTGATCTCGAAGTATATAAAACTCAAACACGCGTTTTTTGAATTTTTGCTTGCATGTCTTTTTGTTTGTTTGTCCAGACTCTAATCTACGAAACGGTTGAATCGATTAGGTATATGGTATATGAAACTTTTATTGTCAGAGAGAGGACTTTATTAGTAATATTTATCTATTACATATACATATAAATAAAATATATAAGTAAAATATTGAGCTTTTTAAAATATTTATTTACAATTATTTTTTAAATTGATTAAAATGAATCCTAGGAATTTTAAATCAACGATTTTCGATTATTTTGACTATTTATTTTCGATTTCCTGTTGTCCATGGTAATTGTCCCCTCACTATTGAATTCTAAATGAGACTTAGAAATAATCTTGTCATTACGTACAACATTAATTATTTTTATTTTAGTTAAACTAATTTTGTGCAAGAATTACAGTATTTGTGAGTTTTTTGAAAGTTTTATTAATAATTTACAGATCCAATTTTAAAAATATTCCTAAAACAAATTTCACAGTGTAAAATACGAATAAGTAATATAAATTATTTATTTTTATCGTAGTGGACGCCATTACAAAGCCATATTAATAAAAAATCATGAACTGTCACAGGATCGATAAGATCGCGGACCGATAATAAAACCTGCTTCAGATGTTGGGCCAGCTCAATCAAAGTGTAGACAAGCGAGACAAGCCATTATTTGATATCAGTGGTAGTGACTGAATAACAAACATTAAACATCGTTTCGTTTTAATAGAACTTAGACCCAGAGGCAGTGTATTGGAAATATAAAAAATGTTATTTTTCACCGTCCTTTTTTAGGGTTACCTATTCGAAGATTACCGACGGGAAACTTAACACAAGACCAGCTGTCCGTTCGTCCGTCCGTTACAGTGCTGTAGAGCATGAACCATAATAATTAGACACTTAACATTTTCATAGAGTATGTATTTCTATAGCCACTATAACAAAAATAATAAAAATAAAATTAAGTTTAAAATTAAAGGGAGTCCCCGTAAAAAAAAAAAGTTTGATTTTGAAATTTCATTTGAAATTTCATGTGGTATTTACTACGTTGATTGCTATAAGAACAAAAAAAAAAAGTTAACAATTGTAGGGGGCCCCATACAAGAAAAGTTTTATGTTATATTGCGGGTCCGAGTCGTACTTGACTGGTTTTAAAAAATATTTGTTTCATTTAATTAAATAAGTAGGTTTAAGACAGATAAATTTAATAATGGTTTGAGAAAGTTTAGGTTGCTTCCAAAACAAAGCCACAACCCACATATCTTAATATAAACTTCAGTTATTATGAAACTCATTTTAGTAGACAGGTTAGGTATTTCTTGTATAAAACAAATTTATGTATCCTATTTTATGTAGGTACATTTTTATATATTTCAGTTTTACATTTGAAAACCATGAAAGTATGAACTGGCTAGAAGCCCTCCTCTGCGTTTACCGTCTAACCCATGTCTAACCACTCATTCTAGCTAGCTGGTGCAAGATGGCAAATTTCAGTCGGCACGAGGTCCCCGCATGCCGATCTTCACCCCCGCGCAATTGCGTTTGCCATTTTCGATACTGGCAAGTGACATTTTTTATTCTATTAAAAGCAACGCTGCTGTTGTCAATTTTGTTTACTCTATATTTAATATCATTATTGAATACGAATGAAACATGAATAAAGTGATAGCAATTAAAGAGTAACTATCAAACTTATTAATCCATAAAGCTGTTCCAGTATCCTACTTTATTTAAATCAGTAGGTATTTATACAAGTTTTAACCTTTTAACTTGTCATCAATCATTATCAATCAATTGTCTCTGTTAATTAAATGGCTCGTGACTTTCATCATCAGCCCATGTTACCCCACTGCAGGGACTTAGGCCTCCCCCAGGGTAAGGAGAGGGGTTTGGAGCTTAAATCCACCACACTACTCCACTGCGGGTTGGGGATTGTAACGACCGCCATCTATTGACAGCGCCCGGGACCGACTGCTTGCCGTGCTCTCTGAGGCACGGAGTCAGTGATAGTTAATGTACTTAAGTCAGAAAAACTCTGGTACACGCCCGGATTCGAACCTTACAGGCCTTACAAATTTGAGACAGGTTCGTTGCGCTCTGGACACGTGTCGTGACTTTCAATCTGACCAAATTGGGTTAATGTGTAGTGTATAGGTTAACTAGCGTCTGTAAGGGGCTTTTATGCGTGTTTAATATTTTGTAATAATTAGGTATATTTTTCTTATAGATTCATAGTATATCAAATTTTAATTTTGAATTGACCATCGCTAACTGCGAGAGACAACTGTAGAACACAAACGGGCCGACACGCAATCTATGATAATAATATATTCGCATAGACAAATTTGATCGTGTTTGAGGGTACACGTGTCACGTATACATGACATTTGTAAACTATTGTAATTTTTATGGCCTCTACAAAATTGGTATTTGAACATTGTTTTTGTCCTAGAAAAATCGCAGTCTCGAGTGGTGCCTGAACAAATTAGTATATTTTGTTAATCTTTAAAAAAAGTCATGACCTAAACGGACCTAACTAAAATCAACCTCTTTGCTTCAATAACAAGGTGCTCAGACGTAGCCATTTCGATTTAAGTATCAAAATCAACGAATCCCAATTGAGTCCAGAATAAAAAGTATAAAAAAAAAATATCTTTGTTCGGAGGAAATACGAAAATTCTAAAGAAATACGTGTGCATGACGGTGTATACAGGAATTGAAAAACCTCTTTACTATGTGAGACTTATAGCTTTGGGAGTTCGAAACGACCGCCTTTCGGGAAAGATGCCGATTGCGTTATATTATTTCCCTTTGATGGAAAATGCGGTAGAGAAAAACTTGTGCGTTACTCGAAAATGAAAAGCTTGAAACTTTTAAAAAATCGGACCGATTCTTTGTTTATTTGAAATCGGTGTATTAATTTTATTTATATTTAAATAAAAGGAAGGTTCCAAATAGAAATTACTCAGCTTCGCTTCATCAAGGAACTCACGATAATGAAAAATTATGAAAATACTCTCAGGGTTCTGGTGGATTAATAGGCTCATATTTTCCAGTTTGTCTTATAACAATATTCTGTCAATGGCCAAGTATTCCCATTGAAATGATTCTATTGTCAAGTTATAATAGTCAATCGGTAGAAGGAGAAAAAGAAAAAAAAGACAGTACTAAGTATTCGTTTTTCATTGACACCAGAGTACCTACAGGTTAAGTTCGCGTCGCCGAAGAAGTTCCGCGGCAAAAAAAAAATACTATTTT
The DNA here is from genome assembly GCA_949709985.1 of Luffia ferchaultella. Lineage (NCBI taxonomy): Eukaryota > Metazoa > Arthropoda > Insecta > Lepidoptera > Psychidae > Luffia > Luffia ferchaultella. Next base: position 3,131,071 of record OX453262.1, read on the forward strand.
TGAAGTGATCGGTTGTCTGTGTTTGAGCGTATGAGAATTTCGTCGGATGTCTATAAAAGTTTAAAAAATGTTTCAAAATGCCTACAATCCTACGAAGTTGTGACCCGAGAAATAATTCTCAAGGTGAAAGAGTTCATGCGATGCGCAGACAGCGCCGCGGCTACGGGACTTCTTTGGTGGCGCAGACTCTGAAGAAAAGTTTAGCTGACTAAATGGCACTTTGAGCAACACCCTCTATTGTTATCACGAATTATTAAATACTATTTGATACGATCGGCTAACACAGAACCATTACAATTTCGTCCTGTCCGTTTGTCACAGACATTTCACTCGGGGACTATTGGCACCCAAGGCCCGCGATAGGGGGGCGTAAGGGTAGTAGTACTACCAGGTCCCGGACTAAAAAACGGGGGCCCGGTTAATTGATTTTTTTTTTCAAAGTATGGTGGGGTGGGCCCCGCAACGTTTTACACCCGGGGCCCGATCTGGCTCTCGCCGAGCCTGTTGGCACCACAGACAATCGAGTAGGTTATAGGTGCCATGTAACTGTATTTGTTCAGTGTTGACACTTGTCCCAAAAAACTCACAAATCAAATACAAGTAAAAATCTTACGCATACGTAAATTGCTTTGTGTTAGATTTATAACATTTTAGAAAGCGGTTACATCGTTCATCCCTTTCCCTTACATCTTTGGTATGATATTATGTCGCATTCTAGAGTTATGAGATGTGTCTTAAGTATGCAACATATTGCATACTTGAAGGGGACAGCGTTACCGTCTACATACCATTTCTAACCTACTTTAATGCTCTGTTATTGGCAGTATTCATTTAGATGTAGATGTAAAGTAACATATAACAAAATTATGAAAAAAAAATCGTGTTAGGTAGCCATACATTTAACTAAGGAAAGAAGAAAAATTTCCAACGCACATTAAAGAGTGGGTTACATATAAACCGGTCCTCAAAAATGATGTAGAGGTTTGAAAATGACTTTTTAAGACATGCGCTCCTATAGTCCTATATAACCCCCCCCCCCCCCTTTAATTTTTAAGTTAGTAGAACTTAAAAACACATTCCATGAAAATGAGTTTGAATAATTAAATAATTGAGGAGATTTTGAGACATTTATTTTAAAATTTATTATTTGAGTTTTAGTTATGAACGTTCAGGCCGAGTACGGAACCTTTCACTGTTTATGGTCATACACGCACTTGGGACATTTTTAAAAGGATGTTGTTTTGTTAATCCACATACAACATGATCATTTACCTTCTCCAACACTTTCCTAACCCAAAAGACTAACTCCATACTGTTAGCTTTTCGTGGCTAACTCACTGTATCTTTATTAGGTATGTTCCAAAAGCTTATGTAGATAGGAACTTCTTTGGTTATTCACCGAGGTTCCAAAGGTTATCTAGGTTGTGACCACGCTGAAAATTTACAAAGAAGAAGAAGAAGATAATAAAAAGAACTTTAAATATTTTACAAAACGACGAAGAACAAAGAAGACATAAACCGCTCTGGCACTCTTCTCTTTTGAATGAAATAATCAAATTAATCATTCAAGATTTCAAAATATTATTTACAAAGTTTGCAGCTTCTGTGATCTGTGCCTAGGTGTTTCCAGACACAGAAAATAGGATACAAATAAGAGCTTTTAAGCCCCGACTTCAAACATAACGTTCATTAGTATTCAGTTACGTTTCGAATAATATTTCATAAAGGGTCCATGTAATTCGACAATTAGGGACGCAACGGAAATGAAATATTTATTTAGAAGTGGGTCAGAAAGGGATTTTATCTATTTTATTTATTCATAAATTGTAAAAGAAATTATCAAAAGGGCAAAAGTATTTGAATGGAATTAATTAATTTATATTCTGCTTTGTTATTTTGAGTTTTATAAATATTTGACTACATATTATTGAGTGCAATTTTTCTTTATGCTCTATACTTGTAAATAAGTTTTGTAGATTATTTATTTTTCATTATGATTTCAAAATCTTTATTTTCTTTTAAAGTACGAATTTAACATGTAAGTTATATAAAATTATATTTCAAAGCGAATAATTTCAAAACACCAACTGTATAGTATAATATAATAACGTATACCTACATCACAACAACGTATAGGGCCCAAACTAAGTATTAGCTCGTGTTTTGGGTACCAAGCGAAGACACCACATACATATAACAACCCGGTACCAATATCAATATTCATCATATAAATACTGACCCGACCTGGGATTCGAACCCGGGACCTCCAGCTTCGTACGCAGGGTCGCTATCCACTAGGCCAAGCGGTCGTCGTGGTACTTATATGGCATATTTTTTTGCTCACATTTTTGTTGTCACCGCGCGGTATCTCTATGAACATCCATGAACTTAATTAAATTAAATTTAAACACTTGGCACATGCAAAAGGAATTCAAAATAAAAAAATTTTATTCCCAACACGTTAAAAACAGAGAAAGTGCAATTTATTCTTCTTAAAGATTTAGACTTTGTCCATTAATTCCGAAAGTAACAAACGTTTCTAAAATTAAAATTAAGAGCTTTTACTTTTAAAATCACCTTTGGGAAGACGAAGCTTCCGATTACGCTCAACTTTTTATTTAATGGCCAAATTTTACTTAAGTTTTTATGCTGTCGGTTAATTGAAAACGATAGGGTTTGGATGTCTATAAATATGAAAAATAAATATACAGGTCATTTCATTTACATCATCATTTTACAACGTGCTAAGAGTAGGTAATTACAAAGGGAACCCAATTACTTTTATAAGCTACCCATCTATTTTGTAAAAATAATAAAAAAAAAAATATCACAGATATGTACAGGTTATTTGTTATACGTCCATATTTTTTCATTTTTTTTCATCAGCCGATTTTTACCCTACTGCAGGGGCTTAGGCCTCCCGCGGGGGGAGGGGAGCTTGGAGCTTAAATCCACCACGCTGCTCCACTGCGGGTTGGGGCTTGTAACGACCGTCATCTATTGACAGCACGCGGGACCGACTGCTTAACGTGCTCTTTGAGGCACGGAGTCAGTGATGGTAATGTACTTAAGTCAGAAAAACTCATTAATACACGCCCAGATTCGAACCATGGCCCTATTGCCTTATAAATTTAAGACAGGTTTGTTTAGCTATCAACGTACATATACCTAATTCCCATTATTCCATACCAGTGGCGGTTTTGGCAAGTATTTTGTAGTGACACATTGAGTGGAGTGGATAAAATAATATACATGTACGTATACATTCTAAGTTTTTACGTTTTAGATGTAATGTTGTAAAAATAATTTGTCGACTGCCGGTTATCTGTCTACCTAATAAATACAGGTAATAGATAGCCTTGGTCGAAAAAAAAATATAATCGAACAAATCGAAGTAAGTGGGACGATGCAATCGCCTGCCTCTGAACTCTTTTCCCACACCTTTTATGCGGCCCACGAAGCCCGAAAGTCACTTGCCGCAGCATCAAAGAATAAAAATGTAGTTCTTTGCTGCATTAGTTAATAAATATCCAAATCTCTCCGCTGAAACTACGACATATTTACAACGCTAGTGAAGCAATACCATTGCTAGCCTCAACTCAGCGAATCGGAGACGAAGCTTTTAATAAACACAAAATTCTAAGTATTACTAGTCTTTAGTAGAGTTTACATAGTATTACTGTAAAACATAAGCTCTAGAATATATTTATAAAAAAAAATATGTTTTACAACGGATTGTTTTTGTTTGTGATAAGTTGATGCAAATTAGGCTTAGTCTCATTTGCTTAGCATGTAATACGCCACTGTTCCATACTTATAAAAAGACTACCCTTTTCTAATCACATAGACAGTCTGAAAAATGTTACTACTAATTTCCTGAACTTTTCTACTTTTTTAAAAATATCTTAAATTATATTTCGATTATTCAACGGTGACAATATTTACAGTATCATAAAAACATGAAAATACGAATTGGCTAGAAAAAGCTCTCGTCTGCGCTTACCGCCTAACCACGTGTACTCTAGCTAGCTGGTGTAACCGCTTGGCGAAATGGCGAGTTTCAGTTCGGTACAATCGGCGAGGTCCCGCGCGCCAGGCTTCACCCCCGCGAAATTGCGTTTGACAGTTTCGATACAGTGAAGTGACATTTCTGACTCTAACGAAACCAAATGCTGCTGTCAAATTTATTTACTTTATGTATGTTACTCCTCTTAAAAGTAACAACCAAACAACGTAAGTTTGCGTTCTAATTTCCACGAATGTGAAGGGGCACTTTGACCTTGTCTCATTTAAAAATCTCTGTTGTCTATACGACATAGCATACGTACTCTAATAAAAACACCATCTTGTACTAGTAATAAAAGCAGTATAAAAACGCATCTATGCATATCTCGGCATAGTAATCAAAATGTTATTTCACAAAGCACTTTCTTTAATGGCGAATAAATATGGCCGCGACGGGCGACGCCATTACAGCGAGTGCTTCATAATCAACTTTGTTTGTCTCTGTACAATGTAAGTCAAAAATGTCATAATAATAATAACGTATACACGACAACAACGTCTAGGCCCCAAACTAAGCATTAGCTTGTGTTTTACATACCAACCGAAGACATCACATACATATAACAACCAAGACCCGGGACCAGTATCAATATTCATCATATAAATACTGACCCGACCTGGGATCCGAACCCGGGACCTCCAGCTTCGTAAGCAGGGTCATTACCCACTAGGCTAAGCTGTCGTCAATAATATACTAAATTAGAACGAGATAAAAAAGTTCGTAGGGTAATGTATCTAACCAAAGCACGCTTTGATATACAGCTCTCCTCAACTTCAGAAGGAACAATATGCTTAGCACGATATGTATACGTTCATACATAACTCCATGCATTTCGCAGATGGGTAGGCAGAGGCTACATTACATAATGTTATTGGTACGATTCTTACATCTCTTCCGTTTCATCAATATTCACTTCAATATTCATCAATATTTATCAATTCATCATCGTATGCGCTCGTTTCGGCCTGGCAATAAAATGGGCTTGGTACAAAATTTTAAACTTGCGCTGAAGGTCATTAAAATTAAAAGAAATAAGGTTCTAAATAACCTCTCAAAGTGTAATTGTTTTCTGTTTACGAATTTTCCAGATATTTATGAAAAGTCATCTGACGTTGAAATTGTCCCGGACAGTAGAGCTTATTGTGATGCTTTTCCCAATAAAAACCAAAGCTAATATAAAATAAAAATTTTGAGTTAAGGTTTACTAGTAAGAATCTGTCCAGTTAACATTACAGTTAACGTTAAAGTCGGTGGTTAGAACCTAGTATTAGTTCCATGGTGGTTCGAGTTTCTGTTTTAGTGATATTTTATTAATAATAAGTTTTTTAATTACTAAGAAAATTAAAAACTTATTTTTTTTTATATTAAGGAGAAGGTATAAATTGGTGTATATTTTCGGGAAAAAAAATATAAAAACTTAACTGTTAAAAAATTTGGTCCAAGCCCATTGCAAAAATATTTTCTTTACAATTTTGAAATGCATAGTTTAATAATTATTAAACTAAATCTAAGTCCATTGCCCTGTTCATCCCTGAAACTACTGAGCCTAAAAAATAATAATACGGAATATAAAATAAAAAAAATAATAGAAAATAATAATAATGTATAACAATAAGAAAATACTCATAGCTTACAGGAAAATCGAAGTAGGAAACGGAAAACATTCGTGAAGAAAAAATGCATATGTATGAAATGTGTTGCTTGAATTTCACTTAATAGTAGTCATTTCAATTTGTCTGGTGGTTACTATGCTAACCTATTCATACGAAGGAGTCGGTTTCAACTTTAAACCAAAATTTGATTCAGATAAAAAAAAAATATATTAGGTGATGTGAATTCATTTGAAAATTGCTAGAATGATTGTGATATTTTTCCCAATCCCAGTGGACACCGAACAAAAATTTTAACATTACGTTTGAATATGCCTTTTAATACTTTTTTTGAAAACATAAACAATCTGGAGTATTTTAGTATTCAAGGAATAATTGAGAGTTTAAAAATTTATAGATAATGACGGCATTATTATATTATAATTATATAGCTACGATCTTCTACATATTGCATTTAACTGTATGGCCGTAATCCATTGATAGTTTCAGCTGCTACTTACGAGGCACCTCCTCCTAATCATTTCCTAAGAAGACCGCGGAATGCACTGACAGATCAGCCCGACGATCTCACTCTCGAAGTCGAATGGTTGATTCATACTAATAAGTCTTTTTCGGGCGATTCTCAAGTCGAACCTGAAGCGGGGGCGCTCCCGAGCCCCTCACCCCCACCCCCTACTGACCACATCCCAAATGAGTGAACAGTAAAACACTTTTCACGTTATATTATTAACGTAAATTTTAAACGGAGGCCCGCGCCAACAGAATTATTTCGCCTCGAGTAACCCTTAGGGGTTACCCGACAACTTCGCGCCGGCAACACCCTAGTGTGCCGCCTGGCCGCTCCGATGAAGTCGTTAGAGCTTTCGGGCTAATGAAACTCGTCCTTATTTTGCTTCAGACGGTTGTTTAGTGGGTGCAACTCTCACATACCCCGTGCGCTCGGGCGCGCGGAAGCTGTAGAGTTTAATCCGCCTTCCCGTCGCAAGGGTAAAAAAAATGTATGGCCGTCGACCGTTGTATGTAGTAGTGACGTCACATTAATGTTTCACGTTTTCTTTTTATATCTCTGATATTACGCTTCCAAAAATTACTATTTTTTTCTGTTAAGGACACCTTTTCTTATAAATACAAAAAATTTGGACCGTGTTACAAAGTTTTGGACAATGCTCACTATACGGACTTTTGCAATCTCCTTTCACAAGCTTTTTTCTACAATCGTATGGAAATCGATGAACGAAAACGAGAATTCATTGAATTAATATATTCATTCGGGTTCTCCAACTAAAAAGGCTTTGTTCATACAAGGGACTTAATTAGATTCTCAGTTAGCTTTCGTAACATTCGCTTAACTACACTAACTATTCCTTGTCGGCTAACTTTCTAATGAGCGAATTGAAGAAGGTCTAAAAGCAAAACTTAGTTCTAACTCATCGTAGGTAAATTCAACGTGTTAATGCGGGAACGTAATTCGGTAAGACGAATTAATTAGTCTTAATCTTTATTCGATATCATCAGCTCATTATACTCCACTGCAGGGACTTAGACCTCCCACAGGGTGAGGCGGCTTGGAGCTTAAATCCACCACGGTTCTCCAGTGCGGGTCGGTGGACTGTAACGACTGCTATTGACAGCAACTGGGACCGACAGCTTAACGTGCTCTCCGAGGCACGGAGTCGGTGATAGTTACGTACTTAAGTCATAAAAACTCATTGGTGCACATCCGGAATCGAACCACGGCCGCACAGCCTTCTTGTACAATCTTTATTGATCGCTGCTAATATATTTCTTAGTACGTGTACTGACATAGAAGCGGTAGGCGCTCTCAAAAACTGTTACTTCCAAACTGAGCTAATTCGTCTACTTTCATTCAGGGCTTACGCATTCGCTTGTGTCGCAGCCTGTGTTTGTTTGCAGGTGTGCCCAAGTCGGTAATGTTAATATGTAATCTGGAACGAATAAATATTGCTATTCGTTTGGTCTTCAGCTTTTTTAGGAATTGGAACTCATATAATGCCGTCACCCCTGTCTGTCCGTCCGTCAGTACGTTCAGACTCATTTCTTGTCATCTTTCGTTTGAGGTTCATAAAAATTCACAAGCGCATGTTTTATTTGCACCACAATACATTTCCGTACATTGTGAAAACTCTATTATTGATTTCCGTGTATGGTTTTTCATACATTGAAATACGGGTGAATTTTTTGCCGCTTAAATCATCGTTCACTGTAACATTGGATAGATCTTGCTTGATTTTAGAAAATGCAATCAACGTCTTAAAGTTACTTTTTTATTTGGTTTACTATTTGGCAAGGTACATAGTTACTAAATTCGTTTACAAAGCAGCGTGGTGGATTAAGTTCCAAGCACCTTCATCGCGAGGGGAGGCCTAAGCCCCTGCAGTGGGATATACTGTGCTGATATGTATAGTTTTCTTTAACTTTTCAGTTGTGTGATTTAAAAAATCTAAAAACTATATAGATAGTACTTCAACATTTTAAATGAAAATTGTTTTGAATCAGTTAAATGGTAAAAAGTCACAGTAAGTCTTAAGACTATTATTCAGCTTTATGCATACTTGAAAATCAATCAAGGTGACAACGGTATACCACGTATCCATCCATCCATCCATCCATCCATCAGCCTTTTTTAAATCCCACTGCAGGGGCTTAGGCCTTCCTTGAAGATGAGGGGCCTTGAAGCTTAAATATACCACGCTGCTCCAATGCGAGTTGGCGGATTGTAACGACCGCCATCTATTGACAGCAACCGGGACCGACTGCTTAACGTGCTCTCCGAGGCACGGAGTCAGTGATAGTTAATATACTTAGTCAGAAAAAACTCATTGGTACATGCCCGGATTCAAATCATGGCAACATGGTTTTATAAATTTGAAACAGGTTCGCTGCGCTCACGCTATCACGACACGTATAGTGTAACATAACACGTTCTATCGAGTAACATATCCGTAAATAAATCAAACTCCGTTTGACGATGACTTATTTATCCGGGAACAAACACGTTACATATATGTTTACTATATTAAACGAAAACTAATTTATCCACAAAATGATTTGAATTACACATTTCTACGCAATTCATCAATCGTTCAAAATATTGTAGGTATAGTTCAAAGTAATCAAAAACTTGGCTAATTTTAATAATCATTCACCTCTTTGATTACAAATAGTATGAAAAATAAACGCCTAGAGTAATTAAATTTGACAGCAGCATACGGTTTTAATAGAGTCAGAAATGTCAATTCACAGTGTCGAAAATGTTGAACGCAATTTCGCGGGGGTAAAAACCGGCGCGCGGGGATTTCGTGGGGGCGAAGACAGGCGAGCGAGGACCTCGCGGACTGAAACTCGCCGTCTTGCACCAGCTATCTAGAGCATGAGTGGTTAGAAGGTATACTCAGAAGAGGGCGCTGGCGCTGTGTGGGCTTCTATACAGTAATAAATGTCACTTCACAGTATCGAAAATGTGAAACGCAATTTCGCGGGGGTAAAGATCGGCGCGCGGGGACCTAGTACACTATAAACCGTAGTGTTATTTTCTATCGTAGTGGCCTATCAGCTTGTAGCGTCGAACATGTGGATTGGATTTAATTAGACTTAAATGTTACGTAAGTTTTATTTTTATAACGTATACATCACAACAATGTCTAGGCCCCAAACTAAGCATTAGCTTGTATTTTGGGTACCAAGTGAAGACACCACATACATATAACAACCAAGACCCGGTACCAGTATCAATATTCATCATATAAATACTGACCCGACCTGGGATTCGACCTCTGGACCTCCAGCTTCGTAGGCAGGGTCGCTACCCACTAGGCTAAGCGGTTTAGCAAGGTCATCCTACTTGGAGTATTTTTAATACTGCGACACTGACTCTTTTAATAGAAGTAAACAGTCTTACAGACGCGAACTTAACACTATGTTCAATTAATATTGTTTCACTGGTTTGATTTCATCAATTTTCAAATTCATTGTGGTGTCTTCCGTATTGTTTTAATTATCTGATTTCCAGGGTACTTTAGTTAAGTTTTCTTTTTGTATGGCTTGCCACACAAATGGCATCTGCATATGTATGTGTTTCTTTTTCATTAGATTTTTTAGCGAGAAATGTTAAGGTTGTGGTAAACCATTTTTAATGATTTTCCATTTATATGTAACATTAACTGTAACTGTTCTTTCTCTAAATAAATTAATAAATAAACAATGTATTTTATTTCTAATTTTATAAATATTTGAAAAAAATAAAGAATATATACATAAAACACACTAAAATATTTCTTTCTACACAATTGATAACTTCTACCTAATACATCACGCGTGTCGCGTCGGTATGAGCCACGCGGCGCCCGGCTGTTTGTCGTGCGATAGTTTTTATTGCGCGATATGTTCTAAGATATTAATTTAAATTGTATTGTAGTTATAATGTGCATGAAACGCTGAACGTAAATAACGTATTTAAATTGATAAGGATTAATATTGTATCCGTATAAATTGCTTTCCAATTACCTCATCATATGACACCATTTTTGTAAACATAAAAATAGGCATAGTAAGCTATACATAAAAGATAGACATATGCCATCCCGGACTTTTCGTTAGTCCTATAAAAGAGGAACAATCTCTCCATACATTATTTTGTTATACCTCAAAGGGATTAGGCAGCGTTTTCGGTGAAAGCTCCCAACCGACTAGTTTTTTTCCGACGTATTCAACAATAATCGCCATATTTCAACTAATTTGTAGAAACCATTAATAAATTATACACATAAATCTTCCTCTTGAATCACTCCGTCCATTGGTGCAACCATATGCCAATCCGTTGCGTAGTTTTAAAGATCTAAGCATACACAGAGACAGACAGCGGAAAGCAACTTTGTTTTTTACTATGTAGTAATTAAATAATATAATATATTATATTATTTATAATATTAAATATTATAAAGAATATTTAAGTATGTGTATCAGTTGTGTAGTACCCCATAATACAAGCATAATACTTGCTTACTTTAGGACTAGATGGCGCTGTGTGGGATGTCCCAGGTTACTATGTATCATTACACTTTATCTTTGTCAAAAATAAAGCAGCATTAGCCTATATGGATTAAGAGCCGCTTCCGCGAATCTTACATAAAATAAACTAACGAAATATCAGCCAGGGGTCTTGTCTCACCGTCACGTGAAATTTGACTATTGTATTAATCACCCTTTCTCCTTTACCCTACGTTATTGGAAATCACAACCCTCGAATTTACGTCCCAAATATCAACCGATATGACGTAGGAGAATCATATGGCGCACCTGACGTATTAATTCCCCCTCCCACACAATATGCGAACGAGTTTGTGGAAAGTTTAATGAGAACTTCTATTTTATGTCACTCTTAGATACCATAACAATCAGGACGAAGTGTCTCATATTTTGTAACGAACGAAAACTTAAAATGTCAAATTCATTAATTACCATACGACATTATTATTATTATAAACAATAATATTATTAAATTACACTAGAAATGTGATTTCAGAATATTTAATTTCCAATACGAATTTTACGTGTGGGGCACACAAAATCCTACTCCACAGCAAATATTTGAATATGTCAACATATTTGGTTTGTGTGTATATTTTTTGTAAGATTTCATCTTCGTTCACCGGTCACGACGTGGTATCATAATGACATCGACTTCGTACTTAGAAAAATGATGAATAAGCAATATAATTAAGAAATGAATTTGCACAATTTAAATTATTATAAATTTTATTTATTTACTTCTGGTTTTAAGTATATTAAACTTAAACAATTTGAGATCGACCGATCGATCGTCGCGTATAGTGAGAAGCACTAACTCCGGAGCTATGGGTCGCGAGTTCGATTCCCGCCCGGGACAAATATTTGTGGGCAAGAACATGTGTATTTGTTCCGTTTCTGGGAATAAAATATTCTGAATATATTATAAAGAATATTGAAGTATGTATATCAGTTGTGTAGTTCCCCATAATACAAGCATAATACTTGTTTACTTTGGGACGAGATGGCGCTTTGTGGGATGTCGCCGACACTTTTATTATAAATTTATAAATTGAAAAAAAAAATCGTGAAGACGAAACATTCGAGTGTCTTTGCATTTAATTTTGTTCCAATTAAATAAACTTAGTATTGTAGTATAGTTACAAATACGCGTTTATTCCTAAAGGTTCATCAAACCCAGTGACCTGGATAATCGGTTAGGAAGATTTATTCCTATATAACCACCTGGACAAAAATTAATTAAAAACGTATTCATATTCGCAGCAATTTACTTACATTATCAAGTGACACTGTTAATTTGAGGTTGCCAAAATTAAATACTGACCAGATTCTGATAAATGATACACTTCTACAAATCAATAGGATTTCATGTAGGTATTTTGTGAACTCACTACATTAAAGCAATGCATTTTGAGGGTTCCGTACCTCAAAAAAAATTCTTAAAGAATAACTTTGTGGTCCGTCCGTCCGTCTGCCCCTCTGTCAAGACACTTTTCCTGAGGGACCTGTCCCTAAGAAAAAAATAAGTTTTGACTTCATATAAACCTAGTTAGAATTCAAATGTGACTATATAATTCAAAACATACCTAGATTGAAATACGTATTAACGTCGTAATCGTTTCAAAACGTTTGTATGAGCGTTCAAGCAAGCAACGCACTCTTAATGAATATTTCGAATTTGAGTTCGTAATACATGGTGATGATGGTCTCATGATGGAGCCGGAAGGTGGATACCTAATCTTCAGCCCATTCTACCTCACTGCAGGGGCTTAGGCCTCCGCCAGGGAGGGGTTAGGGGCGAGGGGGGGGGGGGGGTTGGAGCTTAAACCCACAAAGCTAGTCCCCTGCGGGTTGGAGATTGTAACGACCTTAATACGACCCTTCAATAGTTAATTGGATTAACTGGACTAACTGGATTTCATATACGCGCTGTTTTCATAAAAAATGCACTGACTTCTTTTGTTGTAGAAAGAACATAAATATTATTATAATCTGTGAAGAAGTTAATAAATAATGTAATTGCCTCAGTGCGGTATTTTAAATGAGGCGCAAATCGTACGAAATGGTCTTTTTCCGCCAAAATCTCGAGACAGGCATATGGCGGCTTATATATGGTAATTCAAGTTAAAATTCTGGAAGGCACAAAGATAAACTAAGATGCTCTCGGGAATATTTCGATCGTGTTTTGGTGGCTTATTTTCATGAATAAGCAGCAAATTTAAGCCACCCTAAGGGCGTTAATTTATTCCATGTTGAAGAGCACTCTGAAGTACAAAAGTGACATAGATATCATACTTACTTAACATAAAATTAACAGCTTTTATGAAACGAAAGTTTATGGTTTCACAAACAAAAAATCAAAGCACTAAGAGGGTTGTGTATAGTGGCGAATTTCCACAAAAACAGAGTTAGCGGTTTAAACCAATTAAACCTTAACTGATTGCCGCAAAAAGTATTAAAAAATTAAAAACGTATAAACCTAGCTTTTGCTGATCTGAATGCCAAAAAAATTTTTGGCGCCAATCGGTTAAGGTTTTTTGGGATGCAACCGCTATCGCCGTTTGTATGGAAGTATTCCTGAATAAAGCGTCAGACGATAGATAAAGGATGTTTACTACGTATTTACTACTCGCCATTTGCATATTAACTACTACGTATAATAAAAAATAACATTTATTTTTAGGGTTCTGCAGCTCAAAAGGAAAAAGAAACCCTTATACGATCACTTCGTTATCTGTCCGACTGTCTTTCTGTTTGTGTGTGCGTGTGTCTAGTGTCAAGTTGTAATTAATATCAAACAGTCAGGCCTAAAGTCTTTAGAAGCTGTAAGTTAACGCATATGCGTCGTAACCGCATATTTTGATACTCGTAAATACATTAAAATCTATAAGGTATTTAATTTACTGTTCACATAGAATCATGAAATCTGCATCAAGCTAGGTGTAATAAGCAAAACGACGCTGTAGAGTGAAGACCTCGTATATCCAAAGTGTCCAAACAAAAAAAAACTCCATCATATAAACTAGGTTATCTCACAGACTGCGCGAGATTCACTTATATACGTGGTTTTTATGGACACTGCTGGATGGTCTAAAATTAATAAATTTGAAAAACGGTTTCGTTCCAAACATGCTTTACGAGTTATTAACATTAACAAAGCAAAAAAAAGTTTAATTTAAAATCTGACATACGAGGTCTTTACAGCGTCGAAAAGTCGAAAAATCCGGGAAATGTAAATTCTAGCTATAGTCTATTTAAATGCGTTTTCATGCTGTGTGGCGGTGAATCTATACCTTCGAAAATGTAAGCACGCGAGCCCGATTCGCACTTGGCCGGTTTTTTTCTTAACTACTTCATCTTATTTTCCTGCTATCTCACAAATATGGTGAAAACGTCGTGTAATGTACGAGCGGTGTTACCCAAAACTCCTGACGATATATAAATACTTAAGCCTATGGGCTTACAAACGTGTATAATTTACTTACAGCCTTTAATACTATTTTTTTTACTTTAAACAATAAAAATTAACCTATGGAGCAAGAGCAAAGTACTTTTTTACTCTAGGGAGGAAAAATGATTAAAATCTCGAATCAGAACTTAACATCTTAAACACATATTGAGAAGAAATGCTTGTAATCGTAACAATACTAGTGAAAATCACGGTTCAGGGTCAAAAAATAGATTTAAAATATATTCAATAAGTTTGTCATTAGAAATGTTTTAATTAAAAAGTGTAAATTGACATCAATAAACCTTATTAAATAAACCAAATTGAAACAACTGTTATACGCAATAACATAAAATTTTAATTCAACTGGATTGATAAATTTAATACTTTATAGTTTTTCCAAGATTTTAATTTTACTAACATGCCAAACTTATAATTGTTTTTTTTTTTTTGCTATATATGTGTAGCTACACTTGTTTTGAATCTATGTGTTTAGTAGAACAGAGAAAAAGGACGAAGGAATTTTTCAACGGAGTAGGATTAGGAACCGTTATTTGGACTGAAAGAAAATCACCTCGATAAATCATTTTAAATCCATGAAATGGGCTTGAATAAAATCCATGATTCAGAAAGATTGTCCATTTAATTTACAGTTTATTGGCGTCCATGACCTTTCCAGACTATCAAAAAGTTAAGGATGCCTTTGTGTACTAGTAAATTATGACAATACGTGTCGTGATAGCCGGAGCGCAGCGAACCTGTTTCAAATTTATAAGGCCATGTGGTCGTGGTTCGAATCCAGGTATCAATGACTCAGTGGCTCAGAGAGTACGTTAAGCATTACAATCCGATAACCCGCATTGGAGTGGCGTGGTGGATTTAAGCTCATGTCGAGGGAAGCCCTTGCAGTGGGGTATAAAAAGGGCTGATAAAATGGCATAGAATTTACGAAAGTTGCCCAGCAGTACACAAGTAAAGTTAACAAATAGTAAGCTATTAAAAGTTTCAACGATTAAAATTATCAATTTAATTTTAAAATGCTATTTTAACTACAAATATTGAGAAGAGTGCACTAAGCTTGAAAAAACCGGGCCGACAAGGTGCCAAGCTGACTGTAATGAAATGTCATGGAATGTCGCTGTCACGAGAAGTCACATAAAGTCACGGAAAGATACGGACTGTCACAAAATGCCACGGAATGTCACGAAATATTATGTAATATTATGAAATGTCACTAAGTTCCACAAAAGGTCACAAAAGTCACTAAATATAACGAAATGTCTCGAAATATCACGTCATGTGCCGAAACGTCACGAAATGTCGAGAAATGTTATTGAGGGAAGAGCGCTAAGTCGGAGCAAACAGCTGACAAGGCATGAAGCTGGCCAAATGGTAAGACGCGGCCTTCCTTTAGAACGTTTTATTTTGTCCCATCCAAACGCGCTATTAAATGTTTCACTTAAAAAATACAATATTTTAATACAATATTCCTAGTATATTTCTTTGATGTTGTAACCACACAAAAAGAATGAAGTAAGTAAAATAATACAGAAAACAGAGGCAGATTATACAGAAAACAGAAGAGTATAATCAACCTCTGTGCCTAGCCTTTGTGGACTACGAGAAAGCCTTCGACTCCGTCGAGACTTGGGCTGTTCTGGAATCCTTGCAGCGATGCCGAATTGACTGTCGTTACATTGAGGTGTTGAGGTGTCTATACGAAGCCGCGACAATGACTGTCCAGGTCCAGGACCAGCGAACGGAACCAAACCAATTGCGAAGAGGAGTACGACAGGGGGATGTCATATCCCCGAAACTGTTCACCAACGCTTTGGAAGATGTTTTCAAGACGCTGGACTGGAAATATCGTGGCATTAATGTCAACGGCGAATACATCTCTCACCTCCGTTTTGCTGACGACATAGTCATCATGGCAGAGTCACTGGAGGAGCTCAGCGGAATGGTTAACAGCCTCAATGTCGCCTCTCGGCGGGTGGGGCTCGGGATGAACTTGGACAAGACGAAAGTAATGTATAACGAACATATTTTCCCGAGACCGGTAACCGTAGAGGGTGCGACTCTAGAAGTTGTGCAAGACTATGTCTATTTAGGACAGATTGTCCAGTTAGGCAAACACAACTTCAACAAAGAGGCCGACCGAAGAATTCAGCTGGGCTGGGCTGCTTTCGGGAAGCTTCGTCATCTGTTCTCGTCGCCACTACCACAATGTCTGAAGACCAAGGTCTTCAACCAATGCGTCCTACCTACAATGACGTACGGTGCCGAAACGTGGACTCTCACGGCAGGACTGATCCATAAATTCAAAGTCGCTCAGCGTGCTATGGAGCGGGCTATGCTCGGTGTTTCTTTGATGGATAAAATCAGAAACACTGAAATCCGTCAAAAAACTAAAGTTGTCGACATAGCCGAAGCGATCAGCAGGCTGAAGTGGCAATGGGCCGGTCATATTTGCCGTAGAACTGATAACCGATGGGGTAGACGAGTTCTCGAATGGAGGCCACGTACCGGAAAGCGAAGCGTTGGACGCCCCCCGGCCAGGTGGACAGATGACCTGAAGCGCCATACCGGGGGTAGTTGGATGCGAAAGGCGGAGGACCGCGTGTGGTGGCGAGCCTTGGGAGAGGCCTATATCCTGCAGTGGAGAGACACGGGCTGATGATGATGATGATGATGATGAAGTAAAATAAATCAACTAGCATAACATATTAATTAGATAGTTAATTTAGTTTGTTAACCAACGAGACGTGAAAAGTCGTAGACAACGAGTACTGTACGAACAATAGTTCACGTTGTCCAAAAAAAATCTATCCTCCTTTATTTATTATACCGCTAGAACGAAATAACAAAACAAGGATGATTTACGTAGGTCGTTTTGTTTGTTATCCGCACCACAAATCAACAGAAGACGTGGGGCCCTTTCTTAAGCACATTAGAGCATAATTAAAACGTTCTCATATCCCCGTGACATACACACAAGCGCTAATCAAATCAAAACATATTTTTATTTGTAATTAAGCATTCATCACCTAGATAAATTCCGTAATTAAATTGTATTTTTGCAACAAATTTACTATACGTTAATAGAATTATTCAAAGTTTTTATTTCCGAAGACCCAGACGTTTGAATGGTTTTAACAACCTTAGAAGTATTAACCAGCACGTACTTCAATATTTAAGCTCTCAATAAAACCGAAACGGTTGATGCAGTGCGCATATTCTAGAGATTTCATATTCAACGATATAAATAACGTCGTAAAAGCGATATCTCATGATTTATTACACTTTCCCACTGGAATCCCTGATATCGTTCCGATATCGTACATAAAATTTTGATAAAAACAAAATTAATGAATATTTATCCTTGTATATTATTTCTCAAATGTTGTCATTGGAAATGACTTTCATTTCGTTGGAGTATAGGGGGTCATTTGGAAGTTTTGTGAGACAGGCAGATTGCACAAAGAGTTTTCGAGATATCGGGATGAACCTAGTGTCAAAAGACGCAACCCAACGAGCTCTACAAGATGGCATAAGACAATTTGGAAAAAGTTCAAAAACAAAAAAAATATCCGCAAAAAACGAAAATAAATCGCAATTTTTTTCCCCGATTTTCATTTTGGGAGCCCGATATCTCGAGAACTAGGTCCGAATAAGAAAAAAATAAAAAAACAGCTCGGGGTAATTAGACGGGTGATCGATTAAGACTAAAATTGTTAGAATCGGACAACCGGAAGTAGTGGTTAAGGGTGCCCTTAGTTTGAAGTCGGATATGCATCCGTGTTACATTTCGTACTAACTCGGTTTGTTCGATCGAAATGTCGTACAGAATGTTATATTTCGAAGTTTTGAGCTTATTCAGATACAGTTGTGTTATTTTTTTTGCGAAAAAATTTATTTCCAAAAATATTATCCAAAATATGTGTGTTTACTTTATTCCGTTAGGTTCATTTCCAATGTCGTAAGAAGTTCGTGCGAAAGCAGGAGATCCGTTGATTTTTTATCTGCACATCAAATATAATAAAAATAATAATATCTGCGACATTTTACACAGCGCCATCTAGTCACAAAATGAGTAAATTTTTGCTTGTATTATGAGGTACTAGACAGCTGATATACATACTTAGATATTCTTTATAATATATAAATATTTTTACACTCAGACACGGAACAAATGGATATGTTCATGCACACAAATATTTGTCCTGGACGAAAATTGAACCAGCAACCCTTAATTCCGCAGTTAGGGTATCTCTATATCTCCTTACTTATTTCGTCGAAACCAATGGTTGCGTCATCATTTTGAAGATTGCCTGCACAGATAATGACGAAAAACCAACAAGACGGCGAACTATAGAAACTTTTTGTTGCTAATTAAAATTTTGAAGCAACCTCAGTGTCAAGAGCTGGCGCTGGTTATTTAAACTTTCCATACCAGCCCGTTATGCCCCACTACAGTGACTTAGTTCTCCTTTTGGGATGAGGGTGCTTGAAGCTTAACTTTTAACCGGGACCGACCAGCTTAACGTGCTCTGTGAGGTACGGAGTCAGTGATAAGTACTTAAGTTAGAAAAAATCCATTGGTGCATGCCGGTTTCTGCGATTCTAATCACGACCTTCTAAACAAGAAGCGGAGTAGCCACCCCTCGGCTACCGCGACTCTTAAACTTAAACTTTATCGTGTACAAATTTGAAATTAAAACCTAATCTGAACCGAGTAAGTCACGCTGTCGAAGGCAGCGTCAATTAACGAATGCATGCAAAGCTACAAATGACTGCAGGCGTTTTTTGTATGTTACTTAGGTCTACGTATCGTCAAAGCACATCTTGAGTTGGGAAAATGTCAAGCGATAATGAAGATGTGATAACAGCACACAACTTTATTAGAAGACGACGCATCAACCAGATTGTATTGCCTTCATTCATACATCGAAAAAAATATAAATAGTAAGTTGTTTGTTTCTGCCAGAGAGCTATCAGAAGACGATTCAGTGGGATACTGTTCAATATTGTGAACAAAATTGACTGCTGAGGCGGTCATTTCGTTAAAATAACATGTATTTGCGTCTCGCAACTAAGAGCTATTACCTAAGTGTAATGTCTTGTCGATTATTTATGCAAAGGCTTATTGCATCTCTACGTAGTTAACAAATAAGTTGGACTGTAAACTAAGATGCAACCGCACAGCAGGCACGCCGCGCATCGCATACTGAAAGTCGCCGTATGCATGCATTGCCTCTTCTTGCGTGTATAGCGAGCTTACAGCTGTGCATCGCTGCCTACGCGTTGCTTTGTTCATTTAAATTATAAGATTGATGCATTTAAACTGTTATTTTTATTTTGTGTTTTTATTATTTACTAGCGGTCGTACCCGCCTTCGCTACGGTGGGCTACGGAAACGTTCCTCTTCCCGTTGCACGCATTAGTACATTGCACCCGTTCGAAGTCGGGGTATGTCGCTAGTCCAATCATATAGTATCATTACACTATAGTATCATTACACTATAGTATCATTACACTATAGTATCATCGTCCTCATCTAAACAAATAAATTTTCTGGCGCGTCTAGCAACAAATTTAATTGCCATAAAAAAGGTTATAGCAAGTCAACTTTAAAAGATACACATGTGCTGTCGCGGACTTTTAGTTACATCTTTTAAACGGCAAAAATTTCGTAATACATGAGTTTTGCTTAAAAACAACTTAACGGAACGGAAGCTCTGAAAAGGAATAATTTTTCTCGTTTTTGCAACATTTTTCATTGATGCTCCGCTGCTATTGGTCATAGCGTAATGTAATAATAGCCTATAGCCTTCCTCAATAAATGGGCTATCTAACAGAAAAAGAATTTTTCGATTCAAATGGGTAGTTCCTGAGATTAGCGCGTTTAAACAAGCAAAAAAAATATAGCCTATAGCTTACCTCAATAAATGGACTATCCAACACAAGAAGAATTTTTCAATTCGAATCAGTAGTTCCTGAGATTTGCGCTTTCAAACAAACAAATTCTTCAGCTTTATAATATTAAGTATTTATTATATTATTAAATTTGTAAAACTTTGAGTAAATTTAATGTTTTATTTTGAACTTAAATCCACTATTTTCAACTGATACGCGCTCTGCGGTTATTTTGAACTGTCACTATACGTATAGGTACATAACATGGGTGACATTTTATAACTTTATCTCAACTTACAATATAATGCTGCTAACAAGGTATCGTTTTTATAAATTTATAGGCAGTAACTACAGAGGATATATTCGACGAAAATATATATGTTTTCAAGTTCGCATTTTAGTAACATCAAAATAGACTTTTCGTCCTATCGCTGGAGATAAGTAAATTATCACTACATCTATACTTATATACTTATTACTTATTTACTTTATAATATAAAAAGCTGAAGAGTTTGTTTGTTTGTTTGTTTGTTTGTTTAAACGCGCAAATTTCAGGAACTACTGGTTCAAATTAAAAATTATTTTTGTGTTGGATAGTCCATTTATCTAAGAAGGCTATAGGCTATACTACATCACGCTATAACCGATAGGAGTGGAGCATCAATGAAAAATGTTTGCAAAAACGGGAAAAATTATTCCTTTTGAGAGCTTCCGCCGCGCGCGCTGCGTAAACGGTTAATGTTAAGCAAAAATTATTACGGAATTGTTTCCCTTTAAAAGTTCTAACCAAAAGTCCGCGACAGCATATGTATATCTTTTAAGGTTAACTTACTATAACTTTTTTTATGACAATCTTTGTTCTAACATAATGTACTATTTGCGAAGATGTTTTTTAAACGCGATATTATTCTTTATCAAATTAAATACGTCAGTTGTCTTAAGCATTTCATGCATATTATAATTGTCCTTTACACCATATAATTTAAATTAATACTTTAGCAGTTTTTATCGAAATATGAAAACTATAGCGGGAGAAAATAAATTCACTGTTTGCTTCTGTTCGTTATCTTTTTACTTCCAAACCATGCAATAGACTTTGATACGGTTTTCAGTAATATCTTATTTTTTTATTATCTTATAATCTATTAATCTATATAACAGAAATACTTATTATAAAGCTGAAGAGTTTGTTTGTTTGTTTGTTTGTTTGTTTGTTTGTTTGAATGCGCTAATCTCTGAAACTACCAGTCGGATTTGAAAAATTCTTTTTGCCTTTGATAGCCTGAATCTAGCGGAGGGTTATAGGCTATATATATGAAAACGAACTGTCTGTCTATTCGAGCAAATCGGCTTCAGCCAAAACGGCTTAAGCGATTTTGATGAAACTTTATACTTCAGTATAACCAGAAACCGCGCTCAATTATGATTACACATACCGCACTGTGTCCAAAAACATTACGTACGTCCCGCACCTGCCCCACTTCCCACCCGCGTAATGTTGCTAGCTCGGGAGAGGTTTCCTACTGTTTTTGGGATAATCATGTAAAATCAGAAAAAAGGTGTTTAATAATAGTTATTTAAGATACACATGCGGAAAGTAAGGTTTTATACGAATAAGTGCTATCTATGATGGATAGCTTACTGTACCTATTTTTATATTAAAAAAAATGGTGTCATATGATGAGGTACTTGGAAAACAATTTATTCGGGTGCAGTATTAATCCTTATCAAATTAAATATGTTATTTATCTTCAGCATTTTATGCAGATTATGATTGCCCTTTACACTATACTGGAAAGCAATTTATACGGGTGTAGTATTAATCCTTATCAAATTAAATACGTTATTTATCTTCAGCATTTTATGCAGATTATGTTTGCCCTTTACGCTATACAATCTAAATTTATATCTTAGGAATTATCGCGAAATAAAAAATATCGCGCGACAGCGGTCGGGCGCAGCGCATAGAAACATAGAAATGTTACTATGGAACAGGCAACACGGCGCGAACAGTGCATACATGTGCAGTAATGAGCAGTCGAAGATATACGATGTCATCGTCACAGAGGCGATATGCGAAACTTTGTTTATATTCTGCCTATTGAATTGTAAGGTAATGTAAGGGAACGTAGTAAAATAAATTAAAAGAGGCAAAACTGACGGTTTTAATTATAATGTCTGTTTTAATTAATACTGTGTATACATATTTCCACATATAAGTAAAACAATTATACATTAAACTATAATTGGTACTGAATATAGGTAGGTACTAGAATAAGCGCTTGCACTAACTAGACCCGACACTTTATCTCACTTTGCCTTATCGGTAAAGAAATGAACGAAATGCAATGAAAATCATCGTCGCAATGTAATATAAACTTTACTTACCATTAAACAAAATTAGCTTAGTTAGTTTCTGACTGAAAAATACGCTGTGATAGACAGACAGACAGATGGCATAGGTTGAGTAATAAATAAACTAAAAAATAATCAGTTACACCTAAGCCTAAGTCATATAGTTCCCCAACATTTTATACCTACGTATAGTTCCAATCAAACTTTATGGCGAATGTGAACATAGGTACAAGTCGCGTCGCAAAAACCAGTTTTAGGTGTAGCGGGACGCAGTGGATGCGAGGGGTATATAACCGTACCTATGCAAACACGCTTATAGCGTTGTATTCCGATATTTCCGATCCGCCATAAAGTTTGAGGCGAACTGTATCCAATATAGAAATGGCGTGCAAATTTGTTTTGATTGATTTTAGTTGATGGTTTGCTTATCAATGTTGTATATAAAGAAATATTTTAGTATGTATATATTCTTTACTTTTTCAAATATTTACAGAGTTAGAAATAAAATACATTAAAAATACTCCAAGTAGGATGAACTTACTCTAAATCCACATGTTCGACGCAACAAGCTGATAGGCCGCTACGACAGAAAAAAACACTTCGGCTTATATGCTCTGCTACCCGTGCGAAGCCGGGGCGGGTCGCTAGTATTGTAACAAAAATTACGAAGTGTATAGAGTGCCGCTAGCGGTAACATAGTTCTATGAGTTATGGTGCCGTAAAATTATTTACACAGGGAAAAACTAAATAGTTTCACTATTTTCATTCAAAGTTCGTTCATACAATTTGGTAAACTAACGACAGCAAAAGGCAAACATAAACAATCAAACTAAAGCCAACTGAAAGTTAGTTGTAATAGTTGAATCTTACTTTAATCCATCTAGACCATAGAGTAATAACCTTAATCGTAACGAAAAAATGGTGTTATTTATATTTACTTATCTTTCCCTCACGACCTTTCACCCAAACTAATTTAACCTAACCAAATAATTTGAAAAAAGTGAACCATAAACCTATATGAACTAAGTTTTGAATTGATCAATAGATTTCTACGGAGCTGTTCTACTTCATTTCACTTCTTATTTTAATACATACAATGGCAGTCGGCTTAGTTAAAATAGCCGCCGACCAAACGACAAACAAAACAAATGAATTCTAACCTCAACAAATAAATTCATACTTCGCCAAAACAAAAATAACGAGCGACAATGCAATCGCGTCGTTATAAACGGTCGCGTTATTTTGCAGCGTAATGGTAGATTATGGTAGATTAGACGGTAGTACTAAAATGCCGTAAACATTCATCATCATCATCATCATCAGCCCATTTTTACTCCACTGCAGGGGCTTAGGCCTCCCCCAGGGTGAGGAGGGGGGCTTGGAGCTTAAGTCGACCACGCTGCTCCACTGCGGGTTGGGAACTGTAACGACCGCCATCTATTGACAGCGTCCGGGACCGACTGCCGTAAACATTGTGGTTCCCTAACCGGCAGTGATACAATGCCACTAGCGCCACTTTATACACTTCCTAAAAATTATACAATTATTATGGATTGTCAATGAAAAAGTGAGAACCATAAAGCATAACAGCAACGTATGGTTTATAGAGTTGTAGATCTGACATGGACTCATGTTTCGGGTGTGAGAGGGTAAAAACTTAAGGGGGTAGGCTTTTCATAGAAAAGAAGAGGGTTCGGCTCGTGTCTAATCTTCGCTATATTTCTGTATCCATATGTAATAGGAGAAATGCTGTCACAGGGCGGTATGTTTTTTTAGGGTTTCGTAGCCAAATGGCAAAAAAGAAACCCTTATAGTTTCGCTGTTTATCTGTCTGTGGTTTTTCTCGGAAGCTATTGGCAATATATAGATGAAATTAGGAAAGTAGGTGTAATCTATGAATCGTTACACAACGACGTAGTGAAATTATAAATTATTTTTTTGGTTAGGTCGCCGTAGGTACCTGTATGAGAGAAGTGCAAACAAAAATAAATTTATCGTATATAAACGCGAGAGGCACCAAACTATAGGTCTTAAAAAATGATGTCAAGGTTTCTAACATTTTTTTTTATTTTTTATTTAAATCAACAGTTGTGGAGATATGTACTCCTAAAGTCCTAATTTTTGTTAGAGTTATCTAGACCTACCTTTTATTTTGTTTTAACACATCACAACAAAATATAGGTGCTTAGGTATAATTTTACTTACCGGTCCTCGACGTTATTAAAGAACAAAAACCATTTTTCATATTAATAAACTTGTATTATTTGATTTTGAAAGACGTTTTTTATATTATCTATGTGTGTACGATGCGCCAAAAAACATGTACTGTTTTATTTACGAATGCGACAACTCCAGTGATAAATAATACAGTACAAAAGATAATTCACGTTTCTTCCACTATTCACGCGGAATATAAAACCCAGTCTCTTGTATTTTCCTTAATGTACAATTCATATAGAATTGGATGAATTTCGACATAATGTTTCCGATCATATATAAATATGAAAAACGACTAGAGAAAAAAATGACGTACGAAATTTCGAAACGTACACAAAATTACACTCGTTAAACATTTTGTGATGTCGTGGTAGCCCAGAGCGCAACGAACCTGTCTCAAATTTATAAAGCCATAGGGCCATGGTTCGAATCCGGGCGTGTACCAATGAGTTTTTCTGACTTAAGTACATAACTATCACTGACACCGTGCTTCGGAGGGCACGTTAAGCAGTCGGTCCCGGACGCTGTCAATAGATGGCGGTAGTTACAGTTCCCAACCCGCAGTGGACCAGCGTGGTGGACTTAAGCCTGGGGGAGGCCTAAGCCCCTGCAGTGGGGTAAAAAAAGGCTGATGATGATAGGCAAATAAAGGACGTATAAAATTATAGAACGGATCCCAAGTACTTCCGACAAGTCTCCGGTATATAAAATTCGTATATTATATATACATTTTTGAATGCTTCTGTATATGGGATGTTCGGATGAACGTAGTCCAAACTTACAGAGCGTGTAGAGTTCACCAAAATAAACAAAAACTTTCAAGTGAACAGATGGCGCAAACTAACGGTTTCCGAGAAAAACTTGTTTAGAGTTTCATTCTTTTAATCACTTTATTTATTTCTTAATTTTTTATTTGGTAGGGTATGCTCCACACTCTCTATAAGTTTGGACTACGTTCAGCCAAACATCCCATAAAGTATACGAGTTTACCTGCGCAGTTTGGCACAATTTTGGATCAAGTTATATTATGCCGGGGACTGTAGCAGCAATTACAGATATCCCTTTGGTACGACGGCTAACGGCCCTTACATAAATAACTCTTTTGCTACATTTCTTATCGCAGAATTTCGGATATAAGCATTGCGTAAAATTTACATCGATGCAAAAAAATCACTACTAAATTTTTCTTAAAAAGTGTATTCTAGTAAGTTTATTTCTATGTGCACAATGTGATCTCTTGAATATTAGTTTTAATTTAACATGGACTTAAAAACTGTGCGTAGCATATTCTCTATGGCATTGTACTTTTATTTATTTATTCTGTTAATTATAATATTATTACATTCGTCTACATTTCCACAATGATAGTTATGACCGAGTTACTGGTTTCCGCGATATGTGAGAGTACATTTTTTTGAAATATCAATATAATAATTATTTCACTGAAAAAAACTAATAGTGTAGTGATAGACCGAGCGCAGCGAAACTATTTATGGTTTTGGTGGTTCGAATTCAGGCGTGTACCAATGAGTTTTTTTCTGACTTAAGTACATGACTGTCACCGACTCCGTGCCTTCGAAAGCACGTTAAGCCGTTGGTTCCAGTTGCCATCAACAGATGGCTCTAGTTAAAATTCACCAACCCGGATCGGAGCAGCGTGTTGGATTAAGCTCCAAGTCCCCTCACCCTGTGGACAGGCCTAAGCCCCTCCAGTGGGGCATATAAGGCTCGTGGAATTGAAAGTGGAAAAAAAACTATACCTAGTCGTCTCTATTTTTACTGTGCAAATTTATAATTTTATTGATTGGTTTTAGTAATATTGTAATTTACATCAGCTTTAGTTACAGAACAATTGGGGAATAATTACGTTTGTAAGTTTTTCTATTTTATTATAAAAAAAAATATCGCGAAAGCTGTGGCGGCCGCGGAGCTTCTAACTTAACCTATCCAGATTCAATTTGGATTCGCTTAAAATTCAATTACTAGTTAGAAAAATCATACTATACAATAAAAATTTCAATAAACACACTCGGCTGTCAAAATTATTTACTCTTTGAATAAAGTAATGTTTATAATTTATGTTTATTATATAAAATAATTATTTAATATAAATAATAAAAATTTATAAATAATAATGGATAAATTAAAAATAATCCGTCAAAATTATATACAGATAATAGTATAGCTTTAGAGTGTTTTCCTAATTACTTTGTCATTACGATTTCATTTTAATTTTTTTAACTTTTCCTATCGAACCAGACGCAAAAGTCCCTATAGCGCTTGCGGCATTACCGCGCCGGATCACTATGGCGAGCCCCTGCCTCAGGAACGTCGTCAGCTGCATCACACCTCCTCTCCACAAGTTTTTGGCTTCAAAGCTTCAACAGCTCCAATGCAGATTGGTTTAGTTAGGCCTTTTGTAGTTAATATTTTTGAAGTAAATAAACAATATATTGTAAGCCGTCAATGTATTTCTTGTTAATCATAACAAGGGTAAATAGGGTAAATTCGGTGATATTTTTATTTATTTATTTAAATAATTAAATTAGATAACATCGCTGATGTTACCTTATTTCAAAATTAATTGAATCTAATATATTACGTATGAGCATAGGACCTCCAGAGGTATTCGTAGTAATGCGGCCATTTTGTTGCGTTTCTAATAAATATTTTGTCGAGATTTATAAATACGAATATAGACGTTCTAATATGTATGTACGTTAGATGAATATTAATAGTTTTAGTTAATTTAATATACACACAAACAAACTTTTATGTTCCAACTTTGCCGGGTTTACTTTACTGTACAATGTACACAAAGGTTGCGTTAAAACAAGAACAAAGTTTGTATAGAAAACCGCATTATTACGAAATCGTTTCTAATTTATTCATTATAAGTAAGTTATGTTTGAATAGGTACTAAAAAATTATCGAAAATGATACAATTCAAGGAAAATTAAGTGTATTTATTACTTTTTAAATAAAATTCATTGTACTATAAATTAAAAATCAATATAGCTAGTTGATATTTGGTTAAGCAGATAGTCTTTGTCTCCACGGCTTCGAATTGGCATCTCTATCTCCAATATCTATATCTATGAGTGACAGAGAAGAACAAATTCCCAAAAATACTTATAAAATACCCGTCAATAGCTTGCGAGCCGTGACTGTTTCCACCTTTGAAATATCATTATTTTGAAAAACAAAAAACCTACGAAAATCATGCTTTTCAGGAATTTATTCTAAAACATCTAAACAAGATATCAAAAACAAAAAAACCTACCGCACTGTGTATGTATTTCTGCTATTACATGTATTTTTTTCAGTAAATATTGATACAGCAATAGAGCGAGGGTCGATCCTTCTTTTTTATATTAAAAGCCTTTTTCCATTCCGTTCCATCAGCCCTTTTTGTACTCCACTGCAAGGCCCGAGGCCTCTCTTCAATTTGAAGGGGCTTGGAGCTTAAATCCACCACGCTGCTCCAATGCGGGTTGGCGAATTGTAACAACCACCATTTATTGACAGCAACCGGGATCGGCTGCTTAACGAGCTCTCAGAGGCACAGACTCAGTGATAGTTAATGTGATAGGTAAAGTGAAATGTGACCCATCCCTCTCTCTCCCTCCGTGCCTCTGTAAGATGACAGAAATGCATAAAGAATATGGGTAGTTATTTTAATTGAATAAATACTTTTGTTTCCTAATTTCTTAGGGCCACGCGGCGCACGCCTAAAGCAAATGTATAAAATACACGTACAACGCTCCCATATTAATTTGTACCATGCGCGTGCCGTCCTGCAATTCGCCTATGCGTACGATTCAACAAATAACCCTTTCAAAATACTATAAATTTCTACCCATCCCGAATATTCGTATAGGAGAAATCCGAGTGATCCAGAACTGGTCTAACCACAGAGTAACCGACACAGTGCACAGAATTAGCATGTGGAAGTGGCAATTTGCGGACCCACGTTGCGTCGCTCGCAGAACGGATAACCGCTTTGGAAGAAAGATTCTCGAATGGCTGAGATTGGCGACTAGAAAACAAACGTCATTGTAGAATGGAACTGGCTCTCACTATTTGGACTGATTATGTGGTAAAGATCGCGAACAGCCCTGAGTTGCAGGTGGTCCGAGATCGTTCGTCGTGGAGATCTACGGTTGGATTAGATTAATATCGTGAAGTGGATATTTTGTGATATCTTGTGGGAGCATTCGACCATCGCGCTATTGAAACCCTCGCTGGTAAATGAATAATTACTACTTTAACATTTTTTTTACGTACAGCAGCTTTAAGTTATATCAGTTTAATAAATCTAAATCATGCCAACGCTTCAGAAAACTGAAGCATGAGTGAAATGTGATCTAGGAGAACTTTATGACTAGAAGATAGATGAGAGACGGACCGATAAAACAGAATTTCTCGTGGGAAAAGATGTTCCTCATTATTTATTATTCACATCTTAGATCAAACATGTCTTGGAAACGTAAAGATGATCGTATCCATAAAGCTACCGTTTATGAATATTTGAAATAATCCTCCGAGTAATGAGATAAAAGATACAATCACGGAACATAGATGAGCTCGGAAATGATACTAACTGACTCGAGCACGCTCTGCTCACAGTCGACGACAGTGCTTAAATATCTATACCATACCATCAGCCCATTACCGCCCCACTTCAAGGGCTTAAGCTTCCCCTCGGGATGAGGGAGATTGGCACTTAATCCACCACGTTGCTTCAGTGCGAGTTGGTGGATTTCAACTACTGCCATCCTTTGATAGCAACCGGGACCGACGGTTTGACGTGCTCTCCGAGGCACAAAGTCAGTGATAGTTATGGAAATAAGTAAAAAATGACTCATGTCCTGGGTTTCGAACCACTGAATCTATACCAAGTGCTACAACTGCGAAAGTTAGTTTCTTCGTTTGTTTTTGTCTTACGTGATCGTAACAACAATAACCTAACAAATTTTCGATGGACGGGTCCCATGAGGAACTATCTTGAAGGGACGAAGAGTGGAATAGGCTAATACTGTTTACCCCATAAGAAGGTTTCCGTGGGATACGAAAATTGTCCTTTCCTTAACAACGCGATTTTTCACGCGGCGATAGTTAAACGTACAAAAACTTACTACATTACTGTTAATTCTGGTCGACCATGGAATTTAAAACTATACGAATTTTACATGTGGATCACACACGATTTCACTTTGTAATGAATCTTTTTTCTGTATATTTTTGGTCAGCGACGTTTTTTTTTATTTTTGTTATCATATCGCGGTATCTCTATTGACATCGAAGATTAAAAGTAAACTTTGAAAAAACCGATGAACCCAACAATTCTATGAACCCAGGGTTCGATGCCCGCCCGGGACAAATATTTGTGTGCATGAACATGTTTATTTGTTCCGTGTCTGGGCGTAAAAGTATTTATATATGTATATATTATTTAAAAAAAAAAGAATATTTACGTATGTATATCAGCTGTCTGGTACCCCATAACACAAGCATAATACTTTCTTACTTTGGGACTAGATGGCATTGTGTGGGATGTCCCAGATATTATTAATTAGCATCAAAATACCCAATTAATCCAGATAAAAACAATAAATTAATCTAGTAAAACGCTTCATGGCCAGATTCTTAATGCAATGTGAAAGTCTACGTATATTTCTTCGTGGCAAAGTATTTTTCACTAAACCAAAGTTTATCCGATCCTGTGCCCTGTCTGTAGCTCTGTTAAGCACGTACTGCACATATTTTTCCATTTTCAGGGACAAATCGCCAGCCACGAGAGGGAGGAAAAACGTTCCTTGGACTCTCAGCTTATCGGACGTGACACTTACTTTAAGAAACCTTTTTATCCTAAGTCAGTATTAAATGGTATTCGTTAAAAATGTTAAGTTTATTATCGGACGACCACTTTGCACGAGTATTCTCACTGTTTTTCTAGGACAAAAACTAAAGAACCAAACCAATACACGAGTGAACCCTTTCAATTTATTTAGTTATTTTATCACTCTACTTATAAAATTGGTATTAAAGCGTGTATTATCTTCAGATCTACCTGTGCCGATAAATCTGACCTTAGTTTGATCTGAAATGAAGGAAGGTCAGCACCGTCCGATGAAATCTGCTGTGGGCTCGTCAGTTCAGATCAGATCAATTTGAACCGATGAAACTCTATATCCTATACCTACATTTAGATATTTATTGCAGACCATACATGCCGTACATATGTTAACCTTAATCCGCAAATTGTCTAAGTAAGTTGGTAAAGAACCAGCCAAGTGCAAGTCTGACTCGCGCACCCAGGGCTTCGTACCACCACAATATATTTGTTTTACGTATTTACTAAAAAAAAGCGAGCTTGTAATCACAAGAAAGCTTTTTGATGCGAATCAACGAATACGTTTTCAGAAGTTTATGTAGATTTGTTTATGACAGACCGAAGAGAAAATCTTGTCGTATTTTCAACGTTTGAGTTATTTTCTTGGTTTTAGTTTTTGACCTAGCTTCTTTCAATACCATTCAAACAAAGTTCACAGTCTTAAAAAAATCAAAGTTATTGTTCTTGTATATATATAAGAAATACGATGTAACCTATCTCTCCGACCAAATTCAATCGAAAACAGCGAAAATAAACGACTAGTTGGTCTTTAATAATCTACTATACTAAAGGATCTTTAATAAAAGGCCACTTTGGTGGAAAATGTTCTTTGATGCGTGTAAAATGTTTCCATTGCAAAGGATTCAATGCTCCGTGTTTGTGACAGGGATTAAAAACCGTGAACCGGACTTCAAAGGAAAATATTATGTTGCGGTGATTTATAAAAAATAAGTCAAACATGAAATAGGCGAGGCCCGTAATTCAAGAATTCTGAATTACATAGCTTTTGCGTTTCAGATATTCGACAATAAATTTATGCGTTTATGGAAATAATTAATATGAAATCCAATTAACGGGGAGATAAAAATTATTTAAATGTAAGAAATGTTTTTTTTTTACGATCTGGAACGAAAAACGTGGCACCGTAATAGACTATTTTATTTATATAATGCTATATACTGAAATGCTTACCTTAAATCGACGCGCGGACGCATTGGTAGACGGAGAAATAGCAGAAGTGGAAAGTTAGAATCAGAATTAAAACAATGTACGACCGGTAAGTCTAAAAGTAGTCCGTATAGTTTTACTGTTCAGTCCTACTAGTAGGACTAAATGGAAAAAAAGTTGTTTTAGTCCTATTATTTTCTGTACCTTATTCAATAGGATTAAATGGACCAAAAGTAGTCTTTTTGTTTACAGAGTACGAATATTTATTAGACTAAATGAAATAAAGTATTTAGCTTAAATTCGATATTTCAATAAGAAATGAACGAAAGAGCCACCGATATATGCGTGAAAAGAGCATTTAGGCTAACTCTTAGCTGAACAAACATAAGAAATTGTGACTTATTTTATTTCTAACATCCTAAAAACAATGAAGTGGATAATTGGCTATTGACCAGCATCATTTGCTAGTGCAAAATACATATATTTATTTACTAGTTAGAAATAAATAAATGCAAGTTATAAGTTTCTTTCAGATTTGCCTTTAATAATTCTGAATTGTCAGGGACGTGTGTATCAAGTATTAATTAATTTTCCTTTATAATAACTATTAGTAGAACTGAATGGTAGAACTATACGGGTTGCTTAATTTTTTTGTCCGTTCATTTCTCCTAGTAGGTCAGAACAGATAAATAAATCCGTTCTGCACTACTAGTACAAATGAACGGATTTCTTTCTCCATTTAGTCCTACTAGTGGAACTTAACGGTAGAACTATACGGACTATTTCGTAAGTCGAAGCTGAACTAGTTTGATACAAAAATCTAAGTATGCAATAAATATAAAAGTGTTTATATCTATTTTGCAATGGGAGGGCGACATAACTATTATTCCAAGACTTTATTTTCCAGCTCAAGCCCCTGCACTACAATAAATGAATGCAAAAAATATCTATTCACAAAGAGCGCCAGATAGTTGAAAAATATTCCTCTAACGGAAACAGCGTTTAGCATACCAAATAGTACATAAATGGGGCCAGGCCTTAGTGCATATTCAATTTCTCCTGAGTCCTTCTTCTTGGGGCTGGAGAATGGAAGAAAATTTTGGACATCTCATTGTTCAGACTTACCTTATGTGGAAACTGTATATCTTGAATTTACTCGACGTAGGTGCAGACAGGTTACAAATATATCTAATGCATGTGTGTCCTGTACACAGTGGATATGTCACGTAGCTTCTGTGTTTTTTTTTGTCGCAGTTTTCACAATGTCTTCTTGTGTTATAAATAAGTAAAGTGTGAAAATAATCCGTGTTTTTAATTTAAAAAAAACTTTAATAATAACTTTCTCGTAAAATTTAGTCTCGCGAGTGTAAAATTTAACATCTGCACTATTTTTTAAGTATGAAGTCGCTTAGGAAAGCGTAACTTTCCAGGAAGTCAGTTTAAAATCGATAACAAAATTTGTAGAAACAAACAGACAGACGAGGGGGTTAATAAAATCGTCGTAAAATTAGACGTAACAAGTCGTCACGCACGTATAACTTTATGCGTAACCGAATTAATGTCTATTTTGGTTTTAGTTTTCGCTTTGGTGTTGGTAAATTCTTTCTTATAAGAATTTTTGGTGAAAGGCCCGTGATCCCACTGATTTGACCTACTACTGGTAGGACCACGGTATACCACTATGTACTCGTGGTCCTACTGGACCTAAAACTGACCATAAAATGATTTTGAACGTGTTCGACTTCAAAGTAAATTTTATTTTAAATGAGAAAAAAATTTTACTTTTAATTATTTACTTAATAAGAATACAGATAAATATCGATATTATTTAATCATTCCTAGTGCAGTAGGACCACGGGTACGTAGTGGTATAGCGTGCTCCTACCAGTAGGTCAAACCAGTAGGTTGCATGTTGCAAATAAAATCCTTTTAAAGTGTACGGAATTCCCGTCCCCGTTTCCGAACTATTAACATAAACACTTTTAAAAAACACCTACTTACATGCATTTTGCCAGTTTTAGTTAAATTAGGTGAGGGCTCATGTAGTGCCTCAGAAAGAGTTCAGCGTGTAGATACTAGAAAAGATAAAAATATAAAAGCTAGCGTTTTGTTTATAAAAATATTTTATTCCCCTAATTTGGTGAGAAAAGAAAATGTCTTTATTGCGTTTAATTTTATATATGAGCATAGTCGTTCCCCGAACATTCATCGTGGAGGTATAGAAGTGACAATTACATATTTTACAACCTTCCCGAGAAAGTTTCATGCATTCTAAATGCCAACAGACACTAATATTTCAGATGTCACATGTTTTAATGACGAAATTCATAAGACTTGACAGTTATGTGAAAAGCTAAAACATAAATATTTATATTTAATTTTTAAACTAACATTTGTATATGACTCGACGTCCGTAGACTGGTTCACTGAACATCCAGAACGCGCCAGCCATTGGGAGAAATTTCTTATAAATTATCAACGACGATTTCGTTTCGTTGGAACTAGATGGCGCCTTGTGGGATGTCCCATAATAATAACGTATACATAACAACAACGTTTAGGCCCCAAACTAAGCATTAGCTTGTGTTTTGGGTACCAAGCGAAGACAACACATATATACATATAACAACCAAGACCCGGTACCAGTATCGATATTCATCATATAAATACTGACCCGACCTGGGATTCGAACCCGGGACCTCCAGCTTCGTAGGCAGGGTTGCTACCCACCAGGCTAAGCGGTCGTCAATGTATTATTATAGGTTTAATTTTACTTACTTTTAATTCAGTCTTTTTTCTAGAGACAGATCCGAAAAAGACAGTGTATAGCACTTTGTCGACTCATAGCGCGCGACCTAAAGCGTTAAAATAAAACATACGTATTTAAAAAAAAATTTAAAAGCCAGTTTATGATAGCACACTCGATGGTTGGCACGAAAAATTTCCTTTTATGGTGAGTAATTTTTAGGGATCTTTTTTATAATCTTTCGCCGCAGTTGTCAAAAAGAAATTGTACAAACTCCTACGTATCCCTAAAAACGGAGGCATCCAAGATGTTATTAATATAATTTTAGCGAGTAAAACAAAAAGTCAGCAAATTCCTTTTAAAAGAAATAGGAATTATGATCTTATTTCAAATGGAAAATAAGAATGAATATGCTAATTTGAATAAGTCTTACAAACAAGAAACGTCAAAAATGATAAATAAAAGCCCTTATTTTCTCCTGTTAACTAAGTGAGTGTCAACAACCTAAGCGGCTATATTTTTTGAGTTTATTTTGTTTTTTGCGTTAGCTTTTGAAGAATTTGAAAAGGAATAACTAAACGAGATTAATTTAAAGAATTTAAGGGAATACTTTCATTTAAAATATGATGGAAAACCGGTCACGTGTACAGGGTGTGACCGATTTCCGTGGTCCAACACACACCTGCGGCTGTTTTACAGTTCTATAGTTTGAAATCATAAAATAAGATGACTATGATGTTTAATAGACCGATTGGTTAAAGACCCCAAAAGTGTCGGGTTCGATTCTCGCCCTGGATAAATACTTGTGTTCGTGAACGTGTCTGTTCTACACATGGATGTATTATCATCAGTTGTTTAGTACCCATAATACAGGTTTGAGACTAGATGACCATGTGTGATTTTTTCCTGGTATTATTGTTTTTTAGATTATTCAAAAAAAGCACTAAATCTTCGATCAATTCGATCTGTATTTGTCTTTCTTGAATATTTGAAGAGCCACCAAGTATTTCTTCGTCTTCGAGCTTTTGCTCAGGCCAAAATACCTAATCAAATAATATGCGATGTATAAAACTAGCTGAGCTTACGATTTTAGTTCTAGAACCTCTAAGAATATTACGATGATTGCGCATAAGCTGCAAACAGAACTAAGAAGAGTAAATTGACCGCTCTATAACCCATTTTAAGCACAACTTTGGCCTTTGTCTATATAATAGCTGTGCAATAGCTGCTATACAGAGTTGGAATTCACTAACTCCTAATTCTTTCCTACTGTTACTCTAGGACTCTGTGTTTACGTCAGTAAACAATCAGCTGGCAACACTGAACAAGTTGTCTGGGCCTGCAGCGATCTCTCATGGCATTCGTTCTAACCTGTGATTGATACACAAAAAAAAGTTGTGTAAAATACATATATAAGTATATGTCCTTTTAATTGCATATTATACTTAAATCAGTTTCAATATTATAAAAATAATATGTGTGATTAATTTAATATTAAAATTTTAATATATTTCTACTAAACTAGTAATGAACAGTGTTAAAAGCTAAAAATAACCAGTTCCTGCCGAACCTGATGCAAAGGTACCCATAACGCTCGCGGCATTACCGCGCTGGATCGCATCTTTCATTTGTTTCAATCTATACGCAACACAATTTACAATTATTCTCAATAACAGAATATTAATTTTCAAATTCAAATTCAAATTCAAAAAGTTTTTATTCAATATAAGATGTTTGCACACACTTATTGAAAGTCGTAAAAATTGATTAGGTACCGGTTCAAAAACTAGGAGGAGAAGAACCGGCAAGAAACTCCTCTCTGTTTATTTTATTTAAATATGTGTTTTTCTTAATTGTTTTTTCTTTTTTAATTTAAAGTCTTACAACTATTACAATGATGTCCATGCGCACTTATCATTTAAATACTCGGTAATACAATAGTAAGCTTTTTTCATGAGTTGGACTTTAACTCGCTTTATAAATTGATTAGAATTCAAGTCTAATATTTCTTTTGGAATTTTATTATAAAAACGGATACAATTTCCCATGAAAGAATTATTAACCTTTATTTATTATTTTTATGAAATGAATTTCCTTAATGTCCTTAATAATCCTTAAGATTAAAAATCGTTAACGTCGATTTCCATACAAAATTAATTTGACTAGAAGCAAAAAACTACACTTTGTTGTATTTATTTTTCCATCTCAATAAGTTAATTGTATAGTATAATACACAAACTTGTCGTTTTTATAAAATATATTCTTTCTGACACCAAACAGTTCTAATTCTGGTTTTCGAAAAAACTCGCTCGTACGTAACAAATTGAAAATGAACTTTAAAAACTAAAATTAGAACCGTTTTCTGTTAAAAAAGATATATTTTTATACATTTAAGGACAATGTTACGATGTATGTAAGTTTAATACGGTTTGCATGCATCAATCCTAAATGGTCTATGAGCTGGTCAATGATGTTAATAACAGGAAATTTTTACATCACCTACCAAATTTTAATATTAAAATCTTTGGTGAAAATAATAAAATACGTATTTTCTCTTTCAGTAAACTAAAGTATTGAGATATGACGCCACAAAGTTGTTATGTATTACCGTGGCGATGTGCAGGCAACTGACAATTGCGTGTCGGTCAGCGACCACTGGCGGGATAACCCCCGTCTGCACGTGCAGTCGCACATTTCCCTTGGATAGTATTTATTACTAATAATTCGTCACGGAAAAATATTTTAATGTGAAATTTTTTTAATTTTTTTTTTCGTAAATATAACCTTTAGACGATAGCTGGTGACTAAAAAACGACCAAGTGCGAGTTTAAATCGCACACGAAAGGTTCCATACAATATTTTTTTTTTTATTTCTTGTATGTGGACCCTCTTTAATTTTTTACTTTATTTTAATTTTTTTTATTTGTTGTTATAGCGGGCGGCCATATTAATACATACTCTCTGAAAATTTCAAATGTCTATCTATTACGTACGGTTCAATGAAAGAGCCGTCCGTCTGTCCGTCTGTGTCTCTCTCTACACAGACGGACGGACGGACTGACAGCGGAATCTTGGTAATAGGGTAAATTACTACCCTGTGGGTACAGAATCTTAAAGTCACTCTTTATATAATTTTATAGGTATTAAGAAACATTTTCCTTAGTATTATACAAATATATTTCAATCCAACCTGTCTTGTACAAATGAAAAGCATAAATGATACGTCAAACAGCTTGTTTCGTATTCCGCTCCATTATATTATTCAGAAAGGTATTACTTAAACGCCATTTCTCGGACGCCTGTCAGGCACAGGTAACTCAGGAGAAGATATCTTAAGCCCGTTATTCACATAAAAAAGAGACGACCCAGTGGGCAGATTCGTAAAGACAGTTTAAACATATATTAGTCTAGTCTATACAGCCCTGTGATACAGCCGCATAATCCGTATATACTCAGAACTGATCGGGGACTTGTTTTTCATGGAATTAATTAATAAAAGACTTCATGGAAATACACGCACTATAATTTATTAATAAAGATTTTAGTTTAAGCACAAAGTGACATGATAACAACATGACAAGTAGATGAACGTGAAGTGTGGAAGGGAGGACGCCAGACAAAAAACAGACAGAACACTGCAATATGTAGAGTGAATATAGCAGTACAAATCAATCCAGGCGCTTTGCGTTCCTATATTTATTCAACAGTTTTAAATATAATCGAGAAACACAGTTGTAACTGATCGATTGGCGCGAGTGTTTAGAGATTTGGAATCAAAGGTCGCGGGTTCGCTTCCCGACCTGGACAAATATTTGTGTGCATGAACATGTCTATTTGTTCCGTGTCTGAATGTAAAAGTAAATATTGACATAAATATATAAAAAAATATAAGTACGTATCTGCATAAAAAAAAAGAATTTTGTGAATAAAGAAAATATGATTTCATATATAACGAAAAGAATATATATTATCTCAAAATAAGGAAAAACTGTTGTTGCAAGATACAATTGTCACTCGCTGTCAGAATACCACGAAAAAGCAAATAATAATATAATAATAACTTAATACATCACAATAACGTCTAGGCCCCAAACTAAGCATTAGCTTGTGTTTTGGGTACCAAGCGAAGACACCACACACATATAACAACCAAGACCCGGTACCAGTACCGACCTGGGATTCGAACCCGGGACCTCCAGCTTCGTAGGCAGGGTCGCTACTCACTAGGCTAAGCGGTCGTCGTATCGTAAATGTAATATGAAATATTTAAAAAAATATTTAATGGTATAACTACAAACTAACAATTTTTGGATTTAATTCTAAGATATTGATCATATCTTGATTTTGATTTAACTGCGAATGTCAAAACATGCAGCATAAGTGACAATATTTTTTTTTTGCGTTGGTTTAGAAGATTGTTTTTTTTTTTACAATTGTTAGCAACTGTAGACCCAAGTATTTGATATTAATTACAACTTGATACAGACAGATGGACAAAGAAGTAATCGCATAAGGAGTCCTTGTTTTCATTTCGAGGTATGGAACCCTAAAAATTTTTGGATTACTATTCAGATTTCGTGAAGTTACTAATTTCAGCCATCCACTACCACTCACGCACACAAGACTAATAGACTACCACCTACCACCACAACCACGAGTGGAAGGCAGTTGGTATGTATAAAATTGAAAATTTACATAAATACCCCTTTATACGTTTTTTATCTTGGTTCAAACGATCTCCATGTCGAATCTCCAGCATTTTAGTTATGAACAATGCAATTGCAAATGCAATCCCAGGTAATTCTTAATTTAAATTCGAAGAAACACGCTTATATGCCATGCAAATACCAGGTTTTCGGCTGAACGTAATAGCATATAGAGCTCACCGAACCAAACGAAAAGTTTAAAGTGAGCAGATGACGTAAACTAACGGTTATCGAAAAGAACACGTTTAAAATTTAATCATTCATTTCGATTTTTCAAGCGACTTCAAAAAAAAGGAGGTTACTCAATTCGACCGTATATATGTTTTTTTTTTTTTATGTGTGTTCAGGGATAACTTCGTTGTTTATGAACCGAATTGGATGATTTTTTTTTGTGAAAGGGAGATATCTCCGAAATGGTACCATGATAAGGAAACCAGGATCTGATGATGGCATCTCAGAGAAATCGAGGGCAACCTTCGAAAATCGTATTTTAAAGTATCGTATTTTAAGTATTTTGATAAAGTACTACTACTAGTACTATTTAATGAAGGTCGGTACTCGATCTGATGATGGAGCTGAAAGACAGTCGGCGGAACTCCTCAACGACTTACAGCAATTACCTGGTGTTTGGACTTGATTTATTTCTATTAATGAGATCTTTGCACCCATATGGATTATAAGTGCCATTACAGGTCTGATGATGGAGACCATACACAATCGAGGGAACTCCTCAACGATTTACAGCAATTACCTGGTGTTTGGACTTAATTCATTTCTATTAATGAGAACTTTGCACCCATAAAGGTTATAAGTACCTTTACAGGTCTGATGATGGAGACCATACACAGTCGAAGGAACTCCTTAACGATTTATAGCAATTACCTGGTGTTTGGACTTGATTCATTTCTATTGATGAGATCTTTGCACCCATAAAGGTTATAAGTACCATTACAGGTCTGATGATGGAGACCATACACAGTCGAAGGACCTCCTTAACGATTTATAGCAATTACCTGGTGTTTGGACTTGATTCATTTCTCTTGATGAGATCTTTGCACCCATATGGGTTATAAGTACCATTACAGATCTGATGATGGAGACCATACACAATCGAGGGAACTCCTTAACGATTTACAGCAATTACCTGGTGT
Source organism: Luffia ferchaultella (assembly GCA_949709985.1). NCBI lineage: Eukaryota > Metazoa > Arthropoda > Insecta > Lepidoptera > Psychidae > Luffia > Luffia ferchaultella. Next base: position 3,171,395 of record OX453262.1, read on the forward strand.
TTGGACTTAATTCATTTCTATTGAAGAGAACTTTGCACTCATATGGGTTATAAGTGCCATTACAGGTCTGATGATGAAGACCATAAACAGTCGAGGGAATTCCTCAACGATTTACAGCAGTTACTTTTTGTTGGGCTTCCTTCATACGGTTGAATGTGCCAAAATGTTCAGTTCGCACAAAAATAATAATTAAGATTGAAGTTTTACATAGGAATACCACTGCCTACTAGGCATGCTGATGCGTCAATTTGACACTGAATTTACGTTGCGTAATCTTGGTTCTGTCTCATTAGAGTAGCGCGTTTAGTAGCCCCATTTATACTAAATACAAATAAGTTACAGATGCGTTCAACTAAAAATTGAAAAATCAAATAATTAAAAAAAAAATAAAAACCGACTTCAAAAACATAAACTAAAAAGTTAAAAATAAAATTTTCATTTTAAAGAAAGGAGCATTAACAGGCGGCATATAGTTAATGAAGTCGGTGCCAACTCAGACACTTTAAATGGGTACTTACCAGGTAATAACAATTACAACAATGATATATTTATAACTATAACAAAAATAGAACACAATTTAAAGTATCTGAGTGAGTAGGCACCGACTTCATTAACTATATGCCGCCTGTTAATGCTCCTTTCTATAAAGTGAAAATTTTATTTTTAACTTTTTAGTTTATGTTTTTGAAGTCGGTTTTTATTTTTATTAAAATTATTTGTTTCATTCGGTAAGCTCGACACGTTGTATGAGTTAGGATTACGTACAACCGAACACCCAGTATTATACAAAATTCATCCTCCTATTATCCTAGTTTAAATAATGGGGATTCCGACTGCCGATTTCTTCGTAAAGAGAGGAAATCGTTGACATAACCATTGACGTATGTCACATCCATACAATTTCTGAGCTATATTGTATTGTACATTATTTAAAATTATTATTTAGTAAACAATGCAGATATATATATATATATTAATCTACCTGCTTTAGTGTTACTTAGTAAATGCAGGGATTACGCGCACGTAATGAAAATTTTACGCGTAATAAACCGTAACTAGTTACCCGCCACTAAATAGGTATTTACGCCTTTGTAAAGATAAATGAAATAGGCAGTAAAGTGATTCTGCGTATTGCGTTTCCGATAAAAATCGCTAAATGTAAGAAGAGTCGCTATAATATAATTAATTTTAAATAATATATTAAATTCTTTTATATATATTTTTACGTTTGTCCGGATTTAACACATCAAATGAAAGAGCTCGTTTTTTGGAAAATACAAATATATTTTTAGAATGTATAGTTTAAATGATATTAAAAAAAATATACTAAAATTGATCTCCAAAACTGCCAAGTAAAGTTTAAAAAAAAAATTGTATGGAACTTGAATAAAATTTTACATGAAAACGTAAGCGGTGAACGATTTATCATTTTGAAGGCACATTAAAAATAAAAAAATAAATTTCAGTTTCTCATATGTCATATCAAATGAAAGTGCTTTATGCTATGAGAAACACAATTTTTTTTTAATATTTATAAATGAAGAATTTGATAGATATTAAAGAAAATGTACGATTACTATTAAAATTTAAAAAAAAATACAGATTAAGGACCGCAATCATAATTTACAGGAAAACCTAAACAAAAATGTTGAGTCTGTGAAGTCCCCCGAGAAATGTTGGCGAAAAGAAAATGCATATAAAATGGGTCGCTTATTTCCCTGATAACTAGATTAATTGGTTTAGTCTTATGGTTATCATTTAACTTCCAACTTAAAAATACTAATTTAAAAAACGTAACGGGTAATTAAAATTAAAGTAAGGTTTATAATACGAAACCTTCTACGCGACCTCTCTATGCGAGTCCGACTCGCACTTGACAAAATTTTGTGTTCTGTTTATGTTTGTGTTCTACGACGGATTTCACTCACTGATGTTACTCATTTTATTCATCAAAGAAATACCCACTCTATAGCGCACTGAGCTACTTTAAAAGAGATGTTTCACAGTGTATAGACACCTGGGCTAGGACATCGCACGGTACTTTCAAAATACCAAAGGGAAATTAACAAGTTTCACTACGAATTCCAGCAATGTCGCGTGTTTTGTAGCTAGCTATACAATATAAATACTACGTTCAATAATTGCAACACTCTGACATGAAAATGGAGGATAGAGATTGGGTAGAGAATGGCAATCAAAATTGTCACATTTCCTAACACTGTCATCTACGGGCAATGAATGATACTCCAAACATATTTTTGTCGACGTAGCGCTCTGCGTCATCTCGGTCTCAAGGTTTCGGTCGTGTTGTCACAAAGTAGGCAACCAAACGTTGTAAAATAACACTGTAGATAAAATAATTTATTAATATTTATTATGAAAATGTAACTTAAATTTTTTATTTACGTAATGAGGTCTATTGATGATACATAACATCTAGAATTTTTTGGATGGTTGTTAAAATTTGAAGATATTTCGTGTATTTTATGTGTGAAAGAAATGTACGCCTAACGTAGGCAGCACTATCTTGACATAAAAGTTTGGAATAGATCTTCTGTTTTAACGCTATCTGACGTTTGTAAATTTTTACTTATTTTGACATTCGTCTATCAATAGATGTCATATGAATGTGGTCTTTTTACATTGTAAAATATTGATAGAATTCGTTTTTGTACAACTAAAATACTAAACAAATGAAATTTTGTGTATTTTTCCTAGGATCCTTTTATTTTCTTCGCAATTTTTTGATTAAGTGTTCAAAGACCTAGCCCAGATTGCAACAACTCCTTTGTGGACCAGCGGCCGTACGCTGGTAAAATAACACAGCGCCGGAGTAGCGCCGATTACGCGATATTTCAAAAATCCGTACTCTCGATCATAGTCCTGGCGACCGGATTTTCGAAACGGAGCGTATTCGGCGCTACTTCGGCGCCGCGTTATGAGCCAGAGTAGGACTACACTCCTGCCGTGAGTCCCTGTATCGGCACCGTACGTCATTGTAGGCAGGACGTTTCACGTTTAAACAGACGAAATTGTAGTTCAAAATGTTATATATCATCATACTTTTATTTTTCAGAGCAAAACTGTAAGAAGAATAGTATATGTGCGATGAACTAGTATCGGCGTCGATTAATTATTTAATTGTTTTAAAAAATGGTATACAAAATATTTTTAACATAGAGTATTATTAAGTAGGGAACATAAGGATATCTTTTGCTTTATTAAAAATGAATTATTTCTTACATCCGTTGGGTACCCTTTTTAACCAAAATAACTGCAACTTGAAAAATAAAATCTCAAAACATACCGCACTGCTGGTCATTAATTCCTGTGTTAAAAATACCTGCAACAAACAACGACCCATTAAAAAAAAGCACATTAGCATACACACACATACACAAAAATCGATAAATTTCCTAAAATGTCCAATCTTCGACGTAATAAATGAAGTAATAATCGCTGAGAAAACTTAGGTCTATGAAAATATATACGGTGTGACGTATTAGGTTGGCTGTGTAAAGGTTACCGAACTAAAAAAAGTTCCAAAAAATTAAGTTATTAAAAAATGAAATTTAAAACATGTTTTTCTCAGTAACCGTTAGTTCGCACCGTCTGCTCACTTGAAACTTTTTGTTTAGTTTGGTGAGCTCTACATGCTCTATAAGTTTAGACTACATTCAGTCGAACACGGTGTAGAGGGTATTTCATTTGGTGGTAATTTATTTATTGAAGTAAAACTTCTTTAGGCGCGACTAGGGGGTAACTCAGATTTTTTTTCTGACGGAAGTGACGCTTATTATAGTCTGTGTAGTTGCAAACTTATAAAGTATTTTAATTACTGATAAGATCTAAAATAAATTGAACGTGTTAAATAATAATTTTTAGCATTAAAAATAAGATTTGATGTTTCAAAAGGTATCAAATATTACAATTTAAAATAAAAAGCACATTTACGTATTTGTTTTTCGATGGTTTTTCGAGTGAAGACAGCGCCATCTCTGTCAATATGGATAAAACTCAACTGATTGTCACTCAACGTTCCGTGTCACGATCATAACTTCTAAAAATATAGTTCTAAATACGCGTTTAAAAAATATATAAAGTACTAAAACGATTGAATTAAAATTTTTTGTGTTATTTAGTAACGTTACTATCAAATTTTGTTATAAATTATATTCTATTAATTTTTCGTTTATAAAAAAAATCTTGTTAAAACGTACTAATATTCCAATAACGAAACGCAAAGATAACAAGGTTACATTGACATGTGCTGATCTAACCTTCAATTTTCTACTCTCAATTATTTTATTTAACAAATGAAAATATTTATAAAATGTGAAAGTGATATTAATGATTTTAAATAGAATATAAAACGAAATAGTGAATATTAAATAAAATGGCAAAGCTCCAGGAACATTTTACTCTTTCATCAATAAATAATAATAAAAGAAAAAATCAAGTACCCGATAATAACTTGACCTGTAAAAAACGTAAGTGTTCATTTTTCAATGTAATGAATCATAAATCAATGTATATGTAGGGGAGACTGGGGACACTTGATCCCCCACTTTAATTTGGTGACCTATCATGTCTATATTTTTTAATAGAAATAACTTATTTCATGACTAAACAATGCATAATTATGCCATCTATCAACTATATAAAGATAATTTTTTGGATTGCACCACATATGTAAAAGCTATTCAACTAAAACTGATGAATGGTGTTTGTACCAAGTGTCACACATATAAGGGAGACATGATCCACCTAGTTGGATGACTTGATCCAGGGAGGAACAAGTCTCCCATACCATGGGAGATATGATTCAGTTTGATAAAATAAGGGAGGATCTTGTGTCCCATAGCAAGGGACACATGGTGTGATTTTAAAATTAAATGAGTATTTCTTAATTGTAACTTTATTTTTATCAGTCGTTTTAAACATTACACTATTACTAGCATGAAAAGGTTTTTCAATTTCTATTAAGAGATCAATTGAAATATTATAGTGTCACTATTTTAATCAGTTTCAAAAAAGATTCAGCTGTTGTCAGTCTAAAAAATAAATATGGAAACCAAAAAACACTTTCAAACACTTAACTGGATATTCTTTATCAAGACTTATAAAAAAACTTATTTTTCTATTTTAAACTCAAATGAACCCAAATGAACGGAAATTCAAATGAACCCAAACGTTTAGAGCAAAAGAACTCGTGGCATCGTGGTTAACTGAAAAAAGATAATTTTACTTTAATTCTTGTATTACAAATTAGGTAAATTATTAACTAATAAATCCTGTTTTTTACATGTTTTTATGAGAGACTTGATAAAAGGATCAAGTCTCCTTTAAAAAAATGTACTAAGTCTCCCATATTACATTAGGTTAATAAATCTTTTGTAAGTACACAATATATTTAAGATGATAGCTGTTGTTAAATAAAACATGTGATTAATCAAGTTTTTTACAAAATAAAAATGTCTCGAATGCCAATCTGCACTATTTAGTAATAAATAATAGCCTGCAAAAACTCACCAAAAATATCTTGCCCCGCCACAGAACCTATGAAGACTTACTACTTTTGAACGTCAAATAATTACATCTGATTCTAATAAAAAGTTTGCCTGTACCATAGGCAAAAATTGCTGTCAGCTTAAATAAATAAATAAAAATAAATTAAGTAAAATTTTCATAAATTGAATATACCATGTGCCCCACACGGATCTAGTGTCCCCAGTTTAATGACATACATTAATTTTTCTTGTACATACATTTATTTTAACTTTTTAAGAATACTTATCAAAAATAATAATTATTTACTTAACGGGTCAAAGGGCTCTTACAGGAGCGGAAAGATCAAAATTGTGGGATCAGAGAAAGAAACTTAAGGAAATGAATTTATTAAATCCTTTGCGTTACCCAATACAAACGACCCAACTCAACTGCTGGTGGAGTAGCTGTATATCATTCATCTACAGATACACTGAATAATGTAACACCAATTCAAAACATTTCACCAACTATATTATCACAAATTTCCGATGAGGTTTCACAAATTGGTGACATCGCCTTGGTTCGATGTGTTAATACGAATGACCAACCTGTGATTATCGTTGTTCTTTACATTTCTACAAATACTAGCCTGACAAATATCATAAAATTCATTCATCAGCAATTACTTCACTTCACAATTGAAGGTTCTCGACTTTTAAATAGTAATTATTAATTATCATGAATTACCGATGATTCTAACTGGAGATTTTAATATTAATTTTCGCTCTCAGGAATCTCAGCCGTTAGTTGATTTTTTAGAAGAAAAATTTGGTTTATCTATGAATACTTCTCGACTTCAATCAACAACGCGTTTCGGTACAACGATAGATGCTGTATTTTCAAGAAAAGTAGCAAATTTAGAGAGTAAAATTTATGTTTCACATTATAGTTACCACAAACCTATAATTTCATACATAAGAAATTATGATGACATTCAAGTACCTGTTTCGAATGAATAATTTAATATTAATATAACATTTGAATAATCTTTGTAAAGCACATGAATAATAAAAATAATTAAATTATAATATGATAATTATTATTTAAGTTAATATTTAATCATTTCAGTGATATATGCCGTCAACGCCAAAGGAAGATTGAAGTTTTACTTCAATCGCGCGTAAAGGTTACACGCACACACAATTTTTTTTATTTAGTGGGACTAAATAAATAAATAAATTACCACCAAATGAAATACCTTTAAAATTATTCTTGGGTCACGAAAATCTGACACCAACACGTTTAAACAAACTTAACGATTATATTAGGAAATCAATAGTCAATCTGTAAAAAAACCATGTTCCGAAGTTCAATGCGTCTGCGGGGAAATATTGCCGAGTAAACAATATTTCGTTGTTTTTGTTTTGAATCGTTTCCAAAAGCGGAATTTTCGGGAAATATTGCTAATCCCACGGGAAATATCTGGGAAAAGAGACGAGATTAGGATGGTAACCGCTGACTACTTTGTAATAAAGTTGCAAATTGTTTAAATTGTGTTCGTGTCGAATAATCTCGTTGTGTGGATTCGCTTGTTAAGCGTTGTTCGATATTTAAGTTTGTACCCATGTCCCGGGAATATTGTGAAATACGGATTTTTTAAAATTTCTGAACGTTCAATGCGTTCAATAAAACACGGATTATTTTAATACTACTTGGAACGTCTTACACGCGGCCACCTAGACTCCAACGAGGCAGATCTTGTATTATGGGTACTAAATAACGTACTAAATAACTGGTATAATACAAAGATATTTTTCTATAATATATTATAATTTACACACACACACACACACATATATATATATATAGAGGTTAATGTTTTACGCCCTGACATGTAATTAAGTACTTAAGGAGTATATATTGCTTATTGGAAGAAGAAAGAAAAACATTTTAATCGCCTAAAAACATATTGATTCCCAATAAGCGATTAAAATGACGCTTTTATTTAATTTTTTGAGTTTTTAAGTTCCAATAAGCAGTATTATACTTCAGAAATATACGTGTATATATCGATTTCATCCAACGCGCGCTTCTCCAGAGATGTCCATAAGATAGCGATAGCAGCCTATTTATTTATTTATTTATTTAATACAAAATCCACAGCCCTTAAAACTAACATAATTTTTATTATTATTATAATACGAAACTTAAGGCTATCAAGCCACGTCTTTGTATCGAGTCTTTAACGGTTATACTACCCCTTAAGAACAGATTTTGTTTTAATAAGCGTATTCGGTTTTCTCCAAGAAACACTTTTCTAATTTCTCTAATTAGTTACCTTTTCTTTTTACGTTATTCTAAGTCCTAAAGAACTCTACACAAAATGTTCTGAAGTGTAAAGTACTAACTAAAACACATACATATTCATTACAGAGACTTTGTGTTAATTGGGTTTCTTGTATAATATATACTTGGTAACTACTTGCGTGTAATACTTGTATTAAAGAAAGTACTGTGTTGTTGTTATGATTAATAGGCTTCTGTCAGACCTATCAAAAACTAACTTTTCCGTGCAAACTTTATTCCTTTTTCATCCTCTCAGGGATTGAAATTCGTTTACTAGATTATTTGCAAGGTCTCGAGTGTATTCGCGAATTATTTATTTTTTTCCACTAAACTTCAAATTTTTTACCACCTTAGAGGCTGAATTTCCAAGAAATACCTAAAATTTTTAAAAACTATAAACCATTTGTATCTAAGACAATACTAATGGTAATATATAATATACATATTTACGACCGATTGGCCGAGTGGTTATAGACCCTAACTGCGGAGCCAAGGGTAGCGGGTTCGATTCTCGCTCGGTACAAATATTTGCGTGCATGAACATGTTTATTTCGTTCCGAGTCAGTGTGTAAAGTATTTATATATGTACATATTATTAAAACTCCCATAACGTTCGCGGCATTACTGCGTTGGATCATGGTTGGATCGCTGTGACAAATATCTGTGCCAGAAACGACTCGAAGCGGGGGTTACACCCTCTCTCCCTAAAGCGACGACCGCTGCTCCTAATCAAATTTTTGACCTCAAGGCTCCAACAGCCCGTCGGCTCCACAGCAAAGGGAACTGGTATATTAATTCGTTTTAATACTTAAACAAGCTAACTGTTTGCACGCAACTAAGCTTGGAACATTTCACAAGTAGCATGTGAAAAATCACATGAAATGCGTAATGATGCGTCGCACCTGCTACTTTATTTCACATGGTCTGCTACCTGCTATTTCTGCTACAAATAATACTCAACGAAATCGCCGACCATGCGCATTTCATAGTTTTGGGTGAAATTTCACTTTTTCAGTTTGATTGTGATTTCACTCTTTCATAGTTTCAATACTTTCAGTGTGATTTCACTTGTAGCTTGTAGCTCGAGAGCCATGAAAGGCGACTCTGTCGCAAAGTCGCAATAATATCGTAATTACGTAATTTACTAATTGTATGTGTGTTGCAATTTATGTAAAATTATCGTTGGATGTTTAGTCTTAGTGTAAATACTGTAAATAAATATAGATTAGTTAAGTGCTTGTTAGTGTATTTGAATATAGGTTTCCTATTTTTTTTTTTAATTTTCGCTATGTTGAACAAAATCAAATTCAAAAATTCAAATTCAAGTCATTTATTCAATGTAGGATTACAAAATAAACACTTATTGATAGTTATTCAACTACAGTATCAATAGTCCACAAAAGTGAAATTAAAATTGCATTAAATTAATTAAATTAAACATTCGTCAAGTTGTAAATAATTGTTCAAATTAAGTGAAAAATTCCTTAAATTAAATTAAAATGCCATTAAATTAAATCAAAAATACCTTTAACTAATGAAATTAAAATCCGTTAAGTTTCAATTACATAATTGGTTAAATCCACACATTCTTATCATGTATATAAAATTTAACCTTATAGTATGCTTTTTCTTGCAGAATCTCTTTAGTATAAGATTTGAATTTATCATCTGTAAGATCAGTAATATTAGATGGTATTTTATTATAAAAACGAACGCCGATATCTATAAAAGACCGATTAGTCTTCTGTAATCTTTCAGGTATAATTAATTTATCCTTGTTTCTCAAGTTGTTATCGTGGACATCGCTATTTTTACAATACATATGTAAGTTTTTTCGTACATACATATTTTCAAAAATATACAGCGAAGGCAAGATACATCGGTTTTTTTTGAAAAAATCTTTTAGAGACTCGCGAGAACTCATGTTATAAATGGCACGGATTGCCCTCTTTTTACTGTCTTTTGACCTGAACGTTTTAGTGGCTGGACTGATTGCTTTCAAAATCGATATCTATGGGTGTGCATAGACTACGATCATGAATATGTTGTTAAAGTTGAAAAAAAATGGCCGTTATTTGGTCGTTTTAATATAACTCATATTGCAAATTTAATTTTTAGTAGCAAATGGTATATTTTGTGCTATAAATATTGATTGATTGATATTGATTGATAGCATATTACGAACGTTAAAAGCTCATGGAGCTTAAAAATAAGTCTGTCTGTGAAATTTCACAGGTGAAATCACTGTGAAAAAAATTGTCATTTCATCAAATGAAAATGAATGAAAAGTAGCAATCATTTTCATGCTTATGCGCAACCGCTTCGAACTGCGATATTAAATTTGTAGACTTACATAGAAAATTACAGTGCAGATCTAAAATACACATTCCGTAGCTTTTAGTGAAAGCTATGCCCGTGAACTTTTTGAATTAAACCTTCTGAATTAATTTTTTTTTTCAGCTATGCAATCGTTATTTAGATCGATTCCCGCCCGGGACAAATATTTGTGTGCATGAACATATCTATTTGTTCCATGTCTGGAAGTGAAATGTATATTTGTGAATATTACAAAGAATATTAAATAGGTATATATATCATTTCTCTGGTGCCCATAATACAAGCTTTGCTTAGTTTGGGACTAGATGGCCCTATGTGGGATGTGCAAAGTAATATTCTTATTATTATATTACATAGTATAATTTCTTTGGATTACATTTATTTGTATTGTTACATACATACTGTAGATATTTCAGAAAAGTTGGATACATTCAAATGTGTACGTAGGTGGCATTATGCGTTACAATAGATTACATATATATAGGTACGTTTAAATGAGATTTAAAAATTCCATTGTAGGCACCTACCTATTTTGTTCACAAAATTCGCAATCCCCAGCGAACTGCGACTACACGAAAACACAATCAAAGTGCGTCAAAGAAATATATGCTTCGGTTTCTTTGTCGACGGAGTATTCCGACAATCCTGGCGGCATGAATTTTTCATGACATCAACTTTAAAAAGTTGTTACAGACAAAAATAGTTTGACTTTGTACTACGAAAGCTTCGAGAAAGGTTATATAAATGACGCAGTTCTTGTTTTATTACGTTTCTGTTTTTATTATCGATACGAATGTCGGTTCTGTGTGGTCGACAAAACGCGCGGCTAGTTCGCCACGTGTTATGTTCGCTAAGCACATTTCATAAGGAAATCAATGTACTGATTTTCACGTGAATTCCATACTTCACTTACTGACAACTCGTTTATTCTTTCAATTCAATTAAAATCTGACTGACGGAGACATTGATCTGAGCTTTGCTTATCAAGCATGTCACATTTTTTATCTTGTGTCTTGGAAAAAATTCCAATCAAATTAAATTATTCTTCATTCAATCTTACAGAAACTTTCTGAAATAGTACTAGTGAGGAAAAAGTGTCGATAATCTATATCCGGAAGAGACTATCGGTACAAATAACCACCGATTATAAAAGTAATATATAATAATATTATGAAAGTCAAAAAATTAAGCACAAAGCTTAAAGGTTATTTGGTAAATGATCTATGATGACACTGACATTTACTATACGCTGTACTTTCATAGAGGCACAATATTGATACCAATACTATACCACAACAACCCATTTAGCCCCAATGTACGGGCTTAGGCCTCCACTCGGGATGAGAATATTTGGTCGACCGATGGCTTAGCATGCTCTCCGAGGCACGGAGGCAATGAAATTATGTACGTAAGGGCTTTTAATCCGCGGCTTCGAATTGGCATCGCTATCTCCGTTTCAATTCCTTTTCCTCGACCTATTCATGAGTGAGATGACAAGAACAAACTAAATATACCTTTAAAATACCCGTCGAAACTGTTTGCGGGCCGTGACTTTCCACCCTTGAAATGTGTATGAATTGCAACCAAAATTTGCAGGATCATTAAGAGGGTGGTACATTTTGTTATTTTTTTTTTAATTCGCATTAATATCGAATTTACGGCTCATTATTTAAAAAAAAAACCAACGGGAATAATGTTTTTTTCAGGAATTCATTGTAAAACAGTTGTTTTAACAAGATATAAAAAAAAACCATGCCGCTTTCTGACAGTATTTCTCTAATATCACATATATTTTTTTCTGTAAATATTGATACAGAAATACAGCGAGAATTAGACCGTGTATCAATATTTACAGAAAAAATATATGTGGAACTTTACTATATATATTCAATAAAGCTGTGCACGAAAAGCCTACCCCCTTAAGTCAGAAAAAACTCACTGGCACATGGCTGTTTCTGGGATTCGAGCCAAGTCTTTCTAAACAAGTAGAAGGTTCGCCACTAACACGGTTACTACGACGACATTGATACATAAGATTGGTTAACATACAATTTTCAAAAATTTAAAAAAGTTCGTTCTTGCGGTGGTAACTAGCATCATAATTTAGGTCAAATGAGATCGTTATCCGTTGGTCTAGATCGTTGGATTCAAAAATAGTCGTTATTTTGAAGAAAAAAATATAATAATATTTTTTTATTTGTACTGTTTTTTAGGGTTCTGTACTTAAAAGGTACCAACGGGAAACCTATAACAAAGGTTCCGCTGTCCATCCGTCCATCTGTCACAAGGCTGTATCTTTTTAACCATTAGAAGTAGACGCTTTAAAGGGGATCGCTCATTATCGGCCTACCCTATTGACTATTTGTATAAAAATAACAGGAGAGCCCCGTAGAAAGCGAATACTAAAAATTAAATGACGAAAAAATACCTTTAACTTCGATTTTGAGAGATTAATCAAAGTGGGAGTCCCAAAGCACTTTTAAAAATAGTTAAATCGAGATCAAGTTAATTCCAATGATGACAATGAAGTTGGTAATGTGTGTTCCGAAATATTATTTAACTATAACATTTTTAAATGAATTACAGGTATATTTTATAGTATTCATAAGAATTTTACTTTGACATATGTGTTTATTCAGAAGAGCGCTAATTATAAATTCCAAAAAGACACATATAGTTTGCACAAGTATCGAAACTTAGTAAAACCGTTTCTGCTCGTGTGTTCCGATGGCTACATTATAGATATTTTGGGCCCTTATGCAGCTATTGATTCAGATGCGACAATTATGAGCACATTACTGCGCGAAGATAGTATGCGGGCATTTTTTAGAAATGGTGATGTTTTTATTTTGGACCGTGGATTTCGAGATGTTGTTGAAGAATTACAGTCATTTGGGTTTAATGTTCATATGCCAGAAACCGCAGATGAGGGACAATTTCAACTCACGACGTTACAGGCAAATCGGACAAGGTTTGTGACGCTAGTGCGGTGGGTTGTGGAGGTTGTAAATAGGAGATTTAAACAAAATTATAAATTGTTTAGAACTGATTTTAGTAATCGTGCGGCCCCTCATTTAATGAAAGATTTTAAAATAGCAGGTGCATTAATAAATCATTTTTATACAAAACTTGTGGACCGTTCTGATGCACAAGTAATTGTTCAAAGAGCATTGAGTAGGCTACATTTGCCTAATCATTTAGCAGATTTTGTGGCAAGATACAATTTAAACAGACGAACAGTTAATTTCGTCAGTATTAATGCTGCAGATCACTTAAATGATTTTCCTCAATTAACCATGAATCATTTAGAGCTGATAGCACTTGGCATTTATCAAATTAAACAGGCCAGGTCTTACTATGGCGAACATATAAGAGAGCATGGTATTTATGAACTTGAAATAGGGTCCCGGTTAGAAGAATTGAACAATAATGAAGCTAATGAATTGGGTAACAATAAGTTAATAAGGGCACGAATCAAATCGCGCCACGTTAATCGCAAAACTTATTTTATTTACATTTTATATGACGATTCTAATAAAATAATTAATTCAATAGATTCTATCACAGGTTATTGTTGTAACTGTAAGGCTGGAAATAGAACTGTTGGATGTTGTTCACATGTAATGTCTGTATTGTGGTACCTGAGCTGGGCTCGTCACGATTTGCGCAGGTTAACAGCACCAGCTCCTTCATTAGATAATGTGTTAGTAAGCCACGACGAAGAAGATTAGTATTTTCCCTCAATATTGAAAATGGCCAAAGCGATTTATTGAATCTTTTTAATTTCTATGTTTGTGTATGATTTTAAATAATAATAATAACACACAAATGTTATGCGATCAACAAAATATAGAGACGTACAAGACATGACGTTATTTATACGTACAGGTTGTAGATTATTTCGAAACGCGGCTCTTCTGAATATATTTATTTAGCTTTTTTTTTTTTAATTTTAAAATTATATTTTTTCAAATACTACAGCTGCACGGCACGGCTAATTAGGTCATCACGGCGATTCAATGTACCATTGTCTACTTATTTATAGCAACAAAATCTGTCAAACTATTAGCCAAAATTATTAGAATATTATGCCCAGATGAAACAAAGGATACTCTTATAAAGAAAAAAAATATAAAATAAGCATATTTTTGGTTACACTGTCAATATATTTTCATTAAAAGTACATTATATTGTAATAAGGACAGTATATTACTGAAGTAACTGTTTATAATTGTTTATTGACTATTGTGCATAAAAATAGTTCAATAAGTAGTGTTTTTTATCACAAAAGTAAAACATATTATGTTATAAATTAACTTCCTTCCTGCTATAATGATTATTATAAACGATTTTTTTTTAATGTAACCTTGAGTCACGCTTGATTGAGATACATCAATAAGTTAAAATACAAAACATTTTATTCATGTAACTTTTAGCAATTTTTAGGTTGTGTTACAGATGTTTATGGTAATCGTGTGACGACGTATACAACCAGAATGACGATTTAGTATTTTTTTTTACTTTATAAACAATACCTACTGTAATACAAATTCACATTTTTTATTATTAAAGTTATCAGATCCGATTACGAAAAGTCCAACTCATACCGATGGAAAGTGTGTGCAGCTGCACATATTAACTATAGTATTTGGCTTTAGAAAAACCACAGAAATCAACACAAATAATTTATTGCATTTTATCGCAACAACCCGGTTTTACGACATCAAACGACAAGAGTTAAAAATAGTTGACTTGAGAAGTTATTTATAAAATAAACATTACATTAATTTTTAAGTGTGATGTATGTACATCAATGAAAATTGAATTATAGCACTTTTACTGTTTTCTGTCAATATAAATAATTGTATTTTTTTCTGTCACGACCTTATCTTATACTAAAAATAAAAATATTTTTTATTGAAATGTGCTTTTTTTTTTATAATATAAACTTAAATTATCTACGGCAAATACCAATTCAATTACACTGAAATTACTAAAATGTGTTTTAGCTACTGGTTACTAGATGGCGCCACATGTATTTTGATATATAAAAACAAAAAAAAACCCACTTTCTTGAATATTTCATAAATCATTTTAATTTTTCGAAAAATGCAAGCTTTATAATGATATATATTTCATTCTGACGCACTCTATAGTCACATAATCATAACTTGGGTCAAGCGCATATGGCGCAATGGGCATTGCCCTTTATACAGAGGGTGTCTTACTCTGGCCACTACGACAACAAATAAGAAAAATAAAATTAAGTTAAAAATTAAAGCAGGCCCCCATTCAAGAAACGCATTTTTTCATATTGTACGTTAGTACGGAACCCTTCGTGTGCGAGTCCCACTCGCACTTGGCTGGTATTTTTTATTTGTTTACTCTTTACTCCATCGTTTCTGTCAACATGTCCTCAGACTAAAAATGTGACGTGTATACGCGTTACTTACTTTACATGTTCGTCGACCAACTAATTTATGCTGACCGTACACGGAATGGATAACAATATGTTCGAAGAGTTGTGCGCAGTTTTTGTTTGGGATAGCGCCACGATCGATGAAACAACCTTGGCCCACTGCCCGGTCTGTATAAATTAACTTACTTTATTTACAGTTCTAAGTCTAGCAAACTATTATCTTACATGACTGGATGTATATATTTTGCAATAATTGCATATGCAATTTATTTTGCAATGACAGAGATGATTCATAGATTTGGCGTCATATGAAAGCATACTGTGGAATTTTTTTTATATAAAATGGAAAGCCTTTCCCTGCCTATACATAACTTAACCCCTATGTATATACCCTGAGAAAAGTATTCATAGTCAGTCGAGCAATGGATGGCCCCCTAATAAAAAACACGGAATATAAGAAGAAAAAAATACACGTCAGCGGAAATTATGGTTTCCGTAACGAAATCATGATGACGCGTAGTTTTTTCCTCGGTTTCCACGTATTTGTGATGATCTCGATCACCAAATTGTTCTACTGATGGTGAACCATCATAATAATGTCTGGATTGACCATAGTATTTTTTTCAGTTTATATCATCATAGGGCCTTTTCGTGTTTGTCTGGCCGTCTGTCACAGCCTATTCTCACTGAATCTAACTAGACGGAAAAGTTGATAGGCACAGACCGCAAAGGTACAGAGCACACACAGACTTTGGTATTCCAATCATAGATAACTTTTAATTATAAAGATGTTAATTTAGAATCGTTCTCACTACATTCCCTCACTATCCAAACTTTTTACACTTTACAGCAATTCAATAAAAAATCAAGATTTGTTTCTTTTTCGCCATTTGTTCCAGTTTTATTCAGACATTCGAAAAGTGCGATATTAAACCTCATTAAACTGTTATAGAAAATGTAACAAAGGAATTTAAATTTCCTACTTTATGTTTGATAATTTCTTTGATTAAAAACAATATTTTCGAACAGATTAAGTCTTAAAAACACAAACTAATAAAAAATCCAATAGATACTGAGTTTCTGAACGTTTCGTTAGCTAATGCTCATTAAACTGTAATAGAAAATGTAATAAAGTAATTTAAATTTCCTACTTTATGTTTGACAATTTCTTTGATTAAAAACAATATTTTCGAACACAAAATGTCTTAAAAACACAAACTAATAAAAAATCCAATAGATACTGAGTTTCTGAACGTTTCGTTAGCTAATGAAATTACCTAGGCAACGTTAGCATTTAACTGACCCAGGAACTTGCTATTTTCGCGCATTTTCTTGAAAGTGTCATACGGATTTTGCGTTTCGGCCAATTTAGATAGCGCACTTTCGTCGTTCCGTTTCGGAACATAGTTTCGACTTAAACATTTCCAGTGTTAAAGCTATGAGTGAATAACAAAAAAAAAATGTAATTACAATTTTCAAACATATTTAATCACCCCTTAACAAATTTTCATTCGAACAACTATTATAAAAGATGACTTTAATAATGACAGTCTGTGGTGTCCACACGGACTGCGAGCTACAATAATATAATGACAATGCCTGGGACATCGCACACAGCGCCATTTAGTCCCAAAGCAAGCATTATACTTGTATTATGGGGTACTAGACAATTGATCATCATCATCAGCCCATTTTTACCCCACTGCAAGGGCTTAGGCCTCCCCCAGGGTGAGGAGGGGGGCTTGGAGCTTAAGTCCACCACCTTGCTCCACTGCGGGTTGGGAACTGTAACGACCGCCATCAATTGATATGCATCCTTAAATATTCTTTTTTATAATATATACATATATAGATGCTTTATGCCTCTAGTCACGGAACAAATAGGCATGTTCCTGTACACAAATATTAGTCCCGGGCGGGAAATAAACGCACCTTCTGCTGCGCAGTTAGGATCTCAACCACTCGGCCAATCGGTTAGTCGCTACAAGCTACAAGTATCGGCAACGGTAAGAAGCAACTGAGGTAAGGTCCTTTCTGCGCAATTAAAGTTAAACGATACCGCTTAATGCCACACAATATTTATTTGACCAGACGTAAAAAACTACACGCTAATATTTGTATTTTACAATCTTTATAAATGAAGCGTATCGTAAAATTATCGTAAAATTTATAAAATATGTTTTTTATAACATTAAACAATTTTAATTTTAGTTTTCAAAAAAACTCGTACTTGACTAAATAAAAAATACGGATTTTAAAAACCTCGATAAGAACCGTTTCTGGTTAGAAAGAAAATATTTTTATAAATTTAACGATAAATTGATACACTTTACTCATTGGTATAGTAAAATAAATATATTTACATGTGTGTTCTTACTTCTGGTGAAATAAATATTTTATGAAAATAACGGGTTTATATGAAAGCGTTCATAAATTAATAATTACTAAAATTTTTCAGGCACTTCATTTCAATCCCAAAAGCGAGAAATGTTACCGAACGAGCTGATATTTTTAGTATGAATGTTGCGTACTGGCTGGTACGTAAAATATTATATGAAACTTTTCCTTTGTTAGTATTGGAAAATACCATACCATATTGAGCACCTAATATAGAATGACGTGCTTACAATTCGTAAAACTTCTATTTATTTTCTTATATCTAACCCTGAAAAAAACTGTTCTGAAAACGAGCAATGGATGACCCCCATAATAAAAACAGAAATATGAAGAGGAAAAAAATATGCGTCAGTAGAAATTATTGTTCCTGCAACGTAATTATGATGACGTGTAGTTATTCTTCGGTTTCCTCGTATTTATGATGATATCGATCATCGATTGCCCTACTGATAGTGAAACCATCAAAATAAAATCTGAACTCACTCTAGTACTTTCCTACTGAGGAAAGTACTAGAGTGAGTTCAGCTTTCACTGGAAAGCGCTATTTAACCCCCTGCGCAAAAAATAAGCTTTATAAGTTTGACATATATGGCTGTGTATCTGTGTGTCTATGTGACCTCTTCATAGCTCTCAAACGAATACACCGATTTTGATTTAGTATTTTTTAATTTTTTTATTGAAATAGAAAGCAAAGTGCTTCAAAACTAATGTGAAAATTACTATAAATGTGATCTCTTTGGTTTCGAACTGTTTGTTTTGTATTTTATGTTCATGGTAAGTCATTTGGATAGTATCAGACAAATATACTGTGGTCGAATATTAAAATTTGAAAATTGATGAAAAAATTATACTGAAAACCGTAAGAAAATTTCATATAAAGGTAGGAAAATATATCGCTTCGTTAAAGGAGACAAAGAATCGCGTGGAAGGTTCACGTGCGTTGAATTGACTTAAGGATGTTAGATTTTTATTATATTCGTAAAGTAGGCAAGTACCTTGAATTCAGTACTAATTTTCTTTCACTTTAAACTTTATTAAAATACCAGGAGCTTTGCTACGTCTTTATGAGAATTATCAATTTTTCTTTCGTGAAAGCGTTTTATCGATTTAGACATATTTAGTAGTAAAGCGAGGGTAACTAGGATGGAGTAAATAAAGGACAATTCCCATTGGTCAAACAAAAAATGCCTGAGACGAACAAAAATAAATTATACGCCACATAGACCTTTTGATCGAAGGAAACTCATAACCATAAAAACTATTGTCTAAAAAGTACGTGAAACTAGTTTAAAAGATTTTATTGCGAAAAGATTCTGTCTGAAAACAAAATAAATACCAATATAATTTGTATATTTTTACCCGACCTCTACAAACTTGAGAATAGTTTTATTATGTATTTTTAATAATATTTAGAATTTAGGAATATTCGTACTTTCTGTTCATGTCAGGCATTTAATCAACATTGCCCTTTAACAGCGGCGTTTGGATTTAATAGAGTCCGAAATGTCATTTCACAGTATCGAAAATGTCAAACGCAATTTCGCGGGGGTGAAGACCGTCGCGCGGAGATTTCACGGGGTTGAAGACCGGAGCGTTGGGACCTCGAGGACTGAAACTCGCCATTTTACACCAGCTAGCTGGAGTATGAGTGGTTAGACGATAAACGCAGAAGAGCGATTCTAACTAGTCAATTCATATTTTTATGGTCACTAGCAAATTTACATGAAAGTTCATTTCGGTTCATTTCATACAAAGTCTACAAGAAATAGACATTCCCTACAACCGACATATACGGCGTGTTTGACTGAACGTAGTCCAAACTTATAGAGCGCATAGAGCTTACCGATGTAAACAAAAAGTTTCAAAAAAAATAAAGTGATAAAAATGAAGTTTTAAACATGTTTTTCTCGGTAACCCATAGTTTGCGTCATCTGCTCACTTGAAACTTTTTGTTTAATTTGGTAAGTTCTACACGCTCTATAAGCTTGGACAACGTTCAGCCGAACACGGTGTATAACAAGCCAAGTTTGTTATGGCTGTGTTCAATTTTATGAAACCTGGTTTCCTATCCAAATTCATATCCAATAACTTTGGTAGAATATGCTGTTTTTTTTATACTTCACAAAAACTAACGTCGTCTCAATCAGGCCAAGTTATTTGTAACAAAGTGAAATGACTGGGGTTGATATTATTGCTTGGAAAATGAAAATCGTTAAAACTGTAACTGGTATCCAATTATCCAACAAAGTCGTTAATAATGTAATTCTAAGGAAACTCGAATTCAAAGTTAAGAGATTTTCAGTCAAGTCAGAGCATTGCGAGTGAGAGAATGTTCAGACATACACATCAAGTTCAAGAAGTTGTGATTGTTGCGAAGTTAAACTGCTTAGATGTTTCAAGTTCGACATGGTCCTGAGGGATGGGAACTCATTGCGACGATTGTGCGTGGGTTTAAACAGACCCCCGACTTAGTTACAACGGCATTCAGTAACAATGAACGTGAAATTATTGGAGAAAGTTTCATTTTAAGAATGGCCAAATGTTTGTTTTTTAATATTATCGGTAGTAATATATTCATTTAAAGATGGTTGAAGAGATTTAAAGGAATTCCGTATCTTTCATATATATTTTAACATATGAAAATTGAAAAAAAAAATCGAATCGTATAAAAACGATGAATTTGGATGACACGTTTTGAAAATGCCGTTAATTAAATGATAAAAATGTCGCGAAAAATGAAACATATCGAAGAAAACTGCGCATTAAACTGTTTTTTTTTCTTAATATGTATCAAAATACTTAAAAAATTAAAAAACGTATAAACCTACTTCTTGTTGATCTGATTTCCATATATTTTTTTGTGCCAATCGGTCAAGGTTTAATGGGCCTTTAACGCCCTTTGTATGAAAATTTGCTACTACTCCTCCACTTCCCACTCCTCTTATTAGGTACATATATTCAACACCGTACTATATGAAAATATTATTTATTCATTTAGTCGATCCCATTCACTTTACATATTCATAGACTAAGTCGCTAAAAATATCATATCAACTGAACGAGTGAAAGTATAGGTAATAAACCCTCACCGATCTATCCTCATTTCTCTTTCCTGCACCAACATCAAACCATGATCACGATTCATCTATAATCTATTCATTGGGACCATTTCAATGAGCCCAAAACACGATACCTCTGCTGTCAATTGGTGAAGATTTGGTTGTCCTATGGATTCCAGGTGATGCTGCAGCATCAGAACAAGGTTGCCACGTTCTTTCAGTATCATTGATGTAACAGGATATGAAATTTCGAATTGACCAGTAGAAGTTGCTCACATCCCTTCATCAACAAGAAAAGAGCTGATGTTCTTCAAACGGCTGAACAGATTTTATTGAATCAAGCTAAGAGCAATCTCGATCAAGTCAACTTTCAAACAAAACAAATTAAAATCGATTCATAGCCAGTTAAACTTATAACGCCTCTCTTTTTTAGTCGGAGGTAACAAATATAAATCAGGGAAGTTTTTCAGTAATGTATAGTAAATTCTCGTAATTTCAACAAGTCGCTACACCTAAAATTTTACATAGATATAATTGTTAAAATTTTATTTTAAGGGTTGCCTTAGTAATTTTTTTTATTGAGTAAATTGTGATAAATGCGTTTTAGGATGGACCAAGTTTTTAAAAATTAGACCAAAAATAGAATATATTTTTTCGCGATAGTAATTTGGTTGTCCTTTTTTTTTGAACAGCTAATTCAGTTATCAGCGTCCTGTAAGCAAATAAATTGTATTTAGAAAGGTTATAAGGTTGTTCCACAGACTTCAGTCAATGATAATAATCGCACACAGCGCCATCTAGTCCCAAAGTAAGCAAAGCTCGTATTATGGGTTTCAGACAACTGATATATGTACATACTTAAATATTCTTTTGTTATATGTACAAATATAGATATTTTAGAAATAGTCATGTTTATGCTCCCAAATATTTGTTCCAGGGGGGAATCGAACCCGCTACTTTAGGCTCCGCAGTTAGGCTCTCTAACCACTCGGCCAATCGGTCAGTATATACAAACTTAAAATTTTGCCGCCTTCACAATGAATTGTACTGGAACATACGAGATTTTATTTTACTGAATAAAATTCACCTTTGAATTTGTCTGAGGAGAACAAATTGATATTGAATTTAGAATTGGATCTTGATTCGAAAGCAGTAGGAGTCAATTGAGTCGTAAACAATTTAATTTATCGGAATATGGATTGAAGCCGTCGTCGTTTGAGACACACGATTTTAAATTTGTTCCCGTTAATGTAGTTACTACAGGGAATAATTTACGGAATTGTAAAAGCAGTACGTTTAGTTATAAACAAATTCACCTAAAGACAATTTCAAAATGCAAATATTTTACATCGCTTAAGTTTGGTCGTAAGAATAATATTCATTAACTGTATCACGGTAGTTTTTAGGGTTTTGTGGGGTACAAAACACAAAAAACCGACCAAATGCGAGTCGGACTCTCACATGACAAGTAGTATAAAATCAACCAAACACTTGTTTCAATATCTTGGTGGTGACAGAAATATATTATAGATCGTACAACAAATATTTAACTAAAATAAAATTATACCTAATAGTGTACCGCAATACTATGCATTTAATTTTTGCTCATAAAAAATATATATTTTGAGATTTACTGCATTATAATCGGAAAAATCGGGAAAATTTGCGTCCCGCGAATCCTGTCGTCGAGACGCAGGACATAGAGACCTAAAATCGGGACAGTTGTCAACCCTAGTCTTGACCGCAGCAAAGGAAAATCTTTAGGTAACAATAAACCGAATTTGGAGCAAACGAAAGTAGTATCTTCAACCAGCATGGTCGTCAACCGTTATTTTACGTAATAACATTAAAGTTTCACGACGTTTCATATTATACCCTTATTCTATTTTGGTGTCCGTGGACAAAACTTTCCATAGTTCAAATAAGTGGTTGTCTGGAGTGCTCACGATATTTATAATTCAAAACGTTAGGACGGTCTATACAATATGGTACCTGGCACGCAAGTTTATCGATTTAGCACCCCACACTGATGTAACAATCGTATAATATCAGACAGAAGTAACACCGATGCTTTTGTGACTCATCCGTATAGATTATATTATTTTTGTTCTGCCCTTAAAAATATCAGCGTGGTCATATATAATTCGGTATGTAAACTAAAAAAATTGATTAGGCCGATTACAACACCGTTACGAGATATATTGTTCTTTAGCTGAATTATGCTTTTAAGGGGATAGTCTTTCTCTCTGAAGTTTCGATTTGGCGTCGCTATTTCCAATTCAATCCTTATTCCCCGACCCGTTCCTAAGTGACAGAGATAGCAAATTCCCAAAAATACGCCTCGAAACACCTTACGGGCCATGTTTGTTCCACTCCCGAAAGGAGCGTGTTCTAAAACCTAAACTTGCAGCGTTATTAAAAAAGGCTATCCCTAGGGTTGTGTGTGTGTTTTTTTTTAAAATCGTATTAATATATAATTTACGAATCAATACTTTCTAAATAAAAAATCGAAAAAATCATATTTTTGTAAAATTTATTATAAAACAACTAAACGAGATCTCGAAAAAAAGAAACCGGCCTGTAGGTAACAGGGTTTCTTCTATTACATTTTTTTTTTTAGAAATCAATTAAGGAAATGAAGGAAGAAAGAGTGCACAGACAAAGACTAGAGCCTCTTTTTGTATGGGAAGCCGCAAAAAACCGCCTTAAGAGCTCTTAAAACAGTACGGTGGTAATTATTTCAAGAAAAACAAATTTAACTGTTTGTTTGTTTGACTGAATGACATTGTCAAATGGTCATGATTCGAATTCGAGCGTGTACCAATGAGTTCTTCTGACTTTAGTATATTAACTATCACTGACTCCGTGCCCCGGAGAGCACTTTAAGCAGTCGGTCCCGGCTGCTGTCAATAGATGGCAGTCGTTACAATTCACCAACCTACTTTGGAGCAGCGCAGCGTGGTGAATTAAAGAGTGGATGCCTAAGCCTGACGGCTGTGGGCTAAGCCTGTGGGCTGACGGAATGAAATGGAATGGAATTGTCAAAGGATGGCAATACACAGAGTAATATATGTATTACTAAAAATATTTTAAAAATAATAAGATGCGTAGTATGTGATTCTCACACATGAAAACATGCGTCAAACGTCAGGTCATACGTCAGATTGTGTTTTATCGTTGACTACCTTAGGAAAAGAAAAAGCCCACTATGAGAGCTTACCCACTATGAATATTTTGAAACATTAACAAAAAAATTACTTGCCACGAGGCAAAGATATTGTTTCCCAAAATAGTTTCTAATCTATTAGAAAAAATTTGAAAAAATCACTTTCCTTACCGAATTCTATTGAGAAAAGTTTTCTTTAAATATTATGATTGTTTCACTGTCAGTACTAGAGCAATGGATGGTCAAGATCGTTACGAGGAATACGAATAGGAAAAAATACCCTATAGGTATTGATTACTTTCCATATCAACTCATTATGTCCCACTGCAGGGGCTTAGGCATCCCATTGGGATGAGAGTACATGGAGCTTAATCCATCAAACTACCCCAGTACAGGTTCGTAAATTTTAAAAACTGCCATTAGGTGACACCAACCAGGACCGACGGCTCAACGTGCTCTCCGAGGAACGGAGTCAGTGATAATTATGTACTTAAGTCAAAAAAACTCATTGATAAATGCCGGTTTCTGGGATTAGAACTACGATCTTCTAAACAAGAAGCTGGCTCGCCACCACTCAACTATCACGACCCACCTTAATTTACGAGTTAATTTAAGTTAAGTTAATTTGCGATTGTCAAAATAAGCGGTATAAATGGCCGTATTTTTTGATTGGATGGACTATAAAGCTTGAATTTGATATTTGATATTAATTTCAACCTGATGCCCCTACGCATTCTTGAGGAAAAATGTTTTGAGAGACTGACAAACGGACAACGAAGTGATACTATAAAAGTTTATTTTTTCTTTTGAGATACGAAACTCAAAATGTTTTAAAAAAAAATTTGGGTTACAGATGATTAATGAGATTTTTTACTTAATATCTTTCTCTTACGGACGTCACAGTTTTATATTTTATTTTTTATTTATTTAGAAAAGTGTTTTTCTGCTTGTGTTTCAGTTTAACGTGAAAAAAGAAATACATTAATTACTTTTCTAACTAAACGATGCTTAATAAGATTTTAAATTGGTTTATCTCATTAAAGTGTCTTTAGAGATACAAAGATTTTTTAAACCAATTGAGCTAAACTGAGCTAAAAAGGTTTAAGGTAACTAGAGCCCGTGTGCCGTCAACTTTTATGAGAACGCGGGTAATTATAAATCTTTGATTATATTATGTCTGGATGGAGCCTTGTAATGTCAACAAAAATGACAGGCCAACTTTTACATACTTGTGTGTGTGACTCAACATATCGCTCACTCTAGCTACGCCATACTATGTACAAACTAACTCTGGATTCGTGAATTATAACCGAACAGTTAGGTGATTTTTTGAAGTTGATTTTCTATCCAGACATTTTGTAATCCAAATCCAAACAGGGTAAAAATAACAAATCACTATTTTGTAAATTTTATATTTTTTAAGAAATATGAACTTTGTTCGAATATTATTAAAAGTAACTATAAGTACAAAAATTAAAAAAAAATCCCAATTACAAACATACAGAACACGAAAAGACTTTCACCCTGACCTATTAAAACAACGTACGAGACTCGCATAAACTTTACACACATTTATTTCAAAAACATATTTTGAATTCAAGGTGAAAATAAAAGGGGTGGGAGGAAAAGTACCCTAATATACTTAGCAAAAATTTAGAGGAAACATTATTTTCAAAAATAAATAAAACTGCATTCTTAGATTTAAATTAAAGTAATATTCTAATTAAAATAATACTCAATACTTTTATAGCACTAATCGGTAGGGTCAATCGTACGTTCAATTTATTTTAAACTAGCGGCCTGTCCCGGTTTCGCACGGGTGGACATTTATTATTTAAACATTTAGGGATAAACGTAGAGTAAATGTATCTTTATACATGACATAAGCAGTTTTTTTTTTCAACTACTATTTATATTTTTTTCTATACCGGACAAATAAATTCATTCATTCTAAACGGACAAATAAAACGAAGCCTATGTAACTTCTGACAATTTTTACGTCTGCAAAATTTCATTGAAATCTGTTTAGTATTTTTTGAGTTTATTCGTTACAAACATACAAATCTTTCCTCTTTATAATATT
The DNA here is from genome assembly GCA_949709985.1 of Luffia ferchaultella. Taxonomy (NCBI): domain Eukaryota; kingdom Metazoa; phylum Arthropoda; class Insecta; order Lepidoptera; family Psychidae; genus Luffia; species Luffia ferchaultella. The sequence goes on from OX453262.1 coordinate 3,197,692, forward strand.
AGTATAGATAGGTAACATATTATACAAAAAATTTTGGATTTAAAAAACAGGGCATTTATTTATTACAATTAATGTTTAATTTTACTTGGTCTTCCTTTTTTTAAATTCTATAATTATTGTAAAAGGTTCGAACCTTATGATTGGTGCTATAAAAGTACACATTTTTTTTTTCATATTTCACATATTCAATAACCGGATCAAGCAGGTTTTATTTGTTTTCGAAAATAAAATAATTCTATAAATTCTTTCCTTTCAGTTAAAGTTACCACATCAATATTTGGAGTACTTTCATTCCAACTAAATGTATTATTCCATCTTATATATATGCGTCATTTACATTCCTAACTATGAGAGCTTAAAGCTTGCTAGTTACAGTTAACTGTACCTACAACCTAATATTTAACGTTTATTAATTAATTTAGGTATGTAAACAGTGTTCAACTAATTGCTTTAACGACCATTTTGGCGCCATACATTAAAAAAATGTTGTTTTAATATTATGAAGTACATATGCGACAATACGAGGCACAGACCAGTATCTATGTTAACATTTCTTTGTTTCGTTTGTTTCCCCAACGTCCGTACAAGATGTAATGATGCCGTAATTTAGACGACATATTAGAGAAAATTGGACATATCCCAATACCCGGAATACAAGCAATACAGATAAAATACCGAACATTTGTTTTTCCGACGTTTACCTAGGTGAAGCTGTGATACAGGTGGCTACATACCGGCTTTAGAACAAAGGGAATTCATGATGGGCGACCGCACGGGATAGCCAACACAAAGAGGCAGCACAGATATATGTATCTGTAAGGTTTATCTATTTTACCTTTACCAACAGAAGACCACTTAGGTCGATTTTAATCTTAATAATTTATTTTAATTAATGGATAAGGGTCACTATTATAAGCTGTTAGACACTGGAAAAGCAAAATATATATTTTTATAACTAATTTATAATTAGATTATAATGTTAATTTTTATAAGTAGTTATTTTTTAAAAGTAGTTAATTACAGTGTTTAATTAGATTTTACTTTAATATTATCATACCTTTACAATAAGCTTCCAGATGCTATTAAAGAACTCGATTTGAAACATTTTAAACAGACAATAAAAAAAATTCTGATTAATAAAACCTATTGTACTATATAAGCTGCCCTTGATGATAAATTGTTGATAATATAGCCATAAAAAATATAAAAAAGTTTTACATCTGTTACAATTATTAACAGTACGAAATGTTACTAATAGTTTATAAGTTGACGAAGCCCCTTTATGATGAATCATGTGACATTGCCTAGATATCTAGTGATTTTTTATTAATTCTGACAAAGCCTCTTTACAGCTGCATTAGAAAGTTGTCATTTAATTATACATTGTTTTATATTAGTTTAATTATTTTCCATTTACATTTGTTGACAATGCCTCTTTACAGCAGCTATTATTGTAAATTAAGTTTAGGTTAATCTTTTGTACTCCTGATACGTACTCCTGCAAATGGTATTTTACGATTCTGCCTACTATTGTAAAACGGTTATTTTACTTCATTGACATATTGTTGCTGTTGATATTTATTAGTAGATAATGTATATTATTGTTAAGTAACGACAATGTTAAGTGCTCCAAGTGTGCCAAAACAAAAAAAGTATGGAGTATTGAGTATATTATTATATTATATATAATCTTATTTGTCTACTTATTATTATGTATTTTTTAAACAAGTATTTACTTTATATTTATATTATATTTTAGTAAAGTTTTCTCCATTATTCACTATGCAAATTTTCATTCGCCTAAACCAGCTCCGAAAACATTTATTCCAGTCTTTCTCCGACAGGTCAGAAATGGCTGATTCGCGGGTGTAGCCACCGCTTCTTCGGTATTTGAAAAAACTTTCCTTCTATTTTACTATAGGGAATAAGAAGAAATCACAGGGAGCTAAGTTGAGGCTGCAAGATGGATGAGGCGGTTTTCAGTACCAGATTCAGGAATAAACGCCTTTGTTATGAGGAAATTATGTGAAGACGCGTTGTCGGGGTGCAGCATGACTCTCCTAAGCTCGGTCTTTGGTCGTTTTTCTTGCACAGCTTTGAAAATTTTTGACAAAAGGACTGTTCCGTATCATTCTGCATTAACTGATCTACGACTTTCTAGAACGGATATCGCAAGACGTCCACTCCCTAAAAATAAAACTGGCCACCAGTTTTCCGCTAATGTGCCAAGGCCTTCGCAATTTTGTTGAGAACTGGTTATCTGAAAACACTCATACTGACGAACGCTTCTTGCTTTTTGGATCCCTTTGATATATGTGTCGGAGATAGATGCTGAAAACCAACAACTGCGCAACACTTTTGCAACGGCACGAATATTCTAGTGAAACACAAAAATTTGATACTTTATGGCTTTATTTTTTTTTGTCTCATAACGCCTGTGAATTAAACATTAGAAATACCGAAGGTTCTAGCAAAATGCATTAACTCTTAACAGCTTTGTTTTGATGGTAACCCGATATTTGTAATTAGCCATTAAGGAAAATTCTAGTCTTCTTGGAAACCCAAACGAGGGTTGTTTACTCGTTTGGGCAAGGCCTTAATTTTGGGTATATAGTGAGACGCGGTACAGTTCAGTGGGATTCAGTTTCGAATTAGGGCTAGATGTCAAGAAATACTAGTCCGTTTCCAACAAGTCTATCGAACTCTGTAATGTAATTGTAATAGTTATAAATATCGCTACCATCGCAAAAATAAACATTGTGATTAATTATTTGGGAGTTTTGTTTGTTGGCTACCTGAAGAACCCCACGGATAATCCTGAAGACCGTCCACATAATAGAGAACTACCTCACCATTATGATTCTACATATTTATATTTCTTCGTCAGTAATGATTTGAAAAATATGCCTTGATGTCCGATTTTCGAAACGCAGTCGCATTTGTCGCCACGAATCCAGGCAGGTTTCTTTTTACGTTTCAGAGAGTGCATATAATATTCAACGACAACAAATTTTCCTGACGCCAAAATGTTCATGTGGGATAGTATAAAAATTAAAAAAAAATAAAATCTTAGATTCTCCCTACGTCGTTATAGTATGTGATTCGTGGGTCTTCTCGGATCAGATATTTCAGTAGTTAACACATTTTCTGCAGTGACTGCCATTGACGGGCGACCACTTTTATCGTTACCTTCAAGGCTAATTGTGCCCATTTTAAATTCTTCAAATTAAATTAATCCAATCATATTATTATTATCTAAAAATCGTTGCCCGAGGAGGACGAAAAGGCAGGATGTGATGATAGAAACATACTACAAAAATTATAATTTGTGGTGAATGGCCTTTTACGTTCGATATTTAAATAAATTCTCTATTTCAACATAGGACATAGATGTGTTAAATTTTTAGAACCCTATTACTAAGGCTCCGCTGTCCGTTCGTTCATCCTTATGTCGCAGGACTGTGTTGTCTGAACCGCAATAGATAGACACTTGAAATTTTCACAGAGTGTGTAGTACTAAGGCCGCTAACAAGTAATAAAACTAAAATAAAGTAAAAAATTAAAGAGGGTACAAGAAACGCGTTTTTTTTCAGACGTTTTCGTAACAACAAATAACAAAAGTATAATTAAAATAAAAATTAAAGGGACTCCCCATACAAAAAAAGATGTTTTTTTTTAATATTATACAGTGGTTCCCTTTGCGTCCGACTAGCACCTGCCCGGTTTTTTATATTTTGAGTTTCTCAGAATTCATAAAGCGACATACTACTGTATAATTTCACTGGAATTATCAATTTTACTTACTCTTGCACTGGATGATACTTCCAATGTGATATTTCAAGTTTTAGGTATTACCATAAAATGAATATTACCAGAATCATAAAAGATGTTTTAATACATCGGTCAGTGATTCTACAAGACATTTCTATTTAAAATTTCATGTCACCCTGATGGCTCAGTGAATGGGTTTTTCCCTTTTCGTGAATCACATGAAATATTGTTGTTCCTCGCCATACCAAAGTGTTTTAAGTGTGATTACTTAGTATGAATGATCCAAAATTCTAAAATCCCCATATCCATTGGATACACAATAAATAGACTGAATAATTACTTTTCTAATTTTATAGCAACAATTGCCTACACCCGGTTTAAGCACAATCAAGTTAAGATTAAGTTTTTAGTTTATTTTATTTACTGTTTTATATTTAAACAGGTTGAAGAAAATTTAAACAATATAAAAAATACTTTCAAGTACAATTCCAATCAAACTATAAGTGAACATAGGCACAAGTCGCGTCGCAGTAACCAGTTTTAGGTGCAGCGCAGCGGGACGCAGTGGATCACAGTGGAGTGGAGGGGTATATGACTGTACCTGCGCAAGCACGCTTATGGTGTTGTATTCCAATCCGCCATAAAGTTTAAGGCGAACCACAAGGCGAACTATACGTATCATAAAATAAATTTTATTTATACTTTTTTATTAATAATCTTAACGGTAATCGGTTCAAACATAACAGGAAATTAAAGATTATTAACGCTCGAATCAACGAATGACTGACTGATTGAACGAGTGGTTGGGGACCGTAGCTGCAGACCCAAGGGTCACGGGTTCGATTCCAGCCTGGGACAAATATTAGTGTGCATGAACATGTCTATTTGTTCCTTATCTGGGTGTAAAAAAGTATCTATATTATCGATATACACGTATATTATTAAAAAGAATATTTAAGTATGTGTACCAGTAGTCTAGTACCCCATAGTACAAGCATAATACTTGCTTACTTTGGGACTAGATGGCGCTGTGTGGGATGCATGGCCCAAGCATGAGTAATTCTCAATTTAATCGAAATTTGTGGAAATTATGTAATAAGGGTGTTAAGTTGTGTACCCTTGAAGTGAGGGGTTGTATTCATGTATAAATTCTGATATCAGTTAACTTCTTTACGTAAGAGACAAATAAAATGGAAATACATGTTTTTGCACTATTTCGCAAATCAGAGTGTCCGAGTTAAATTTTTGTTGTTGATTTGATTGTGAGTTGATTGTGTCAAATATCAACTTTAGATCTTAGACAAATAAATAAACCTTATAGTCCCCATAAAATGGGATTGAAAAAAATACATTAAAAACGACGATAATGAAGCACTTGCGACAATTGATAGCCTTGAGAGAACCTTGTAATTCCGTTTTCCTGAAGGCCTCGAATTGTAAAGTATAACAATAGCTTTATAAGGATAAAGCTTTCTTTTCTTGTAGAACTTTTATCATGTTTTTGCGGGAAAAATGCGGCTTAGAGCTTACCACCTTCGCTGATAGTTTGTAAAGAAAAGCTGTTAAGATAGCAAAGTCTTTTAGAGTACGGAAATCTTGGAGATATTTCAATAGTAACTTTGTTGAATTCGCTTCATTGAGCTAAGGGTTTCATACCGTTACACTATCAATTTGTGTTAGGTATATGTCAAAATAAAAATATATTATACTCTACCGCTCAATGGGTTCTAGACAATCAGACACCCAGCACGCCAGGGTAAGAAAAAACCTTTTTTTTCGACTTCCTTTTCATGTATTTGGACAAACAGACCGGCAGACTGTCGACTCGAACGTTCTTGTAGCCTTGCAAACGTCTACCAGTTGCCCAATATTGCCCTTAGGTTCTTTTATTTTTTATTTCACAATTATAGTAACTGAGTTAGAAAGTGGAGGTGCACCCATGTCATTTGTATTGTGAAAAATAGCGATTCATTTCCAAACGCCTTCTCTGTATCTTTTAATTTATCAATTAGTAGCACAATTAATAATTACAATACTCATTAAATTCTAATCACATGACGTCTGTTTAATTTTCTGGTGCCAATACATATTCTCTACACTCTAAAATATAATTATGAAATTATATTCTTTAATTGAATATGTTGTCTGATTAATCGTAATTAACTAATTATATAATAATAATAATAAAATTGAAATCTAATTAAAAACTATGGAAGCAATCTACAAATATAAAGTCTATATATACAATCTTAAAAGCTAAAAATAACCAGTCTCTGGCGAACCCGATACAAAGGTACCCATAACGCTCGCGGCATTACCGCGCTGGATCGCTATGGCGAGCCTCGGCATCAGAAACGACCCCGAGCGGGAGTCATACCCCCTCTCCTTAAGTCGGCGACCGATGCTCCTAATTAATATGAGCATTGGGACGCCGACAAAAGGGAAACGCTGATAACTTATTATGAAATAAGAAATTTCCGAAAATTGATTTCGAACATAATATTATCTTTTAATTAACCATGTTCGGTGTTTTCGTGGAAATCATATTATCCGAAACATGTAAAATTTGCATTCCACCCACACGTTTTCCGCAAATATCAATGTCTATCTAAGTTACCTAATTGTCATTATTTTATTATTAAATATTTACTTTATACCATTTTTGGAGCAGCGTAGTGGATTTAAGCTCCAAACCCCCTCATCTTGAGGGAAGGCCTTAGCCCCTGCAGTGGGGTATAAAAAATGGCTGTTGGAATGGAATAGAAACCATTTTTACCTGCCCCGGGACGGACTTACACTGATACGGTATATAGGAATTACAGGTTGTATCTTATTCGATTGCGCATAATTATGTTTTACCATTTTTCTCAAGAACTACTTGACTGATTTCGATGCGATTTTTCGTATTACGCAGGTATGACGTCTGACCAGGTTTTTCGAGTGGATATGTTTATTGAAAACGGCTTTTTTCATTATCATTGTCATCAAATTTACTATTGTACAAAAAAAATTGTTAATAATTTTTTTTTCGAATGCTTAATTTAAAAATATTTAAGAAAATATAAATTTCACCATTCATACCCCCTACCCATATTTTTGAAACTACTAAGCCTAAAATTATCAAAAACATGGAATATAGGGCTTTGCTTATATTTTACAACAAGGAAGACAGCGAAACAGGAAAATTTAAGCAATAAACAAATTGTGATAATGGGAGGGCAAATTAGATAATTTTAAAAAATTCTCATGTGGATAATCAGATGACTTACACCACAAAACTGAATTTTGACTCTAATTTTAAACAAAAAAATTCAAGGTAACGTAATGGTTTCAAAACAGTAAAGAACCTTCGCCACGCGACTCCGACTCGCACTTGACCAATTTTCAAATAATAATATAATAATAACACATACAATCACAACAACGTCTAGGTCCCAAACTAAGCATTAGCTTGTATTTTGGGTACCAAGCGAAGACACCACATACATATAACAACCAAGACCCGGTACCATTATCAATATTCATCATATAAATACTGACCCGACCTGGAATTCGAACCCAGAACCTCCAGCTTCGTAGGCAGGGTCGCTGCCCACTAGGCTAAACGGTCGTCAAATAAATGTATCAGGGTCCATGCTATAACACTTCGTATTTAATTACAGTGTTTAATGACTTTAAAATACGGACAAACAAATTCTGCCCAAACGAGAGGTAAAGCTTTGGCTAATCTGATCATGCCAATGATTATGTTTCATAATAATTATTATTATGAAATACAGTTTTCACGATTCACGTTATCTTATTATTTACAGGGAACGATAAATTCATAAAATTAAATGGTTTCTCGGAAACGCCCCTAACGATTTGGATGAAATTTTGTTCTTAGACAGATATAACCTCAGGGCAGGTTGTTAGACATGTTTTACGGTTAAAGGCCACCAAAGGGCGCTACATAGTAGATACGGTCGTTTAAAACGGCTGAGCCGTTCTTGACGCCGTTTTTTATGTTATGTAAGTATGCCGGGTATGCCACTTTTGACGAGGTTTTCCAAATTATACCTGGTGTTCAGCTGATCGCCAGGAAAAATTATATAAAAATATGAAATTTTAAACGTGGACTTCTTGGTAACCGTTAGTTTGCGTCATTTGCTCACTTGAAACTTTTTGTTTAGTTTGGTAAACTCTACATGCTCTATAAGTTTGGACTACCTATGTTTAGCCGAACACCCGGTATATGCATTGAAAGTTCTTAGATAGGTTTAACTTTTATGGACCACGTGGAGTGTTACAGTTCTTTTAAAAGGCTGACCCGGTTTTTATGAAAATTTTCGCATCACATAGGCATCACCTCAAAATAAATTCTTAGATTATTTATTTTATAATTACATTACAACGGCAACTTATAAATAAACACAAATATCAAATCTTCCCGTGGTAAGTTACCACATTCCTACGGCAAAAGTCAGGTACTTTCGTTTTTATTTACTTGTACTTCTTACATTTTAAGGATCTATTTTGTGATACCTTGCCCAATGTATTTATGGATGAACTCACCGAACGCAATGACATATATTGTACCTGTAAAGAAACACAATGTACGAAAAGTATTTTTACGTTCACGAAATCCATCCCATTTTACAAATTGAACTTTAAGTTATTTTGAGATGGAATTTTTCCAGTACAGTAAACAGCCAGGAGCCCGATTCTTATTTCGTTTGACAATTTCAGAAGTTTGTCAAACGATATTAGGTGACAATATGTCGTGTGAGCTGTAAATTGTATACTTAAAACCACAGAGCATTAGCGTATGTTAGAGTTGGCATTTAGGCGGATACGATGTGCCTTTCAAATATGCTGTATATTGCATACTTAAGACAGATCTCACAATCTAAACACTAAAATATCGACATCAAATCATACCAAAGATGTGAGTGAAAGGGATGAACGGCTTTTTGTAATTTTTCTTACAGCGTTACATTTATTTGTTTGCTTAACGTTGAAATAACTTAGTTGTGCAACAGGCGCCAATTTCATGCCTAGCAGAGTCGACTGTTGTATTGTAATGTATTTGTACTTATTATAGTACAGTACAGTTATTTACATGGAGAACTATCAATAAACTGTATATATTCATTTACTAGCGACTCGCCCCGGCTTCGCACGGGCAGCAGAGCATATAAGCCGTAGTCTTGTATCTGTTTTGGTGCGTCGAGCATGTGGATGGGATTAATTACATTTTTTGATGTAAGTTCACGCTACTTGGAGTATTTTTAATGTAGTTTGTTACCAATTCTGTAAATATTTGAAAAAGTAGAGAATATATACATAAAAATAGTCTAAAATATTTCTTTATATACAACATGATAACTTCTGCCTAACTTTATATTACGCGTATCGAGTCGGTATCATGCCGATTTAGGACCGCGCTTGTGGCGCAATGTTGTTGCGTGATAGTTTTATTTCCCCATATCTCTTAAGATATTAATTTAATTTGTATGGTGTAAAGAGCAATCATAATCTGCATGAAATGCGGAAGATAAATAACGTTTTCATATTTGATATTTTTGATATTTGTATATATATATACAAATATAAAAAAATTGATAAGGATTTATAATCCATCCGTATAAATTGCTTTCCAATTACCTCATCACATAACACCATTTTCATAAACATAATAATAGATATAGTAAGCTATCCATATCCATGTCATCTTGGACTTTTCTTCAGTCCTATAAAAGAGACACAATTCCCCCATACATTGTTTTGTTATATCTGAAAGGGATTAGGCAGCGTTTTCGATGAAAGCTCCCAGCCGGCTTAATTTTTTTCCAACTTCTTCGACAATAATCGTCATATTTCAATTAATATGCATAAAACATTAATAAATTATACACGTAAACATTCTTCTTGAATCACTCCGTCCATTTGTGTCACCCATATGCCAATCCGTTCGGCAGTTTTCAAGTTTATTACGTTCAGACAGACAGACAGACGAGGCGAGGGACTTTATTTTATAATATCTAGTGATAAATTACACTGAGTGTCAGGATAACCGTTGTCGGGCTGTGTCCGTAACGATTGGTGCACAATGCGTGGCACCTTGACTTGATATATCACTACAGTACATTTGTAAAAAATTATTGTTGTAGTGTAGTTTTGAAAAAAAAAAATTGTAGTATTGTAATTATTGCTTCTGGAGTTAAAACTGTATTCTATTTCAAGACCCAATTCACTATGATTTTACGTGTGACCTCTGAACTCGTATTGCGTAGACCATGCGATGATAAATTGTCAAACGATCGACACTGAGAATCAATAAAAGCGTTAACGTTTGACATTTTTTATTGTCAACGGACATTATCCCATGAAACTCTGTGTCGTGTAAAACGAGAATCGGACCCCTGATCGCCCGGCTGATGGGGATCGATATTTTATTTCTGGCCACACCGTCTCGTCTGCCCTATCGAATGAACTTTAACGTGTAAAGTGTGATTGCGACTGAATTTCACGGGTAAATATTATTTTCTTTTGGTAATAGAGTCGGAATTCATTGACTTTAAGCTTTTAAGCTTAAAGTCAATGAATTCTTTTGCATTGCATTATCATCAAGATGGAACAACTCATACACTGAAACGATATAAAATGTAAGCAAAATGAAATCCTCAGTGATAAGGCAGACATGAAGCAGACTACGCGTTAATATCATTGTTTCAAACTACTACTACTACTATCAGCCCATTAATGCCCCACTGCAGGGGCTTAGAGTTTAATCCACTACGCTGCTCCAATGCGAGTTGGTGGATTTTAACGACTAACATCTATTAGTGGTAACCGGGACCGACGGCTTAACGTGCTCTCCGAGGCACAGTTCTGTTTTAAACGAAAACTTGTTAAATTACACATTAAATGGAATTTGAGAATTTTACAGTGCGAATTTCACAAGTGGGCCACACAAAATTCTACATCACAGTATACTATATTTCAAAACATTAAGTGGCGTATATTCGATCTGCGGTGTATATGTTTTTGCTCACATTTTTGTTGTCTTTTCAGAACGCTGTGTACACCAATAAGTGTAGATTGTAATCTCTTTAAAATTACTGACTTTTTTCACAAATATTCATTTTTTTTAATAAGAGTTTATTTTCACTTGCGTTCATTCGTGAAACTAACAAAGACACATTTATCTATTTGACTGCTATTTAATCATATTACGTTTTTCTTCTTAAATTTTAATATTTATTATGCTTTCTATATGAATTTCCATGGCATAAAATCATAAATATCTCAGCGTATAATTATAACCATATTTATTTCTTTTGAATACAATGTCCGAAAATACAAAATTCGGCTGACCGGAAAATTTATTGTAATAAGCAAATCGTCGCATGTTTTTTTTTGGTATAAATGGACAAGCTTGGCTTAGCTTGGGACTAGATGGCGCTGTATTGAATGTCCCATATATCATTATTATGTGGCTACAGTACCACTAGAGAATCGTAAAATTATTAATTCCGAATCCTTCTTCATCAGGACAGTGCTAGCTGTCACACGTCGGCCGAAACAACTCAATTTTTGGAAGGTCAAAACATCGAATTGACGGATTATCCGCCGTACAACCCCGATTTGGCACATAATTATTTCTATTTATTTCCAAGCGTGAGGTATAAATTAAGTGTTCCACGTTTTTCGAGCCTTGAAGAGGCCGTTGATGCATTCAAAATGCACGTTTTGTAGATATTTTTCTAATTAGAATGGAAAAATTGCTATGAAAATTGGGTCCAACGTATGGAAAATTGCATCGATCATCATGGCGAAAGTTTTAAAAAGCAATAAAACCATTTTAAAAGATAGATGTTTGTTTCTTTTTGTTATTCCAGATTAATAAATCGCAGCACTCGTATCCAATTAGAATCTTCTATATGGAGTACAACAAACATATAGTTTATTGAAATATCTTGGATGCAAAATATATACACTACAAATTCTCGAAGAACACTACTCGTAGTTGGCTAAATCTTTAACTTGCCCTGTATTTACTTACAGCATTATAATGTAAGTTTGTAAAAAAAAATCGAATTTCTATTCAACGAGGTTAGAATCTACAAAGTATAATCTTCGACACAAAAACACATTAATGCTAGTCCCTCTCGCTTAAATCTCCATTCGCCAAGACCATTTATTATGTCTATAAAAATATAAATTGAATTTCCATCTCCATAAAAAAAAAGAAAACTATAATAAACATACCAAAAACTTCAAAAAATGTTATTAAACGAATGCTACTATGATTTAAACGAATACCTAAACGACTGACTCAAATAGGATAAATGCTGAGTAAACATCTCAAAATAATGTACCTAATTTATTACTATTATGAGTAATTTTTTATTTTAATTTTATTATAGTTTTTATCATGACGCATGTTATATTATATAAATTATACCGAGTTGAGTTAAAAACATGATTATATTATAAACATTTACAATATATGAAGTAATTGTTTTCAGGATACCTATACCTACAAAAATGTAAATAATTACAATATATTATAATTTATATTTATATGATGTATGTATATAACAATATTTAAATTAAATCTAAGAACCCATAATTTTAAATTATATAAAAAGTAACACTAATAGTATTTACAAATAATAAAATACTATGTGAATTATGATAAATGACAAAATTTTAAAGAGACGATGGGTTCAGGGTACCAAGGATGCTTGCCGCGTTGCCGCGCTGTATTGCGACACTGATCCTCTGAACAAAGTACTCCTTGCTCAAAGGATCCCCCGTCAACAGACACAGCGCGACACCCAAATCGTGGACAAATGATTTGGTATCCTTGGACCAGGGACCCATCGTCTCGACAGCAAAAGGGATGAAATGGTAACGATTTAGAAGTTCCATGTGCTTGGCTGTTTTCCTGCGAGCTACTGTCTCAGCAGCTGCTCCAGTTTTTTTAGATGTATTTTTTATATAACTTTGACACAAGGTATCTACGCAAGTTACATCCCAAACAAGAGCTTTACCACTTTTGTATGGAACCATAGTGACACCATCGGGTCTCTTGCCGTCACCCCGAAAGATACCTTGAGGCTCAAGACAGGAAGGTATCTGTGCAGAGGATAGAGCGTCTTTTACAATGTTGTTGAGACGATAATGCCTGGAAAAGCGACCAGCATTTTTTATGCAGGAGAGCCCATGGAGACCATAAGTATCTACGTTTCCCCCACAGGCACAACGGTGAGATCGGTAAATATTGAGACCTAATCTCAAAGAGACGGCGGCGATGCGTAAGGAGGCCGGGTCAAGCAACGAGCCCAAATTAGGAGAGGGATTAGCTCGCAGCCAGGCACCGGACTCACTTTCACATCAAGCCAGGAGACGCGCTTCATCAGTGATTGATGATCTTGGAAGTGTGTTAAAGATATTTTTCACTATAGGGAGGTCCCAGGCCTTTTGCCAGGAGCATAGAGAAAGAGGATAATCAGCTGAAGAAGCGGATTTCCAGAGAGTTAAACCCTCTAGTTCTCTATGGAAATGAGAAATAGAGAGAGAAGTTCTTGAAAGTAAAGCGTTGCATAAAGGTTTAGTGACACTCAAGGAACTAATATATGCAGGGTCTAAATCTAAAGTTTTTCTCACTCCCAGACCACCGAGACGAACTGGAAGGGAAGCCTGTGTGAACTTGTTAGAATCAAGTTGTATATTAATTATAGATTCAAGAGATGACTTGAGAACATTGTCGATAATAATATAATAATAATAATATAATTAATATAAGTTTAGAAGAAGTTGATTATGTTAATTCTGACCACCCGAAAAACTAACCTGTGACAATGCAATAAAGATTTTTGATCATGACTTGCCCATGGTCCAATCAGCGTTGTTCAACCAGTTGGTCCACGAGGGATTTTTTTGCCCGCGGACCAACTGGTTGTACAACGAAAGATAAATCATGATTTTTACTTGCCCGTGGTACTACCAAGCAATATGTCTCGAATTTAGTTGAAAGTTGTAACATGAAAGTGATTGTATGGCCCCGGGACCTACTGTAAATGTTGTAAAACTTGTTAGAATCAAGTTGTATATTAATTATAGATTCAAGAGATGACTTGAGAACATTGTCGATAATAATATAATAATAATAATATAATTAATATAAGTTTAGAAGAAGTTGATTATGTTAATTCTGACCACCCGAAAAACTAACCTGTGACAATGCAATAAAGATTTTTGATCATGACTTGCCCATGGTCCAATCAGCGTTGTTCAACCAGTTGGTCCACGAGGGATTTTTTTGCCCGCGGACCAACTGGTTGTACAACGAAAGATAAATCATGATTTTTACTTGCCCGTGGTACTACCAAGCAATATGTCTCGAATTTAGTTGAAAGTTGTAACATGAAAGTGATTGTATGGCCCCGGGACCTACTGTAAATGTTGTGTAATATTATGATGAAGAACCTAACCTAAGAAATAAATGATGATGATTGATAATAATGAAAAAACCTAACTTAACAGGAGAAATTCGTTATGAATGCCACTCGGGCCAAGAGTGACCTGATTAATTTCATGAATAAATTTTAATAATGATTTAATATATTCGTTACTCATTAACCATATTTGGTCAGATTGAAGGTCACGACCCATTTAATCAACAGAGATAATTTATTGATAATGATTGGTCACTAGTTAAAAGGTTAATGAATGCCTTATTTGTCCAATGAAATTAAAGTAACAAATATCCATTTTACAACTTATTTCCGTTTCTTATTTTAACGAACATTATTCAGAATTAAATAAGTTTTAATAAGCCTGCCAAAAGTTTAATACAAAGCTACAGCCCTAAGTGAAACTTAAACTAAGAACAAATTGGTTTACGTTCCCAAAATTAATGAAAGTGCTCTGTAACAAATCTTTTACGTTTTGTTCCAAGCTTGTACTTGTTCGGCAACTTTGCGGAATAGAAATTTCACGCCGTTTTCTTTGTGCCAAGTTTATATTAATTTGATTATTATTATGTACGCACGTAGGTATTTAATCGTATAATTCGACCCGTTTCGCGTAATAGACATAAGCCTTGTCAATTAATTTATATATATAATTGATACTTAGTGTGACACTTACGAAGGGTGAAGTAAAAAAAAAATTATGAAATTTTTTCTAGCATTTCAGATTTTCTAGGAAGTCCTACAATGTATTTCAGCACATTCGTCGTATCATCCCTTGAGCGACCCCGGTACAAACGTGTATTCACGCGGGCGAAGCCGGGGTAGAATAAGCGATGTCTATTACATTTATAAACATACATATTTTAGGACCATATAACGCTGTGTGGGATGTCTTGGGTATTATTATTATACTTAAAATTCGCTGACACTTTTTGATTTTCGTATATATGATAATAGAGTAAAAACTAAACAATGCAAATTGTTAAAACCATGAGCGCCAGTCAAAAACCAAGGGGCTTGGACCAATATTTTATAGTTGCGCTGATAACCTCTCGATTTGTCAGTACATTTATGAAAATATAATTTATGTACATAACAAGTTAAATGCTTTCTCTAGGGTGAGTGATAACCACAACTTAAATACAAGACATAAGCATATGTTATCGATTCCAAGGTTCAGCCTCTCAAAGGTTAATAATTCTTTCATGGGAAATTGTATTCGTTTTTATAATAAAATTCCTAAAGAAATGTTGAACTTAAATTCAAATCAATATACAATGCAAGTTAAAGTCCAACTCGTGAAAAAAGCTTACTATAGTATTAGCGAGTATTTAAATAAGTACGCATGGACATCATTGTAATAGTTGTAAGTATATTTAAAAAAAAACTAACCTAACTAAGAAAAACATATATAAAAAAAAAATATACAGGGAGGAGTTTTTTGCCTGTTCTTCTCCTTCTAGTTTTGGAACCGGTACCTAATTACCTAATCAATTCATTTTGACGTTCAATAAGTGTGTGTAAACATCTTATATTGAATAAAAACTTTATTATTTTTATTTTTTGATTTTTTTTCTATTTACGAATTTTCCACATATCAATGATAACCCATTTGAAATGTTCCATTCCTTCAAATGGTCCCTGTGACGTCATCTGAGCGGTTAAACTTATTGCGCTGCTTTCCATAGTAAAAAACCAAAGCTTTTAAGTATAAAAAAAAACATTGTGGTAAAGTCACTATATCAAATGAAATTGTAATCCTCGTGAATCTCGAGAAAAATATTATGACTGAAGCATCTGCCTGGATGAAGTGACAGGGGTATTTTATCAATCAATTTTTGAAAAATAATCACTAAGAAAATTAAAAATTTATTTTTTTATTTAATGGAGAAGGTATAAATTTGTCTATATTAAAAATATAAAAAATATTTATTCGCATAATAGTGTGAATCAAATTATTATTATCATTTTTTTTATTTATTTAATAATTATTTGACAAAAACAATGTTAATATTTTACATGAGGACGGTGCACTAAAAGCCATAACATAACATTTATTTAGTAGTAGGTACACAAGTACGAATACTTACCCTGAACTTTCAAAAGCTGTATTACTGAAGAGAATTCTTAGTCAATGTTTCATTTTGTCCGAGCCTAAGTAATTTATGCTTTTTTTTAAAGTTAATTATTATCAAACGTCTTAAAGAAAAATTTACATTTATTCTGGAATATTTTAATTTATGCGTTGGTTTTTGAATGAACAAGTATTAAAAGATATATTACTCAAATGATATAGAGTAATCGATGTCGATCGGATCTAAAATATTCAGCTAGAAAATATTTAGAATTTTAATGGAATTTATTAACATCCTGCTGTATTCTCAAATTAAATCTGGTCTCACATGGTCCAGATTTGCCCATGATCATATAGTATAAGTTACAAAAGGCAGAGAACTATTACGAAGGTTTTCGCGTCTCAGCATCAAATATATTATCTGGATGTGTTTTAAATCTTCTGCCAGCTCGTTGTGGGTTACTAAATATGAGTTTCTAAGCCCAAAAAAATATTTAAAAAAAAAACTCCAAATTAAAATGATTAATTTTCAATTTTGTAACATTAACTAATTTTCATTAATTTATGCTTTATGCGCTTATAACGCTTTATGCGTGCTTGCGCAGGTTCAGTCATATCCCCTCGCTCGACTGCGTCCCGCTTCACCTAAAACTGGTTACTGCGACCCGACTTGTGCCTATGTTCACATCCGCCATAAAGCGTGTTTCTGAAATCATTCTTCACTTCTTCACTTCATCAGCCCATTTTTACCCCACTGCAGGGGCTTAGGCCTCCCCCAGGGTGAGGAGGGGGGCTTGGAGCTTAAATCCACCACGCTGCTCCACTGCGGGTTGGGGACTGTAACGACCGCCATCTATTGACAGCTTCCGGGACCGACTGCTTAACGTACCCTCCGAAGCACGGAGTCAGTGATAGTTGTGTACTAAAGTCAGAAAAACTCATTGGTACACGTCCGGATTCGAACCATGGCCCTATGGGGCCTTATAAATTTGAGACAGGTTCGTTACGCTTTGGGCTATCATGACACATGTTCTGAAATCATTACTAATGATGAAAAATCGATGCGAAAATGTCTGTATGATCCGGAAAGTAATAAGCGTCCGTCGATAGATATGGCAATGGATGTTTTTAGATATATAGCCAGTTGCCAACAAAATTGCGAAGCCTTGAAATATTGTGAAAAAAATGGTGGACACTTTTTTTAGGGAGTTAACATTTTACGATATCAGTGCTAAAAATTGTAGATCAGTTAATTTGGAATGTTACACGACAGTCGTGTTGTCAAAAATTATCAAACTATGCAGGAGAAACAACCAAAGACCAGATTTAGGGGCATCAGGCTGCACCATGGCATCGTGTCTTCGCGCACTTACCTCAGAACAAAGGTGTTTATTTAAAAATCTGGTATTTGAATCCTGCTTCATCCACCTTACATCCCCGATTTAGCATCGTATGATTTTGGTAAATGATAAAAAGCTCGATCATATGACATCGACGTTTTTAGTCCATTTTGTAAAAGATAAAGTAAAAGGAAAATTGTTTTTCAAGTACCGAAACGAATCGTCGCTCTTTCTAACCTGTCTCAGAAAGACTTGAATAAATATTTTCGCTAGCTAGCTAGTTCAGGTGGGTGAAAATTTGCATTGTGAATAAGGGAAAATACTTTGATCAAATATAATAATAATACATGAGACATCTCATGCTTGTACTATGGGGTACTAAATAACTGATAAACATACTTAAATATTCTTTTTTTTAATATTATATACATATAAATATTTTACACCCAGACCCGGAACGAAATAAACATGTCCATGCACACAAATATTAATCCCGACCAGGAATCGAAGCCGCAACTCTTGGCTCCACAGTTAGGGTGTCTAACCACTCGGCCAACCGGTTGTCGAATCGAATACAAATTGTAAAAATATATTATTTACTTTTAGCGTGCCTCAAAACTTGTTTAGTGATTCAAGTAGAGCACGAATAAGAATTGTTTAAAATGAAAACCGCGTCATTCATTTGTAAAGTAAGTAAGGATGATGCAGTCTCCCCCCATTATCAACTATAGAACGTATCACAATCGTTACTTGTCAGCCAAATATTACAACCGCTTGTTATTTTTATTATTCTACAGTATAAGCCTATAAATAAAGACTTTTCCCAAATATATGCGTTGTTTATTAACTTAGTATATTATACTATATTAATTATTTTAGATATATGAATATTGTAATAATAGATAAGACATTTAGACACAAATTTAATTACTATGCTGAATTACAAATACCTAAAAAAAAATAATTAAAACCTTAGCGGAATCATCAAGATTAAAAGTCTCATATTTAGAAAGAAATGAGATCTCCAGCAAAATGACAGAGATTAAGCAGATTATACGTCATTATCATTGTTTTAAATATTCCCTTGAATTACACAATGAAATTTACACAATGAACTCCATAATATTTATTTTGTTTTTCTATAAGAATTTTACACGTGCGCCACATAAAATTTTTCTTCACAGTGAATATGCTATCACGACACAAGTGTCGTGATAGCCCAGCGCAACGAGCCTGTTTCAAATTTGGCCCCATCGGGCCATGGTTCAAATCCGGGCGTGTACCAATGAGTTTTTCTGACTTAAGTACACAATATCACTGACACCGTGCTTCGGAGGGCACGTTAAGCAGTCGGTCCCGGACGCTGTCAATAGATGGCGGTCGTTACAGTTCCCAACCCGCAGTGGAGCAGCGTGGTGGACTTAAGCTCCATACCCCCCTCCTCACCCTGGGGGAGGCCTAAGCCCCTGCAGTGGGGTAAATATGGGCTGATGATGATGATGATGATGAATATGCTAAAACCTCAAGGAGCGTAAATTTAGTAGATATGTCGTACATTATCAGATCATAAAATAAATAATTTTATAATAATTTCGTTTGGACGCGTTTGTAAAGTGCTACTTTCTTGACCTTTTTCAGATATTTCAATCCCCATTATTCACTTATATAAAAAATCTACAGATTTCGCGCTTCTCGCAATCGGTATATATCACAAGACATTAAAAATGAATATCAAAAATAAAAACTTATAGTACATGTTAGTCAAATAATTTTATTAAATCTTTCAAAAAAGCTATAGACCAATTTTCAAAATTTCGGTACCATACGATGCCTCGCGAGCTCCTGCATCTTTTGACATTACTGCCGTTCATCTACCTTCATAACTTTTTGAAATATAGCCGAATCTCACTCTCCGGGATAACTGATCTGATAATCGTTCAGTGAAAAGGGCACCTGCCCAGCCGACAGTTTTCTTTTTCTTTTTCTAAACGGTAGCGAATCTATCTGCTTCGGAAGTTTTTTAATTTTTCTATTTTGGCTTTCTTTATCTATATTTAGATAAAGAAACAACTTTCTGTCCGAAAAATTGGGACATTTCGTCTTTTTATTTCACCGTTTTAGATTTTCCGAAATAAGCTACAAACCGATTTAAAAAAATTTGGTATCATACGATGCCCCACAAGCTCTTGCATCTTTTGACACCACTGTCTTTCGTCTGCCATCATAAATTTCGGAAATATAGCCGAATTACATTCCCGTACAAAAATAATCTGATAAACATTTTCAGTGTTAAAATCACGAAAACGTTTCATCGAATTTTCATAAAGTCTGATCCACAGACTATAGGGTGCGCGGTTTTTTTTTAAATTTCTAAGTTCATGTAGTTTCAGAGCCAATGAAACAATTTATTTTCAAAATTTCTCTACAGCGTTGCATAGGGATTTATTTAAGACAGTGAAATTTCAACAGGATCGATGTAAAGATGAAGATATGACGCCTTAGACGTGCGACAGATGGTCTGGACCAATTTATGAAGGTTCCCCGTTTGCCGCATTTTGGCTACAAAACCTTAAAAAAGCACAAGACTATAAAAGGGGTTAAAATAAAATTGACATAAAAATACTAAAAATATATTATAATTATACGTATGATTTTTTTATTAAAATTTAATTTTGAGAAGTTTTTTGTTAGAAAATGTAAGAAATGGCAGAAAATTGTAGAAAATGGTAGGTAATCATAAACACTGGCAGCAAGTAGTAGAAAATAGAGTGAATTGATAGAGAATTGTATAAAATAGTACAAAATGCCGAAAATTGTAGAACAAAGTAAAAATTTGCTGACACGAAATGTAGAAATCGATACAAAGAAATTGAAAATGCTAGGAAAAGGTAGAAAATTATAGACAAAAGTAAGAAAAATTTAAGACAAGTTTTTAAATCTAAATTACCTACTGAAATGTTAATAAATTAGAAAAAAAAACAATTAAACAGTACCCCAAATAAAATTTTTAATAAAATCCTTTTAATTCGCAAACCGGAATTTTGAAAAATATGTCAGAAACGGTTTTCTTTCGGAAAGGTTTTATAAGGTTTAATAAATTACTTATTAACTCTACGCTTTCACCCTGAAGCATTATCTTACCTATCAATACTTTTGTGCACCTGTGTATTTTTGGATTCCCCATTTTATTATCTTCTGTTATATAACCCACAAGGTAGGCTCAAGAATATGGTTTTGCCCTTTATTTGATTTAATCTATATTAAAGGGTCATTAATACACGTAGAGTAAATAATTATGACAGCAGCGTTTGGTTTTCATAGAGTAAGAAGTGTCATTTCACAGTACCGAAACGGTCAAACGCAATTTCGCGGGGGTGAAGGCTGGCGCGTGGGGTTCTAGTGGACTGAAACCGGACTGAAACTCACCATCTCGCCAAACGATTACCGCAGCTAGCTAGAGTATGAGTGATTAGAGGGTGAGCGTAGATGAGTGCTTCTAGTCAATTTGTACTTTTATGTTAATACATTATAATACCGTCTCGATTATGACAACACAAAAAACAGATGTGAATCAGTATTGAATGCTAAAATCTATTTAAAAAGACGTTTTTTGCACAGATTCTAAACAAAGTCAGCGGCAGAGCACTATAGTTAATAAATATTTCTCATTTATGAGAAAATACATACAAAGTTTTTTTATACAATTTAAACTATTTTTATTAGTTAAAAAGGACGTATATTTGTAAAGTGTTAACGCATTTATTTTGAAATTCACATAATTAAGAGTTCAATTAAAAACAATACTTGATATTA
Organism: Luffia ferchaultella; assembly: GCA_949709985.1. Classification (NCBI taxonomy): domain Eukaryota; kingdom Metazoa; phylum Arthropoda; class Insecta; order Lepidoptera; family Psychidae; genus Luffia; species Luffia ferchaultella. Next base: position 3,219,156 of record OX453262.1, read on the forward strand.
ATGTCCCATTTTATTATTATGAGTCCATATGATACTTTTTCATCAAAAGAATATATTATATATGCATAATCTGGAAATAATTATGCTACCATAATAAGACGTCACGACACAAAAATCTGTGAATGAATAAATAAATAACGTATTAATCAAAAATAACAACATATTTTGGTCCAAAGGCATAACAAAGGATGAATTTGCGCACAAAAGCTTTGACCTTCTACTTGTTGATTAGGACGCAACAGTTAACTCTGTTACCCGAACAAAAAAACAACGAAAATCCATTGTACTAATGTATTTTTACTTTTCCTCCAATTAGCCCATATTTTCATTCCATAATATAAATAAATATTCAGTGAACGTTAATAAAAGAATATATTTTTAAATACTGTAAACACCACATCCTGCCTATAACAACAAAATTTCGAAATACTGATAAATAGAAACAACCAGAAAAAATTATGGCCTAAAACAATTTGAATCAGGATAATAACTATATTTTTTTCAATTATATGCTTATAGTTAAGGAAAGATTAAAAAATGGCTGTACTCCAGTAAGAAGCGTGAAAGTCCCATAAAAATAGACAATATAATATTTTTTTCAAATAGGGAAGCACATACGTTAATTTACCTACTAATCAGTTTTAATTTTTTAAAACTATTTAGTTTTATAAATATTACTCAGTTATTCGACACTTCCAAGAATAATTCGTTAAAACTATGAAATAGATATTATATAGATAAAATAGTTTTTAAGATACATGTATTTTACGAAATTAATATTAAATTATATATTATTAATAGTAATAATAATAAAAATTAATTAATTTAAACTGACCTTTAATACTGTTCTTAGCTCTTCCACGAAAGATGAGGCCTAGGCAGCAACGTCTTGTTTCTGGGTGTCTATTTTTGGTTTCCACTCAGATTTGTTTGGGCAAGTCTGGTACTGAAAGAGCTCTCTGCTCGACTACGCCACCTGACTACGACCCTACCTGTTACTTGTGGGGATAGCGGCCCAGCCATAGGGCGGAAAAAACGGCTATCGGAATCTGCTATTTTATAGTGACGATCGATGACAGTTACACAAATGTTTACTAACAGTTATTCCAGAAAATAGTTTAAGTAGTACAAGTAAGTCGAAAAATAAAGTACTATCGAGACTAATAATAATAATAAAATAAAAGTAATAAAATATCGAAAATAATTTACTGACACATGTCGTCAAAAATAAAAAAGGTGTTTAATATTAAAGATTGAATCTTTAACTCTGGTTTATTTCTCCTTTCTATATGATCTTTCAATATGTATCACGAAAATACATCATTTTAAATTATAAATAAAAACGTTAAAGTAAAATTATACAATAATGACTTTTTATTGCAAACTGTTCTTTTGCATAAAACTATTTATTTTCAGACGTTTAAGTACATAAATAGACACTTTGTCGCAACGAGTAACTTACACTGCTATTATTAACAGTTATTAATCAACGCTTTACAATATCTTCCTTCAATTTATAAGTCACGTCACTAACCACGCCCGCCGTTTCATTCCGCTCACGTCACGCTTTCCCGCCCTACAAAGCCTACGGATAATATAATTTGGAATCGTTTTTACCTTATCTAACCTAAAGCTCCATACATTTAACGCTTGAGTCGGAAAGAGATAGACATAAATATATCAGTACGTCCACAGAATTAGAAACACACCGTTCAAGTCCCGTTTCATTATGTCGAATAAGCAACAGTGTTCACGCTTTTTCAGAGATGTGAAAAAAGTTTTCAGCTTTCGCGTGGGCAAAGGAAATTTATGAAGCTCTTAGTTGGTCGAGAGTATTTATTTCCTAAATGAATAGAGTGTTGAAATTGCAAGTTTATTTTTTAAGAAACAAAGATCTAGCTGTTACAATGCGATTAAAATAACTAACAGACGCGACATGGAAAAACTAAAAAGGGTTTGGACGACAGAACTCTAAAAACCATACTACAAATTGGAGTAATTTAGCGGTGTGTACATTAATTACGTTACGTTTTAATGGTCCACCCGTTGTCGCATTAAAACTAATTTTCCTGATACGTCGTTTAATAGTTTGAAACTATGTCTGTTAAGGTGGCCCTGCACGATTAAAAAAATCGAACATTTATTTATAAATCTCGTCAGCAATAATTTCACCCAGAATGCGACTTCTTGATCTATTACCGCATAGACGAAGTCAAAACTATGAGCCATCGATGATTATGCACCCATTTTTTTTAATTTATGATTTGACGTAGTTAGGTGTGCGTTGCGTTAAAAAAATACCTATATTAGTAGGTATAATGTTTTTTTATTCCAAAAGCTGTGTATATTATTCCAATGTACATAGCTGGTTTAAAAAAACAATAAAAACTATAAATTGCCTAAAAAAAATTGGTTAGCGTAAATTTGTTTTTTTTTTTTTGTTTTCAGGGTTAAACAGGCATACGGGACCTTTGTAATTTCGTCCTGTCACTCTGTCCGTCTGTAACAAACTTAAATTCGCGGTCTTTACTTAAGACCACATAAGGCTGATAGTTGAAAAATTCTACTGTATCTTAAATCTACGTAAATAATGGGCGATTGGTAGAGTTAGCTTACTAAACTGGAACCGAAAGCAATCGCCCGGTTCGATTATTTTGTTAATTAATTATCGAGTTTGAAACTTTGAAATGTTCGCATGCAAATTAATTAGAATGCAATAACAATGTAATTCAAACAACGTTAGTGATCACGGACAGAGCGTAATGACCGTCCAAGTCGTCGGTTCGTTCAAGAATTATGTTTAGACATCCAACCTCATCGGCAACGCAACTCGCTTGGGCCCGGAATACTGTACGTATTAATTTTATGCGATAGCAAGAGATTGTTAAGTGACGTTACTTGAGATGACAGTCTGTGAAAACAACTATCGTCATCATCAGCCCGTGTCTCTCAGTAGAGAGTTATCCTGCAGTGGCGGGATATAGCCTGCCCCAAGGCACTCCACTACACACGATCCTTCGCCATTCGCATCTAACTAATCCCAGCATGGTGCTTCAGGTCATCAGGATATCAGGTCAGCTCTGTAAACCTGCCCAGGGGATGTCCAACGCTCCGCTTCCCGGTACGTGGCCACTGGGAGAGAACTATGGCCTGTCTGTATTTTTAAAACATTTTCTAAAAGCATTTAGAATGTACACACAAATGACTATCGAAATCACATCGACACTAACTACACCAACACGACATGTTGGTAATTAACATGTAACCTCAATTCTTTGACAGTACGAACACAGATGAATAATCAATTTACTGTTGAAATTACCGAGTTGTCCGCAAACAAAGCGCAGCGACGCGCAGTACTCGCCTCAGTGAAATATAACCCGTCCAACCGTGTATGGGTTGATGAAGATTTTCGGGATGTGGGAAATTGAATTCAATTCGTGGTTTTTTTGTTGGTTTCGTATATTTGGTTTCATAGAAAATAATTACAAAAGTATATTCAGACGAACAGGTTGGATGTTTTTTTTTTAGTTAGAATGAATGATTTTATTTTATTTTTTAAATTTAACATTTTCAGGGTTCAGGCTTTAGGCAGTTTGGCACCGAGCTTTGGATTAGTTAAATAGAGGAGTAATGGTGGCCGTTTAAAGTTATCACATTTGAGCCATAGGATGAGGACGGGATGGGCGAGACCAGTATCCAACAACTAGATTTGTGTTATTATTGTTATGGGCGAGACCTGTATCCACACAATTGGTTAACAAGATTTGTGTTATTATTGTTATTAATAATAAGTAATAATAAGCTAACAGCTTCTGCTGATATGCTTATATCATTCCCTTTTCACTTGCTGCTCAAGTGTAGGTCTTTGTGTATAACCCGTCACAGCTATATGCATTAATGTACATGCTATTGAATGAAAGACAAGTACCAATAAAAAATCTTTAGTAAAAAAGTTGACTAAATTTGTCGGTTTTAGAATTTACCGAGAGTGCGCCTTCTAGTCAGTTTGGTTTGTAAGTGTATCATAAGTTTCGACATACTGTTATTCGACATCACCTTGATGCCGAAATATTGGCAATCATTTTCACATCACTAATTTATACCATAGAAAGTTCCATTAAAAAAATATGCGTGTCTGGCCTTGTGCAGTGTAGGATTCCGTAGTTGTCCAAAAAAAACTGAAACCAATAAAGTTATAACGTACCTAGTTTTAGATTATTGACTAAACGCCTTCGAAGTCATTTATTATGGAATTTTTAACAGAAATGTTTACTTGTCCAAGTAGATACATTTTATAAGTCGGTCGACTATTATTCGTAACTTGGACAACTTAGTTGGCTGCGGTAATTTTCCTTTTAACTACGTCATATACTCTGCTCTGTCGTGAGTACTTTTCACATATTAAAAAAACAGTACTATTTTTAAAAAATCCGACTGCGTACAAAATAAATTAACTATTAAAAAGTAAACCCAGCTTTTTAATCTATAGAATGTGAAAATACACTATGATATAAATATGACTCGAATGTTACAATAAGGTATTGCAGACGGAGACAAACAAAGTCAAAATTTATTTAAATTTTCACATAAATGTTTTGTAATTATTTTTGTAATTGTAATGCCCCATAACATTTAAATCATATTTATATGATAGTATATATTATTCACATTTCTTGGGTTAAAGAGCTCGTTTTTCTTTTTTAAGTTAATTATTTTGAAGCGAGTTTTTTAATTTTTTTATATAACATTTTTTTAAATTATGGAAACTAAAATTCGTTTGTGTTTTTACTCCCCGTAGCGCTACACATACATACATTCGATAAACATTATAAGAACAAGGGTTTAGCTGGTAGGGGGGTGACCCTAACAAAATTTAGGACTTTAGGGGCGCATATCTTAGCAACTATTAACTTAAATAAAAAAGTAATTATCTAACCTATATATAATTTTTCAACTCCTCTTACACACATATGCCTCCTTGCGTTAATATGTGTACTGGATATTTTTTTTGTCGTCCTTTTTATAGATTTTTTATTGACTTTAAAAAAAACATTTTTGTTAAAGTCAATAAAGGAGGTTCAATGAATGGGATCTTTAAATCATTAGAAAATTCGTTTAGTTCTTACGCATTGCCAGTAATTACATTTCATTTACAATGTAGTTGTGGTTGCGTATTGTATGTTTCGATTATTTTTTAAAATCTACGAAGAAAGCCAATAGTCATTCTGTCTCAAGGCGAACTGTGTTGAAGATTTTTTTTATGATTCACTCAAATACACAGAAAGAGGACTACGTATGATCGAGTCGGTTTCAAATCGGGAGATATTCGCAGTCTGCAAAATAAATCAGTACGTACCATTAAAATCTGAAAAAAATTATGATTAGCGCCCATTAAAAAGGTTTTTAATGGGAATAATTACACACTTTTTAATAAGCACTGAGTTCTTTTGAAGAAAATCTTAATTATTGTTGCATGAAAATCACCGAATGAAAACGATATTTCTAGGACGTACTATTAAAATTCTTAGTCATTATCAACGGATGTCTGTCTTAAATGGAAAAAAAAATCATGCTTTGATGCAGCAAAGAACTCTGTGCTAATGAGTACTAGAAACAACCTTTATACATTTTTAATATATTAATCGTCTACTAGTTCTAATTTTATTATTCATAACTAGCGACCGCCCGCGGTCCCGGACGCTGTCAATAGATGGCGGTCGTTACAGTTCCCAACCTGCAGTGGAGCAGCGTGGTGGACTTAAGCTCCAAGCCTCCGTCTTCACCCTGGGGGAGGCCTAAGCCCCTGCAGTGGGGTAACAATGGGCTGATGCTGATGATGATGATGACCACCCGCGGCTTCAATCGCGTGGATTAATCATCATCATCAGCCCGTGTCTCTCCACTGCAGGATATAGGACTACATGTTTAAATTTAGATAACTCTGTTTAGCTATTGTAGTATGAAGAATAACTATCCGCTGGAACTGGGTATTTTTCCGGAATGAAAATCTTGTAAATTTCATCAAAATATGTTCAGCAGTTTTATGAAGAATTGTTCTCCTCAGAAACAATGATTTTTTACGGAATAATAATAAACCAATGATGTCATTTCGTAAGCTATATTATCGTAAACTTTCACACATATTCATTAAGTATTTTTTTGCGTGAAAGAGTAACAAACATCCATTATTGTATCCCGCAAGAACCATGTATTTTTTAGGGATAGAATTCATCGTGTCTGTTATTTCAAGCCTCAAGACATCTTTGTGATAAACATCGAAATCAGTTCAACCGTTTTATATAGAAACAGTTATCCCGCAGAATCAGAGCTTTTTCCGGGATATAAAGTTTTTTTACCTATACGTTTCTAAATCATAAACAATATTGAGTACTGTGAAATTTTATCAAAATCCGTTCAGCTGTTTTTGTGTAAATGAGTAACAAACTTCCGCACTGACAAACTTTTTATAATATTAGTAAAATAGGTTAAAAAGTAGGATTTTTTATTCTCCAAATTCTAAAACATATTCCTTATCATTTTCACCCTGAGTCAACAAAATCGAGACATATTGTGATAGATATTCAATACACATATAATATATTTTCTTAACGTCTCTTTGTGGTAGCAACGAGACGTGGCTTGAATAAATGCATTTAGAATTTGCTAATGCAGTTGTTTCCTTTCATATGGAAGACTTGACAGGGAATTATTAAATAATATGAATTAGTTAATTAGAGTTAATTAGAGAAATTATATAATAATATGAATTAGTTGTTTCTAAATTATGGGATTGTGTATCATGTGTTTGTGTATCATGTTAAAATTAATTACTTATAAATAATCATAATAATAATAATAATAATCATTTATTTTCAAGTGCTAGCCCCATAGTAATTTTTACATATTTACACGGTATTTACATATCAAGTTTTAAAACTAAACAGTACAATAAAATAAAATAAAATATTAACAAATTATAGCAATAAATAAATACAACTAATAGTAAAACTAAACAATCAATTAATTATTTAACATGCAGATGTATCCAATGGGCCATAAATGGAGAGTCTTATCTATTAGCGATAGAGTCCAGAATAGTGTTAATAGCCTGGGTCATCTCATACACGGCCACGTAATTCCAAACAAGCAGAATCTGTATCATGGGTACTAAACAACTGATATACAAGCGCTTTATTTAAAATAGAAAATTTCAATTTATTGAATTTCAAATTATGTGAATTTGAATAAATTCAAATAATGTGTTTTAAATCAAGCGCTTGGCTTACAACTAGCCAACTCTACAATATTATTATACATTCGTATATAGATATTAATATTTTGGCCTTACACAAGGTACAGAACAAACAGATATGTTGCACACAAATATTTGTCCTGGGCGGGAATCTAACTCGCGATTATGATAATGATTGATTTGATGCCTATTAAATGATTATAATATCGTGATAGCCCAAAGGGCAACGAACCTGTCTCAAATTTATAAGGCCTCATAGGGCATAGGGCCATGGTTCGATCCGGGCGTGTACCTACGAGTTTTTCTGAATGAAGTACATAACTATCACTGATTCCGTGCCTCGGAGAGCACGTTAAGCAGCCGGTCCCGGACACTGTCAATAGATGGCGGTCGTTACAATCCCCAACCCGCTGTGGAGCAGCGTGGTGGATTTAAGCTAATCCTGACCCTGGGGGAGGCCTAAGCCCCTGCAGTGGGGTAAAAATGGGCTGATGAAGTGCAGAAGAAATGATTATAAATAAATTGCTACGAGTTAAAATGCATCGTTAATATTTTATTTTTTTATTTTAAATCATATTTTTCTTTAGTTAAGTCGGTGCCAAGTCATTCACTTTATATTGTTTTCTATATTTGTTATAATAGTTTTTTATAGTGGTAAAACGCCGTCCACCAATGCTCTTTTCTTTATGTAAAAATATTATTTTTTACTTTTTGGTTTAAGTTTTTACATAGGTATGCTAGATAAAGTTTTGGAGACGGTTTTTATTATTTGTAAAAAAATATTTTAAAATTTCTAGTGTTAGTGTAAATAATTGTTCTTTTTTTGTATTTATTTATAGACTTTTTTGAACGTGATGCTCAAATAAGAGAGCGTCATCGTTAAATAATACTAATAATAATAATAATAAAGTATACATGACAACAACGTCTAGGCCCCAAACTAACCATTAGCTTGTGTTTTGGGTACCAAGCGAAGACACCACATACATATAACAACCACGACCTGGTACCAGTATCGATATTCATCATATAAATACTGACCCGACCTGGGACTGGAACCCGTGACCTCCAGCTTCGCAGGCAGGGTCGCTACCCACTAGGCTAAGCGGTCGTCGTAATAAAATCGGGATGGGCAGTATCGCTACACTATACTCTGAATTATTGCGTGAAAACGTTTCGTGGTCCTAGATATAACTTAAGAGAAACTAACTTGATAGCTTTTTTTCTGCTCAACCTACCAATTCCTTGGTCTCACGGAGTGTATTTTGAGGCCTTTCTTCGACCTCCCTCCCCCACTCGATGACATAAACCTACGATGGCATAAGTGCACTAACACGTAGAGGATACTACTTTCTTAATATATTTTTTAAACAGTACGATTGTCAACTCTATCTATAGAACAATAAATAGCGAAAACAATTGATTTAAAAGAGATTGTTTCCACTTTTGCCAAAATTAAGGCAAGAAAATAAGTACTTTAATTTCTTTATTAAGTGTTTTTTTTTCTTTTTAATTTTCACTCGTACAGCAAAATACACACCTTTATATACAGCAAAATAGGTGAATGCACTCTCCTTTGTATAATAGATATTACTACTACAATTTTTCCATAAAAAATTACACAATCAGTTACATTATTGTTTCATTTTCTCACAAATTTTCTTATAAGGACGTCGTTCCAGTCTTTCACCTAGGGCGTCAGGAACGCTCGTGTCCGCACTGCAAGCTCTAGCACAAGGTAATCGTAAGGGATGGCGGATGGTGGTTGGTCATCAATAGCAGTTAAGTTGAGGACACGCGCAAAAAGTGCTTACGATCGTTTTGTAATAAATTTTGTAATAAATATGTACGCAACCTTGCAATCAATTCTTTTTTAAGTAATATTTTGGACCTTATTGGCAAAGTTAATGATGATGAAAACGCCCTCTGGTAGCTTATGATTGCAAAATACTCTAAGAATCTACTATGAGGTTATACCGTGGATGTTCATTGAGATATCGCGTTGCGACAACAAAAACGATAGCAAACGAACGATGTTTAGAAATGTTCGGTGTGAATATCAGTTCCTTCAACTACACTTCTTCGACACTACTGTTTCACCTTCTACCTACTCCCATCTATAATAATAATAATGTAATAAATACCTGGGACATCCCACACAGCGCCATCTAGTTCCAAAATAAACAAAGCTTTATATTATGGGTACTAGACAACTGACAAACGTTACATACTTAAATATTTTTTATAATATGAGATATTTTATAGTTAGACAAATAGACATGTTCATGCACACAAACTTTTGTCCCGGACTGGAATCAAACCCGCGACCTTTGGTTCTGTAGTTAAGGTCTGTAACCACTCAGCCAGCTAATTGGTCAGTCAGATCTATGTTCTTTCTTATAACATGAATCTTTCTTCGTGTTTGGTTCCATATATTAATTTCAAAACTTTATTCCCGCGGGAGCCGTCATCCAGAATGATCTGTTGTAGTTTTGTACAATAAATGGGATATTAAATTACCTTTCAGTAAAAGTCCTTCCAAATCCATTCAGTAATTTTTGCGTAATCCTCTTCCATTATTCCCTGTTCCCCGCCAGCTACTTGACCCTATGATACGACTCGGCACTGACCCGTAATTTTATTTTGGTTAAAATAACTCGGTCGTCCTCTCTGTCTTTTTCTTTCAATCTTCCCTTCGATAACGTTAGTTATGAAGGCGTCGTGTTGTTTTAGTCATGCGATTCCTTGTTTAATTAATATTGTTTTACCAGTACAACCAAAAGACTCCGCACTCCAACATCTAAACTGGAACCAACACGTATCAACACTGAATTCGAAATCAGGACTTTTCGCATCGATATACTACTTGCCTTGTGCTATTGTTAATAAACAACCAAATTCAAAAAGATACAATTCCAAAACCGGCCAGTGGGCGGGTAAGTGTATTTGGTTATTAAAAGTTTCAGTAATAGCGTTGACAGAAGAACAAATATTATTTTCTCAGTTTACAATCAAAGTTACTTCAACAAGTTTATGTCAAAAGCTTAGCAAGTTCAAATTAAACAATGCCTACGAATTATTTAATATAAATTCTGAAGACATCATTACAAATTCTATGTACAGTTTTCGGGGGTTTAAGTCTGTAATTAATTTCAACTTAATATCTGGGGGCACGGCCGTGCCCCCACCAAGTCGAGCGAAAAAGCGTCACGGCCGTACCATCCTTTTCTCGAAGCAATTCAGACCATTTTCGACCCCCTGTAACTTCGTTGTGGATAAAACTAGAAGACTGAAATTTTCAGTAACCATGCAGGCATATTATATAAGCATATTACACGTATATTTTCAATTTGAACCAGTATTTTTAAGAAATTATAACGGGTCAAATTTCTTAATTTTGTCACTCACTGACTCACCGATCATCAAAATTCTAAGGCACTTCTAGCAGACCTAGAAGCTTCAAATTTGGAATATAAGTAGTGTTTGGTGTATGAATCAAGGAAAAACTAAAAAATCTAGAAAAGACCGCAAAAAAAAAATTAAGCCCATACAGCCAAGTCTTCAGTTAAATTTTTCAATATTGGCTTTATTCGTAACGATGTTTTATTACGGCAGTTATTATTATATTGCGTGCGAAGCCGCGGGTTTAAGCTAGTCCCATATAAATATAGGCGCATGGTAGTGCCCCTGCCAAATCGAGCAAAAAATGGGTATTCCCGTCATGAAAACACGTGTATTAAATTATTTTTTAATGCAAAAAACGTACCTACGTGCGTATTCGTACTTATTACGAGTGCGTAAGGTTGTATAATATATCTTAGAAAAACTATATACATATAGATATACATATATACAATAAGTAGAAGGTACCGAAAAGGAAAAAAGTAGAACTGTCTACAAAATACAAAAAGAAATGAGATCCCATCAAAAACAATACTTGTCAAAAAAACCAAGTCTCGCAACTCAGTTGTTCTGCGGTAAAAAGAAATGAGATCCATGTAATACCAAGTCGGTTATTAATTTATTCGGTTATAAATATATTGAGACTTGGCCATCGCACTAAATAATTGAATTTACATGTGTTTTCAGGCGATTGAATTTACACGTGTTTTCAGGCGATGGCCAAGTCTCAATATATTTATAACCGAATAAATTAATAACCGACTTGGTATTACATGGATCTCATTTCTTTTTACCGCAGAACAACTGAGTTGCGAGACTTGGTTTTTTTGACAAGTATTGTTTTTGATGGGATAAAACATTTATAGTGTGAACGAATAGTTCATATGGAAAACTATATTTTAAGTTTAATATATATTAACAATAAAACAATTTTAATTAATTATTTATTTTATTTGTCGTATTACAACCATTCCCATTTACGATAGAGTCGTACCTATTTTATTTCTAACAAACATACATATACCACAAAACAGTTCTCATGTTTTACTTACACTAATTTTAAATTTCAAAGTTCCGTGTGAGGCGAAGGGAACTTCTTTAAAACGGCATGATAAAGATTGTAAAAAGCGTAAATCGATACACTTAATATGACAACAAGGGAGCCACCAAACACAAAGCTGAGAAAGTTGGCATCGATCATATTCGTTCCCTGAAGACTCCTAGCGTGACCTTGGAACAGCTCTTTGGTACCGGTTCCTGCTGCTTTCCGTTCCTCCATCATTCTCTTCATCGACGATAACCGTTCTTTTAGTTCATCTATCGATTCTAACATGTCTTCTGACGCTGTTGATAAATAATTAATTAAATGTAATAATGGCCAGATAATTATTACAGGTTTTTTCAAACATTTTTTATCGTAGAGTTTAATCTAATTCAAGAGACATAGTTTGACGCAATCTATCAAAATCAACCATTAACTACAATTATTAACAATAAATATTGGAAAAGTACAATGAAGCCAACAGAGCACAGAAAAATGCTACGATGTTACAATATAGACACAAAAAACATGCGATAGAGACTTTCTGAATTACCTACTTACTATCGCAAAATAATTATTTTACAGTCTCGTCAAATATAGCTCGTAAAAAATTTACAAAAACAAAACAATAACCGAGTAAATTTACCTTCCTATAAAGATAATAAAAATTTTACACAATCGATTTAATATAAAAATAACACGTTATGGTATTCATACCTTCACCGCCTTTGTCTGCGCTCATTTTTATTCCTTTAATAAATAACAATTTTTAAAACACTAGATGCACGATTGTTTATTTTTATGTTGGTTATCTTTGTTTTTGACCAGGACCAAAATGGCGGGAATCGCGCATGCGTATTCGACCTCCTACTGGGATAGGCAGGAATATATTGATTTTATGGTTCTAGGCAAGACTGATGGGATAGTGTCTAGATTAAACCAACTAAACAAAGAAGATTAAAAATGTTGTTTTGTTGTATTTTTGATCTCCTATCCGGTATATTAGCTTAGAAAATTTGTTTGTGTATACGATGTTCTATATGTTTTGAAGCATAAGACCGGACAGTCGATCTCACTATGAAAAACTTGTAAGAACTCAGTACGTAGAAGAAACAGTAACTTCCTGAATATTATTATTAAGAACAAAATAAAACAAAGCATATTAAAGTTACATCCAAAGAGTAAATTTTGACAGCAGCATTTGATTCTTAAATATTACCTATGTTGACCTTTTTAGTAAGAACATAATTTAAGAAATTTTAATTTATATTTAATTATTATTTTTTTGTTTTTTGTTATAGACACACTTTGTGCTTCCCATGTTGTTATGCTAATAGCTGGTGACAGTGCAGAATCAACTGTGCCTTTGAATCGCTCTTAATATCAGTTCATATTAGACAAATGTGAATTTTTAGTATTCGTAGTGGAGACGATCGGTCCATGGTCCGGGGATGCTGTTGCGTTCTCGCAAGAAATTGGCGCATGGCTCCGATAGGCGTCGGTCGGGTAATCTTCGGTGTTCGTCTTGATTAATTTTTTTATTATAGTTAGAATAAAAGCTGTTTTACTAAAATGAAAAACTAATTATTCAAGTGGTAATTTATTTTACATAAGGGCAAAAAATAGATTTATCTCGCCCCCAAAACACGAAAACACTTTTTAAGCGATAGGATGGCGCCACTGGTATTTGTGTATTTTGGGTATTCATTTATATTTTGATGTCAAATATAATAATAATAATAACGTATACATGACAACAACGTCTTAGCCCCAAACTAAGCATTAGCTTGTGTTTTGGGTACCAAGCGAAGACACCGCATGTATATAACAACCAAGATCCGATACCAGTATCAATATTCATCATATAAATACTGACCCGACCTGAGATTCGAACCCGGGACCTGCAGCTTCATAGGCAGGGTCGCTACCCACTAGACTAAGCGGTCGTCAGTAATAATTAAAAATAAATTACTATACATATTACTATACAAATATAAATACCATACATATATTGCGACGCCACAATCGAGTATGTCTATGATGTTTTGACACTCTCCTCCATTCACATGTTTATGTTTGTACAACCTTAGCACCTTTAGTCTCTTAAGAATCTATGTTCTGGCAACGAATGAGGTTATTCAGTGGGATATGCTAATAGGTACATAGGTAATAGGTGAAAAGCATACCACCCTTTATACACATTGCTTTGTAGAAAGATGTGCCATTATTTCGTGGACAAACTACCAGCCCTGATATCGGTTCTGAAGGGGAATTCACCACTCGTAAAGACCGAACCGACTTACAATTGCGGCGCGACGAACAACGGCGCAATTCGTATGAGCGCGCTGCGCTACCAAACACTGCAACGTATGGCATGCTTCATACGACCTCAGTATCAAGAGTTTTCAGTTTCAGTTCAATGCGTCAGTTTAAAAATCACCGTAGACAAGACGAAAATGATGTCAAATATCCAAGTTGCACCCGCTCCAGTGATTGTCGAAATTGGTCTTACCAAATCGAACAGGTTGTACAAATTAAACAGGACTCGGAAATCGAAGTTGATAGCAGCAGCAAATAACAATATTAAGTAATTCACAACCTGAGACAAACGGTTTTCTTTGGCATACTACTCAAACTGATTCGGTTGGGCAGCGCTTGGGAAGCGATACAGCGCTCTTTGAATTCGATATACTTTAGTGCCTAAAGACCAAAGTGTTTGACCGGTACATGGTCCCAGTGATGAGTTGTGTAAATGTGACGTAGTTAGTCTTGTTAGCTATAGCTTATAGAGTCGCGCAATTTGGTGTGAAAATAGCAAAAGAACTATGCTTGGAGTTTCTTTGCAGGATAGAATATGTAATGAAGAAATCCGCAGAAGAACTGACCGATATAGTTCACAAAATTAGCAAGTTGAAGTGCCAACGAGTAGGCCACATCGCTTGCGAGACCTATAACTTCTGGGAAAAGCAAATTCTTGAGTGGCGCCCACAAACCAGATGTCGTAGCGTGTGACAGCTTCCCACTAGATGGACTGACGATTTGGCGAACGGGCGGACCGTTACCTTTGCGTACAGGTGGCTTAAGACCGTTTCTCATAAAGATCTAGAGGAAGGCCTATGTTCGACAATGGACGTTCAGCAGATGAAATAACGATGAACCTGGACAAGGGCTTACTCTAGGGTTCGCCACCACACACGGTTATCCGCCTTCCGCATCTAGCCACGTCCATTCAGATTCGTCAGGTCATTTATCCACCTGGTTTGGGGGCGTCTTATGCTCTACTTTACTTCTACTATGCCATAGAAACAATATTACAACCATAAATATTATGTAATAAGAAAGGAAAATAATTTAATTGGCTATACAAATTACAAAATATACTGGAACAATAAAATTAAAATAGAAATAAACCCAAAAAAATAATTTAATCGTATATATAAAAAATTGCATAGCCAAATTGGGTTCCACTCAGCGTAAGCTTCAAATTTTTTTTTTAATATCTTATTTCCTAATCACCACTTTTACAAAGTCAAAGTCAAATATCTCAATTTCGTAGTTATTGTAATATAATCTTGAAAGCAGTCGATCCCAGACGCTGTCAATAGATAGCGGTCGTTACAATCCGCAACCCGCAGTGGAGCAGCGTGGTGGATTTAAGCTCCAAGCCCCCCTCCTCACCCTGGGGAAGGCCTAAGCCCCTGCAGTGGGGTAAAAATGGGTTGATAAAGAAGAAGAATCTTGAAATACGTCTTAAGGGTTAATACTCTTAATAGAGAATTTATAACTTTATGGACATGAAAACTTCTAACAAAGGCGTATTCAAAAAGTGCTGAATTCTCTCAGAAGAATACGCAAATACACTGAAGGAGATTTTTTTTAAATAAATAATCATTAATTTTAACAAAACTTGTTTAAACTTCAATATTATTGAAACAAACTGTTAGGCGAGCGGTCTGCATTCATGGATTTCTATTACTTTTTAATAAATAAGCTTCTGTATACAGCTTTTGTTTTGTTGTTATTTTAAACTCGCCAAGTGGTAAATCCTGAAAGATATTGTTATTTTATTGAAGGTAACAACAAGTTTATCTTTGTTTCTTGTATTGACATTATGCCGATCCAAGGAATGTTAAAATTTTAAATAATGCAATTCAGTCTGCACTACATTTTCAAATATGTATTGGGCGGCCAATGTCTTTATATTCATTTCTTTAAACTTGGCCTTAAGTGATTCTTTTTAAATATGCTAGTTGACTATTATTTTTTTAAATTATTTTGTATGAAAGAGCTTTCTAAATATATCATAACAGTGAAAGAATTTTAAGAAATAAATCATTATTAACAAAGTTGTGAACGTCTAAAATGTCCTGTTAGACAGAGAACGCAATACCGCACGGCGTACCTATGTATGACGTTAGGCCATTTAAACTAATGTAAAATATCGTGTTGCAAGAAAGAGACAGAGATAAAATTTTAAAAGCTTCATCATCATCAGCCTATTTTTACCCCACTGCAAGGGCTTAGGCCTCCCCCAGCGTGAGGAGGGGGGCTTGGAGCTTAAGTCCACCACGCTGCTCCACTGCGGGTTGGGAACTGTAACGACCACCATCTATTGACAACGTCCGGGACCGATTGCTTAACGTGCCCTCCGAAGCACGGTGTCAATGATATTGTGTACTTAAGTCAGAAAAACTCATTGGTACACGCCCGGATTCGAACCATGGCCCTATGAGGCCTTATACATTTGAGACAGGTTCGTTGCGCTCTGGGCTATCACGCTATTACGCTATTTAAAAGCTTATAATTTCCATACTATTATGACGATCGCTAATAATATGACTAATATGACGACCGCTTAGCCTAGTGGGTAGCGACCCTGCCTACGAAGCTAGAGGTCCCGGGTTCGAATCCCAGGTCGGGTCAGTATTAATATGATGAATATTGATACTGGTACCGGGTCTTGGTTGTTTATATATATATAAAAAAAATATATATATATTTGTATATGTATATATTATAAAGAATATTTAAGTATGTATATCAGTTGTCTAGTAACCCATAACACAAGCATAATACTTGCTTACTTTGGGACTAGATGGCGCTGTGTGGGAAGTTCCATGTATTATTATATTATTGTATTATTATTATACTCTACAACCGAATGAAATTTTGTTTATTTATTGTCTTATAAAGTCTATTTTTATATTTTCTTGATAATATAATATATAATATATTTAATAGTGTTAATCAAGTGCCGTATTGTACGAACAGCTCGCTTCTGAAGCATGAAAATTATATCTTATCTACGGAGACGGCTGAAACGTACTAATATCGCGGATTTTGTCTGAAAGGAGGCGAATCCTTTTAAAGCGTAGGTAAGCTTCAGAACTGAACCTTTTCACCAAATTAGATCAGCATCGTATTGCAATTTCGCGTCTTAAATGATTCCCAAGAATACAGTGGAATTTATAAGGTCGAATTTTAATAAACTGCTTTAATGACTATATTGGTAAGTAATACATATTTTATATTCGGTAGAGAGATTCTAATGTATTTGGTTTTTTTTAAACTAATTTAGAGATCGCATTGTTCATGTTGTCGTAAGTAAATTTGCTCTACATTAACTGACACTCATACTGGACGCCTACTAAGAAAGTATGATCAGCAAATAATACTGTCTCATTATTATTATTTACATAAGTACAGCTTCTTCATTCTTCACTCCATCAACCCATTTTTACCCCACTGCAGGGACTTAGGCCTCCCCCAGGGTGAGGAAGGGGGCTTGAAGCTTAAATCCACCACGCTGCTCCACTGCGGGTTGGGGATTGTAACGACCGCCATCTATTGACAGCGCCCGGGACCGACTGCTTAACGTGCTCTCCAAGGCACGGAGTCAGTGATTGTTATGTACTTAAGTATAGCTTGTATAGTGAAAAATAATTTAATCATTTTTCATAAATCTGTAAATCGTCATTCCGAAATTCTTATTTATTTATTTATTTATTTATTTTCTCATAATCAAACGACATAAAGACTATAATAATAGTACAGCTAAATTGTCGGAGTCTGGAGCCTAAACTAGGTCGAACCTGTTCTTATAGGTCTCCAGACCCCGTGACTTATTAGTTTCAACTATTTGTTTAAAATGTTTAATGAAAAAAAAGGAAAAATAAATAAAAAGAAAGAGTTAGAGAGTATTTGGGAGTGAATGTATGTGAATTAGTGTCATCATAGAGAGATTGCGTCTGAATGTAGAGTGATAGTGTGAGTGAGTGAATGTTAATGTGATGTTACTTAGTGTATAAATATACTGCATATCTGCGTACCTATATTGCATGCATGAATAATTATATTTATTATTTATTGTATCAAATAGAAATAAAACTAAAGTAGGCAAGGAATTATGACATAATGGCTAAAAGTTCCAAACTTTATGGCGGATCGGAATACAACGCTTTATACATGTTTGCGCAGTTCAGTCATATGCCTCTCGCTCCACTGCGTCCCGCTACACCTAAAACTGTTTACTGCGACGCGACTTGTGCCTATGTTCACATCCGCCATAAAGGTTGATTGGAACTGTAAATATAGATCAACAGTGATGGAGATAGAATAACTCCAAAAGTTCGGAAAGGTCTCTTAACAACATTTTCCTGTAGTTATATTAATTCAGATAGCTTTTCTTAATGCCCTATTTAAAATTACCACCCAACATGCCTGCCGCACATTATTCATAGGATTTCACTGAGTTTTGTGACAAGGGATTGCAATACTGCAATATGTCATTTATTATAATGTTCATACGTATTAAGAATAGGTAGACTTAAAAAAATATAGGCTGACCCACAGAGATAATAAGAACTCTAAACTCCCTGTCACTGAACAACCAATGAAGCCCCGTAATGGCGACCGCGTAGGTATTTGCAAATGGAACTTCGCAGTATAGGTACTGGCTGGCGATCGCGATCGGTACACTTACTATGCTATGGTATGAGTGTGTTTCACTTGACGCGTAGTGTGTGTGCGTGTGTTTCACTTGATACCAAGCTGACTTACTAAGAATGCATCAGTAGTTACTTCGCAATGCTACGTCCGGTTATTTCTAGGTTCATTGCTTACCCTCAGCTGACCCACCTAAATGATGAATGCTTATAGAAAAGTAGAACACACAAGTGAATGATTTACAACCAGTTTCTGAATGAAAATTATCTCTGAATATTCCACTACAAGCTCAAGAACCACCAAACCGGTGTCGTTTCTCATAAAAAATGGTAGGTAGGACTGTGGGAATGAAAATGGGACGAATTATTGTTCTTGTTTTTTAATAACTTTCACAACAAAAATAAGGTCACCCTACTTCATACAACGCCTACCTACCGTATCTGTTTCAAAACGCTTACGACTAAGTAGGTATATCAGTTACTTCACTAGGTGAGCATATAAAAGCTAGATAATTTTATTTATTCGTTTCAAGGCCCCGTGCCGTCTAGGGATTTGTGTTTTAATGGGGTTCTGATAAAATACGTGGTTGTGCGTTGCAAGAAACTACGAGAGTTAAAAAGACATATTATATAAATACACGCGTGGAGTCGTTCGAAACGCTAGTTATAAATGAAGAGATTAGAAAGTTTTATAATATATAAAACATAAATTATTACAGTACTTAATACAAAATGTATTTGTACAATTTGATGCATGCTCAAGGCCGCGAGGACCTCTGTGGTTTTTCTCAACGCAACCTGCATCCATGACCACCATTATCACCTACACCATTGTCAAGGTATCATCGGTCCACCCAACTGTAGGGGGCCCAAAACTGCGTTTGTCGACATGTAGTCTATATTCGAGATTTTTTTCTACGCCGATTGTTCTATGGCTCGAAACTAATGGAACTTGAACTTCTTGTTAAGGACATCAATTTGTTCATGTTAAATATATTATTCCAACATCGATATAATCCCAATCCTATGCTACTGAAAATAGTCTTGTTTAATAACGCTGGTTTAAAAGTTTAGATTATTATTCCTATTTATAGTGTAGTATGTTTCCATTCCATCGACCCATTATATTCCTCTTCCAATGGCTTAGGCCTCCCCCGGGGTGAGGGGCTTGGAACATAAAGCCACGTGCAGGTTGGTCGATTGTAACAACCGCCATCTATTGACAGCAAACGGGACTGTTTAACGTGCTCTCCGAAGCACGGAGTCAGTGATAGTTATGTAAGTAAGTCACAAAAACTCATTGGTACACCCCCGGTATTTTAATACCAGGCATGTACCAATAGTATCAACCACATAGTATTTTAATTTATCATATTTTTGTGTTTGAATTGCAATTTGTAGTTTATTTGTAATAGCCAGTGAATAAAATATAGCTTAATTTTTAATGTGAAAGTGACATCTAACGTTAAGAAATTGTAATAACTCCAATGTATGCACTCTCATTGTGAAAGAAACGAAAGAATTAGTTCTCAATTTGAAATAAAGATGGATCTACTCTATGCAGTGAAATTAAAGAATTTCACATCAATTCATCATAATCATAAATTTCATAGATATTGATAGAAGATATAATATACCGCGTTGTGACTATTAAAATGTGAGCAAAAAATTTATCCAAAAACCAAATATGTATAAACAAGTTGATGTTTTGAAATATTCGCTATAAACTACTGGTAGATAGATGAAACAGCTGTGCAGGTAGTTGTACCTGCTTGAATCTGCTTGTGTGAATAATACTCGCTTTATAGTTTGTATGAAAATTATATTAGGATAATAAAAAATATTAAAATATTATTGCCTCGCCTTCCGTCGCTGGCCTCTCATGTCAACGCCTCTTTGCCATCATGCCAATGACATTCATCATGCGCAAACGTTGTGCCTCCATTCTCGCGCAGTGGTGCGTGGCAGCCGTAACACCATCCTGGACGCTATCCCTGATAGATGGGACTCTCCATTTATAGCCCATTGGGTACATCTGCATATTAAATAAGTGATTGCGATTGTTTAATTTAAAAAAAGAGACATGTTTATAAGATAGCCATCGATACCTATATGCTTTTTAAAGATTTTGTGTTATTTCTCAACCACACTTAAACTATTGAAAAAACTTAAGACTTAAAAAAATTAACACACAATAACAAGCTGCGTATGGTACCTAGACTATAAGGTGTCTGATAATTAAAATAAAAGAACTCAACTTTTTAAACTATAAACCTACAAAAGAATTATTTCTTACTTTGTAGTGCTGACTTTTTTAAGACAGTTTTATTTTTATGAAAGACTTTTAATAACTCGTTTCTAGGTACTTTTTTCTTTAGGGTCGTAACTATGGGTACACAAAAATACGACTACGCTCGGCTGCTGTCAAAAGTTAGCTATGTATGGGTATACATTAGTATACTTTTGGAATACCAAATTAGATTAATAATAAGTCAGCGATGTTTTGAACCTGAAGATCGGTCACCGCGCAGCTCACTGCACTTATTTTACGGTAAATTTGGCTTTGATCACACGCACTGAGTACTCATTCAGATAAAATTAAGATATCCATTTACAAGTTCTCTTCCTACATTACTCCCAGGTCGGGTCAGTATTTATATGATGAATATTAATACTGGCACCGGGTCTTGGTTGTTATATGTATGTGGTGTCTTCGCTTGGTACCCAAAATACAAGCTAATGCTTAGTTTGGGACCTAGACGTTGTTGTAATTGTGTTATTATTATTATTTTTTATTTTTTTTAAATTACTCCATAGGGTCGTTACAATACTAGTCCGAAAGTCCGTAAAATACTGTGATCCAATTAGAATATAAGCTTGACATGTTACGTTTACGCGTTTGTAAGGAAACGAATGATCGTGATAGCCCAAAGCGCAACGAACCTGTCTCAAATTTATAAGGCCATAGGGACATGGTTCGAATCCGGGCGTGTACCAATGAGTTTTTCTGACTTAAGTATATACTATCACCGACGCCTTGCCTCGGAGAGCACGTTAAGCAGTCGGTCCCGGATTCTGTCAATAGATGGCGGTCGTTACAATCCCCAACCCGCAGTGGAGCAGCGTGGTGGATTTAAGCTTCAAGACCACCTCACTCTGGGGGAGGCCTAAGCCCCTGCAGTGGGGTAAAAAATGGGCTGATGAAGAAGCAAACGAATGTGGCCGGTTTCACACCACTGCAAAGCACATGTCTGACACACACTACCCTACGGTAAACATTTGCAAACTGTCTTTGACATTTGCAGTAAAATTTTGTTTTACGTATGTCACATATACGTTTAAATTATAAAGAATGTGTATCAGTTGTCTGAAACCCATAAAAGAACTCTCATTCCACTACGATCCACCGATGGATCTACGGATATTTTTTTCGTGGATCCCCAAACGATTTTACCGGATTACGAGGGAAGTATCCATACTTCCTAGCTCCCAAACTTTCTAGCTCTAAATATGAATGTAATTTTGAAGGAACTTTGGCACCTGTTTTTACTACAAAGATTTAATAAGAAATTTTTGGCGACATTCAATTGTTTTTTTTTTCGTCGTCGAGATCATTTCTCTACGTTGGCCAACATCTATACCTTTTAGTGAAAGGTCGAAGCGGAAGAAGAAATGCATGATTAATTTAGTTCCATTTTTTGCCCTAATTCGGTAGATTGAAGAAGAATAAATTTCAGCGTAGATCTGCCGGTGGAGCCTCGTCGGTGGATCCTTGTGGAATGAGAATAATACAAGCTTTGCTTATAGTTTAGGACTAGATGGCGCTGTGTGGGATGTCCCAGGTTTTATTATTATTATGATTACAGCCTGGTCAATCGTGTCCTCCCGGTTAGAATTCTTACATTTTCGCGATTTAATAACTAACGAAATTTAGTTTATTAATAAAATTGTACAAAAATAGTACTTAAATTATTATTAGTAAATAAAATTACAGACATACACATTCTGTATTTCGAACTTCAATGAATATTTAATTTCTTTGGACAAATACACAGTGAATTTCTAGTGCGAGATATGACGTGATACATTTTGAAATTCATAAAAGTCGACTGTTGAGCAAGAAATTACAATTTATTTTCGTGCTAACGCAGCGGTGGCAGCAAGTTGTTTGTTTATGTCTTCTGACGTTTATCATGATAAGATAATTAATATATGTGCTCAATTTAATAGCAGCATAGATGTAAAAATGTATAGATCATGCTCTGTTTATCAACTGCAGCGAACAACGAATGTCAAGGCTTCTTCCAATGTTACATATAATCGTTTGTAAATGCAATAAATAATAAAACCAAGAATAAAAACGGACATTATTAAAATATTTTATTAACAAAAACAATAAAAATGCATTTTTACTATTTCAAATCTATTGAGTATTATCAACTTCAAAATATTTATAGAACACATGATAAAATATATTCTTTCTTTCATGATAGTCCAATATAGTTATTTCGTAATTTGTATACTACATTTCAGGTATTTATTCTTTAAATTAAAAGTCGTCATTATACGTTCAAATATCAGAGTTAAACCCTATGCAAATAGATCACAGTGTTGAAATCACCTCAACAGCTATTATTTAATCTTGCAAGTAGGTACGCACGAGATACAGAAGTTTACAGGAGTTATTTTCTTTAGATAACAATGCGAAATATGCGACTGTGAAACCTCAAAATTCATAACAGTAACCTAATTTAATCCTCGAGCTTTATTTACTTTACTACATCAGAACCGTTAAAAAAAATTGGTGATTCGGAATAATATTGAATAGAAGGCGTCGATTTTTCTCCATTTTTCACTAATCTTTGTAGCAATGATTGCTGTTCGAGCAATAACGTGTTTAAGTGCCTCATCTCTTGGTCTATTTTCTTCAAATTAAAAGTCGTTTGATCGATTTTCTCTTGCATTCCACGTATTTCTACGTTAAAGTTGTGCTCGTTCTGTTTGTCGTTCTCGTATCTCTTAGAAAATCTTGTCTTTTGTAAAACTTCTTTGGCGGATCTTGCAGATTTCACTTTATTCAATTGCGCCAATTCATATGCCGCCATCATTATATCTGTAGGCAATCGATTCTCTCGAGGATTCAGTGGTTTAACGCTGAGAATCACTTTACCAGCTTCTGGTGAAACTAAAGCGGTTCTATAGACATATTTGTGAAGGCATTTGGGTAGCAGTGCACTGAACAATCCCATTTCTACGAATAAAATTAGTTTCGTTTGCCTGACTAGTTTGGAAAGGCCGGCAGTTTTACGTAACCCTTGAATATCATGAACAGCTATACCGACCAGTAGGTTCATCAAGATTATGGTGACAAACATAAGAAACAGAATAAATATCACTTGAGACGATAATTCGAATATTAGAGGTGGGTCTTCTTGAACAGGATCGTTGATTAGAATACTCAAATTTAATTCACCTACCATCATCGATAGAGTACTGATAAAACCCATCAGTGGATTGGAAAACATTTCTTCATTAGGAAACACTACGCAAAAGCATATAGTGAAACCGAGTAGCAAGCATACATACGCTAGAAGCAATTTCAGGAATTCTGTAAGAACTTTCTGATACATAGCAACATAATCTCCAAACATGGGTAGCTGACCCATCATAAGCATCAGATTAGTCCAAGCTCCTAGAACAGCGTATCCTCCGACATGGTTTTGCCAGCCGTAATCCTTGTGTATTCTGTATAAAGAAAACACAGACAAGAGGACAAACCATTCCATCAAGTTTTCAAATGTAGTGAAATACTGTTTAATACTAGAATAACCTGTGATGCCCGTCAATTTTCTTACTATTTCAAAAATCGTTATAGCGATGAGCACCCATCTTTCTAATTCTATAGGGTTGTCTTCCAGTATATCGCCTAATAGTGACTGCTTCTGACAAAGCTCGTTAGGTATGCCATATTTCTGTGAATAGTCCCCTTTACAAGCTTTGACTACGGTTGTTAGTACGTAAATTGATAGAAATGACACAAATAAAAAACAAAATATAAGTCGAGCTAAATAGAACTTTCTTATTTTTCTCCATTTCATATAAAGAAATGCCGAACATAATGGATGGAGCAATATGTCTTTTTGACCTTCGTCGACTAATATATTTAAGTAAGTAATCTCTCTAGGGTATGAGAACTTTAGAAGCTTACCAAAATCGTACTCTATTTGGACTTCTTCGTTGCCTTCTGTAGACCTGCTAAGAGAAATGCCACTGTCCAGATTATGTCTCAAAATTGCCAGTGATTTTGGTGTTTTTCGAGCTATTACACTGAGGGCCGTGTGCCCTTTTTTGGATTTTGAGGTTACGTCCGCTCCTAAGAAAATCAAAGTTTCGACACATTGTGATAAGCCGTCAATGGCGGCAATATGTAACGGGGAGTATCCGTATTCATCTTTTTTATTTACTTGAGCTCCCCACATTACTAGTAAATCAATTATGTCGCAGGCACGTTCAGATCGACACACAGCAGCATGAAGCGGAGTTCGTTTATCACTATCATCGGCGTTCGGATCGGCATTTCCATCTCGAAGCAAGGCTTCAACGCATTCAATACTGGAGCATCGTGCCGCTAAATGTAAAGCAGTAAAACCTTTATAATTCACTGTGTTTGCTTTGGCACCTTCGACCAACAATAATTCGACACACTCAGTATAACCTCTTGCAGCTGCTAAATGTAGAGCTGTGCATTCTTTTTCTCTTTGTTTTGTCATACCATTAATACTGATTTTCGTTTCTTTCAACAAATACGAGAGACATCGCACTGAACCCAGCTCGGCGGCCAGATGCAAAGCATTCAAGCCACCGGTCGTCGTGTACGCAGGATCCACTCCCCTTTCTATAAACAGTTCCATGCATTCCACTGCGTCAGCTCTAACGGCGCAATGTACTAGATTATCTTCACATCCAGCTCTTTGGACCACTGCGTGTAGCGACGCTCCATGGGATATTAAAATTTCGGCTACCTCCAAAGCATTGCCGAACGCTGAGCAATGCAAGGGAGCGAAGTATTTTGGAGCGAAGTCGATGTCGGCACCGCGTGACAACAAATATACCACTGATCTCGATGCACCGCTGAACGACGCTAAATGTAAAGCAGTCAAACCACACGATTCTACGAAATGTATATCTGCGCCGGTGTCAAGTATTGCGGGTAGTAACTCTTCTCTCGCCAAAAAGGCAGCCCAAAGTAAAGTCAAATTGACTACAGCTTCAGGAGCAGAACAGATATGTTCCTCAATATTATCAGCAATGATTAAACCGCACTCTACGTCATCGAAAAATCTTCCTGCACCCAACGTCAAGGCGCGCTCGCAGAGGCTTCTACGGACCATTTCTTCAGTCAGCCTGGCTTCAGGGTCCGGCGCCAGATAGTCAAAACTCTCGTACATGTTGGGAGCATCTTCAGCAGGCGGAGATGGACCAACGAACAGATATTCCTTGGCGCCCGTGTCATAGGCGCGTTCCAGCAAATCGATGTTCCGAACATATCTATATACTGGAGGCGGATTGAGTGGAAATTCTTCAGGTTCCCTCGTTCTAGAACTGAAGCTGCTCGTTAAGCGCGACCTAGTTGTTGTTTGCGAGGGTGTTTGCAATGGCGATGACCACCCCATTTCACGGTAACCGAAGTTGTCCATAGCAGGCCAAAGACTGCACGATTCGTGTGAGCTCACATCACGTTATCATCTTATCTCTAATGTTTTTACACATTATTTCTCGCGTGACGATGATGCCTCTGTTTAATGAGAGACATGAAACGTCTCTTTTTCACGGTGTGATTTACATACAGTCAAGTTTGTGTTTGGTGTAAACTAACAGTATTATGTCGCAGTTCTGTTGTACTAGATAAATATTTGATTAGAATTTATTTCAGCACAAACAATTTCTTTAACAATTTGTGATTCGCAGTAGTTGTTTTTATTGGTTTACGGGAGCGATGCTCGATATATGGAACTGGAAGACATAAAATTTATATATATCCTAGCCAAAATTTAGACCTATTTGTACGAGTTCGTACGCAATTGTTAACTAAGTAATTAAAACTTTATCTACTTTTGTAATTTTTAAAATTATTTTTACACCAGGTAATTTAATAAATAATTTACAGAAAACTTTTTAAATTATATTTTCTGGTACATACATACACAACTCTGAGCAATAAATCATGCAATTAATGTCTCGAAAAAAAATCGTAAATCGATTATGTTCAATGCGAATGAAAATGTAGAAAAAATATGGAGGAAAAGGCTGAGGTAAAATATATTTCAGTTTGTAATAATTTATTACTTGAATCAGCTAATTTGTATACGATTTCAATCAAAATATTTAAAAGTGTATTATCATTTCCTAGAATTATTCAAACCTGTTGCGCAAAAGTCACAGTTTACACAAGTATTTCAATTTATTTGCGTTATTTACTGGTTCCGAAATCAATGTAAGTGTACGAGATTTTATACCTTATTGGTAAGAAATAAAAATAACTCTAATTTTATAACAAAAGAATCTAAAAATATCACCGGGTGAGTTAGACATAACCAATCAATTAATAATTGTTCGGAATTAAATCAATACCAAAATCTTAATAGTAAAAAAACTTATTAACAAGTTGTTATATAAGGGTCGGGAAAAAGTTTCTTCGCTTTTTATATGAAAACTCAAGACACTTTTTTCAAAGTTTAATTACATTTAATTACAATATATATATTGTAATTAAATGTAATTAAACTTATATATATGTGCTATTTGTTTGATGACTGTCTACCATTTTGTATAGGTAGTGACATGATCCCGTTGCTGTAGAAATTTTGGGACTTCTGATCAAAAAAACCCGACAAATAGTTTTGGCAGTGCTCTCTTGGTGTTAATCTGATACTGTCCAAAGAATTCTGAAGAGACCGAAACAGGTGGAAATCTGAAGGTGCAAGGTCAGGGCTATATGGCGGATGCATTAACACTTCCCAGCCAAACTCTCTTAATTTTTTCTGAGTGACTAAAGATGTGTGAGGTCTGGCGTTATCATGATGAAGCAAATCCACAGACCACACTCTTTCTATTAATTAATTCCGGCCGTTTTTTCTCGATTTCTTGCTTTAATCTCATCAGTTGTTCGCAGTTGAAATCCGAATCGATGATTTTGCCTGGCGATAAAAGCTCATAATGAACAATATCCTTCCAATCCCACCATACACACAGCATCACCTTATTGCGAGTTAGCTCGGGTTTCGCCACAGTCTGTGAAGCCTGACCGACCTTTGACCACGACCTTTTTCGCACGTTCTTATCGTACTAAATCCACTTTTCATCACCAGTGAAAATGTATCTATGTTTGTATATATTATAAATAATATTTGAGTACGTATTACAGTTGTCTGCTACCCCATATTATAAGCATAGTACTTGCTTACTTTGGGACTAGATGGTGTTGTTTGGGATGCCTCAGGTATTATTATAATGAAGGGAAAAACTACCGCAAATATTAAAGATAACAGACATTACTTGAATAAAACGCGATAAAATCTTATTTTATTTTTAAAGATAAGAAACTTAGCGTTCGTGGAAATATTGTCTGAGCCGCGAAACGACACAAATAAAATCGATGTAAAAGAAACTTCCTAGTACTTTCATGGCGCTTGTGTCTAAAATTAAAGGTAGGCTTTAATGTTTATTATTATTATTATTATAAATAAATTAATCTGAACTGAAAAATCAAAAAATTTAATCGTTTGTTAACAAAATCTTGGTCTTTCGGAAAAAGAATCTCATTTCGAAAGTTAATTACATTATAACCGAATTAAAAATGCTATTCTTTCATAAATTTCTTGACGTATTTATTCAGACAGAATATGTTAGATTTCGTAAGTCTCTTTATTTTAAAAACAGTGATTCAGTAAAAATACAGATTTTTTAAAACATGTGTCGGTGCGATTGTAAAATTTCAAAATTTGATGAATGAAAAAAAATATTTTTAAAACTGGTAACGTAGGAGTCGTACTTACGCGGAAAGGGTTCCGTACTATGTCTGGTGTTCGGCTGAACGTAGTCCAAACGCATAGAGCGTGTAGAACTACCAAACTAAACAAAAACTTAAAAAAATATATATAAAAAATGAAATAAAATGAAACTATAATGTATTTCTCGGTAACCGTTAGTTTGCGCCGTTTGCTTTCTTGGAACTTTTTGTTTAGTTCTGTAAGCTCTACACGCTCTATTAGTTTGGACTACGTTCAACCGAACACCCGGTATATGTAAATACATTGCTTAGCGCTGTGTCTCAATGAACATCGATGGTTAACCATAGAAATCCATAGGCGAGCGTCGTCTATCAGTTTGTTCCAATAATTTTAATAGTAATAATTTATCCCATAGTATTTTAACATTTCAACACTTTTTCTTAAAATTATTGATTCTTTGCGTTCTTTTGAGAGGAACCAGCGTTTTTTTTTAATGAGTTTTCGTGGGGACGCTTTTATGATCATAAAATGCCTAAAGTCAAATACTTTTGTGACATATTGACAGATTATAACAACGAAATAAAAATGTTTCACTTTGACTTTACAAATATGCTAAATTTCAACCATATAGTTCCATGGTGTCTAAATAAAATGGCAGGAACAAACAAATACACGGAAGGAAACAATTGGGATTGCTCATCTTATTACGCAACCCTAAAACTGTAGTTATTTTTGTTTTGGATATCAAGGTCTTTGGGAAGACTTAAACCACGAAACCGATCTCTCTGAATTCCTCTCATTTGCTTTCGAAAATATTGACTACCCGTATGCCCTACAAAACACTGTCAACCTACTAAAGTGTTAACTGTGCAAATATTATGTTCAAGAATCAAGAAATTCTAATGAACGTAGAAATACCTGAAAAAATGGAACACAATAACATGGTTTCTTGGAAAATAATTTAATTGTTTTGGTTAAATGAACCAAAAGTCAAAACAATAAAATTGTGTTCCGTTACTGTGAATATATAGTTCGAAATAGACTGCAGTGTATGCTGCTACGTACGAAATCGGTAAGTACATACATTAAGTAAATTACATACAGTACATTAAGTACATAATATTTTTTGGATTATTTTACATAAAAAAATAATTAAATGAAAATATGAAAGAAATGAAAAAAAAATATATGGAATTTATTAAATAATTTAGTTTCATCATTTTACTAAACCTAAGACGTTGTACCACATTCATAATACAGTTTTGGGTTTATGTGTAGTTTTACAAGATTTACCTCAATGTAGCATGAATAAAGGAAAACGAAACTTATACGATTAAACCAGCAATTGTTTCACGATGGCGACCGCTTGGGCCAGTGGGTATGACCCTGCCTACGAAGCTGGAAGTCTTGGGTTCGAATCCCAGGTCGGGTCAGTATTTATATGATGAATATTGATACCGGCACTGGGTTTTTGTTGTTATACGTATGTGGTGTCTTCGCTTGGTACCCAAAACATAAGCTAATGCTTAGTTTGGGGTCTAGACGTTGTTGTTTCGTATACGTTATTATTATTATCTCTGAAACGGCACAAAAGATTTGAACGCATTTTGTATTTAGATAGAGTTTTTCTTTTTAAGCTTATTTACATAATATTGTATTTCCTGAAAAACCCAATTTTCCAGAAAAAAAAATACCCATCTCGTAATATATTATACGATGCGTTATGTAGTTAATAGATTTAACATATTATACTAACTACAATACTAAATATATTCATTATTTCGTATCGTTTAATAACGGAAATGCGTACAACTGAAGCGTAGGACGCACCTTTGCATCGACTGATAATTTATATTGAGTAAAGGCGTATCGAAAGCTCTGTATAGAACGCGGTGTATTAAACTTTAGTGTTTATATTTGCAAACAAGAAACTTATGAAATTGCAAAGTAGAACAACATTCCTTAAGCTGACTTCAGATGTTAGACACTTTAGGAAGTTCTAGGACAATATTTAGTGATGCGGATTTCAGAAGAACAGTATAATACAAATATCATTTATAATGTAATGATGATAATACCTGGGACATCCCACACAGCGCCATCTAGTCCCAAACTAAGCAAAGCTTGTATTATGAGTATCAGACAACTAATATATCTAATTAAGTATTCTTTATAATATATACATATTTAGACGTTTTACACTCAGGCATGGAATAAATAGACATGTTCATGCACACAAATATTTGTCCCGGGCGGGAATCGAAACCGCGACTCTTGAGTTCGCAGGGTTTCTGACGACGATCAGTCACGTAATAGTAATAGTTAGTCACAGTGATTAATGAAATCTATTCTAATATAGGTGTATGTGACAATGTTTCATCTAATCTAATGCCACATAAAAAGTAAACCATTTTTGAAAGAAACACTAAGGAGAAATGCCAATCAAATTATAGAGTATTAAATATATTGTTAATTTTGATAAATTTTAAGTTTATAAACTATTTATAGCTGTAAGTTTAGTTTGTAACAATAATATTTGTAAAATAAATAAATTCCAGATACATAAATAAAATTGTTATGTGTGAGTGTGGGTTTGCAAAAGAGGCAATGTATGGACAATGTAGATGATTTGTTTCGGTCACATGAGTTAGAGCTATTGAGTACTGATGAATTAGATAGAATTATTTTTAGTGATGAAAAGCATTCGCACGAGTGCCAAATTCCTCGTCGTATTTGCTATACGACTTGAATGTACAAAATATTGTTAGGAATATACAAGAAAAATAAAAATAATAATTGTTTAGTATTAAAATCAAACTCGTCTACCACGAGCAGAAATATATCGTTCTACAATGGAACCATACACATCCGCATCGATATTATTGCCTTTCGTTTATCGGACGGCATTGGATTACAAGGTTCACAACTATATTAAGGATGCAATGTTTGTAATTTGTTATATATTTTATACGAACATAAACATATAAAATACCTATCAAGATATAGTAAAATAATGAAAAGGCAATATGCTGGCACGTAGAGCTACGAAATTGTTAGCTTATAGGATGTTGTGGTTTGTTTTTTATCTAGGAGGTATTAGGTTCGTTTACTTCAATTGGGTATTTATGTCTTTTTAATATTAAAATATCTTGTACGCATAACAATTATAATACAATTTCGTTTATATCCTCCATTACGTAATTAGGTAACAATAGATATCAACATTATCATCATCAGCCTATTTTACCCCACTGCAGGGGCTTAGGCCTCCCCCAGGGTGAGGGGGGAGTTTGGAACTTAAATCCACCACGCTACTCCATTGTGGGTTGGGGATTGTAACGACCGCCACCTATCTACAGCGTCCGGGACCGACTGCTTAACGTGCTCTCCGAGGCATTGAGTCAGTGATAGTTAATTTACTTAAGTCAGAAAAACTCATTGGTATACGCCCGGATTCGAACCATGGTCCTCTGGCCTCTGGCGCTCTAGGCTATCACGACGAATGAATATTACGGCTTATAGGTATTCTGTGGAACTCCAGAAATACCTACCTCCCTTCTCAATGATATTCCTAAGTTGTAAGACTCAAGAAAGACTTGTGGTATTGTCTATTTTATCTATGTAGTACGAAATAGCGGCAACAATTGATTTGAATGAGATTGTTTCCACTATATCGCCAAAATTAAGGCAAAAAAAATAATTTTATGCTCTATTCATTGTTTTTTTAAAGTTTTACTCTTTCATACAGCAAAAAAAACGTATACTCACGTTTAAATAATAAATAAGTACTGTAATTTTTTCATTAAAAATTACGCATTTAAAGCGGTAGGCTTTCCGTACAAAGAAAGAAGGTCCAGCCCGTGTCTGTTCCTCGCTGAATTCCTTCACTGATTTCTACCGAAAAATATATGTAATAGGAGAAACCCTGTTACAGGGTGGTATCTTTTTGTAAACTTAACATCTCCTTTAGACCATAATTTTCTTCGATTTTTATTGTTCAGAGAGTAATGATTCATAAATTCAAAATTAATACGATTTTCAAAAAAACGAAATTACACCGCCCTAGGGATAACCTTTCTTGATAAAGCTGCAAATTCTGGTTTCAGAACATACTCATTTCGGGGGTCGAAACAGACACGGCCCGCAAGCTGTTTCGAGGAGCAAATCGAAGCAACGTATAGGGAAAGACTATCCACTTAATCACTTTATATTATTGTTTTATTATGAATTTTCTTAAAAAGGCTAGGGCCTAGGGCTATGGGACGCCTAGGGCGCCAGAACTGCTCGAGCTGGCGATGGTAACCAGTAAGTATTAAAAAGGTTAGTAGCAAAAAATTCCAAACACTACTTTTATTGAAAATTCTAGACGACCTGAAGCAGCCCTCATTCCACGCGTAATCCTCGCTGGCTTAATTCTGTTTTTTCAGTAGGAAGAATTGAAAAATATTGTTATATTTCTATGTTGTTATTTCGTATTTTGTCGATTTACAAATTTGGTCCGTTTCCAGCCATGATGACTACGTATCTATCTATATGTACAGAGCTTAGAATATGATCCTTGCACGTCGACTACTTTTCAACTTACAAACACAAACGAGATGTGATTATTCAGAAAGTTCCAAATATAACGCTTGGCGAGCGCAAGACGATAACCAAACGTGTTCACCGACGTTCTAGAAATAATTTCAGTGCGCTTTCAGACATACAAACAAACACACGTACAAGGGCGAACGGTAATAAAATGAATGCTGGCTTAACCATGGTGCGTGCAATTAATACAACAAAGATGTTATTTTTGGTGATGTATATAAATATAATTAATTGATTTACTGTCCGGATGTTTTTGTTTGGGTTTTTCGGTCGGTTACTAAAAACTCGGCCTGCTGTCGGTCGATCGGATCTCAGACAAATAAATAGTGAAATATATATAGAATAACAATTAAAATGTAAAAAA
This sequence comes from Luffia ferchaultella, assembly GCA_949709985.1. NCBI lineage: Eukaryota > Metazoa > Arthropoda > Insecta > Lepidoptera > Psychidae > Luffia > Luffia ferchaultella. Next base: position 3,252,763 of record OX453262.1, read on the forward strand.
GTAACATTTGAAAATTGAAAAATAACTATTTATTAGATAATTTTCAGTTTTATAACTTCAAATCCTATTTTTAATGTGTTACGTCACAACAACAAGTAAATACTTGCCTATATGACATATGAAAAATCTGATAAGTATAGGATTCCAATAGTTTCTAGAAGATCAAGCATTTACGGCGAATGGCGCTATTTTAAAAACAGTGTCGTGATAGCCCATAGCACAACGAACCTGTCTTAAATTTATAAGGCCCCACAGGGCCATGGTTCGAATCCGGGCGTGTACCAATGAGTTTTTCTGACTTAAGTACACAATATCACTGACACCGTGTTTCGGAGGGCACGCTAAGCAGTCGGTCCCGGACGCTGTCAATAGATGGCGGTCGTTACAGTTCCCAACCCGCAGTGGAGCAGCGTGGTGGACTTAAGCTCCAAGGCCCCCTCCTCACCCTGGGGGAGGCCTAAGCCCCTGCAGTGGCGTAAAAATGGGCTGATGATGATGATGATGATGATGAAAAACTTTGTATAATAGGTAAATAAAGAAAGATCAATTTACATTACTTCAGAATGTGAACTTCAGTTAAGGTCGACAGACGCCCTCTGTAAATGCAACAGGGTACTAAAATAGCTATGTAATGGATAAACGAACAAAAGAGTTTATTCCCTGAACGAAAAAAAATTAAGAATTATAGTGTATACAGTGTTGGGATTTATTCGATAGTAAGATATATTATTAATACACAGGCGAAATTCAGCCAAAACAGTACACAATGTGTATGCACTTGGTATCTACAACATAAAAATTAATAATGATAATAACAATATCTGGGACATCCCACACAGCGGCATCTAGTCCCAAAGTAAGCAAGTATTACGCTTATATTATGGGGTACTAATATATACATATATTGATACTTTTACACCCAAACACGGAACAAGTAGACATGTTCGTGCACACAAATATTTGTCCCGGGCTGGAATCGAACCCGCGTTAGGGTTTCTAACCACTCGGCCAACTGGTCAGCAATGGAATATGGATATAGATAATGGACGAAATGGAATTGAAAGCTATAGATAGATATAGCCCGAAAACAGGGATACAAGTCAATTTACCCGAGCGCTAAAAAAACTTATAACACCCCTCTTTTTTCGTCAGGGGTTAAAAATAAGATGAAACCTGAATAAAAGTGTAAATACTGAAACCACTGAAATCTTAATAATGCTGTGAAAAATCTCGTTGAATTCAAGTTTTTTGATTTACAACTGTTAAACTCAAAACTCTAACGCTATTTTTTGACGCATCAAAAATTGCGTTAGTAATAATGTCCGTCAAGTAACGTGGGAGTGAGGTTAATTTTTGGTGTTATGACCACGATGGGGTTAAAGTGACCTCACTGTGGATGAAGACACCCTGCGATAAGTATTTATTAACATTATTAACATGTACCATGTGGGTGTGGCACGCATGCTTTAAAACGTCCAGCTGCGCCCATTGCATATTCCCCGGTATCTTAATATTGTAATTGTTATCATAACATCCCACTTACGTTTGAAAGTTGTATCTCCTCAATCTTTGAGTAACAATTAAATGCAAAATTTAGAAATCATTTGTGAACATCTTCAAAAAATATATCCAAAGGAAACCGCCAAAATTCGTTTTCATCACGTACCTAAGTCAACATAATAATTCACCCCGATTCTAAATTAATTGACTCATAACTCAGACGCGTTATCTGACAAGTTAGTATTTTATAAACTATTCAAGGCTTCCAATTTCCATAATTTCTAATTTTCTTAGGAATTCTTGCTAAGATTTTCCTGAGTGTTAATAATAATATTATAATATATATATAATAAAAAATAATAAAAATTAATACATCATGGTAAAAATCTGACTTTAAAAACTGAACACGTTATTATTTTCTTATCCTACATAGAGTAAATTAATTTGACAGCAGCGTTTGGTTTTAATAGAGTCATAAATGTCACTCCACAGTATCGCAGTGACTTTACGCAATTTTACTGGGTTGAAGACCGGCGCACGGATATTTCACGGGGGTGAAGACACGTCGCGCGGGGACTTCGCGCACTGAAAATCGAACAGACACTCGCCATCTTGCACCAGCACGCAGAAGAAGGCTTATAGTCAAATCGTACTTTTATGTTCTTATAACTGGAATATGTGGCATTTCGGTAAGACATCAGGTGACAAAATAAAACAAAAAACAACCAAAAATATTTTGTTTTTGTACGCAAAGTTGCGTTTAACAATTAACATTTAATTAATAAAAGATGTTAAAATCAAAGATAGTCCATGCATTTCTACAGCGTAGGTTGATATATGCAAAATTATACGCTTGATTATCTGAAATTGTATAAATAAAATTGGGAGATAAAACATTTTATGGCCATTTAAAATAAATCATTCATTTTTATTTCCATTCAAGTCCATAACGGAGAACGACATGTTTTATTGTCACGCCATGAATTGTGAAAGCTTTTGTAAGTTATATTAATTATTGGTCCCAATTTTATTGTTATTTATTCTTTAAACTTTAAACTATTGAACTTTAATTTTTAGGAAATTCAATGAAACGACAAAGAAATATCAATTTCATTCACAGAATGTATCTGCCTATGTACGTGTATAGCCATTTATTTCTAAATCCGAAACTTTTTCTACAAAAAGTAAACAAACGAAAATTCAACAATTCGTTGTAGTTATTCAAACTATGTCGTGATAGCCCAGAGCGCAACGAACCTGTCTCAAATTTATAAGGTCACGGTTCAAATCCGGGCGTGTACCAATGTGTCTTTCTGACATAAGTACACAATATCACTGACACCGTGCTTCGGAGGGCACGTTAAGCAGTCGGTCCCGGACGCTGTCAATAGATGGCGGTCGTTACAGTTCCCAACCCGCAGTGGAGCAGCGTGGTGGACTTAAGCTCCAAGCCCCCCTCCTCACCCTGGGGGAGGCCTAAGCCCCTGCAGTGAGGTAAAAATGGGCTGATGATGATGATGATGATGATGATGATTCAAACTAGTGGAATGAGTATGCACCTCTATAATCATTGGATGTACCTACTAATAGTTTTTTTGAAAGTTTTCCATTCCATTCCATCAGCCCTTTTTATAGCCCACTGCACGGGCTTAGGCCTCCCCTCAAGATGAGGGGGCTTGGAGCTTAAATCCACCACGCTGCTCCAATGCGGGTTGGCGGATCGTAACGACCTCCATCTATTGACAGCAACCAGGACCGACTACTTAACGTGCTCTCCGAGGTACGGAGTCAGTGATAGTTAATGTGAGAAAAAACTTAAATCAGAAAAAACTCATTGGTACACGCCCAGATTCGAACCACGGCCATATGGCCTTCACACACCCTCACACACTACACACTCCTTTATAAAACACATCACTTAAAAATTATATTAAAAGTTTAAATTTGAATTATGGTCGGGCCCGGTTATATATTCTTATTAACTATTTTTTTTTGTTTTACCCTTGCGATGGGAAGGCGGATTAAGCTCTACAGCTTCCGCGCGCCCGAGCGTGCGGGGTATGTGGGAGTTGCACCCACTAAACAACCACCTGAAGCAGAATAAGGACGCATGTCGTTAGCCCGAAAGCTCTTACGACTTCATTGTTTTGTATTTTAAGCACTTTAAGTCACATTAGAATGAAACGCTTAAAAAATCGTGTTCATTCGTAATTGGTATAACATAATTATAATATAAAATGATGTAACTGTAATAATAACTTAATAATATGTGTCTGTACTGTGAATTATCCAAATAAAAAAAAATTTAAAAAAAAATCGTAAATTATCCGAATCGTTAAGTAGTAAATAAATTTTACAACGGCGTTTGGTTGATGTACTTTGGCATAAATTAGTCTGTATATAATTATTCTATAATGTACTTATAGATATAAATAAAAATATAACACCTATCAGTAAACAAATATTACAAATACAAAAAGACATTTAAAAGTAAACAAACTATGACGTTTGTTGTTTTTTTCTCATCGTCATTATTGTAGTGAACAAATTGCAGAACTACCTGTCAAAAAGGATAGAACAAAAAACAGCAAGGGCTACCTGAAAATCTGCTGAAGTGCTGAAGTTGTCCTAAAGTATTGTAAAATATATTTAAGAAAGTAAATATACCTATTAAATTAAAATATTTTTTATGACAGTAAACATTCTTTCTTTCTCATAAATAAGTAATACAAAAAAAATTATCTTCGAACAGTTCTGATACATAAAATCGGACACGCGGTTTGGGGGTTCGCTGTTCATTACATCTCAGGGCTTGTAAAATAATTTAACACCATTTAATGGTGTACTTGAATTTTATAAGGTACTATAAATATGAAGATTTTATTGGCTATGTAAATAATGTGCACTGATAAGAATATTTATGGAACTGGTTTCAGGAAGCGGGTTATTCAATTATTTAGTACTCAATATCCAAACCAAATTGTGGAAATAAACACAAAGACAAGATAAATAAACTGGTCAAGTGTGTGTCAGATATCGTGCAGTGCAAAGTTCCGTAGTCAGAAAGGCTTGTATCTTAGCCTAAGTATACTCTAAGATCCCGATCTATCATGTGAACCCCTCATTTCTCACACTTGGCGGATTTTCAAAGTACATATCGCTCACATCTTAATTCCTTTGATTATATATGAGGAGTCGACGAACGAAATGGTCTAAATCTTTTTTTTGTTAGTGCACCTTCGATCGTTCTATTGATTAGGAATACTATTTGTCATCGAAACGCTCTAAAAACCTTAGAAAAATGAAACAGAAATGACCGATTTCATTCAAAACTATCTGCTTATTAGTTAATTGCTAAATTCGACCTGCTTTCAAAAAGATCTAAATATACTAATCATTGCCCGTAAAATGTTATCGTTTTTTTTTAAACAAAATTGCTTAAACACATAGTTTTTAAGCGACTTCAAAAAAGAAGGAGGTTACTCAATTCGACCGTATATATGTTTTTTTTTAATTCCCTATTTTAATAGCACAATGAAAAATGATAATTTTATGAATACAGTTGCGATTAAAATGATCTAATTATTCCGGTTTTAATCAAAACTATTTAAACGAAAATTCGTTTTATTTTATTATGCCCTATTCTCGCAACAAAAAGTTACTTACAAATATTAGATCTTATACAAATCAGTCAAGTCAACTTCTTCTTCTTGTTTTTGGTCGCTTCCTCAGGGTTGGGGATCGTGACCTCGCCGAAGCATTCTGTCCACTAGTCACGTCCACAAGGCAACTAAAAAAATATAAAATATTCAAAAAAAAAAGAAGGAAGGACGTTATTTAGTTTTTTGCCTCTCCTGTAAAATTGAGTTAAATGCTTTTAGAACGTTTTCTTCACCGACTCCTTATATACAATGTATTAGGGATGCTACTTTCGATATTTTACTGGCGTATTATTTAGACAATATCATTGACAAAAAAACCCCCAAGCGGGGGTCGCAATCCAAATTCCTTAAAATGGCGGCCATTTTAAAAACTTTATGTATCGAATTCGACTTATTTCTTTTGCAAATTGATTATTTCAAATTTGAAAATAACTTATTACAATAGTTAGTCGATACATGAAGTTTTAAAGTAGCTGCCATTTTAAGGGAGCTGGGTTGCGACCCCTATTTGGGTGGTTTTTGTCGATAAAATTGTGCAAATAATACGCCAGTAAAATGTCGAAAGTAGCATCCCTAACACATTGTATATGTCTAGATAGAGCCAAGCGAAACATTAAAAAAAGGGGGGGCAACTTTTGTATGTTTGCAGTTACTTATGTCCACAAGTATAACTGACTTTGTGCCTCGGAGAGCACGTTAAGCCGTCGGTCCCGGTTGACATAAATAAATGGCAGTCGTTAAAATACATCAACCCGCACTGGAGCAGCGTGGTGGATTAAGCTCCAAGCCTCCTCGTCCCAAGGAGAGGTCTAAGTCCCTGCGGTGGGGCATTATTGGGATGTGGTGTGGTATGGGATAATACCATAGAAGTAGCGAAACGCGCCTGTTCCGGAAAGCTTCCGCTTCCCTGTATCCTTTAACGACACTTTTAATACAGTAGGTATTGTATATTTCATTTACAATTTTACACACAATATATTAGATAGAAAGAGAAAGAAATACATTTAATCACAGCAACGGATACATATTACATAGCAACCAAATAACAAAACACAAAACGAAGTTCTCCGCAACCAAGACAGGAGCTGACTCAGCATCGGCTGCAGGCGTGTGTGACCACTGATTTTCCACATCACTGATCTGCAGTCAGCCCCTACACGAGTAAAAAAAAAATAATTTAATAAAGTTATAATTATATTATTTTCGTACAATATTTATACTGTGCAATAGTATATGATGCTAAAAAAATTGCCTCCATTAATCACGTAGGCGTTAACACGAATTGGCCTTTTTATTGTCACATCGTATTTTATTGGTCTTGTAATGTTCAAAAAAGAGTGTACTGGAAAGTTAAATATCCTGTATTTAGATTTACACATTTTTACTTTGTTACAAAGTATTCAATATCCAGTTAAATAAGATATCAATTTATATAAACCGTTGAAATGGAAATGCAATAAGGTGTAGCAATAGCATACTTAGTTGATTGAAATATTTAATTTAAATTATGTACTAATTGAGTAATATGTGATTGTTTTATAGTTTCAAGAAAATTAGGGCATGAATTTATTGTAATATAGGTAATATACAAATTAGATTAATAAAGCTTTGTTAGTGATGTTGTTCACCATCTTCATCATCATTATCAGCCCGTGTCTGTCCACCGCAGGAAATAGGCCTCTCCCAAGGCTCGCTACCACACACGGTCCTCCGCCTTCCGCATCCAAATACCCCCGGTATGGTGCTTCAGGTCATCAGTCCACCTGGGCGGGGGGCGTCCAACGCTTTGCTTCCCAATACGTGGCTTCCACTCGAGAACCCGTCTACCCCATCGGTTGTCGGTTCTACGGTAAATGTGACCGGCCCATTGCCACTTCCGCTTGCTAATCACTTCGGCTATGTCGACAACTTTTGTTCGACGGATTTCAGTATTCTTGATTTTGTCCATCAAGGAAATGCCGAGCATAGCCTGCTCCATAGCGCGCTGAGCGACTTTAAATTTGTGGACCAGTCCTGCCATGAGAATTCATGTTTTGGCACCGTATGTCATTGTAGGCAGGACGCATTGGTTGAAGATCTTGGTCTTCAGACTTTGTGGTAGTGGCGACGAGAACAGACGACGGAGCTTCCCGAAAGCAGCCCAGCCCAGCTGAATTCTTCGGTCGGCCTCTTTGTTCAAGTTGTGTTTGCCTAACTGGACAGTCTGTCCTAAATAGACATAGTCTTGCACAACTTCAAGAGTCGCACCCTCTACGGTTACCGGTCTCGGTAGAATATGTTCGTTGAACATGACTTTCGTCTTGTCCAAATTCATCCCAAGTCCCACCCGCCGAGAGGCGGCATTGAGGCCGTTTACCATTCCACTGAGCTCCTCCAGCGACTCTCCCATGATGACTATGTCGTCAGCAAAGCGGAGATGAGAGATGTATTCACCGTTGACATTGATCCCACGATATTTCCAGTCCAACGTCTTGGAAACATCTTCCAATGCGTTGGTGAACAGTTTCGGGGATATTACATCTTCTTGTCGCACTCCTCTTCGCAATTAGATAGGTTTCGTCCACTGGTCCTGAATCTGGACTGTCATTGTCGCGGTTTCGTACAGACATCTCAACACCTCAATGTAGCGACAGTCGATTCAGCATCGCTGCAAGGATTCCAGAACAGCCCAGGTCTCGACGGATTCAAAGGCCTTCTCGTAGTCCACAAAGGCTAGGCACAGAGGTTGATTATATTCTTCCGTTTTTTAAATAATCTGCCTCAGCACATGTATGTGGTCTACGACGCTATAACCTTTTCGAAACCTGGCCTGCTCAGGGGGCTGAATTTCATCAAATCTTTGGGCGAGGCGATTCGTGATGACTCTCGAGAACAGCTTGTACACGTGGCTGAGGAATGAGGAGGAGGAGGAGGAGTGATGTTGTTACTTAATTTAATACCTAACGCACGTCCAGGTTACAGGGGGGAGAAGCAATGGGTGTAAATCCGCTTCCCTAACTCAGGAGCGAAGCACTTTATTTTGACCAATTTTAAAGAAGCATTATAAGATAAAAATTTTGTGTTGCCCGGATTTTCTGAAAGGTCACAAAAATTACATAAAAGTTATCTCATTCCACTCCCATCCAAAATTATGGAAATATCAAATTATTTCTTGGTATACCTTATCAACTCGTGAGTCATATTATGTATGCTCGATTACAAAATACTTATATAGTTTTTAATAAATGTTTAATGAGGAATTTGAAACAAAGTCTTTTATAGCCTTTGATTTTATAATGTGTGGATAGAGAGTCGGCGTCAAAAAACGTAAATAAAAATATCACCTAACTGTTCGGTTATAATTCACGTACACGGAGACGGTTCGTACGGGGTTAGTATAGCCTAGTGAGAGTATGACGTGGTCTGTTGAGTTACATACATTAGTATGTAAAATTTGACTTGTAATTTTTGTTGACATTGTTTGGGAGGGTTCATCTAGACATTATTATATTATCAGTATTTATAACATACCTTATGGAAATCTTAACAAGTGTATGATATAACCACATCAATAGAAATTATTATGATAACGTTAAAACTATAAAATAAAGGGATACAAAAGAAAATTAATTTAAAAACAGGAATCCCATTCTACTCAAGCCTACGATACAAAATTGACGAAAAACAAATATATAAAAAAATATATTTCAAGAGTATCCATTGCAATTTAAATTAATTAAGATAAATGTTGGTAATTATGCAGTAATTAATATGAAGAGCTTTATTTTATGTCCGTCTTGATAAAAAAAAAATGTCATCACTAGCTCGAATACCTGTAGAGTCAGTTTTAATTACTTCAATTTTAAGTCCAGCCCTATAAATTGTTTTTGCAGTAAAATACTGAATACCAGGACAGGAAACCATTCAGCGTTTTTTATTTAAAGAATAGGATATTATGACGTTCATTTATATGGCTTCGATGACATCTCGCATCGAACTGTCTTTAACTTGAAAAAGTGAAATACCTACCGTGTACCATTCTCCAACCCTCTCATATTAGTTACACTAATTTGAAATATTGAGGAAGCATATTATGCAAAAGTATTTCAATTATATACACGAATAGTGTAAACTAATTTGTATGGATTCAAAGATTTCGTTTTACAGAGTCAATGGTTTTACACGTAATCCTATTTAGGGGATGAGTATGGTGTACACAAAAATAGTGTTAAATTCATATATTACTAGATAAATACTGACCCGACCTGGGATTCGAACCCGGAACCTCCAGCTTCGTAGGCAAGATCGCTACCCACTAAGTTAAGCGGTCGTCAAATGACAATGACCATTACGCCATATGCAATTGACCCAGGTTATTAATACGTGATTATAAGTTGCACCAAATTGAAATATACACGTTTGTCATTGACAACATCACCGTTTTTTGGGTTGTTAGTTGATATGACATATTGAAACTTATGCATATGGTGTCATTTTTATATATTACACAGTTGCATTCGAATGTTTATGTTCTAAGTAATACGTATTTTTCCAAAATTATACATGTCACGTGTTTGAAAGCTTATTTTTGTTCAAAATTTTACTATCAAAGTTTATTCAAGACAACTCTTGTGATAGCGCTATCTGTTGTAAATGATGATAACTATTTAAATAATACAGCCTATCGTAAAGTATGGCAACTGATTCGATTTAAGTATATTTCATTGCGTTCATTACAGAGTTTATCTATTCCACTGGAATTTCACAACTTTTTCTTCGGTGTTTATAGAAAATCACAAAATCAAAATTTAAGATATTTTCGCGTAACTTTATTTTTGATAATAATTTTCCTAAGGGGCAATCTTTTTATTTCTAAACAAATAATCAATAGTATAGGTAAATACTGAACTTTGTTCTTTTCTAAAGAAGCGTGTATTTTTGTTACATGACGTGGGCGAAAATCACAACATTAATTTTTAGGGTTCCCCAGTAGAATAGTCAAAAACGGAACCTCTGAAATTTCGTCCTGATCGTGTGTCTGTTCATCCGTCTGTCACAGACTCTTTACTCGTAGATTATTATATTATATTATATATAATATAGGTGAAATTTGGAAGGTAGGTATAAAAATCAGTTAAACTTAAAAGAACACTTTCAACCAAAATTGGTGAATGAAAAATGTTGAAATAGTTTTTGAGACATTTCTTTGTAAAAATATATTATTTGAATTTTAACCATGAGCGTCACTTGGCCGGTTTTTATAAATTTTTTTACATGTTAATTCCGATTTCGAAATTATTTGAAAATATTGTAAAGATATGAAATGGCATTATCTGTGAGAATAATACCAAAGAAAAGCTTTGTATCTGAAAGGTATATGCAAGGATATGGTTTCGCGCTATCTTGTAGCTGCCGATGACCATAAGAAAATACTAGATGAATTTTGATGTAATTCTTTTATTGGTGTAGGTATAAGAAAAGTATTTGTGGCATACACTATACGCTAACATAAAATGCAAATCGATGGTTAATCAGCCGCCGCATTGGATTCTTGGAGGTTGACGGGTAACAGACGAAAAACTGGTTTTATTGAATTTTTACCTGTGAAAGAGTTTAATATTTATAATTTTTATATAATTTTTTTATATTATAAAATTCAAGGTGAATCTATCAAAAAATAAAAGAAAATATTTTTATTAACTGTACATTTTTAACGTATACTATCAATGTTTAGAAGGTTAATTTACTGACCGTACAAATTGACGTAAATGTAAATTAACACTAGTTGTGAAGCCATAGTTTTGTAGAAACGACGACAGGATATATAACTTTGGCCGTGATTTTTAGTTAAAATTAGACAATGAATTACCTATGCTATGGACACATGGGTTCAACAAAAATGCATCGTCATGACATTATTATAATTATTCTGGTTTAGCTTGGTTGTCTGTTCTCTCATAACTAAAGCTGTATTTATAAACATAAACTATTTATACAGCGGTTATCATTGTAGTAGGTTAAAGATTGGTCTCGCTCGCATTTCTACTAGAACCCGACACGTATAAGTAATATGCGGCAATTAAAACTACGCCGAAAAAGGTATACTCGACTCGGGTCAGTCAGCGTGCGACCTCTGTAGTGGTTTGCGTCAAGCTGATGTGCTTTCAAACAAAATGTAGTAAATAAAATTAGGTGTAGTAAAACTTTAAAAACAGTACAACAAGAAATATGAACAAGTGTCGTAATAGCAAATAGTTAATCGAACACTCTAATGTATGCAAGAAACTATTGTTAGATGATAGGTATAGTAGTACTTCCCTCTAGTAAAAGCGCAAGCGAGACTAATCATAGGCCGATAATAATAAATTCCATATAGCTGAGTGCGTGTTCAAATATAATGACGATCTGAGGATAGTATTAATACATCACATTCAATATATTCTTGAGAACAGTCTCAGTTGAGGGCGAGTGTAAATATGATAACGATTTCAAACTTAAATGACGTCATTCGACGTACACACTGAATCGCTCTCATTCTCTACTCAAAATGCGTATATATAATACTATCTTGAGATGGTCTTAAGATAGAGCTCAAACTTGTGTACGATTTAATAATACTGAGCTTAAACTTAGATGACGGCAGTTAACGTGGTTTTGAATCGCTCTCACTCAATACTACTCAAGATCATCATCATCATCATCATCAGCCCATTTTTACCCCACTGCAGGGGCTTAGGCCTCCCCCAGGGTGAGGAGGGGGCTTAGAGCTTAAGTCCACCACGCTGCTCCACTGCGGGTTGGGAACTGTAACGACCGCCATCTATTGACAGCGTCCGGGACCGACTGCTTAGCGTGCCTTCCGAAGCACGGTGTCAGTGATATTGTGTACTTAAGTCAGAAAAACTCATTGGTACACGCCCGGATTCGAACCATGGCCCTATGGGACCTTATAAATTTGAGACAGGTTCGTTGCGCTCGGGCTATCACGACACTACTCAAGATACGTTTATCAATTAGTGGGCAATTATAATCTTGAGATGGTCGTCGTCAAAAGTAAATACGAATTATTAATATCGACCTATGTACAAGAAACTAACACGTGTTTTCTGTTTTAAGAATATCTACTGAATATAATCACGCCAACTCGTCAAGAAGCAGATTGCTAAAGATGTTCAGCTATTTGTAGATCATAGATCGAGCGAGTGTCCTTTTTGTTGTTCATAATTGCACAATAAGCTTTCAAGAACGGCCGAGTTTGTGTTCTGCATAGCGTGAATACATTTGACAGCAGCGTTTGGTTTTATTAGAGTCAGAAATGTCACTTTACAGTATCGAAACTGTCAAACGTAATTTCGTGAAGGTGAAGGCTGGCGCGCGGAGATTTCGCGAACTGACACTGGACTGAAACTTGCCAAAGATACACCAGCTAACTAGAAGAAGAGTGGTTAGACGGTAAGCGCAGAGGAGTGCTTCTAGTCAATTCGTACTTTTATGGTGTTCTGTCCTGGGTAAGATTTTCAAGAGCTGTAACTCAGTTGTTTCTTGTCCATCGTCCTCTATTGCTTTTCGCGCTTACAATAAGAAGACTTGATCGAATTTCATGACCATTTTTCTCATCTTGGATTACAATTGCCACTTCTTTAATTATTTTTAAATATTAAATGATAAACCGTTTTTAGGTACTCCGTTTTAAAATTGTTATCCGTAAACTATTTTTATTTTTTAGCTTGTAATTTTGAATATGTTTCAATAAGTAACTATGACTTTAAGGTAGGTATATAGGTACGAAAATCTATTATAACCTTACTCGATTAAATACTTTATTACATTTAACTACGATTCATGTATAGAAAATATTTAATTCACATTCACATTCTATTCACAATATAAAGTAAATAACAGTTACCTACGGAAACGAGACAAAGTGTCTAATGAAAAGAAAGACAAAATCTCAAGGCAGGTAAAGTAGCGCTATATTATAGTAGCGATCTAACCAAAGTGTTGGTCAAATGACTGAAGATGACTGCTGCCGCCGCCACCAAGTTCTATCCAGGTAATTTAAGCTGTAAAAATTGTGAATAGTGTCGAAAATCCTGTAAACAAATACAAAATTAAATTAAATTGTTCATATTAACAAAATAGATCAATTCACTTTATCACGGAAACACAGTAAACCAGTTGGTAAAGGCTTTACAGTCATTTCAGCTAAAGTAAAAGTTAATACCTATTTTTCATCATTTTGTTTATGAACAAAATGTATCTATTTTACATCCATTTCTAAAAACGAGGAGATTTTATTTTGAAGATTAGCCCAAAAAGAGATAAAGTACGATTTTACATATATATAATGATAATAATACCTGGGACATACCACACAACGCCATCTAGTCCCAAACTAAGCGAAGCACCCACCAGACAACTGAAATAAATATTTAAATATAATAATACTATACAAATAGTCAGTCGTGATAGCCCAAGCGCAGTGAACCTGTTTCAAATTTATAAGACCGTGAGGCCGTGGTTCGAATCCGGGCGTGTAACAATGAGTTTTTCTGACTTAAGTACATAACTATCACTGACTCCGTGCCTCCGAGAGCACGTTTATGGTCCCGGTTGCTGTTAATAGATGGCGGTAGTTACAATCCACCAACTCGCACTGGACCATCGTGGTGGATTTAAGCTCCAAGCCACTTTATCACAGATCATTCCCCTTACCCTGGGGGAGGTCTAAGCCCCTGCAGTAGGGTATATTGGGCTAATGGAATGGAAAAATTTTCTCCGCAAGCATCTTCTCTTTCAATCGTAGGTAGTCCCAAGGTGATGTTGTAACACAGTGCGGACGTTCAGACTCAAGAATCTCACGAACACATAAACCACTTTTTTTTCTACAACTCTAAGCGAGAACACAATAGCAGTTACAGACATGTGCCAATCAAGTTGAATGGTTACATAATAACTCGAGTGAAACTGCCTCTGTGGAAACTGGAATAAAAACTGTAACAAAGACATCGTTTGACAACACGAAATGTGTCACCGACGAGTTGCCTAAATTATCATACTTCACAATTCACTCTTGTTTGTAATAAATATTTCTTTGTTATCGCATTTTCTTTTCATACAGTATTAACATTCTTGATTTATGTTGCAGGATTTAATCATGAGTTTGAAATATGCCTAGCAAAATTGGCATTTCTATGGGAGTACGGGACGACGCGCGCACATCTCACGCCACCGTAAAATATTACTTTTCAAGAATTATGATTCTATTTAGATACTTATTAATCAGTCAAAGGCGGGTTTACATTACATTGCCTTCTAATTACAACAGTCTTCGTAATTACTAAAATGTAGAACAAATAACGTGACAAAATACTAAAAAAATATGATTTAATGCGGCTTAGCAAACCAACTTGGCCTCGATTCGAAATATTAGCGCCGAGCGCCGAGTGGCCAGCGACAACGACCGGCTTATGAATATTTTCGATGTAACGACGCAATATATGGTTATGTCTCCCAGGCAAAAAAAAATTTAATCAAATAAATCTAAAACCTAATAGATAGATGCTATCTATTTGTAGTACATATTTTTGTTGGAGTTTGAATAGGTAAAGTGTTTTGATTCTACTTTTCAATGTTACAAAATAAACGTAAAATTATTTTGGAAATAGCCAATGGACAAAGAAAGACCTAACTTAGATTACCTAAACGAATACAATATTTTGATATTATTTCTAGAACTATCTTTGCCTAAAATAATAGTTTCAAAGTGTTTTCGACTGTTAGATATAAAAATGTATAGTCGTTTTTACAGCGAACGGACTCTCTATAATGTATCAAGAAAATGGTTTTTAATAACAATTTCGTTAATTATTTGTATATATATTATATGACCGTATCCAAGCCAATTTCGGAACCTTTATCTATTCTGTGCCGACCCAGTCGTTTTAACCAATCTCAGAATTATATTAAACATTTAAAGTATAATTTTGCCATTACGGTCATATGTTTATTATATATTTTTTTTATTTTAAAATAAAAACTAATTAAAAACGCCACGTGTGTCAGCACATTTGCCTCCTCTCATCTTGGTCGCATTAAAGGATCAGCTGGAGCCGCTGCGGAGTCTGCGGCCGCCAAAAAATACTCTACTCTGGAGAGTAAATACTTGTTCGTCACTCTGGCGGTGAAAGATGCTGGCTGTTTGTGGAGTGAAACCAAACGTTTCGTCGCGGGCATCGAACGTCGTCTGAGGGAAAGGAATTCGACCTCCGTTCCGGTTCCTTCCTGGTGCAACGTATTGTTATTGCAATTCAGCGCGACAATATATGCAGATAGTTTAATTAACTCATTAAAAACTAAAATTAACTATGTACTTATAAAAATAATAATTGACATGTAGTTTTATTATAAATTAAATTTAGTACTGAAATTTAAATTTCACAATACTCCTGCTACATAATACGTGGTGTAGATAATTTGAGTTAGGGCATTTATTGAAAATATGCGCTTGAGACAATGGTGATAAAACTATAGTAAGAAAATATAAACACAAATAGTTGAAAGCATTTATCGCAAATACACAGTAAACTAGATTATAAAGTCATAGCCGCTGAAACGAAACGAAAAAGTAATTAGTAGGAAAATTAATTTGCCCATACTAATTTTGTAACCACAGATACAGTATTTTCATTTTGGCCATTATATTTATTTTACTTTACTGCATTATCATCTCAAATGAATATCCGACCTCAAATCACATTCCGAATATATATATAAAAAAAAAACATGATTTAACCAGAACTCAGAATTTCAACACGTTTCTAGAAGCCAAGAATTCGAAAGTGAAAGATACACAGTGCAGTTTGTTATGTAGGGCTTACTTTGCTATTAAAGGCCGCAATCCGACATACGATTGTTATGACGTAAACGGCGCATAAATCATTCTCGGTGAGCAGTTAACAACGCTACGTTTAGTAACTGCATAACACCCTAGTACCTAATATTGAGGGAAATCCATACTGGTTTTACACCAGTATATTTATTTTAAAATTTTTCTTTCATTTCCGAAAGGGCAAAGAATCATTAATATACAGCGGGCTACAAAATTTTAATGGAATTATTCAAATACTAGCTTTTTGCTCGCAGCTTCGTGCCCGTGGACTATACACAGTTGTACCGAGACCGCTAAAGGGACACGACATAAGAAATGTGTGACATAAAAAAAGAGATAAAGGAAGAGATTTACGTTTCAAAGGAGTAGTGTGAGAACACTCCTACCAAAAAATAATAGTGAACACCAATAAAAGGAAACACTTACCGAACAATACAAGTCTGAAAAGGCAGATGAAATGAAAATTTCAACTGAACGCAATAATATCAGAACCATCTTAGTATAGAGTAAAGAAAAGTTCGCAGAATTTAGTTAATATTTTTAGTAGGTAATAATTAAAAGTTTATTCTACAAAACAAGAGTTATTATTAAAATATACTAGCAGTTACTCTAAATTAAAATCTAATTAAAAAATTAAAATTACCTACAAATTAAAAATACTATTTAAATAAAAATAGCCTAGGAATATTTTAAGGAGACGGCAGGTCTAGATTGCCAATTATACTTGCTGCGTTAATATATTACAATAAGTATAAAAGTTTCAAAATTTTGGTGTTCACTGAATAAGATTTCAAATAAAATAGGGTTCATATTTTAGTGGTCATCTACTATTTTTAGCAAATAATGATTTATTTAACGTCGTTTTGCTGTAATAGGTTCCATTTTATCAGCCCTTTTTTATACCCCACTGCAGGGGCTTAGGCCTCCTCTCAAGATGAGGGGGATATAATAGGTTAGCAGATGTTAAATATTTGGATAACATATTAATTGAAAATAGGATTTAAATTTAATTTATATTTTGGTGGTCATTTTGCTATTTTTGACTATAAAAAAATAATTGTGCGTTATTTTTTAATATATTTGGTGGTTAGTTAAACATAAGCTGTTAGCAATGCAGGTACAGGTTCAATTTGTTGTTAAAACGTTTTTATATGAAAATATATAATAATAGCTTCTGGACTATACAAATAATTTGCATGTGAATAACCGCTAATAAAGCGCCATTAGGCACCACACGGGGCGCGTGCGCAGCTAAGCTGCGATTTGTATAGCAAAAGGGCGGCCATTTCATATCGTCCATGTTACATTAGAAAATAATAGAAGAGACTTTACCGATAGCTTTTATTCTTTACATTTTCTTACAACTAATACAATTAATTTTGTGTTGATTTGTTCGTATTAGTTACTAGCTCCTTTAATTTACATGCTTCTTAGACTTTTAATATTCAAGATGTCACATGTACGATAACTAATCGAATAGTTCCTGGGAATGGTATAAAAATACGAAAATTACAATAAGTAATATTTAGTTTTACAACATAATCTCCATCTATTCTAGGGTAAAAGCTACTTTGATTGGTACTAAAGATGGACGCTTAAACGAAAAGCTTTTAATAAAGCACGCTTATAAAAAAAACAAAAACATTTTTAACGTTTATATTAATAAACATATTTCGTAAAAAGCTTTTGAGTTCGTGGAGTAGGTAGATACGTTGTGTGTGTTAGCAGTAGAACGAATCATATTTCTGTAATAAATTTAATACATTAGTATCATTACTTAATTTTAAAACATTAAAAAAATTAATTAAAAGTTAATATTTTTGTCAATGGTAACTTTATACTTTTAAGCTGTGTCGGCCGTTACACAAAAAGTTAACCTGAGCATTTCTAGAAGTGTTGATTGGTTCAAAAGATTGAATTTTTTATACTAAAAGAAAATGCTATTTTTTGGTGCCATTTATTAATATTTATTCAATGATGCATCTGGGCGTTAGTTTTTAAGCGTTTTATATAATAGCCTGCTATTTTTTTAAGCGACCTGCTTAAAGTCGTTGTCAATTTTAAGCCGTGATTACCATCTCTAATTGGCACGAGTATTGGCCTGACTTTGCATGTATTTGTGAATTTGCAATTTTTCCAGCGTCGGCGAGATAATGGCAGCTGTCATGGCGACCGCCGTTTCGGATCGGTCTCGTTTCTCAATTTTACAACACTCCGGTGTCAACTTAATCACTCTATCTATTTTATAGTCGACTCTAGAAGTTCTCATAAGCCTATAACTACTAGTGGAGGTAAAGCAGTCTGTCTGTCTGCAACTGTCCGTGCGCAAGAGTTACCGCTTTACAGAAATATTAATGCACTCATTACCGAATGTTGTTACATAATAATTTATCTTTTTATTACGAGTCGCATATTTGTCGGGGTTCCGCATTCAAATGGCATCGCTCAGTTTCTGAATTAGTTGTTTACATTCAGCCTGGTATGTAATATAGTAAGGTATATATCCGTATGTTGCCGTGAATATCCGAAGTTGGAGAATGCTAGTCACCAATGTCGTTAGCGTAAAACCCATTTTAGAATGTTTATTATATCCGGACATGCACCGATGCATGTTAACATACACCAAGATGATTTTATGAATCTTAGAAACACCAATTCAGAAATCATCTGAATGTTAAGAAATAAATATAACTGATTTTCCCGCGTTCACTTTTATTTAAATAAAAGTGAACGCGGTAATTAAGGTAAGATAAAAGTACGAACTGACTAGAAGCCCTCTTCGCACTCATACTCTAGCTAGCTGGTCCAAGATGCCGAATTTCAGTCCGAGTTTCAGTCCGCGAGATCTTTATACCGCCCCGGTCTTTATACCGGCGAAATTGCGTTTGATAGTTTCGACACTATGAAGGGACATTTATAACTCTATTAACATCAAATGCTGCTTTCAAAATTATTTACTTTATGATTTTTAATTACTATAGGTATAAACTTTAATTGTTCGAAATATAATTGTAAAATA
Organism: Luffia ferchaultella; assembly: GCA_949709985.1. Lineage (NCBI taxonomy): Eukaryota > Metazoa > Arthropoda > Insecta > Lepidoptera > Psychidae > Luffia > Luffia ferchaultella. Next base: position 3,271,814 of record OX453262.1, read on the forward strand.
TTTTTAATTTTTTCTACTAAATACTTGTTATTTCGCATTATTTTCTTAGTTAAATAATAATTGTGAAATTATTTAACTGATTAACTTTGAATTTATCAACCATTAATCTAACTTGGCTGACGTTGAAATTGATCAAAGGACTTTTGGGTAGCTCTTCATTCCGCTTTGCTTCGTGCCTCGCATCGATATATAAAGAAACCTTAACTTTTACCAACAAATTCAAAATGGTGGATCATCCACCTATCTTGACTGAATTTCAATTAATCGATTCTGGGTGGTTACCACTCCGCTCCTTTTCGCTCCTTGCATGGACATAGAGAAGCCTATCCTAAGCTACCTATTTCAAAATGAATGAAAATTATTTTCTAAGATTAACCAAGTACTCCTGGTGTACTGGTCCTGGTCCTTGTGTCTCTGTGTAAGACCGAAGTCTTCATAATGATAAAAAGAAACTGATTTTCATCAGCAAGCTTGGTGAAAACCAACATATGCATTAGTGTGTCTTAAAATACACAACATTTCGGAATCGGATGTTCAGGGGAATATAATGTTACGTGCTAGGGTCTGAAGGATCTGGAGAGAAAGACCTGCTGACTCTTTTGAAGACTTTATTCACTAACACTAGGTCCAACACAAAGCACTAAGTCCAAACACTAAGCACTAACGATGTTCCTAGCTCGTAGCCAAGTCGTAAGTATCACTGGTATCACTCTTGATCACTAGTTTTCACTTTGAAGTCGCCTCGAAAGTAGCTCAAAAACTGAACTCGCTCGCCTTCCTGCGGCTATTTATATGGGTCGGGACAAGCGCCAGATCATTCTAGATCATACTGGACTGGACGACTCTAGAAAGCCCCGCGCACGTGCCCGGCTTTCGAGACCATTCTTTTCCTCTAACGCCATCTAGTATTGAGTAGGGGTTTCGTGTTTTCCTTGTTGTAAAACCCTTCTACAAAGTGGTTTTACTGGTTGACGCTAGATGGCGGTCGTTACTCTGTGTGTTCGTAACAATAATATCTAATATACTAATATTATAAAAAGATATTTGATTGAATATTTGATTTTTTTGTTTGTTACGGATAAACTTAAAAACTACTAAACTGATTTTTTAAATTTTTTCATCTGTATAAAGCTACATTATCAGCGAGTAACATAGGCTATATTTTATTTTCAAACTAGCTTTACGACCGCAGTTTCGCTCGCGTGAACTATACCGGGACAGTTGTACCGGGACAGCTGCAATTTTTTACATAGATGTAGTTTATAACCTGAAAAGTGACATAGGCTACTTTTCATCTCGAAAAAAGGGGTCGCGGCACAACTGTGTAGTCCATGCACGCGAACGGAGCCGCGTGTGTAAAGCTAGTTTTATATAAATGTATACGTCTTTATTTTTTTAACAGGCTATCACGCCACAGCAGATCCTAGCCCACCATGCTGCTGGTTCACCGTCACAAGAATGACTAGACCTTGTTAGCGGAACTCGTGAATCTTGTGATATCGAGCTCGAACCTAGGCTCTTTATATCGAAAGCTGTGTGTAGTTATTCAGGCGCCACAGCTCGAGAACAATGCCTTACTTTTATTACACCAAAATAAAATGTAAAAAAGATATAGTTATATTGTATCTTAACAGCTGTTGGTTTTCCCACAGTAAATAAATATTTCAGACGCAAATTCACGCATACAAAAAACTCATATACTTATTTATTTATTTATTTATTGGAGAATAAACAGCATTCGATTTGATAATACAATTAGTGCCTTACATATATTAGTGGTATTTACATAAAATCTAACGCCTCAGCCTTCTCTCTATGAACATAATAAGTGAACATAGTTCTTATTGCTAAAGAATGCAAGCAATGATGCATGATAAAATGAATGATTATTACACATTAGAAAACATGATAAACGCTTAAAACTACAATTAAAAACAACACCAAAAAAAATACAATTAAAACGTGCCAAACCTAACTAAGTATAACCTATAATCTATAACCTATAAATATTTTACAAAAATAAAATATTTAATCATGAATAAAAAAAAATTAAATATGTTTTATTGCTTATTTTTCTTAATGATTTTTTAACACACATACTAAACTTATGTTATGACAAAATAAGTGATGCAATAACGTAATTAAAGTCATTATCATTAATTATTTATTACATGAATTACCGCCTACATGACCACCAAAACTACAACCAGTGAATTTGTAATCTTTTAGATCTTTTACCTTCATAACTTAACTATGACGTCATAATTGTCTCGTTTTAAAATACGTGCACACAGGAGTGGCATTAGAAAACCAATTAACCGAATTAGTGCGCACCTAAGACCAGGTTATCTGATTGCTCTGACCGCTATGGCATTGACTATTTAATTAGTCTTAGTATAGGTCGAATATTTCTTGATAGACTCCTGTTCTTGTTTCTGTTAGAGCTAACCATTGATGTTTATCTATATACTTGTAGTTCGTTAGCATCCACCAACCCGCACTGGAGCTGCGTGCTAGATTAAGCTCCAACTCCCTTCACTCTGGAAGGAAGGGGGTTGGAGCCTAAACGTCTGCAATGGGGCATAATGGGCTGGTGGATCTGTACTGATGAATAAATTACATGTGACCACAAGAAATATACCTAACCTGGAACATGTCAGACACAGCTATGTAGTCTCAAAGTCTAGACAGCCATTTATGAGACGTTGCCGAATATTACGTGTATTATGCATATCCAGCTTAGGTTGAAGTAGACACGTCTGTTGCGTATAGATTAAAAACAAATGAAAGATTGAATATTCAAACTGATTTAAGTATAATGTGCAAATTAAAGGACATACAGTTAATTTCTGTGTATCATTACAGGTAAGAAAAATGATTGACATGAGAGATCGCTCCAGATCCAAAAACACCTGTTCAGTGTTGCCAGCTCATTGTTTACTGGCGTAAACAACGTCATCTGCACGTATTTGAGAATCACGCCTACATGACATTCCGACTGACCGACTAGCCGAGTGGTTAGACACCCTAACCGCAAAACCAAAGATCGTGGGTTCGAATCTCGACAATTTCTAAGTATGTACAAACATCTGTATATGTACCTATATATTATAATAATTATTTAAGTATGTATATCAGTTGGTTCAGTACCCATAATACAAGCTTTGCTTAGTTTGGGACTATATTGCGTTGTGTGGGATGTCGTATGTCTTATTAATAATAATAATAATAATAACATTAATATAATTCGCAGAGCCTTATTATTTGATTTTGCCACAGATTCTGCAGTGCATATAAGAATGGCTGAATTAACATGGGCTACCTGTAGATAAAGATTGTATGAATACAGAGTTGTGTGGACTTATTACATGGACGGTCCATGTAATAAGATACAATGGGGTCACCGGACTTTTTTCATCTCTACTTGGCGCAAAGTTGGTGGCGCCACAAGTCACTTGCATCGATGGATAGGTAGGCCTCATTGATGCGATTATTTGCTTTCTGTAACATCTTTCGTGATTTTTTTTCCTCGTTTTCATGTAGTTATTTAAAGGAAAATAGATCATTAAAATTATGAATAAATGCACGTGTAAATATAATACATTTTTTTTATCTTTTAGTTGAGAAACAAAATAATGATGGAATTTTGTTTGTAATATAAAAGTTAAAACAATAAGAACAAATTTTAAATGTTCGAATTGTCAATATACAAAACAGAAAATCCGATTTGTTTAATCTTTGTTTAATTTAACGATAAGATCAATATAATTTTTTTTATTTAAAAAAATAAATCTTTAATAACAAAGTTATGAATGTTTAAAATGTCCTGTTAGACAGAGAGGGCAATATGTGGGCGTGGCAATACCGCACGGTCTACAACTATGTGTGATGTCAGGCCATTTAAAACGTTAAAATTGTTAAATATCGTTTTGTAAGAAAGAGAAAGAGATAACATTTTAATAGCTTATAATGTCCACATTCTACAACCGAATATAATTCTGCTTATACTATATTTTCTTGATAAATATAAATACAATGTATTTCATAGTAGTCAATTTTCTTTCTCCTCTTCCAAGAAAAAAAAAATAGTAGTCAATTACCCTATAATGAGAGATACCTGAGTTGCTAGTGGCGCCACCAATCGATAGCTTATTTTGTAGCTCTCATCGCGATAAAACTTTGTCCCGAATAAAGGATTGCATCCACTGAATACGTGTCTAATAAAAGCTAATAGGTATACATAAAAATACCCAACACTCTCAAAACGCTCAAATTATAAATATATTAATTAACCATTGTTAAATTATTTCATGGATTACCACCATATCCACCCATCACCATAGTTGCACAGGTATGCAAATTGACAAACGTCACATATCTCCATAGTCCTAATAAGTCTTCTTACCCGTCTGAATGAAATGTATATATCTAGCTTTGGTGACATGACAACATATCTATAGGAAGATAAGTAGTGATGTATTTATATATCTATGCCAAAAATATACTTGTCACATAAACAATAATACATGCAGGCAGACGAACGTAGAATGATGAGTACAGAATTTACATGGGTCCAGTGAATAATGCATCCGCCCACTCGACGGGTTGATTTTGTATTCTAACTTACTTTTTGTACTGACGCCGCTCATTTGCATATCCAATAGCTACTGTATGTAGCGTAAAAGACTTTTTATTTCTTTAGGGTTAATATACAGAATTTTGATAGTGCTGCGGCGTTTTGTAACACATTCGACATAGAATATTCTTTCAAAAATGATTATAAATAACTTTTTGTTTTTTCCTTAAATATTTTATAAAGATTAGATAATTTAGATACCTTTTACGATTTTTCCAGTTGTATTTTGCTTTTTTTTAAACGTTTTTGTCTCCATATTTCTTTCTTTACGAATATTAAGTCAAAGTGTAATTTTTAACTATATGTACTGGTAAAAGTGAATACAAGCCTGTGGCATACGAACATCTGACAATGAATTGTTAATTCATATCGGCACTTAGTTAAACTCTTATTACTTTTATAGGGATTGTATGTATAGATGAAGCTCAAAAGTGAATCAGCGACCTTGCATTCGGTGAATTCATTTGCATACGTTTTAGAGATCGCGTGGCGTGGGCTAAACCGGTGTCTTCGCCTCTCAAACATCATAAAAGAAAAATATGCTGCCTGTGCGCAATGAGGTTATACGTACTAGAGACCGTATTCCATCCAATGGAAACCCACACATTTTGTGCTTTACGACATCGGATGACATCTATGAAACATTACCAATTATCATGAATCTTAATAAATGATGGCATTTCGTGTGTCGTGATAGCCCAGAGCGCAACGAACCTGTCTCAAAATTATAAGGCCATAGGGCCATGGTTCGAATCCGGGCGTGTACCAATGAGTTTTTCTGACTTAAGTGCATTAACTATCACTGACTCCGTGCCTCGGAGAGCACGTTAAGCAGTCGGTCCCGGACGCTGTCAATAGATGGCGGTCGTTACAAATCCCCAACCCGCAGTGGAGTAGCGTGGTGGATTTAAGCTCCAAACCCCCCTCCTGGCCCTGGGGGAGGCCTAAGCCCCTGCAGTGGGGTAAAATGGGCTGATTATGATGATGATGAAGATGGCATTTACTCATATTAAACTTTCTAGATACACGAGTCGACGGCATTACATATGCGATCACTAGGTACTGTTTATTACGAGATGCGGTCTCTATTAGCTAGTACATATAACCTCATTGCCTGTGTGACAGAAATAAAATTGATTAATCGATTTTTTAGTGTACATGTCAGAGTGTGTTGACATAAGACAGTGAAAGTACCTACTTGGCATCCTATTACTCGGTTCATTAATAAAATTCAATTAACATGGTTATAAAATCGATTTTAAATACCTATAATACGGAAGTACTTAATGATATGTTTACTAGGAATTGTCACTAACTAAGAATATGCTAAGAACTTATTGACGAATTTTATAAAAAAAAAACTTTAATGCGCAAGTTAGGGATCGTATCTCATTTACATTCGATTTCTTAAACATATACCTACTTCTCTTTTAAGGCAACATTTTATATATTCAAAACCTTTCATTCATATTTCACTAGATATATAGAACAATCAGATTAGTTTCATTCGATTTTTTTTAAATGGATAGTACTACTTTGAGTTTCATCAAAGAAATTATAACTACTATAAGTTCATTGAGTTTCATAGACACGGACAGGATACATTTAAAATAGGTAACGTATCACCGGAGAAGGTTGCCAAAATTGTTATGAATATTCGCACGAGGGCAAAAGGCATGGATGGAATTAATATTGACATGTTGATTTTGACTATGCCAACCACTCTTTTAACATTGACTGCGATCGTAAATAAGACCATAGACACAACGACTTTTCCGACTGACTGGAAGATTGCCAAGGTCACACCATTGCCGAAAATACCTAACCCTACCCAATTATCCCATCTACGTCCAGTCAGTATTCTTCCATGTACGTCCAAGATAATAGAGAGGGTAGTGTGTGACCAGCTGACAAAGTATTTGGAGAAAAATAGTGTGCTTCCGGAGCGCAAGTCAGGCTTTCGGAGGGGTCAATCAACTGCGACTGCATTGCTCGATGTAGTTGACAATATTCTGCACGCCCGGGATGCTGGCAAAGGTACCCTTTTAGTGCTCCTATATTTCTCCAGAGCTTTCGACTGCGTGAGCGTTCCCTTGCTATTGTCTAAGTTGTCCTATTCCGGCCAGCTACCTATCTGGCCGGTTGCAGATTGTTGGGTTAAGTGGACCGGGTGGTGGAACTCGGCTGTCCTGTCTATGTCCAGTGACAAGGGGAGTTCCACATGGTTCTATTCTCGGGCCTCTGCTTTTTGTTTTGTACAGTGCAGTCATTGTCAACAGTATAATGGGCAGTAGCTATCACCTCTACGGCGACGATTTGCAGCTATATGTCTCCATTGCGCCTAGTGGTGTAGTGGACGGCGTGCGTTGTATTAATGCGGAGCTTGAGTGAATTGCTGACTGGGCTGAGAGGAGCTGTCTGGTGTTGAATCCAAGTAAGTCTAAGTACATGGTACTCGGTACGGGGTCTCAAATCCGTAATACATTGGAAACTCTCGCTACAGAGAGTATAATTATCGAAAACGAACACATAGAGCTATGCTTCGAGAAGTATATACTTGGAGCTGATAGCAATTGTTTTTACCGTCTCAAAATTATTTATAATGTGCGTGACTACCTTAGTGTCGATTTGCGTGTCCACCTATGTGAGTCGCTCATATTATCAAGATTAAACTATTGTGATGTTGTTTACGATGGCTGTATCTCGGTCGCACACAGAGATTGATACAACGAGTTTAAAACGCATGTGCTTGTTTCTGTTTCCGCGTCCCTCCTCGATCCCGTGTCGCTCCATACCTGGACGGGGCAGGCCTACTGAACATGCGGGCGCGCAGGCGACTTCACTTCGCGACGCTTCTGTTTGATATAGTGCGAATGGAGACCCCCCACTACCTGTACGAAAAACTCACGTGGTCAAAGCGTGGGTTCCGCGAAGAGGTTAGGGCTATCCTGCCTGCGCATCGAACTGCAGCGTTCCGGGGAAGTTTTAAGTTTGCGGTCTTTAAGTGTTGGAATGATCTGCCTCCTCCCATCCGCGACGTTGCTGGCAGGTTCACGTTTAAACATAAATTTAAGGTGCACTTGTGAATGTTACAAAAACTTACATCTTGATTTCGTACATATTCTCTTCCGTATTTTTGTCTCGACGTACATGTTAATTTTCTTATATCCTATATATTTTTTTTTTCTTTTTAGTTACTGTGTGTGTGTACTTTAATAGCCTTTTATTTCTTTATTTATTTAGTTTGTGTGTATTTACATGTTTTAGTTTATCTCACCTTATAAAAAGTATATATTGTTATATTATTGTGTAGTGTGTGTAATATACTGTGCGGACGGGTTGCTGTGCCTGTGATGTGTGCGGCGGGCTCTAGACAGGGGCTGACTGAAAATCAGTGTTGTGGGTGTGGTCATACACATCTGCAGCGGGTGCTGAGACAGCGCCTTTCACGACTGCAGAGACATTTTTGTTCGAGTATTTACTTTTTATTTTAATTCTGTTTTTGTTTTTCACTTTATTTTATTTTTCTGTTTGACCTGTATGTACCGTATAGCCGTGAATAAATGGTATTTCTGTCTTTCTTCTAATGAAATTCAAAACATTTCTTGCACTCTGTCTATGTATGTCTGTTATGTTTTCAGTGCTAGACCACTGAAAAAATTCTGATGACATTTAGTGTAAAGACTGCTTGAACCATGAGTAAAAACATAACCCTTTTTTAATTTTTAATACAAACGTATAGTCCACGCGGACGAAGTCACGGACTTTCAATAGGATATTATTAAACTATTAACATGTTCACACACTATTGAGACGGAAGATTTTTCTTCAAATTTTGATTTTTGTGTATGTGTTTGTACCTACCTGACGCCTGCATTTGAGTTTGAGTCATTATTTACTATAATTATGTCTATAATCATATTAATCACACTAGGGCTTTGATTTGTCTGGACCAACATCTGTGGTTTCTACCTTCCTTTTTAGGGTTCCGTAGCCAAATGGCAAAAAAGGAACCTTTATAGTTTCACCATGTCCGTCGGCCCGTCTGTCTGTCTGTCTATCTGTGATTTTTCTCGGAAATTATTGGCAATATATAGATGAAATTTGGAAGGTAGGTGTAATCTATGAACTGCTACACAACGACGCAGTGAAATTAAGAAAAAATATTTTTGAGATAGGTCGCCATACATCTAACTGAAGTACGAAAAAAAAATAATTAGAGAGGTACCAAACGATAGGTCTCAAAAATGATATCAAGGTTTCAAACATTTTTTTTTATTTAAGTCAACAGTTGCTGAAAAAAGTCATGCACTTCTAAAGTCCTAATTTTTATTAGACCTATGTGTCAAATTTATGCTTTCCTTTGCAGAGCTTATTCTCTTGACAATCGATCCTAAGAGTGAAAGGTTCACTGTAATAAAATAAATAATAAAAATTGTCTCTAGCTATCAGTGAACTCATGTTATTACTTTTCGGATTAGCCAGAGAGGATCGAGCGCCTTCTAGATAACTAACGAAATAAAAATGAAATATATTTATACAATAATTCTTAAATTACATAATAATAACGATTAATGGTTAAGTTCTATTAACGTCGCGCTCGTTTTTTTATATTGTATGGTGGTACGGAACCCTTCATGTGCGAGTCCGTTTCGCACTTGGCTGGTTTTTATTAATTTCATAAGACACTCAGATAAGAAAAAGGTATAATATAGTTGTCGATTAATTAAATCGCAACATACTTATTTCGATAACAAAATCTGTGTATAAAGAAATATTGCAATTACATTTATTTATTAAGTAATGCTTACATAGTTTCTACTTCCCTTCACTTATTACATACCTCACAAAAAATCTCTTTGTGTTTCATTTATGAACTTTAACTGACTTATAATTACTACATTTTACTGGTGAACGGCTAGTGGGAAAAATGTTAACTATTCTTAGTTATTGTAGGTTTTTTGCACTTTTGATATTTAGTAGAAGAATGTTAGTAATTCACGTTTGATCTTTCGACAGCGTAGTCATTTATTTATATATAATTATTATAATATTAATTTATTTATATATCATTTTAAAAGGAAAACAGGATGGCTGAGATTTTCCTTATTAATTAAATAATATTCTTCTAAACATTTTAATTAAACTTGTTTTAATTATAAAATAGATCCAGTCGACTATAATTATCATCAGGCTTTCAAGCATCTACTGCTGGAGTACATGCCTTTCCTCAAATTTGAAGGCCAGGTCTCTCTAAAATGCACATTTTAAAGACAGTTTTTCAGTCATTCTTAATCTTTGGGTCACTGAAAAAATGTTTGGAGTAACTTTATCAGATCGAATTATAATTGACAATGGTTATGCGAATGAAAATTATGTCATTAAAAGTTCCGACATACTAAAAATTTTAATAAAATTTTTTGCACCTATTTAAAATTTGGGAATATTACCTTTTGGTTACCCTATGATCGTCTGGGCTAATTAAGGCAGAGATTTTTTTAGAGAACAACATTAATTATTAGTTTTGTATACAAATGGAAAACAATATAGGTTATATCATTTAAATCGGAACGTCGGGTGTCGAGTGAAACTTTATCGTTCATGCCGCCATTCGCTTCGCAAGGTGATCAGGCGATCGCTGCATTAATTTGCGTAATATTAGCCATCTTGTTTATTGCATCGCATTTACAATAATATCTCCCTAACAAGTGTTTTCTAACAATTCGCGCCTAGATTTTTTTTTGTTGATTGCGCAAACATTTGAATGCATTGGTATGAAATGAAATATGGAATGTCCATTCACATAAAAATATTTACGAAGGCTGTGATATGTCGGTGGTGATATGAGATCCTTTATATGATACCGAACTATTTGTGATTATAAATTTGTTCAATTGTGCTAAAGTTTGCACGTGTTTAAAAAGAAGTGTATTTTCGTATTGTGTTTAAAATTGACGTATTTTTAACAGCAGGACTAACATACTGCGACAAAATTTTGTCGACGTATTACGTCGTGCCGAAACGAGATGTCTATATGTCATATAATAGAACTATCTCGTTTCGGCACGAGATAGCATGTCGGCCACAGACAATTCAACCTTTGTCTGTGGTGTCGGCAGAGTGTGCATGTTAACTCTGTAGACGTGTTTTTTGGGCATATGTTACTAATAAATGTCTCAAATTATACTTAAAATTGTAAACTACCCACATGGTAATTCAAAGTACAAATTCAACAGATGGTAATTTCTTCCTGTATGTGATGTCACCAACATTAGGAACTGATTATAAAATAGAATAATAGGCGTTGTTGTATTTCATACTTGCTTGTACGCACTATGCTCTGAACAATTTAACAGTTCATATTTGAATAGTCGACTGCAACCACAATTGCATATAATATAATTGCAACTTAATTGAGAACGGAAATATTACAACGTCGTAAGGTAAGAAATAACGTTACCGGCAGAGTTAGAAAGCAAATCTACATTGAAAGCAGGAAGGAACACTTCTCAACTATTTCGCAGTTTACCATATACTGTCCAATTTAGAAACTTGATTTAGATCCAGCTAAGATTCGATGAAACAGATAAAATGCATTTTAAATAAACTACATTAAAATAAACGTTTCTGAATTGGATAGTTAGAGTTTTAGTTGTAGAAATGTATATTCCGTTGCGTTCCGTTCCGTTCCAATGACTCACCAGCTAGCAGTTCTGCTGCAAGGACACGGAGGTCTGAGACACCAATGAGCCATAGTAAATAGGACGGAGTGCAGGTAGGCTGCAATCGGGATATAGGAATGACAGGAGGTTGAACCGACCCGAATTCCAGCATCGTAAAGCCAGCATGGGGAAGATATATACTATATTTGGTATGTAACATATAGAGGAAACCAGAAGTCACACAAAATAGATACTAGATGAGTATTAGTACCTATTCCTAGTTTGAGTTTAAAATGGTAGAAGTTTCCTAGAAAAAAATGTACAGATTTCGCGCTTCTCGGAAATATCGGAGAACATTGAAAATGACCATCAAAAATAAAAACTTATAACACATTTTTGTCAAACAATTTTATTAAATTTTTCGAAAAAATGTTATGGACCAATTTTCGATTTGCAACCGTACGATGCCCCGCGAGTTCCTGCATCTTTTGCACCTACCAATGGCCTTTTTTATAACTTTCTAAAATATAGCCGAATCTCACTCTCTGAGGTAACTGATCTGATAATTATTCAATAAAAAGGGCACCTGCCCACATCACAGTTTTCGACCGATTCCAAAATTTCTTTTTTCAAATGGTAGACAAATCTACCTGCCTCAGCTACCTTTTCTTTTTTTTCCGATATTAGCTTTCGTTTTCGAATCAATCAACTTTTTGCCCGAAAAATGTCGTGTTTTGTCACCGTTTTCGATTTTCCGAAATCCCATTGAATTAAGTCCAAATATTTTAAGGAGTGATATTAGAAAGAGACGTGAGCGATGATTGCATTATCTTTCTGTAATAAAACTCCTTTTCTCACCTATGTATTCTTTAATATCTTCAAATCATCTCCGTGACATGCACACCTCATACGAACGCTCTCTTTACTCAAACAAAGTGCCCCACAGAAGTGCCCCCACCCCACTTGCCAACTCAGACTCACCGTCTTCTTTTCGTTTGGTGTTGCCAATATAAAACCCACACTTTCTACATATTTTAGGAATATTAATGCACAAATTAAGCCTGAACCTTACGTTTCTTTTGTAGGCCACTAATTGTTTACCCTAAGAAAAGTTTTCATCATCAGTCGAGCAATGGATCACCCCCATAATAAAAACGAGAAATATGAAGAGGAAAAAAAATGCGTCAGCGGAAATTATGATTCCTGTAAGGTAATTATGATGACGCATAGTTTTTTTTCTTCGGTTTTCTCGTAATAAAATCTAATTTCACCATAGTACTTTTCTCAGTGTAGTGGTACAATATTTTATGCAAGCCACACAAAAGAAATGTAGAAAGAGTTAGTTAGGCACACGGTAACTTCCTTATCGTAATTTGTTTTTAATCACCAGTATACGCATGACCATGCTGATGTTAGAGAGATGACATTTCAGTTGTACGTAGTACTTATTAGTTCCATGGGAAAAAGATAGGGTTTTTGCAAAACACGAGTTGCTCTTGTAATACACAACACTGCGAAACAAAACGTTAGCTAATATGAACGCTGATTGGTCGCGCCGGTCGGAGCGCCCAAAACGAGACCTCCTTTGGTTGGTTGACGTTTTATGAAACGTCAGTCATTTGTGAAGTTTGTGTTTATAATCTTACTAAAAAATAGATATCTACCTACTAAAAGGTCTTATAATTGTAGATTAGGTAACTAAAACGTTCAATAAAAAGTAAAGTTTCTATAAATGGATATTGTTAATTCTAACCCCCGTTAAAACTAGGAACAATTCAGATTTGGTCAGTAAGCAAAAATCTAGCCAATCAGAGTTAAGAATATTCTATATTTCTAAAGCGACTCGTGTTTTCGTAAAAACCCTATCTTTTTCCAGTAAGATTTGGAAATGTTTTCACCATTGTGTAATTATCCCTGTTTTCGCAGTATCCCTAGGGTTTTCGCGAAATTTCGAATTATCAAATCTTCCTGCGACACTTCAAACCAAGGCTCTACCACTGAACTATATACTACTAGAAGAGACACCACAAACAAAATCTGTGCGCGCGGCACTATCATCTTGTTTCTACCACATTGATTTTTCTACCAAGTATAATACACTGTATTATACATGTAATATCTCATGCATGTCATGCTTGGTTCGTTTCCACTAGAATACATAAGTTACATACGATAAGTTATGCCCTATCTTTTTTCTTCGCAGTTGATTGATTTTTACACGTTATTATGACCCACGACGGCATTTTTGAATTGTTGTTTAATCATGTTTTTGGCACACGGTCGCGACATCGAACTGAATGAGTTGTTGCCGGTCAGCAACAATGCTTGGCGCAAACATTTGGTCCGCGGTGTCGTTTCTATACGCTAGTAATATTAGTTCTATGTGCTCTATACACGAAAAACAAAACCCTTCTTCTGAGACCGTCGCAACGGGTAAAAAATTCGCTATATCTTAACAAAACTTTTAAAGAAACAAACAATTGGGGGGACTATACATAGGTAATGTATTAAACACAAAAAATACTCAAATACTTTACGTATTTGAGTAATTTTTGTGTTTTCTCGAAGGTGTGTGCTGAGCTCAGTGGTGCTAAGCGAGGCAGCTGCTGCGGCCTGCCTACACTCCAAACCCGTTCGGAAATTACTATCGAGTACTCCGATATTTAGTTAGATATTCTGAGGGCAGTTTTAAAAACGGATAATACTTTTTTAAGCATATAAGCATCAAGTAAGGAATCGAAAGACACTATGTCAAAATAGTTTTTACACATAATTTTTTAAATTAATAACTAGACCATAAATTCAGATAGGGTTTTGTCCATTAATCACATGAACCTCACATATGTGGGGAGGGGTTTGGATACCATCACGATGTTCGTTTAATTTTGCTTTTTCTTAATTTGCGGGCAGCCTTGATCTCAGCTGGATGCCCACTCGTTCATTCGTCAAAATCAATTCTTTAGCAAAGTGATTTAAATCATCCTAAATTTGCACAATGTTACTAAAAACAATGTCAGGAAATAAACAGTTTGAACGAAAAAAAATACACGTGAAGTAGGATAAAGGCGGGGGTCTCGTACCTAACCAAGTGTCACCACGGTGTGGGAGTGGTAAATAGTGGGCTTAAAAATCTCACATGATTTATAATCGACCCATTAACGATAATTTTGTGCTCTATTGCATATTAAGTATTTAAATTACATATCTGTTGTCAATTATCGATCATCTAATCTGACGTACCTATTGAACAATGTAGTACTTGTATTGAGTAAAAAATATTTATATAATAACACACGCAGTTCAAGCAATGTTCGATTTCAAAAGTATTCTGCCAATTAATAATAATAATTTAATTGTATCAAATGAAGATGTATAACTCTATCTATACGCATACGTCGACTTTTGTTTTATTTTATACTATGTAGTATACCTATCTTTTACTTGTAGGTAATTTAGGTTTAAGGTGAAATAGTGAACTTTGATCACAGGATTCAACAGTAACATTTTACATTCACTCACAGCACAATTAAATACGTACAATTATATTTCTTGTATTATTATTGTATACTAGCTTTCCGCCCGCGGGCTTCGCTCGCGTGGACTACACAGTTACCGGGACAGGCACAGGAACGCGACGCTCCAGAACATTGTAGCACTTTCTAGAACATTCTAAAACTTAACTGCCTCAGAAATCTCTATATCTAATATCGTAAAAATCCATTTAGCTATTTTAGCATGAAGAATAGTTATCCCCAAAGTCGGTTCCAAAATAAGTCAGCCGTTTTGGAGATTAATCGTAACAGACACTACAGTTTTTTATTTGTATATAAAAAATGCTTTTCACTCCTGACAACGCGCTCTTTATGTTTGCAAAATTTCAGTAAAATCTGATCAGCCGTTTTGACGATTAGCCCTAACAAACAGGCAGACAAACACACAGACAAAAACCAACTTATGTCACTCTTGATAACCCCTTTTTATGTGTGCGAAAATTCATAGAAATGATTTAGTCGTTTTGGAGATTAGCCGGAACAAAAAGAAGACAGACAACCACACGGACGAAAAGTTACCTATATCATTCCTGACAGCCTATTTTTTATGTCTGCATCGTTTCATTGAAATCTATAAAAAATTAGCTCGAACATGCATATAGACAGACAGACAAACAAAAAGTAGCCTATGTCTCACCCCCGGTAATGCCCTCTGTATCTCTATAAAGTTTCATTAAAATCGGTTCAGCCGTTTAGGGGATTAGCCGGAACAGACAAACAGACAAAAAACTTGTTGGCAGTTATAGAGACTGCCAATAGAAGTGAAAACTTAGAACTCATCAAAACATCAAGTTTGAGTACCAACACCATAGGTCTGCGATTGATAGTTTTGATAATATAAGTCTTTTTAAAATTGGGTCACGTGGTCACATAAATCTCGCCAAAACATCATGTTTGAGTACCAACACGACAGGTCTGCGATTGATAGATTCGAAAATATAAGCTTTTAAAAATTTGGTCACGTGGTCACATAAATCTCGCCAAAACATCAAGTTTCAGTACCAACACGACAGGTCTGCGATTGATATTTTCGAAAACCTATGCTTTTAAAAATTTGGTCACGCGGTTACATAGATCTCGCCAAAACATCAAGTTTGAGTACGAATACGATAGGTCTGCGATTGATAGTTTCGAAAATATAAGCTTTTGAAAATTTGGTCATGTGTTCACATAGATCTTGCCAAAACATCAAGTTTGCGTACTAACACGATAACCTATGTCATCCCCGGTAATGCTCTCTGTAGGCCTGCAAAGTTTCATTGAAACCAGTTAAGCCGTTTCGGAGATTAGCCGGAACAGATAAATAGATTGGCACACAGACATACAAAAAACAGCTTATGTCACCCCCGATAATGCCCTCTGCATGTCTGCCAAGTTTCATTGAAATCAGTTTAGCTGTTTCGGAGATGAGCTCGAACAGACAGACAGACGGACAGACAGACAAACAAAAATCAGCCTATGTCACCCCTGATGATAACTTCTGCACGTCTGCCAAGTTTCATTGAAATTGGTTAAGCCGTTTCTGAAATCAGCTCAAACAGACAGACAGATGGACAGACAAACAGATAAAAAGTACCCTATGTTACCCGCGGTAATGCCCTCTGCACGTCTGCAAAGTTTCATTGAATTCGGTTCAGCCGTTTCGGATATTAGCCGGAACAGACAGACAGACAGACAGACACTCCAATTTTATTAATATAGATTATTGTATATCATGTATATTATTGTATTGAGTTATACATACCCAAAGAAAAAAACAATGAAACTGAAATGACATCATTAAGACAATAAAGGCCAAAAATTTATATTAGAAGATTATTAACAAACGAACTATTTAACTCGTACTGTATCTTTTAATTCCAGGAAAGTCGTGCATAACACTATACATACATATTTCAATAGACTGGCTCAATTTGTTGCAGCATTTTTTCAATTAACTTAATAATTTTTTTACGTGTTCATTGTACAAATTAGTGAATATTTAGGGATTTAGTTGATATTCTTGTAATTTTAATTCATTACATTTAGATGGCAGTCGTTAAAATCCACTAATTCGCATCAGAGCAACGTAGTGGGATCAAGCTCCAAGCACCCTCATCCCAAGTGGAGGTCTAAGCCTCTGAAGTGGGGCATAATGGGGTCGTATGATGAGATAAACCTGTAGAATTAAACTTGAGTAGGTAAATCTCGTTTTTATTTTTCTTTGATTTGTTTCCGAACGATAGCGCGGGGGAGAAACGACGCGACGTTTGATCTTCACTGGCTTTGGCTTGGGCCACATTGGCTGGCTTGAGCTTGGCTCATTCGTCCGTCAGTCCGTCGCGGCGTGTTGCGGTGGTTGGTTGTGTTTTGACGTCGCGCTTTTTTACAAACTGAAAACTTATTTGTGCCTCTGAACTGTTTAGTGAATATAACATTCTGTGCTTTGTACAAAGGACGTGATTAGACAAACTAGTAAACTATTCTTTGTAATAGTTTTTCTAACGGTAAGTTGCATGTTATTTTAACTGTATCTCAGAAAAGGGAAGGTAGACAACCGACGCCGCGTGGCGTTCCTCCGGCAGATTCGCGGAAAAAAACCGGTTTTCGATGCAAATCATCGACTACGGTCGGTGACTATTTTGTGATTTTGTGACTACGAACTGGGTCGACTTGTCACAACCAACCAAATTACACCGGTTATCAGCTACACATTAAAAATAAAAAATTAGCTACCTCTCCGATTTGGTAGTATTATCTCCTTCATATTAACATTTGGGCGAAGAAATGAAAGAAGCCGATCCTAAGCTTGATAAAGGTACGGTTGATTTGATTTCTTCATCGGTATATTTTATTTCGCGGTTCAGTTTACTTCGGCGTAGGTAGGTATTGTAGTTCCACATCAAACGTCATTGTGAGACTAATGTTTTAGAACAGGTATTTATTTGTGATGTGGGAACTTAATTTAGAGATTAAAGCGTAATTGAACTGTAAAGTATTTGGATTTCTAGAAACGTTAAAATTAAAAAAAAAAAATTGTCATTTTAACTCGTAAAAAAACAATACCTCCCTATCTTTGGTAGGTGGTACCCACAAAACTGCTTTTCGCATTTAGATTTTTATCTTGTATAGTAGGTTAGTAATAACACAACAGTCAAGAAACAGTGTTGTTTCATATTAAAATACTATACTAACCCATAATTTAACTATAGTCATTATTTTCTAGAATAATCAAGACCGTTATTTTCTTAATTTTCCTATGAAGATAATTAATTATAACAAACTCATCCGCACTTAAATCGTCACTGAGTCTATAATATCTAGGTAGGTAGGTATACATTCTAACTAATAGTTATTGCTAGTCAATTAACTCAATGACAAGGCATTGTGTGTAAATAAGCTGGCAACTGTTTGTATACAAATGGTATACCTACTAACATAATTAAAATGAAATCGTAAAGTTTCACGAAGTTCTTTGTTTTTATTTATTATTTTATTTTATTGTTTTAATACCTAGTCTTAAAAAAAATTACAATGCATCTACTTTATGTCATATCTATATTTACTTGTCGATTGGGTACAAAAAGCATTCGCCATTTAAATCTCATACTTAATCACTATAATTAACTCGTTGCACAACGACAATTCTTTACTCGACCGCTGCGTTATCGATTGTGTCGCGAAATCGATTATCTAACACCGCCTATTGTATGTCTTCCCATCTCTAACTAGTACGACAGGAAGTGCGTTCTGATTTATCGAAATAAATGTAGTTATTAGTTACGTCATCAATACTTCGAAGCCCTTTAAAAGTTTTCACCGCCGTGATAAATTGTATCGGAATTTCAAATATCGATGATAACCACGGTCCGTGCTACATTCAAACATTTGGTTGATTGTTATAGGTTATAGGGGTAGGTACATCTCATATGATTACAGGCAGAAATATGTTACATGTATTTGAAAGTATTTTAATAAATTTCTAAATTGGATGCGTCTTTGATTGGTTGTCGTTTTACAAAGACAAGCCAATTAATATCTTTGTATGATAATATTAAAATAGTATTTGAAACAAAAATGTTACTTTATGTTTTGTTTACTTTTTAAATAGTCAAATGCAGAACAGAACTCGAGTTGTCAGGGCAACTAAGTAACCAATCACGCGTAAGCGAACATTATATTAAGGTATTACCTTTCGTTTCTGCATTTCATGCGTTAAATTAATAGCACACAGGCTGTTAGTGACCGGCATAATTATTTTTGTATATTTGTACGAACCATGCTCCAAAAGACAAAATTATCTCTCTAGTCAAGTCTCAGAGTAAACTACGCTCGCAGAAGTCGCAGTTTATAATTTTATATAGAATTGTTACTTAAAATTATAATGAAAGTAAGTAATTTATCTACTTGAGTCAGAACGCCACGTTAATTAGACAACCGTCAAACCTGCGTCACTAAGCGCTGCTAATAGTGGAGAAGTGTGCAGCGATAT